>CAKMXK010000036.1:0-688161 GCA_928724755.1 Sporisorium exsertum
TGAGGTCACTGTCACTGCACCAACACTGATCCATGCCAAGGACATCATCACGCAGACCCCGCTGCTCAACCTGGATGCCTACCTGTACGACAGGCTGGAGATCATGCAGCCCTTCCAGCTCCGGGTGATCTCCATCACCAAGGCAGACTATGTGGCCAACCTCAAGCACATGCTGGCCAAGGCAGAGGCACTCCAGGGCCTTCAGCGGTGACAACCTGGCCAGGCTGCGTCCCCACAAGAAGCAGATCATTGTTGATCTCTTCAATGCCCTGGGCTGGAACACTGGCCGGATGAAGGTGACTGCCTTCAATGCTGCAGATGCCTGGTGGCTCGATGATGTGGAGGAGGTGTCAGCACCAGCTCCACAGGCAGAGCCAGAGCAGCCAGCCTTCTCTCTGGACCACATCAAGGGTGTGCCAGCCATGAAGGCACTCTTCCTGGCCATCAGGCAGCAGCTGCCCTGCCACATCTGCCCTGACCCCCGGATACACCTTCATCTGGGACGGCCATGTCAAGCAGTTCCGCCTGAAGTGCACTCAGTGTGGCTCCAAGCTCAACCAGGGCCAAGCCAGGAACTACATCCTCCAGCTGGTGGCATCAGATGAGCTGGAGTTGCCTGAGGAGTACCAGCCTCTGGCCCCAGAGAGGTCACCAACACCAGCTGATGGGCTGCCAGACATGGAGCGGGTGCCCACCCCAGATGCTCCTGCTGCCACCACCACCATGCAGCTGCGTCCCAGGGCCCCAGTGGAGCATTCTCCATCCTTGGAGGTGGTGGTGGAGCTGCCATGGACTCCCATGCTGGAGTGCCACTTCCCTCTGCCAGCCATGGTGGCAGTGCCAGGCCTGCCAGGTGTCAGGCGGTCAACTTCCATTGCCAAGGATGGCAACTGCCTGTTCAGGGCTCTCAGCCAGCATGTCTATGCCACCCAGGACATGCACATGGAGGCCAGGGCAAAGGCAGTGGAGTGGCTGCGGGGCAGACCACACTTGGTGGCTGCTTATGCAGTGGAGGGAGCTGGCCACCTTGGGGCCAACACCTGGCTCACTGAGATGGCCAAGATGGGCACCTGGGGAGACGAGCTGGCCATCCTGGGCCTGGCAGAGGCCTATGGTGAAAGCCTGTGGGTCTACTCTGACCAGCATGGCCAGCACTCCACCTACCCAGGTGGAGCCAGTGGGCCATACCTGGGGCTCATCCACCTGGGCGGCAACCACTATGAGATCCTGAGCCTCTGATGTGTCTGACCTGACTGTATGTACATAGTATAACACAAAAAACCCAAAAAAAACCACCCTGTAAATAGCCAAAATACTGTGTGTGACATAGTGTGAGGGGCCACCATGTCGGTGAGACCCAGAGTCACCATAGCTCAGCAACCAGGTACACACTGACTCTGAAACTTGGAATCTATCTTCTCCTAGCATGTATGGACACATTATACTAAGCCAGCAGGAGAATTGGAGGGGGTCCATTTTCCCACTTTCAAAGGGGGGACCATTGGAGCTCAAGCCAAAATCTCAAAAAATGTAAAGTTGGCCATCACTCCACAACCACTTGGCACCCTTCCCTGATACTTTCAGGACCTTCTATTGACCCCATTTGAAGGTGAGTTTAGTATGGGAGCAATCCTGAAAAATCACTTTTTTCTCGGCCCGACTCGACCCAGGCCAAACTTGGGCTGGCCATACCGGCAAATAATATTATGCTACCAGCATAGGGTTGGATAAGTAAACATGCCTATTTTGGGTAGATAAACAACTTTTATTAAGCAACCCTACTCTGTTTAAAAACCAGACCCCCTTGTAACCCTAACCCTAACCCTAACCCTGAGTTTAGTATGGGAGCAATCCTGAAAAATCACTTTTTTCTCGGCCTGACTCGACCCAGGCCAAACTTGGGCTGGCCATACCGGCAAATAATATTATGCTACCAGCATAGGGTTGGATAAGTAAACATGCCTATTTTGGGTAGATAAACAACTTTTATTAAGCAACCCTACTCTGTTTAAAAACCAGACCCCCTTGTAACCCTAACCCTTTGGGTAGATAAACAACTTTTATTAAGCAACCCTACTCTGTTTAAAAACCAGACCCCCTTGTAACCCTAACCCTAACCCTAACCCTGCCAATGCACCTGCCAGTATAGCAGCTGGAATACCTGGTGTGTGAACATGGCTGGGTACAGCTGACTTGTGTGACCCAAGTGACCGAAAAGTGACAATCCCCCGTACCACTCTGAAACTTTCAGAACCTTCTCTTTATACAATTTGATCAATAGTTTATTAGTAGCTGATCACCTTTTCACTTTCTCGACTTCACCCAGGCCAAACTTCCAATGGCCGTTACTCTGCAATCTCATTAGGTAACGGCAGTAGGGTTATTAATGAAACATGCATATTTTGACCTGTTTTACATATTCTATCAAGCACTCTACTTTTGTTTTTTTGGGAACCCCCTTGTAACCCTGACCCCCAGACCGGTGACAGCCATGGCACTGTCTACCCTCACAATGCAGAGGGACCCCACTATGGCCTGTATCACCTGGCCAGGTCCCAGCATTATGAGCTCCTGTTCCCCTGATCTGTTCCGAGTTCCGAGTTCTGTATGTAAATAGTTGTGGGGTCTAGGGCACTTTTTCCCCACTGGGTTTTTTCCCCTAGACCATGTAAATAGCTGCTCCAATATATAATAGTATACATGTCTACACATTCCTCTCTGTGTTGTGTGTCTGCCCCTGACCAGTGACTGACCGAAAGAGGCAGACAGACCCACAAAGTGTCTGAATGAGCTTCCAAAGGTGTGAGAACCTCACCACATGTCAAACAGCAGCCTCTCCATATGCAAGTCGCAGTCGACCCTACCTGTCGGAAGTAGGGTTAGGGGTAGGGTCCAGCCTCGAAAACATTTCAACCCTAGGGTCAAAATCACACTTTGCTCTGTGAGTGCTTGATATGCATTCTCCACCCCAAAAAACCCCAGCGCACTTCAAAACAGGGCCACTTATTATGCCAGATGTCCCCAACCCTACAGGGGTAGGGTCAGACCAACACGTTTGACTCTACCCTGCCATGGCATCAACAGCTACAGCTCTGGCCTTGTACACACATCCGTTTTACACCATTTGGCACATCTTTCATTATAGGACCAAGTCCATCGGAGCAACTTTTTTCAGCCACTCAACCCTCCAATGGTCCCCCCTTTGGTTTTGCCCGATTTTCAACTTATTCTGACCCTACACCTCCAATATTGCTTCTCCATCCCTGCTTTCTTGCATACATACATTTTTTGCCATTACGCACCTGCCTGTGGCATTAGATTGCCCAAAAGCCAAAAAAAGTTCCGAGACCCTACCTTGACCCTACTGGCCGACCCTACTTTCGGTGGACTGCCCCGACCCATTTTCATAGTCAACTTGCGTAGGGTCACTTAATGACTCTCACTATACTCACCTGGGACTATCCAACAATGCATAGAAAAGGGGGTGTTGTGTCACCGACCCTACCCGGGAATCCCCTTGTAACCCCCTAACCCTGCCTGAACCATCAGATCCCCCAAAATCCAAAAAAAGTTCTCCACCCCTACCTCGACCCTACCTCCCGACCCTACTTTCGGTGAACCGCCCCGACCCATTTTCATAGTCAACTTGTGTAGGGTCACTTAATGACTCTCACTATACTCACCTAGGACTATCCAATGACGCAAAGAAAAGGGGGTGTTGCATCGCCGACCCTACCCGGGGATCCCCTTGTAACTTTTATTAAGCAACCCTACTCTGTTTAAAAACCAGACCCCCTTGTAACCCTAACCCCAACGTTCCTCAAGATTTCGGCGCCTTGGGCCAACAGTCTGAATTTTGAAAAATCTTAGACTTTGGTCACTTGGTACTGGGCCTCCTCAAGACTTACAATTTTTTTCTTTTAGATTCACTTTAGTATCATTTTTAGCTATCCAGTCGTCCATTGGCGACGTCCAGATCCTTGCATCAGCATCACTTTCACTCACTTAGTCTTTCCTAGGTTGGTTTTTTTACCACTCCTCTGGTTTTTCCAACTTTAGTGCCCCTCAAGATGGCGCCTAGGAAAGGGGTCAAGTCTACACCCTCCACCCCTCCTGTAGGGCGTGCTACTCGCTCTACAGGCTTCTCCAATGATGCAGAGCGAAGAAAAGCAGAGAAACAGGTCAAGTCTGACCTTTCACAGCTGAAAAAAGCTCTTGATGCGATGCCAGCCCCCATGCAGCTGGCCCCCAAGCCTCTCACCTTAGAATTAGTCAAACAACTAGCAAAGATGGACGCTCCAAAGAGGGCAAAGAAGCAATCCAAGCTCCTGGTTAAGCAGTACACGCCCAAGACTGATGACTTTGTCGGTTGGGATGATATGGGCAACAAAGGCAAAGCAACACTCCAGAGCAAGCTCCAGGACCATTCTGCTCGGATTGCCTACACTCAATTGGATCTCAAGTCTTTCTTCAAGACAGAGTATCAGCTGCCCAAGCAAAAGGTAGAGCCAATCACCAATGGGTTTCAGACCATCTCCTTCATTGGTCAAGAAGACACGATCCACTTGGTTGACAAGAATGGTCTCCACTATGCCAGCATCATCAAGAAACCTGACACTCCTGAGTTTGAAGAAATGTATCAGGAGTTTAGGCACATGCAGGCAGATCTGCCAGAGTCGGCTGGTGCACCAGTCGAGTCACTGCGTGGTGACTTCTTCACCTACCACCTCATGGTCAGTGGACAGGATTCAGCCTGTCAGAAGGGGCCGTACTTCAACTCCAAGTTTGTCAAGAACTACCGGCACATGATCAAGTTCCTGCGCAGCAAGCACCTCACAGCACTCCGAGAGTACTGCAACCAGAAGTTCTTCGAGTGCTTCCCAAACCACGCCAGCCACTACATGGACATTGGCAGCTCCAACCACTACCGTCCACATGGTGCTTTCCTCTGGGGTCCCTGCTTTCCCTCCATTGCCATCAACCAGGAAGGACAAGCATACAGTCTACCCCACCGTGACAGACGCGACTACCTGCAGGGACTGGCTGGCATGTTCAGCTTTGGCAACTACACCGATCTGCAGATCAGCTTCACTGAGGCCAAAGTCAGCATTGACTTTCCTGCTGGTGCACTCTGCTTCTTCCCCTCTCATGTGCTGCACCACTTCAACTCTCCCATCCTACCTGGAGAGACCCGTGGATCCATGACCATGTTCATGTCCACTGATGTAGTCAAGTGGGAAGGGCTTGGTGGCCGTGTCTGTGACACTTCTGAACAGCAGCAGGCTGCATACCGCCAGAAGTGCACAGATACCTGGCAGCTTTTCCAGCACTTGCCTTCCAGTCTGTGATCCAATCCATCCACTCTTGTTTGCCTCTGTTGATTTCAATGTGCACCGTGTTCCTTTCTTTGATCTGTGTGTGTCATCATGTGTGCATTGTGAAGTGTGGCTGCTGAAAAAAAACAAAGACACGTCACTAGCTGAGAGAATCCAACGACAATTGAACCCACATGGGTTTGAAAGAAGGATTGCTCAGCTAGTGACGGAGGATTAACACAAGTAAATTGTGCGACAATGCAGGATCGAACCCACGCCCGTCCCGTGACGGCCCCTTTTCCCAATAATTGGGTTCTCAATGGCTCTTTGCAGAGATCAGCCACTACGCTATCGAGTCTGTGTTGCACACTCAGCATCTTTTCTGGATCAAGTATCACCGGTGACGAAGGCTAAAGCAGCGAGATAGGCTGAAACAGCGATGCTAGTGGAATCGGGATGATGTTGCTGTGGATGGATCTGATTGCAACGATGATAGTGATGCGCTAAGATACAAATCGCGACGCAACGAGACTCAGCCATAAGGGCCGAGTGACGTGTCAAAGTGCTATCGGCCGAGAGACACGTCGGACACTATCATGCAAATGAAGAGAGCGATCGACTACCGGAACTCGGCAAAGAAGCTGACTACGAGCCCAGCCGGTGACACCGGCACAGCAACCAGCACCTCTTTTCATCGGAGTCGCGTCTGCCATCAGCAGCGGGTGCCAGTGCGTCACTTTGGAAATCCTCAATCAAAAAGCCAAAAGAAATGGAGGCTCAGAAATTCAACTGCAAATTGCACACTGCCACACCGTAACTGACTACCGAGACTGGCAGATCACCTCATACCCACCGCTGCTCAGCCTGACCAGCCCAATGAATGGCCCACGGCTACCAGCCGGTATCACCTGGCAGGACCATGTCCTCTGCAACAGCTGCAAGTGAGCAATCTGCACATCAAATGCGCCAGCCACACCGTGCAGCAGCACAACCTCCTCCTCCTTGTTCAGCTCTGCATCCCGCTCTGCCATCTTGTCCATGCACGCTGTCACTGCGGCTCTGCTACGTGTGCCTAAGAAGTGCTCCACTGACTGTGTATTGTCCCGCAACCAGGCTACTGCTTGCTCTCGGATCTCCACTGGATCTGGATCTCCATGCTGGTCTGCCAGCTGCAAGGCCAGGCACTCCAGCATCGATTCACGCATGTCCACAAAGTCTTGTGTCCGCACAAGCCCATTGAGATCTCTCCGCTGGCTGAGTGTGCGCACAGACTGGTCTTCACCCACCGGTGCAAAGATCAGCCGGGCCGGATCCACCACCAATGATGCCAAGTCCACACCCAGCTGTCGGTTCACCACCAGCATGGCAAGGTGGGTGCGGAACTTCTGTGCACCAAGTGTAGCACGGCAGTCTGAGCACCGGATGCGGAAAGTGTTGGCCCCACCACACAGCTGGTACGTGCCAACACGGTGGCATTTTTGGCACCGCAAATGAATCTGAATGTGGGCAAACAGATTCTTGGTGCTGGATGGCGTGCTGAACCGCTCCAGCTCTTGTGCCATGTCTAGTGCAGCTTGGCTAGTAGCCCACCATGCAGTCACGCTGTCAAGTGCAGTGGGCTGTCTGCCAGGATGCCAGCCCATGGCATTGTACAGGTCAATCACCGCCTGCTGCTGCAGCTGTGTGGACAGCTTGGAGTGGTTGCCACGGAAGATCTGCTTCTGCTCTGCCACTGCCAGCAGCGCATCAAGATCAGCAAACATGTCTGCCTTGCTGATTGTGTGCGTGAGCAGCTGCTGATCTCCTGCCGCTTCTGAAAAAAGAAAGCGGTGATCCAAGTACCGGCTTGCCTCTGCTGCTGCACGTGCTTGCTGCATGGTGGCTGCCTGCACAGTGATTTCCAACCGCACTCCACCTCCCACCTCTGCTGGTGCTTTGATGATGCGCTGCTTCCAGCTCTGCAGTGTGCTAATGCGGTCCTTGACTGTTTTCACAATCATCGGCTGCTGTCCTTGACCAGCACCGGCTGCACCAGCTTTGAGGAGGTGCGTGAGCTTGGGATAGCCTTTGAAATGAGAAATTCCATCAGGCCGCCCACTCCACCTGAGCTCAACGCTTCCAAATCCTCTGCCCACACGCAGCGCCATGGGGTACTGCTTGTACTTCCCCTTGTTGGACTTGGGTGCAACCAGCGTGATGTGACCCGTGTCCACCGTGCATCCAATGTCAAACACATTGGCCTCCCACATTGGATGCTGACTGAGCATGGCTGGGTCTAGGAACCGCTCAATGGGCACCTTGATCCCATAAGCACCCATGCGGACACTCTGGCAGCCAATATCTTGAAGCGCCTCCACTAGAATGCTGACTTCCAGTCGTAACTCACCAAGTGTGAGTGCTTTGTCATGCTCCGATGCAAGAAGGATGGCCTTTTGCGGTGCTTGCTGCAGGCGTGCAATGAGTGGCATCTTGAACTGCAGCTCAAAGCGGAAAATCACCTTGAGCTCTGCAAAGTACACCCACTTCTCAAACAAATTACTGTCCTTGAAGTCAGGCGCGTGGCTGATCAGAGAGAGATAGCAGCCAGCTGGAAAGATACGCAGAATATCTGCAGGAAAAATGGTCACTGCAAATGAATCCACATCAGTGTCCACGCCGACATCCCAATTGTTGATGGGCGCCAAGTCTGGGATGTGTGGCAAGGCTGGTGCCGTGTCACTGGTGTCCAGCAGGCGCTCTGGTGGGGGCCCAACTGGCTCATGTGTGATGCCAGTGAGTGGAAGCAGCACCACAATGCCGTCTGCAGGCATATCCACATCATCCAGTGGCTCTGGCAGTGGCTCTGGCAACAGAGGTGGCACGGCTGCAGCTGCTGCGCATTGCTGAGGCTGCGCCACGTCTTCCTCCACTGGGATGTGTTGGAGCGTGTTTCTGTCCAACTCCAGATTTCCTTCAGACGCGTCTCCCTCCACTTGATCTGCCGCTGCCAATTCCAAAGTTGGAATAGGAAAAGGCACAGGCACTTCACCAGAGGACACGTCATCTGGATAATCAATTTCCTCCTCCACATCTGCAACCAGTGCTGGCGCTGCTTCTACCTGCTGCTCAGCCTCAGCAAAGACATAATCCAAATTGTCTTCGGCAAGCACAAGTGGAATGTCTGAGCTGGAGTCTGAGCCTGAATTTTCCCCTGCAGGAGGATCAACCTGCATTGCCTGGTCCTTGGCAAGCAGTGCAGGGTCCAACATCAGATCGTCTTGCTCAACTGCTAGCACTGCAGGAGCTGACTCTGGCTGTGTGTTTTCTAGCACCACAGGCACTGGTGCTGCAGGCTGAGTTGCCGCATGCTGAGACTCTGCAGTCTGGCACTTACGGATACCTTGGTGCTTCCGCAGTGCAATAGCATTCATCACCACCTGCCCACATGAGCATGCCACTAGGCCCACGGCAGCAGCTGCATCCTCGCTGACGTGCACACCACTGTGAGCCTTGCGCAAATGGTTGGTGATGTTTGTTGATGCATAGGCAAAGCTGCACACGGGGCAGGTGATCCGTGACATGTTGAAAATATGGTAGAGTATGGTGTTTCATTGCTGAGTGATATGCTGCTTGTGCTCTTGTATCAGACCGTCTTGCAAATTATAAGCAGACCGTCTTCCTGTTTGTAGTTGACTGTCTTCCTTTCTCAAATGGACTGCCATGCCGCTGACTACAAATTTTCTCCAATTTTGTAGTGGACCGTCTTCCAAGTGAATACAGACACGTCTCAATTTTGAATTGGACTGTCTTGAAAATTTCAAATGGACTGCCTTGCCAAGCAGGCCAGACACGTCCCAGGCTAACGTCCCCAGCCCTCGACGGTCTTGGAACAGCCAATCAGCTCAAAGCGTGCACGTCAACAATGCATTTACAAAGTGACCACCGCTGCCACTCACTCACATTGCTTTGACTGACACCGTAACTTGTCACTGCCAATCTCAAAGCATTTGTACGGTGCTCTCTTTGTCTGCTGTCAATTCACACACTTTCACTGTTTGGTTGAATGTGCTCATTGCTTTGATTGAATGTGCAGCTGACGACAGCTGTGTGAATGACAACCAGATGGGAGTGACGGCCAACCATCAGCTGAACAATGGTCCAGCAACAGCCAATGGCCAACGGTCAACGGTCAACGGTCAACGGCCAATGGTCAACGGTCAACGGTCAATGGTCAACGGTCAACGGTCAACGGTCAATGGTCAACGGCCAATGGTCAACGGTCCAGCTGGATGGCTGACGGTGGCCGCTGGGACTCTGCTGGGCCGTCACCACAGGCCAAACTTGGATTGGACCGCCAGGCACAAGAGCAGTGTGAATTTCTGGTGAATTTCCTGCCTGACGGACGCGTCACGGCCTGTCCAAATTTGCAGACCGCCACGGCACTAGAGCTGTGTCTTTTCCACCGACCGTTGGAAGATGGGCCCCCGCAAAACGCGCTGATTTTCCTAGGGGGCCGTCGCCGTCGCTCGAGCGCACGCTCCCACGCCCTAGGGCTAGGGACTCTAGTCCTGATTTCGGGTGTCAGTAAGTGATACTTAACAATCGAGTCGACTGACCCTCATTCACTTGACTCTAGTCGACAGAACACTAGCTTCCAATAGGGGCATGGTATGATCATGGTGAATTTTGTGAGATGTGGGGCAGTTTTGAATGCGATTATAGATGACGCTTCACTCTCTTCGTGTTACTCTGTGCAAGTTGATCAAGCGGATGCCCGAACCTCCTTGACAGAGCCCAATCGCGCAACGACGATAAACATACGCACCAAGCCACCTTCCTCGCTCCATCCCTTGACCACCTCGCTGAACGCACCCAGGCCTTGACGCATCGCCCATCCGCCACCTCTCCAGGCCGCGCCCTCGGTTGCAAATGATCGCAAGAATCGAGCAAATCCAGGAAACACGTCAACGGTAACATCGCGCATCTCGATGCCTTCCGACTCGAAACCGCCTTCGGAACGGAGAACGTCGAAGTAACGCTGTATAGACCACAGATTCTTTGGCTTGACCGACGCCAAGAGGCACGTCAAGCTATGCTTGTATCGTTGCATCAGCGACGGAGCTCGCTTCGGGTATGGCGGGTCGCCCAGCACCACTTTTGACGAAGGCGGTTCTGCAGGGCAAGGATACGCCGAGAGCAGATCGACAAATGCAAGCCTGCCTCCTGGATTGAGCCTCTTGGTCGCCAGCCGGACGTACTCTGCCCTGTCGCTGAAATGGAACGCGCAGTCGAGGGCGAGGATGACATCGTACTTCTCTCCGCCTCCTTCTGCGCTCCTCAGCCACTCGAGCACATCTTGCGCCCACACTTTGGCCTGCGTCTGCGCACCGCCACAGTTTTTATCTTCCCGCAGGCGATGCTGTAACCTTTCAGCTGCGAACGCGGCTTCCTCCGGCAGGCTAGTCACCGCATGCAGCACTTTGGGATGGAACTCGTCCAGCAAGTACAACGTCGACTGGCCAGCACCACATCCTACATCCAACACGTTCATACCAGGCTTGAGTTCCGCCGCGGCATACAGCTGCTGGGCTAGCGTCTGGCAAGCGAGCGGGAAATCGAGTTGGGAGCGACCAAGCTGTGGCGTCCAGAAGCCCATGTTCATCCACGCTGTTGTGGGCGGTTGCGTGTTGAGTGCGAGACACGACATGGTTTGGTATGGCTCTCTCTGGTCGGAATGCAAGAGGAGGAACATGACGCCGAACAAGATTGCTGCCCATGCGGCCGATGCAGAGCCCAAAGGCGGTTTGCGGAGGAGGGCTAGAACGGCATCGCCGAGCTCCTGGAGACGTGCCCGCAGTTGAACAACCACCAACTGGCTTGCATCTGGTCGAGTCGATGCGAGCTCAGAAGCCGCGAATCTGTCAAACACGACTTTGCCGCCGACAATCGTCGCGTCGACCTTTGCACGTCTTACCATCGCCGGGCTGATGTTGTCTTCATCCAGAATGTTTCGATCAAGCAATGTAAAGTCTGCCCTCTTGCCAATAGCGATGCTGCCTGCGATGTGCTCTTCAAACTGCGCAGATGCGGCGCCCTGTGTGAATCCTTTGAGCGCTTCTCGACGAGTGATCCTTTCGTGCGGGAACCAGCCTGCAGAACCATGAGGGGAACTGCCCTCCGCATCGAGCCGTGTGATGGCAGAGTAGATGCCGTGCAGAGGGTCCGGCAGCTCAACGGGGAAGTCCGAGCCCAATGCAAGGCTAGCATTGGCGTTGAGGAGCGATTTCCAAGCGTAAGCACCGTTGGAAGCACGAGATTTGCCGATGCGAGACTCGACGTAGCCCATATCGGACGTGCAGTGGGTCGGCTGCATTGAAGCAATCACGCCGAGCGTGGCAAAGCGCTCTACATCTGCAGGTCTCATGAGCTGAGCATGCTCGACTCTGGGCCTGAGCGAGGATCGATCGACGTGAGCATGGGAGCGGTAGAACTTTTCGTATGCATCGAGGGTGAGCGTGTTGGCTCGATCGCCAATGGCGTGCGTGCATACCTGCCAGCCTCTCTCCATCCAGTACTCGACTAAAGAGGGCAGCTCCTGTTTGGGGATCAGCAGGAGACCTCGCTCGCCGGGCTTGTCCGAGTAGTCGTCCCACATGGCCGACCCCCACGAGCCGAGTGCGCCGTCGTTGAAGAGTTTGACAGCACGCAGTGTGTACATGTTGCGTCCTGCAGCGGCAGTGCCTCGAGCGGCAGCCCGTTGCTGGATCTGCTCGACTCGATGAGCGCATCGCCTCTCGTCAGGTGGGCAGGCGAGCATCGAGTAGATGCGAAAGCGCAGCTGACCCTCTGCATCCATCCTCTTGTAGAAGGCAACAGCTTTGAGGTCGGTGGCAGCGTCGCCTACTGCAGTGATGCCAATGCGGACGAGACCTTCCGTAGCTGCGTCCAGAAAAAGACTGCGCTGTGCGTCGGTCCACTCTGGCATGACTTGATAGGCGAAGTTCATGGCATTGTCGATGAGGATACCGGTCGGTTTGCCGCGTGCATCGCGAACGACCAGGCCCCCTTCGACTTTGTGGTCATCTTTGGGTGAGGACGGGAAGCCTTTTGCTTTGCGCACTATGTCAATCCCCACCTCGTTGAGCCATAGCGCATGGACGTCGACTCGACGCAGAACGATGGGAAAGCGTCGCAAGAGTGTCGATCGAGAAAGGTCTGCCGCTGCGGGAAAGTCGGACGGCGTCCATTTGGTCTGGTCCCATCCTATCCCTTCGATCCAGGGTATCGAGGTGGTATTCACACCTTCTGACAGGTCGTCTGCAAGTGCGAATGCCATGAGATGCGGTTTGGAGCGAACATATGCCTCGAGCCTGCTGATGACATCTTGGATTGAGGTGGAACCGACGAGATTGGCGACGGTGCGAGACCAGCCATAGTCGAGGATGTGACCGTGAGCGTCGTGGAAGCCCGGGAAGAGCGTCTGGCCCGGCTTGAGCCTGCGCACGGCACAGCCCGTCTTCTTGCGCATTGCATCTTGGTTTTTGCCCCTCGTGTTGCGGCTGAGTCGCACAACTTTGTTGCTGCGAGGGCCTTGTCTCTGCTGGTTATGTGCGATGTGGCGAGAAGAGCCGGAATCGTTAGACTGACTGCAGAGGCTGGTAAGGACGATATCTTCCTCTCCGACATGAGTAATGATTCCTTGGTCGACGCCTACGCATTGGGTGAACCCCTTCTGCTTGTCGAAACGCTGCTCGTCGCCGGTGTAGATTGACCCTACCGTGGAGGAGGAAGGTGAGAGACGAAGGCCGCCGCGCTCGCTGGTGGAGCATATGACGTAGCGCTCGGGCAACGAGGCAAATTGGGACGACCTCAGGTATGAGTTCAGACTTGATGTCGAAAGTGCCCATATGCTGAGGAGTAACGAGGAAGCTGCGCTTACGATCAAGAGCCGCCGACCGAGACGACTTGCGCGCTTGCTGGTTGGATTGGGGGGCTGCAGTACCATTTGCGGAGAGCACTTCCCCTCTGTGACTCGTGACGCCATCGTTGCGGGCGACTCTCCTCTAATGCCGACTCCTGGCCATTGGTCGCGTGAATGCAGGATGGTGTTGGTGTCACGATGAAAGCGCTCGGCGAAAAGGCCCGCGATGCAGAAAGTGAATTTCTGTACGATGTTAGACTTCATGTGGCTAGCAAATAGAAAGCGGAGGCACATCGTAAATTCTGAAGTTTTTTATAATGGTACCATCGGCTCTCTCATAGGCAATGACACCAGATTCTTCACTCATCACTGGACCATAGGCTATGGTACAGCAATGAATGAGTTTGTATCATAGGCTGGCTATGAGATAGCAATGAAATGACTTTGGTATCATTGCCAATGATAATGTGGACCATAGGTGTATCATTGGCTGAGAAAAAAAATCATATACATCAAAGAACTCCGTAGCATGCATAATAGGATGGTTTTCTTGCAGAAACAGCAGGAAAGTGGACATTTTACTCAAAGACAGTCACGGTGAGTACAGCTGATGGTGACAGCGAGGGTAAGCAGTGGTTTCCACACTGCACTGAATTTTGAGCGCTGAATTTCGAGCGCCGAATTTCGAGCGCCGAATTTTGACATGTTTTTTTGTTAGGTTTCAGCCAATGAGTATGACAAAATTGGCCAATGATACAATTCCGTCACACAGGCAATGACACGCCGATGGTACTGTGATAAAAAAACTTCAGAATTTACGATGTGAGGCGAGTTTGGAAGCCGCAACGACGGTCGGGCCAACACCTTCTGCTTCCACCATCACTTTCAGCCAGCTTTCGTCTCACAATCTAATATGTGGCTTTCTCAGACAATGCACGACCCACGACCAACACAGCGCTCGACCATGGCGTCCTCAGCAGCAATGGACGTGGACTACGTCGGGGAGCATTACTTGAACGCGCTGTTGCATCCTCGTCGACGCCTACTCTCAACTCCTACTACCCAAAGCGGCAACAGTCACACGACCGCATCAGCTCACCCTGATCATAGAGGAGCTTCTCAATCACCCAGACTTGCAAACGCTACCCATCCAGTTTGATCTGTACGAAAGTCTGTGGGCCGCGTCTCGTCCAAGACCAACCAGCTGCAGCTCGCCGCCTTCGGCATTAAAGTGGCCCGACAATATCTGGATCCCGCCAAGGCGCTCGAGGTCCTCAAATATCCGCAACGCAAGTGGATGCGCCAGAACCGCAAGATGCGGGCGTCTACGCGCTCATGGAGATGGCTTACTTCAAGTTGTTGCTCGGCGATGCAGATGTGATCAAGGCGGCGAGGGGCAAGTGCGGCAAGATTGTGGATGGATCGATGCAGTGGGGACGGCCGTACACGCAAGCTTCTACCGCGTGTGTGGAGACTACTACAAGGCGGAAGCAGAGTATGCCAACTACTACAAGAACTCGCTGCCCTACCTTGCCTGCGTCAATGTGGATGTGGACCTGACCGACGACGCGTGCGTACGTCGAGCACACGACCTCAGAGATCTCGGCTCGGCTCGGCTCGGCGACACAATCCACAACTTTGGCGAGCTGCTACTCCATCCCATCCTTGCGTCGCTCGGCAAGAGCCAGCAGCACTCTTGTCTCTCCGACCTGCTGTTTGCTTTCAACACCGGCGACATCGGCCGCTTCGAAGCGTCGACGCCGCCCCTGAGCAAAGAGCCCATCTTGGCAGAGAACCAGCCGTTCTTGCGACAAAAAGCCGCTTATCGAAAGTGTGTTCAAGCGTGCGGGCGACATCCGCACTATTGCTTTTTCGACCATCGCTGTCGAGACGAAGCTGCTCGTGGATGAGATAGAGCATCTGGTGATGAAGGCGCTCAGCCTCAAGCTCATCCGAGGAACACTCCGCCAGGTGGTCAGCTGGCGAGGATTACTTGGGTGCAGCCGAGGGCGTTGGACCACCGACAGATCCAGGCGCTCCAGACAACGAGTGCACCAAGGTCGAGGGGATGAGCGAATACGTCAAGAACCAGACTCGTGCGCTAGCCCCATGCTGAAAAAATTCGTGACCTTGGCTTACTGACCGGATCCGCCGCTCTTCTCTTTCGTGCCTCATTTCTGTGCTTCTTACAGCTGAACTGTTCATCTCAGCATAAAGAAGCAAAGAAAGAGACAGTGCGATGAGAGGAAAAATTTGGACCTGACGACCAAGGCGCGAGATGAAATCAAAAGAAACAGCGGGTAGAAAGATCTAGAATACGACACACTTGCACGAGCCAGCGTCGTTGTAGTCTTGCTCTGTGAGAACGGACCGCCCGTCGCTGCGGCCGTGTTGCGCACCAGCATGGCGGCGCGGGTAGCGGCTTCGAAGACAGCGTCTACGCCCTGTTCATTTAGCAACGAGCACTCATGGTACGGGAGCGCTCCGAACTGTGCTGCGACCTGCTTGGCCTGTCGTCGCTTGACATAGTGTCCCTGCACCGACTTGGAACGTTTAACCCATCCAACCTCATCGTTGTCATGTTTAGCGCCCTGTACGCTTCGTCGCTATCCTCGTCAAATCGATCGCAGCCCTGCTCCCGTCTCGAATCCGCTGTGAGGCTGGCTCAGGGCTGCATGCTCTTGCCGGTTCTGCTTGGTCCTCTTTTGCATGGTCTCGGTGTGTTCACAGGAGCATCGTTGTCTTCTTTGCCACTGCCGAGTTCGTGAGGAGGTGGGAGGAATTGACGCCCCTTGCCTTTGTCGACAGACCTTTTGAGCAGGCCGTCTGTTGTACGCAGAATAACGTATAGCTGCTTTTGTTTGTACCTGAGTTGGTAGATCTTCGGATGGGGCTCATTAAGGGGCTCAGGCTTCTTTGAGCCCTCCGCGCACTGATTTTTGGTGCGAGAGTTCGCCGATGAGAGGCTGAATCGAGCTTCGGTGCTTGAACACGCTGACCGAGCAACTTCTTGTGCCAGTGGAGCGACAGATTGCGACGAGGGCTAAACTACATCTTCGATCTGAGAGAGACACTTGTCGACAGGGACAGAGGCGATACGAGCGCTGGACTGCATCCTTGCTCTGTGAGTAACCGTGGTCGATACTGCTCGTCGCTGGTAGCTTATCACGACGTCAGCTTCGCCTCGGTCAATGCGGCGGAAGGGCAGCATGCCAGCAAGCGGAACTCCACTAACTCTTGCTTGATTTCAGCTGTGCAATAGGTCAATGACTTTGGTAGCTCGATCGGCACCTTTTCCTAGCGGTTGCCAAAGCTGCGCTGTTGGTGTTACTGTGGTGGTCAACGTCTCGAACAGAGCACCACACTCGACATCATACCTTCAACCGAAGCTGAGCGAGAAGGAAGTCTGCTTACGGGCAACGCTCAGCAAACTCATTCACATCAATCAGGGCATCGATGTATTGGCAAACGGTATGGATTGCTGGCTTGAAGTCAACTGCATCTAGAGTGGACCTTGAACGTCGCAATAGATGGGAACGTGGTCGCTCGCGCCGTAGCATTCGTGTCTGATCTCGCATTCGATAGCTTTGGCGGCGATACGTTCGGACAAGATAAATGAGTCGAGTCGCCATCCGATACCTTTGGACCTGCAGAAACCTCGCCACCCATAGAAAGTATAGTGGCCGATGGCATCCGGATGCTTTTGCCTCCAAACGTCGACCAAAGGTTTTGACGTCGGAGTTGCTGTACCTTGAAGGAGCTCGCGATGAGCGTCGCATTCGATGGCCGTGTAGCCGGGACTCTTGTTCCATTTCTTAGAGGCAGCAGCCAGATCGCGTTCGTCCTGAACCACGTTGAGATCGCCGCACCAGATGACAGGCTTTGTGCTGTCGAGCTCGGCGAGATACGCAGCAAAGGCGGCGTTCCAGGCTTGCTTTGTTGCCATGGTCTTGGATTCGAGAGCATAGAGATCCTCGTCAGCGCTCTGTGCATCGCTCCGTCACATATCCGGTAGTGTGGGTTGTGAGGAAGTGAAAAGGGAGATGTCGCTGTCTTATCAGGCCCTCGGATGTGAAGATGTCCGTTCATGACGGGCGCTCCGAGGGATTATGAAGACAGTCCATCTCTATAGCAGAGGATTGTTCTTCGGGCCCCGCACAGGATCTCCACCTTGGAGGTAGCGGAAGAGATTGAATGAAAAAGGAGCGGCCCGGCGCGTGATGAAGTGGAGAATGGGGCAGGCAGAATCTGAAGCATTTTTTGGGGTCGACTCACCTTGAGACCTTCGCCTGCATTGACGGCGTAGGTTCCGACAAGGAAGCTGTTCTCAAACTCGAGCGTGACTGAGTCAAGAAGGAGTGCAAGTGGCGTGCGAGATTGAAAGTCAGTTTGATTCGGATGTGGCGGACAAGTGTCACTGTCAAATGGAACTCACCAACACGCCCTCTGGTATCTTGATCTTTGAGACCGGGCAGTCCGTAAACAGCGTTGATAGGTTGAATCTTGGAGAGGATAGCGAGACCAGCGTAACCCTTCTGCTTGCCGATGCCCCAATACTGATGCTTGTAGATCTTGGTGAGACCGGGATGCATGGGCACATCGTTGACCTTGGTTTCTGACAGAACCACGATGTCGGCATCTTCCGCTTCGAGGTAGCGCATCATTCCCTTTGGTTCGCTGGATTTGAGACTGGTGATGTTCCATGTCGTGATTCGAACGCTTGTCGGCACCGATGGACGAGGATACGAAAGGGTAGCAGGCATCTCCGTGTTCTTGGGCAAACTGGGATCTGCGATCGTGTCTTCGAGCTTGGGAGCGCTGGGCGAGTCCGAGTTCGAGACGGCCTTCTTGCGTGGCTTCTTGGCAGGTGTCGTCGATGCCCCATTGGCGGCAGTTCCGTCAACTGCCTCGGCTGAGTCAGTGTCTTTGCGCTTCGACTTGGCTGATGATGTGGAACGCGATGCAGCCGTCGGGTCAGCTTGCTCAGCAGCAACGGCAGTGAGAGCGCGATTCGAGGCTGGTCCAGCTGTCGTTCCTGTCGGAGTTGCCGGCGCCATCGTCTTGGCTCTTGACTGGAAAGGTGTAGGAAATCTCAGCGCGACGGCACTTCCGGCACGTCCGATGGAAGAAACGAGAGTGATGGGAGTAACAAACCGAGCAAGCATGTCAGTGTTCAGGAAATGGTGGGTCTCGGTACTTCATTCAGTTCTTCTCTCGTTCACAAAGCGAGCGTCCGTGCCTTCTTGGTGGTGTTGTTCAGCCCACCGAAAAAAAACGTGTCGCGTTGAGCCGTGTGGTGGTGACCCAAGATCCCGATTTTGTGGAGGAGAGCATTGGCACGTGACCTTACGCGGTGAGTCCAAGACCAACACTTCTAGAATAAATATATCAGCAAAACACAGCGAGTTTGGTGGGATGGCCGACTTTTGGCGTTTCAGCGAATGTTGGTCTTGTCAGAAAGGACGATGGATCGCTGACAGTCTTTTGCTTACAGTCTTTTGCTTTCGTACCATCACCTCTTCAAGATATCACGACATCCACATCTCACGTCCCGCCCTGTCGCGACTCAGCATCGACTTCGACCATGATCGGAGCTCACAATGCAATGGGCCCGCCCGCCGTTACGCCTCGCAAGGCGCCCACCACTCCTTCTCACAACGCACACAACGCCTTTGCTTTTGGCGTCACTCCCCACAAGACACCACTTCGCACACCAGGGGGTTCCAAGATCGAGCAGACTTCGTCTACGCCCATCATCGACTTCAACGCCATCGAATCGCAAAAGGAAAACGTGCAGCCCCTCGCAAAAGGGAGATCAGCACACGCGCTCTCCAACACGCTCAACATGCAGCACAAACAGCGTCAGGCCTTGCTCGCTCAGCAGCGCGCTCAACACGAACAGCTCGTCACTTCAGAAGATAACGCAGACTCGGACGATCCTTTAGAAGCATGGACAAAGTACGTCAAGTGGTGCATCGACAACTATCCATCCGGTCAGACGCACGAGTCCGGTCTTATCCCCCTTCTCGAGCGTGCCACCCGCCATTTCAAGGACTCGGAGCAGTACACTAACGATTCAAGATATCTTCGTCTATGGGTCCTCTACGCACGCAACGTAGAGTGCGCTCGTGACGTCTACAACTTTTTGCTCGCCAACGAGATTGGCACCAAGCTGGCCAGCCTCTACGAAGAGCTTGCCGTCGTCCTCGAGGGCCAACGGATGTACGAAGAAGCAGATGCCATGTACAAGCTCGGCATCGCGCGCAGAGCCAACCCCATCGATCGCATCAAGCGCAGGTACGAGGAATACAAGACGCGTATCATTCTCGGTCAACAAGCCATGGCTGAGTCTGTGGGCTCTTCCACCTCGGCCGTCGTCTCGAACTATGCCGACGCTCTCAAGTCTGCCATGGCCACTGCAGGTCGAAGCATGCTCGGCGAAAAAGAGACCTCGACCGGTCCAGCGCGCAGTCACTCTGCGAACGTGCTTCGAGGCGCTGGAGCAAGCGTTGGTGCCATTGGCGCCAGCACACACACTCCATCAAACAACAACAACGGTCGCAAGCTCAACGTATTCCACGATGAGGACGACGAGCGCGTGCCACGATCCAAGTCGCAGGGCGCGAGCACAAAAGGGTGGGAGGATCTCGGCACCGTCGCCTCGCGCAACCAGGAGAACGTCCAGGCGGACCGCTTGTCTGGCATCAATAACTTCAAAATCGGCGCCTCCGGTGGTATCTCCAAGAGGCCTGGCTCCGGTCTCGCTGTCTTTCGAGATTCAGACGAAGACGACGACTACGCGGGCGATGAGGTGCCATCCACTCCGAAACCTGCAGGCGTGCTTAGCCCCAAGGATCATCCGGCCAAATCCGCTGCCGGTCTTGGGCGCAGGGCGCAATCGAGCGAGACCGACATGTTGCGAATCAACCCGTTCGCTTACTGGGGTAAGGATGCAAAGCTCTTTCCTGATCCGGCGAGTCTGCGTCCCGCTGCTGCCACCGCGTCACATTGTTCCCGAAAAGCCTCGAGCTCGAATGCGGGGTCGAACGGCGAACGACATCGCACAAAGACCACGGTTTCTCGCTCAGCTCCAGCGAACATGTCTTCCAGTGCCTCTGAATCCAACTCTGCTGCAGCTGCTGCAAATGTAGGAAAGCGCGAGAAGCACGCCGCTCCCGTTGATCAAATGTACCCTGTCTTTCGATCCAGCGCGCAAAGGGCATTCTACAAGCAACGAGGCTGGCATAACGAATTGACGCTCGAAGAGCTCATGGCCAGGAAACGAGGCTTCGCCGCTGTCCCGGAAGAGTGGCAAGACGCTGCCGACAAGGCGGTATCAGATCCGTGGTCGTACCTCGATCGACTCGTCGGTCGCTGGCTGCCTGAAGAAACGGTCGTTGCGGCGCCGACATCGAAGAGTCCGCTCGAGGTGGAGCTCACGCAAACGGTCAACATCGACCAGACCACCGGCATGTTCCCTTCCAGAGACGTGTTCGATCCAGACAATTCGGTCGCTAACGCTGTTGCGCTCAACCTTCGACCTGGTGCCAAGAAGAAGAAGAAAAAGCGCGATGGCGAAAACACCACCACCAAGCACAGGATGAGCCCTACACTCGTCACCAAGGCTGCCGTGCTCGAAGTCGAAAACATGTTCAACGGTGACAGCGACTCGGACGAGGAAAGCAGCGAGGACGATGAGGACGATGAGGACGACGATGACGACTACATCGCCCCTCTGGCAAGTCTCCCGAGACAGGGTCACATGGGCGTGAGCCTCGGCTCTTCTGCCCATGTGCCGCCAACACCGACACCCCTGTCGCGATCCAACCAACTCGCCAAGTTTGGCGTGCAGAACGACGAGAATGCGGGCGTTCAAGCTACTCCCCTGCGAACGCCGTGCGGACAAGCACCCCGACTCGGACTCGGTGGCGCGACACCCATGCGAACTCCATTGGCATCCAAATCTACCCTCACCACGAGCGGTTCCAAGGCTGTATACCGTGAGGAGGATGAAGACGAAGAGGAAGGCGAGGAGCTTCCCGCCAAAGTCGACGCTGAGCGAGCTGAAGCGGTCCCTACAGCTGCTTGGCCGGAGCACGTCTCAATGATGAGGCCCGAGGAGGCTGCTGCGGCGCCTGCGGTGCCAGCGACACCCATGCCGTCCAGCAGGCAGTCTGCAAGCCGACGATGGATCGAGCCCATGGTGGAGGAAGAGCAAGAGCAAGAGCAAGAGCAAGGAGCGTTCGCGGTTGACGAGAACGGCGATCCCCTCGAAAGTCAGGGCGCTGGCTACGAGGGCAACGGGCACCTCTTTCGGCCGCAATTCCAGCCGCTGACGCCCATCACTGAGGCTACGTTCGAATTCACCCGCTACACCAACGCTCGCACTCCAGGTACGGCGACTCGATCTGCCATCGGGCCTGCGATCAAGTCTTGGCGTCCCACCAATCGAAACGCCGATGAGGACGAAGACGAGGATGAGGACGAGGAAGAAGGTGGTCCAGGCGCCATTCTGACTGCAGGCCCCATCGTCATGGCTGCGCGACATGATGGCGCTGACGAGCAGCGCTATGCCGACGACTCGCAGCCCTCCGACGAGCGCAGTTTCGCCTCAACCTCGGGCGAAGACGCCAATCGTTCCGCGTGGAATGCGGACAACAAGGCATCTTTCGAGCTGACCAAAGGCTTGACCATCAAATGCGCCGTTCCCGAAGACGACGAAGAGCAGGACGGCGAGTTTGAGCAGGAGCGACGCGGGATGCACGAACGATTCGAGGAATCTCTCGTGATGCAGGACTCGGAGCAAGCCGAAGAATTCAGCCCACCTAACCCGTGCTCGCCTGTCGACCCTGCCGTCCTGAACACTATTCTTGCGCGCCTGGAAGTGCCCATTCAGAGCATGCCTGGCGTTGTCAGTCTCGCCGGTGCTTCTTGTGGACATTTGGCGTCCGACCTGCAGAAGCGCTGCAAATCGAGCCTGGCATTCAACCAGATGACGCGCAAGAGTATGGGCGGTACCGTCTTCCACGGCACGGGAATGCTTTCCTCGCCTTTCCACGTAGATATCGGCGGCCACCCGTTCGAGATCCGCGGCAAGCTCGGCGAGGGGGGATATGGTGCCGTGTACTTGGGTTACGACGTGGATTCTGTTGCGACTAGTGTCAAACAGGAAAAAAGCGATGAAGAGGAGGATTCGGACGACGACGACGATGAAGACCGCCGCAAGCAGCTCGCGATCAAAGTCGAGACGCCTGCCAATCGCTGGGAGTTCTACATCCTCTCTCAACTGCAGTCCCGTCTACCGGCACCAGTGGCGCGTTCGATCATCTCTGCGCGCAAACTGTACTGCTACAAGGAAACGTCGTTCCTGCTGCTTGATTTGGGCGAGAAGGGTACGCTGCTGGATGTAATCAACCACTCGACCACAGCTGGTGTCGCCGCTGCCGGTGCCGACTCACCCAGCGGGCTGGAAGAAGTACTAGCCATGTTTTTCGTCACGGAGCTTGTTCGTGTGATTCTTGGCATGCACCGCGCCGGGATCATCCACGGCGATCTCAAGATCGACAACTGCCTGCTTCGACTCGGTGACGTTTCGCCCGCTAGCAGCTGGTCCAACATTTACTCGCGCGACGGTGCTTCGGGGTGGTCTGAAAAGGGTCTGCTGCTCATCGACTTCGGACGAGCGATCGATCTGCATGCCTACCCGAACAGCGAGACACAGACGTTTATCGCCGACTGGCCAACAGACAGCAAGGACTGCTTCGAGATGCGGGCTGGTCAACCGTTTACCTACGAGACTGACTGGTTTGGGATCGCCACCGTCGCACACTGTTTGCTGTTCGGTCGGTATATGGACACCAAGCACGACCCTGCTACAGGTCACAAGATCACCGCGAGCTTCAAGCGGTACTGGCAGACTCAGCTGTGGTCGACACTGTTCGACGTGTGTCTCAACCCGCCTAAGGGTGATACCGGCAAAGCGGAAAGAGATCAAGTGCTGACGAAACTGGAAGGATGCTTGGAAGAGATGCAGGCTTGGTTGGAAGCTCATTCGAACAAGGGCGGGAAGAATCTGAAAGGTCTCCTGCGCAAACTTGAGATTTGGGCCATGAAGCAGGGCCATTGATGATCATACGCTCGCAATGTCAACACCTAGAGAACTGTCAATGCTCTGCATGTGCGTTTTCCGCTGCCTGTGTGGTCACACTGTCCATAACGAACAAACAAAAGAGAATCCACAACTGAAGATTGCAAATGCTGCATTACAGATCACTCGCCCCCGTTCCCCTCTTAGGCCGATCGATGGACCGGAAATAGCTCATGACGGTAAAATCGAACGGCACGTTCTTGGTCAACACGTCGGGCAACTTCTCGCCAAATGACTGTGTCGTCTCCCTCCGCGTCGATCTGCGCTTGGACGGTGTAGCGCCATTCGCCTCCGTCACCGAGCGCTTTGCCGCGCTCGTCGACGCCGGCGCAGAATCAGGTTGCGGTGCAGTTGCTGCGGTGAGCTTGTTGCCGCTGCTCCGCCCCAACGGCGTAGTCCCAAGAAAAGCAGCAAGGATGCTCTCCGCCTCGCTTTCGGTTAGCGCAGCGCCACCCGTTGGGTTTTTGTCGTTCTCCGAATCCGAGTCGATCCCCACGGTCGCCGTGACGAGGGAAGAGAGGCTGCGTTTGAGCTTCTTCCTCGCGCCTTCGCCATCCGCTGCTGTGAACACAGGGCTGCTCGATGACGCGGGATCCCAAGCCTGAAGCTCAGCCAACGACTGCGAAACCTTCAAGGACCCTGTATCGGCCACTGTCGGATACATATACCCTAACGAAGAAGCCATCGACGAGACGGACGACGTTGAGGGCGATCTTTGATCTCGCTGTTGCTTAACAACGGACCGACGCAGACGTGTGACGGAGAGATCTGCATCTTCGAGCGCAGAATCAACCTCCTCATCCTCAACATCATCCTCGTCGTCGTCGTCATAATCCGAAAACGACCGTTCAGCATATCGCCGCTGCTGCTTCTGCGCAACCACTGCCGCCGCCGCAGCTGCACGCTGTGGCCTTTCCCTCCCTGTCGCCGTTGCAGAAGAGTCCTGCCTGGGAATAGATTTGCCTTTATACGTGCCCCCCACTTCGATGCTCCGTCTGTGACCTCGCCTCTCCAGCGACTGAGCCGGGTTCATCAGGTGACGTTTGGTCGGCGTGTCGTTGTCACTGGACTGGTTCGCTTGCGACGCGGACCGCCTCCTTCGTCTCCTCCACCCTTCTTCGACCGCTTCGACCTTCGCAGCAGTCAGCGGCACCGGAAGACTTTCAATCCTCTGCTTGGGCTGACGCGCACTAACCCTCCTTGCCCCATTCTCATGCGCACCACTGGGCAAGTTAGCAGCAGCGGTACTCCCACTGTCCGCAGTGTCCCACGTCGCCCTGCCGCCCTTAATCCGGATCTTGAGCCTCGGCGATTCGCTGCGTGCTGCATCCTCCTCCCCCACCGCTGCCGTCTCCTTACTCGCCACCACGGAGGGAGCAGGCGAGACTCCCTTCCCATCGCCTAGTGACAACAACAAATCATACCGCTTCAACGTATCATACGCATCGTCCAACAACTCGCGCCTTACATCTTCAATCCTCTCACTCAACGACCTCCCCTTCTCCGCTTGCCCGTCCCCTACCCCACGCACCTGATCCCTCGCCACAACAACAGGCTGCAACAACCTCGCCTCAACCGCCTTCAACTGCTCGATGCGCCCCACCAATTTCAGGCGATCGCGCGCCAGCCGGTCCACCTCGGCCTTGCGCTGCCGCTTCTCCGCCGTCTCTGGTTTGCGGTGCCTTCGCTCGTACGCTGCATCCGACGTGTCTTCGGCGGCGTCTGACCGCAAACCGCGCGTCTTGGGCATGTAGAGTGTATCGTCCCTCTGTGTGAAGTCCGGAGTTTCGATGAGCTGTTGTCGCTTGATCGCTAGGGTGGACACGAGGGTTGACGGCGGAGATTTGAGCGAGCTGACTGTATGCTCGTCGTGTTCAGCTTTGACGGTGCTGACGGCTGCATTAGGGAAGACAGCGCGTGCAAGTAAGCGGGCATCCGAAGTGAGTACGACAATCGACGAAGCTGTAAAATCTGCTCCTGGTCTAGGCAGGTATGACGAATCGACTGCAATGTGCTTGCCCGCGGACGATGCTGGATCCGCATTGTTGCTGCTTGAACCGCCATGAAGGTTGGAGCCGGATGGCGAAGAAGGTGTATCGAGCAGCAGCAGCTCCTCCTCCAACATCGAGCCGGCGAGCAGCGACGAAACCGCGGACAGTCGGGCAGGCATTGTTCTCCTACGCGAGGCTCGTTGCGCTGTCGATGTAGAACCTGAGTCTGCTGCTCTCCCACCTGCTGATGACGACGAGGGCGTGCACTCCATTGCTGCTGGTGCAGGCTTGCCAGACCCGGACGATGTGCGCTCCATCCTGTTCGACTGCTCGTGCGGCAAGGATGCGGATGGCGACGGTGGAGGAGAGCTAGGCGGAGAAGAGAGCTGCATATCGACATCTGCTACGTCCTGTGCGTCTTTTGTAGCGACTGTGTCCGTGGCGACTGCATCGGTTATGCTCTCGTCCTGGTCGAGGTTGTCGTCGCTGTGTGCGTCAGAGATGGCCGGTTTGGTCGATGGCGATGACAATGACGACGACGATGCTGCAAAGAGCGAAGCAAACAGTCCCGCCGCCATGATGGCTGCGAGCGGGGGGGGGGATGCCACCGCTTTCTTTGACAGCTATAAGCTCTTCCGCCAGCGAGGAGCGAGAGGCACCTCGCAGCCGTGATTGATGACGTGTTCAAGAGCGCATCAAGGCAAGCATGAATGTGCGGCTGCGCTATAAATTCGCGACTGAGCTGAGGTGAAGGTGAAAGGGGACGAAGCGGAAGGGACCCCTCAAGAGTAGCGAAGGGCCACGTCGTCGTGTCGGGACAAGCCGCCGTCGTGTATGAACAAGTTTTCCAAGATGGATGGCGGCTCGAAAGCTGTGCAAATGCTGAGATGAGGCGTAGTCGTCGGCTTGTCTCAGCGGTGGTGACGACTGCAAGACAAGACCGAAGTGAGCCAAACGACGAGCCTTTGCTGCAAAGTCAAGGCATGATGACCAAGCTCAAGCGAGAGACGGTTCTTCCGACAGCAGAAAAAGGCCCATCCAACCGTGCATTTTCGAGACGATTTAAGCAGTTTTGTCGCTCATAACCGCGTCTGTCGGGCCATCCGCATGGCACTTGCGGTAGGCAGTCTCTGCTCGTGTGCACTCCGTTGACTGCTCGTCGTGCTGTTGCTGCGGCAGACGACCGAATACACATGAGTGTGCTTTGACCTTCCTGCGAGGCGGAAGGTCAATGGGCATTGGCACGGGATCCTTAGCGCACAAAAAGACACAGCATCTACTTGTTGTCGCAGAAAAGGGGGTCTGAGAACAATCAACACGGCCTCATCCGCTCGTCACAATCACTGAGTCGACCACAGAGTGAGCTGAGCTTCGTCGCTCGCACACTCGACTTCGACAAGGTCTGGCTCTGAGCAAAAGCAACTAGTAAGCCTCTGCGGAAGAGTGGAATTTCGAATGCGTTAAGATGTTAGAACTACAGGCTGTGCGGAAAGCGGAAAGCGGAAAGCGGAAAGTATGCGCCGACGGCATTTGCCGCGGTGAGCATGGGCCAGCCTTGTCTGTAACACAGCTGCGCGTCTTTCTCCACCTTGACTGTTGACCATCACTCTCCAAGTGTCAAAACCATCTCCGAACTCTCATCGCAAGTGACGAAGAGCACGATGTCAAACCAATACTCGTATGGAAGCGGTGGATATGGTGCCCCTCCTCCTGGGCAACAGGGTGGATATGGTCAGCAAGGTGGATATGGTCAGCCTCCCCCGCAGCAGCAACAGCAGTATGGTGCAGGCACAGGCGGAGGATACGGTGCTCCTCCTCCTCAGCAAGGCGGCGGATATGGCGCACCCCCTCCCGGTCAACAAGGCGGATATGGTGCACCACCTCCTGGTCAACAAAGCGGCTACGGCCAGCAACAGTCATCGTACGGAGCACCTCTACAGAACTACGGTCGACCGCAAGTGTACAACGCCTCGACCGGTCCCCCTCCCGGCGCAGACCCACAATTGTGGCAGTGGTTCATCGCCGTCGACCGTGATCGCAGCGGCCAGATCAATGCACAGGAACTCAGTCAAGCACTCGTCAACGGAGACTGGACGCCCTTTGACCTGGATACAGTCAAGATGCTGATGAGCGTGTTTGACGTAGACCGCAGCGGACAGATCAGCTTCAACGAATTTGCGGGGCTGTGGAAGTACATCCAAGACTGGCAGGGCGTTTTCCGACACTTCGACCAAGACCGCTCGGGTTCCATCGACCAAGGCGAGCTCTCCAATGCGTTGCAATCGTTCGGATACAGGCTATCGCCAAAATTGCTGCATATTGTTACGCAGAAGTATAGTAAGTGTCGCGCTCATAGCGAGAAGAGGGCAGAGCTCCGAGAGTGAGGCTGACGAACTGTTCTTTACTGACGGACTGACATAGTAACTTCTGACGTTGCTGCTCCAGGTGGGATCCCGTCGACAGGAGCAGGTCCCGGCAGAGGCACTGCTCCGGGCATCACGTTTGACCGCTTCGTGCGTGCGTGCGTGGTCATCAAGACGCTCACTGAAAGTTTCCAACGCCACGACACCCAGCGTTCCGGTTGGGTTCAGATCAACTACGATACATTTATGGAGATGTGTCTTTCCGCGCCCTAAACACACACACACACACACACACACACTCTCTCTCTCTCTCTCTCTCTCTCTCTCTCTCTCTCTCTCTCTCTCTCTCTGAGAGACATGTTCTTCTTCTTGCTCGGTGTTTGCGCGCAATGTGAAATGCGATTCTTGACTGCTCTTGCTCAATGTCAGACCTGTTGCAGGGCGCGTCGCTTGCCACGTCTGATCTTGTCCCGCCTGGTCTCTTCACTGCCCTCGCTGCTTGAGGACTCGACCCTTTCGCGTCTTTGCTTTTTACGCTGCATCAAGAAGGCTTTCGTTCGCACCGCGCGCGGATGGACTGCCCGATAAGTCTGGGAGCGCAAGATCATCGCCGTCTTCGAGCTGGGCTTGGTGCTGTCTTGCTGTGCTTCAGGTAGATGGTGCCAGGTAGCCCAGCTGGTCGAGTAACTCAATGAATCGTCGTGATGCTTTGTTCTTGCTCAAGAGGCTTATTCTACCGTTTCAATGTCAAACTTAGTCTTTTCCCTTCTCATTGGACGCGGGCACATTCGAAAGCGATTTTATTCTTTATGATCCAGTCGGACCTTAGTGATGGTGGTGATGGTGAAGCGCCGCTGTGGCAAGAGGCAGCCTGTGCACTCCACCACTAAGGCTACCCGTTCTCGCCCCCGTGGGACTTGCATCATATACGCTGCTGTACGAAGGGGAGGCCGACATGGGCGTGCTGGCGTGCGCACCACCGCTGTTGGGAGACGCAGAGTCGCCGCTCGTGCAAACCTTCTCGAGCTGCACGGCGACGCTCTCCAGACCGTAGACGCGCGCCTTGAGCAGGTTTTCCACTTGCTTCGCGATTGCTTCGGGTGTCGGTGCTGTCAAGGAGCCGTTGGTGGCGCGTCCAGAGTCGCGATCGCTTGAGAAGCTTTGTTCGTGATTGTGATAATGACCGTGATCGTGCTTGTGGTTGTGAATGTGGTCATGGTGATCGTGTACGTGTCCGTGATCGTGATCATGCTTGCCCTCGTGCACCGACTCCGCATCGCTCTTGATCGGCCACGCAACCTGCACCCTGATCACCCCGACCAACGTCTCCGCATCTTTGGGCCAGAACCTCGGCGAATGATATGCCACGACCCCCTTGATCCCTTTGACCTCCTCCAACGCCCCGCTCATCTCCACCTCCCTCTCCTCGCCCACCTCCAAACATAAGATCCTCCCCGACTCCAACACCAAGGGAATCACCGACCCGACAATCATAAACGCAATAAACAGCGATGCGATCGGATCAAAACCCGTCCATCCAAACTGCCCGATGAGGAGGGTGCTGATGATGACGCCCACCGAGCCAAGCGTGTCAGCCATGACGTGCAGGTAGACGCCCATCATGTTGTGGCTGTGACCATGATCATGCCCATGCCCATGATCGTGATCGTGTCCATGCGAATGCCCATGCCCATGATGATGGTGCCCGCCCGTCGCCCACATCCCAAACAGATTCACCGCCAACCCCATACTGCTCACCACCAGCAGCTGCGCCGTATTGTGCATCACCGGCGGCTCGATGATCCTCTGCACCGCCTCAAACACAATAAACACCGAAATCAGGATCAGAAAGATCCCATTCGCAAACCCACTTAGCGTCTCCACCCTTCCATATCCATACGTAAACGTCCCATCCGTCGGCCACGTCGCCATCACACTTGCGAACAGACCCATCCCAATCGCCGCGCAGTCGAAAAACATGTGGATCGCATCGCTAATCAGTCCCAAACTGTTCGTCCACACCCCCCACAGCAGCTGCACGCCCATGAACGCCAGATTGAGCATTAGGAATTGAAAAATCTTGCGCGAGTCTGCGTTCGCCAGGATGACCTTCACCGTTCGCTTTGTTGCGGCGACACCGGAGCGTAAAGAGTCAACGAGTTCCTGAATTGCCGAAACGTCCGACGTCGTGCTAGTTTGCGGAGTATCTGCTTTGCCGGGAGACGAGCTGAAACGCGACGAGACGTGATCGGGCGAATTGCGGAGGATCGTACGAAGCGCCTGTCCCACAAGCAGCGCAACCGCCAGCTGCGACCATTGCGGCCTGAACCCAAATCCAACAAACCCAATCGCAAACGAAGCGAACACGGCAATCGGCCAGCCGTGAGCGACACGGTCTCTCGTCGAAGCGTGCGGCTCGATCGAAGTGCTAACAAGCGGTTCCAGTATCAGAAGACCAAAACTGACGGCGAAATACGCAGGCAGATGGCTGAGTCCCACCGATCCTCCGCTGCCGGTCATACTTGAAGGCGCAAATGACGACAGCGCCGGCAATGTCGCGAGTCCAAACATTTGGAGGAGCAATGAAGCGGGCAACGTGAAGGCAGAAGCAACGATGGTAGCGACGATCCCCGCCCTTCTCCTCCCACCCGTATCTCTGCTTGCACTTAAGAGAGCACTCTCCTTTTCGATGGTGAGAAGGGCAAAGACGAGTAGGTACACGTGGCCGGTGAGTGTACCGAACACGCTGAAGTTGGCAGCTGAGGCGTCCACGGCAGCGGAAGCCGCTCGCAGCTGAGACGGAGAGGCCAGTCCAGCCGGTCGATTCCTCTTGAGACTTTCTGGTAGGTCTGCGTCTGCGTACATATCCAGTAAATGACCCGAGTAGTCCACGAGGCTCGACGTCGGTGCAGCATTCGAGATCGATGAAAGGAATGACACGGCTAGCGCAAAAAGCGTCGTATACCCGCCATAGCTGCGACCACCGAGGCTCTTGGCCAAGTCGACCGCCCAAATCTCGCAGTACTGCGTAAAGATGACAACGTTGACCGCATCTAGCTTGCGCAGCGCCATGAGCCAGACCAGCAGCTGGGCAAACGAGATCGCAGCGAGCGTGCAGAGTCTGCGCTTGTCGACGCGCTTCACCGCCGGGATCCACTGCCACGCCTTGAACCACACCGCTTGTAGCACAGCTGCGATGAAGAAGGCAAACGACGCGATGGCCCATGAGCTGGTGCTGCCCGCGATGCTGTCTGTTGTCGTCGATGCCGAAAGTTGCGAGTGGATCGACTCGCTGTGTGTGGACGAAAGCCATGTGCGCACGAGCAACGCTGCTGACGCAAGAAGCGTTTTGTTGAGCAGCAGCCCGAGCAGGAGATCGGTGGGAATGGCAAAGCCGAGCATCGATGAGTGGCCAGTGGATAACCCCGGGGAAATGTGCGAGGGGGAAATTATTGGTTGCAGGCGCACCTTTGCACGAGTGCGCGAGTCGGGTGTGTTCGTGTTGTAAGTCGACGATGACGATGACGATGACGATGACTGCATGGTGGCGAGAGCCAAGCTGGGACCAGCCCAGTGAGGAGAAAGAGGGAGCACCGATTGGATGAAGGCAGCAAGGTGGGTTGATGAGCGCAATGGTGGCAAAATGGCACGAGTGTTGGTGTCACATCTCTCTTTGCTTGCTTCATCTTCTTTGGTCACCGTGCGGCTTCTGAAGCTGTCAGCGTGGTCTCAGACATGTGCCGGGCGACTGCAATACAGTACAGCGTGCAGTCACTGACTGCTGTGTGCTCAACCGCAAGGGTCGCGATTCTCAGAACGGCTTTTTATTTTTAGTGCTAGATCTACCAGGCGTAACATTTCTGAGACGGCCGCCACATCGTAATTTCACCTCGCAAAAAGTCTGTTTTCTCGTTTCTCAACCAGACAACCAGAAGCTCAGGCAAGGACCAGGTTTAGCACGCAAATCTGCGATAGGACATCTATATTAATTTTATTATTGTATCTTGGGAGAGGCAGCTTCGCAGCGATCAGCGAGTTGCAGCTTCACCTCGGCGCGTTCTCTGAGTAAGGGAGGGCCGGATCTGCCGAAACCGCGCGGTTGAGTTTCACTCTTTTGTCTTGGCAGCAAACGACAGGGAAGCTCACAGTCACAGAGTGAGCACGTCGCATTGAATCACATGCAGGACCAAAGTTGGGAACACAAGGTCGCGCGCATCAAGCAGCGTGGATTGATTTCATTTCATCATGCGACGCTAAAGCCCCTCTGCGTGCTGCGTCGAAGCGGCGGCAAAGAGCTCATAGAATCTCGTCCGCTTGTCTCTCAGCGGACCAAAACTCGTTCAGGGTTCAATTTCTCTGATGCGGTTCCTTGGAACTCCGACGGTGAGACCAACACTTTTTCTTTGAGCACACAGCACTGCCGGCATCGCATCGCGACTCGCTTGGATGTTCTCTAAAGATGCCGCTGCTCTTTGTCCAGGAGAGGCACGCATTAGTCGGCACTCTCTCTCCGTCCTTGGTCGCCGGGGTCTCTACGCCATCGGCTCTCCCGAAGAGCCCCTTTCAATCATACATTCCATGCGTCGCCGATGTTCCTGACCAAAGAAGGCGCTCTTTTGCCGGCAGAGTGTGGGAACGGACTCAGTGGACATTCGACAAGTCAAAGCGGGTTGGCTAACAACCACGCTGCTAAGCCATCGTCGCCCTTGCTGCTCAGTCACTCCAGAGTAAGACGGCGGACTCGCTCGATTCCCATACGAATCAGTGCTGTGCACGATCCATTCCTATCCCTGTCCCTTCACCTCCAACGACTCTCTGCTCGATATTCACCACTTGTTGCACACACGCCCCATCCATTGAAAAGCCTCAAAAGAGCAAGTCCTCAGCCATGCCGTCGCCCCACGGACCAAGGTCTCCAGGCGCTGGTGTCGGATACGAGCGAATCGTGTCGGACAATCATCCCAACGAGATGGCTGTTTCGACTCACCAGCAGCAGCAACAACAGTATCCGCAATACTATCAACGCCAACAGTACCCAGACGAACCCGACTATGAAGCGCCCACGCCTGCGCTCGCTGCCGACAACTATGCGCCAGAGTACAGCATGGAAGACATGCGAAAGCCCGTGACGCCAGGATCCCAGCGCTTTTCCATCGCTTCCTATCCCCGGGACTATGCCGATCCAGATGCGGGCTGGAACGAGAAGCGTCAGTCTGGCGTTCCCGTGGACACGTCTGCCTCGGAGTCGCCGCTTCGCAGCCGCAAAAAGATGTACTGGACCATCGGCGGTGCCGCCTTGGCGGCTGTTCTCCTTATCGGCGTGGTGGTTGGCATCGTCGTTGCCAAGCACCGCAGCGATAAGGACTCGACTACTCCTTCGAGCGGCAGCAGCAACAGCAACGTCCTCTCGGGTGATCCTTCCAAGTTTCAGAAGAACTCGGCGCTTCACAACAGCTTTTGGGGAATGTGCTACACCCCCTTCAAGTCGCAGTACGAGTATGGATGCGGCGTCGATCTTGCTTCCGTCGTCAAGGATGTTCAGACGCTCTCGCAGCTCACCAGCCGTGTGCGTCTGTACGGCGCCGACTGCAACGTCACTGCGCTCGTTCTCGATGCTATCGAGCGTACCAAGGTCAACCTCACCATCTGGCCTGCCATCTACCTCGACCAGTCCGACCCTGGCAACGCCGCTTGGAACCGCCAGGTGGCCAACATCACCTTTGCGCTCGACAGCTTTGGAACAGATCACGTGGGCGGCATCTCGGTCGGCAACGAGTACTTGCTCGATGGCGGATCGGCTACCGACCTTCTGGCCTACGTTCAGCAGTTCCGCACCCTCGCATCTACCAAAGGCTGGACCTTCCCCGTGGGCACTGCCGATGCTGGCAGCATGTTTACGGCGACCGTGGCTGCTGGCGTCGACTACTTTATGGCCAACGTGCACGCTTGGTTTGCCGGTACGCTCGTCGCCGACGGTCCTGCGTGGACTTACCAATACTTTGAGAACAACGACGCCAACGTTGCCGCTGCTGCCCCCAACAAGCCTGCGGCTTATATTGCAGAGACCGGCTGGCCTTCGGGCGCCAACGACACCCAAGCGCTTACTTATGTCAACGAACAGGGCCAAGAGACGGGCGCCCATGCTGGTGTGTCCGAGATGCAGACGTTCTTGGACGGCTACATTTGCCAGGCCAACCAGAACGGTACGGGCTACTTTTGGTTCGAGCTGTATGATGAGGAGTGGAAGAATGCGCTCTACGGCGGTGTCGAGGCGCATTGGGGTCTATTTGATTCTAGCAAGAAGCTCAAGCAGATTACCATCCCGAATTGCAGTCACAGTTGAGTGACTTTTGTATTTTAGGTGGCTACGAGCTTTCACGCAGCTTGACGGACAATGAATGGTTCGCAATGAATGACTGACAATGTGTTTGGCATTGCGAAGGTGAAGGGCCTTGTAAAACTACCTGTCACCGGGATTTTTGTACCTCCTGAGCGCCCGAGTGTCTACAATGGGTTTCGGGTAGCCCAGCTTCTCGAACTCTGCCTTTGACAGTCGGTGGAAGGGATCGTGGATGGCGTTGCCCTTGACGTTTTTGAGCTCGGGTACAAAGTGTCGGATATAGTCACCCTGCGGAACGCTCTTCTCGGACTGGCTGAGCGGGTTGAAGATGCGGAAGTACGGCTGAGGATCCGTGCCGGTCGAAGCGCTCCACTGCCAGCCTCCGTTGTTACTTGCGAAATCCTGATCGATAAAGTTGAGCGAGAAATGTCTCTCGCCCTCGCGCCAGTCATGGAGCAAATGCTTGGTGAGGAACATAGCGCTGATCATCCGGCCGCGGTTGTGGATGTACCCCTGCCGGATACACTGTCGCTGTGCAGCGTCTACGATCGGATAGCCCGTCTTGCCCTGCTTCCATGCCTCCAAGGTGGACGCGTCGGTCTCCCAAACCACGTCTTCGTACTTGGTGATGAAGGCGTGTCCCATGCACACTTTGGGCCACGCCGCCAATACGTGACCGTAGAAGTCGCGGAACGAGATCTCTGTGTTCCACATGGCTGCGCCCGAGTCGCGGCCGACGGTGAGCTTGTTTTTGGTGAGCGCCTTGGTGCGTCGGAGACACTCTCGCGCGGACACGAGACCGGCTGCGAGGTAAGGGCTGATGCGGGAGGTTCCGTTTTCGTTGAGCAGGTTGCGGCCCTCGGCGTACCGACCGAGACGTGACTCTTTGGCATTGCCCCCGACATTGGCGGTGGATGGCTCGTTGGCCGGGCGGTCGAGGGCGGTTTCGCCGCCTTTGCCCGCCATGAAGTTGTCGAGCACCTGGCGCGGTGCGTCGCTGTCGACAGGCCACAGCTTGGCCATGTACGAGCGGTCTTTGCACTCAAATCCGGGCAGTGTGGTTGGTATACCAAATCCGGACCCGAGGCGCGAGAGGTCGAAGAGCGATGAGAGTGTCGAGTTCTTGTGGATAGAGTTGTCGTTCGGCTGCGGGTCAGGGGACGCTTCGATGAGCGAGAGATCCTTAACGATGCAGTCGGTCCATCTGCGATTCCAGGGGGAGAAAACCGAGTAAGGACGACCGTCGTTCGTCAGCACCCGACCGGGGGGCACGACGTAGCAGTCATGGAAGAGGCTGAAAGTCACTTTGTTATCAGAAGCGGTTTTCACCATTCCAATATCGCGCCACAGTTCGTCCACTTCATACTCGATGTTGCCCGTCAGCTGAGATGCGCTCCACTGGTTGCAAAACTCAAACACTTTCTCGCCGACCTCTGTGCGCGCGCCCGTGTGCGTGTACACGACAAATGGGATCTCGAGCTGGTGGAATTGTTGTTTTAGGGAAGCCAGCGTGCGGAGGACGAAGTCGATCCTACGGGCGCCTCGGTCGTGTGCGCTGTAGTCCGCCGGAGTGATGATAAACAAGGCAATGAGATTCCCTCCTCGCTTTTTGCGACGAGCAGCAGCGAGCGCAGACGCATGTGCCAGCGCCCGATTGTCGTGCATGCGAAGATCGTGCATCCGCATCCAGTAGACGACGTTTTTGCCATCGTTTTCATCGTTGGATTTGCTGGGTGCGTGTGTTTTGAGTGCGTCTTCGAGGCCGTCCAGGGGTGTTTTGGAGTCAGCGCGGCCGTGCGGGGAAGGGTTGAAATCCGAGCGATGCCAGCCGTCGCCAGATTTGGCGTAGGCGGAGAAGCCGTATTGGGAGGTAATGTACGGGCCGCCGTTGATGACGGCTGAGCGCTCGGATTTGGTGGAGGAGGCGGACTTCCTCTGCCGTTTGTTGGGCGGCTTTGAGGTTTCGGATTCGTCTTCATCTGGGTGTTCTGCGAGTTTCGGGTCGAGCGCCTTTTCGTCTTGGTCGTGGGTCTCCTGGGAAGGCGGGGATGCCTCTTCGCGTTTTGAGGCGGCCATTGTGTTAATGGACCTAGATGGGGGGGAAATGTGATGGCGAGGTAAGGATGAGAGTGAGAGTGGATGCCTAAGCTGAAAGTAGGTGTGAGTGAGGGGCGTTGCTGTTTGGAGAGTCAATCGTAGTAAGCGGTTCGAGAAGAGCCTGCTCGATTGCATGGATGGAGGTTAGTGGTGGAAGTACAAAGTGGATGGTGAGCAAAGTTTGATCAAGGGACGGAACGGTTGAGCTCTTTGGGCCCTCCCTCCCGGAGCCGGCCTTGAAGGTCATGGTCGAACAGCCGGGAAGGATGCAATCTGCTTGGGCACGACCAAAAAAGATGATCGTCATACAAGGAGCGAGAGGGATCGGCTTTGCTAATCTCGAGCTGCAGCGCTGCAGAGTGGAATGCAGCTGTCAAACAAAGCAACGTCAAGAGTGGAGGCTCGTGGCGATCGACCGATTTTCGATACGAGGTCGCCCGATGAGCGACAAAAGGAGGGTCTCGGGCGAAAAGAGACAGGCACATGAAATTAGAACTTTTCATTCAAAAAAGTTCATTTGTTCAGTCACCCGAACTGCCAAGCGGAACAGCCGCTTTGGCCTCTCGAGAAGAGAAATCTCACTCGAACTGACTGACTCTGGCTGGCGGTGGGTCTGTCTGTTGAGAAGAGCATGCGAATCAACGGAACTTGCTTCCGACTCTTTACCTTCACTTGGTCACCCCACCGCCCTCTTCACCTCCTCCTTCTCCATATCATAGCTAAAATGGCAACCCCCGCAGGTGGCATCAAGGTGTTTTCGGGCACATCGCATCCTGAACTCGCCGGACTCATCGCAAAACGACTTGGCCAGCCCCTGGGCAAGGCTACTGTCACTCGCAACGAGTCGGGCGAGTCCATCGTCCGCATCGCCGAATCTGTGCGCGAACACGATGTCTACATCATCAACACCTCTTGCGTCTCGCCCACACCCACGGGAGCAGCCGCTAGCCCCAACACCTCGCTGATGGAGCTGCTCATCATGATCCACGCATGTAAAACCGCTTCGGCTCGTCGCATTACCGCTGTCATCCCGCACTTTTTCTACGCTCGTCAAGACAAGAAGGACAAATCGCGCGCTCCTATTACCGCCAAGCTTATCGCCAACATGCTCGAGAACGCCGGGTGCGATCATGTCATTACGATGGATCTGCACGCCAGCCAGATCCAGGGCTTCTTTGATGTACCCGTCGATAATCTGTATGCGGAACCGGCGGCGTTGCAGTACATCCGCGAGATGGTTGACGTCAACAAAGCCGTCATTGTCTCGCCGGATGCAGGTGGTGCCAAGAGGGCGACATCGCTCGCTGACCGACTGGAGCTCGACTTTGCGCTCTTCCACAAGGAACGCAAGCGCGCCAACGAGGTCTCGCGCATGGTGCTTGTTGGAGACGTCAAAGGAAAAGTGGCCATCCTCGTCGACGATATGGCCGACACGTGCGGAACGCTCGACCTCGCCGCATCCCAACTCATCGAATATGGCGCCGAGCGTGTGCTGGCCATTGTCACGCACGGCATCCTCTCCGGACCGGCACTGGACCGCATCTCGAAATCGCGCCTTGAGAAGCTGATTGTGACCAACACGCTGCCGCAGTCGCACAACCGCGGCAAATGCAGCAAGATCGAGGAGATTGACATCTCGCATGTGTTGGCCGAGACGATCCGAAGGAGTCACTATGGTGAATCGGTCAGTGTGCTGTTCAACCAGATCCCGTACGATACAGCGCAGCCGTACAGGCACGAGCATGGTGATGAGATCACTGCCGCTGCTGCTGCGAGTGGTGGACAGGAGGGGATAACGCTGGGTGCGCTGGGTGGCGGCAGTGGCAAGAGCAGCAGACCGGTTAGTCGGGGAATGAGCCCATCGGCGAGCAGACAGTTCCCGCCGAGCCCATATACGCTGCCTGACCCACCCGCTGCGCACAACTACTTTGCGGATCAGGTCAAGGTGGTTTCGCCGACGGCGGCTCCGGCGAGTCCGTCACCTGCAGCGTCAGAAGCATCAGCGACATTGGATACGCCAAAAGCTTCGTTCATGGCTCCTTCGCCGTTGAGGAGGAATGTCTAAGCCGCGTGGACGTGGCCAGATGTTGGCGGGAAGCAAGGAGAAGGGGGTTGGTGTAGGAGAAAACGTAGCAGCAACAGCGGGTACGGTTATAGATAGGTGACTCTTACATTGGCTGGGTTGACGAGTAAATTGCATCGCTTCCGACTTTAATTGAGTTACGGACACTCGATGCGAGGGAATGAGCCAGCTGAAAGTGTGTGATCAAGCGAGAGAGAGCGCGAGACAGCGGATGCTGGACACTCGACCGCACGCAGAACGCACAGGGTTTCTTATTTGCTGATGTTGACAGACTGCTTGTTCGACGTTTCCGTTCCAAGAAAGGCTGGCGAGACTGACAAGGCTGGAAAAACGTGGAAGGACACTCGCAAGGCTTGTTGGAACTGCAACACTGACACGACGCTCAACTGCAAATAATTGGACACCTGATGATGCACACGAAGGTGTCACAGTTCACCTCGCAAACTGCCGCAGATGACGCAGTTGACAAGCTGTGCAACACCCACGAGAGCTTACCGGATTCGACACCAACTCACCAAACCCGCATCAGCGCAGCACTCACACACACACACACAATCCGAATCGACATCACCAAGCGACTCTGCCATTCCCATCAGCAAACACAAAGCGACTCTGCCATCCAACGCCTGCACTACGCATATCCATACCCAGGCGGCGGCGGCGCAGCATACTCAGCGTACTGCGACGAATGATTCCTCTGCAGCTGCTGTCTCTGCGCATACCCATCACCTGCACTCTCACCGCCATACGGGGGCGCGGGAAACTCCTGCCCACTCACACTCAGCTCGTTGCTGTACCTCCTACCCCCCAGATTCCCTGGTGTACCTGCAGCCGCTGCGGCGCCGAGCGGATTGTGCGAGTTCGAATTGCGTTTCTGAATGTGCAGTGGCGGCACCGACGATGAATGCTCCGACCCATCCGGGGTGGTCGACGAGAGGTACGCTCCAGGCGGCGCGGGTGTCGACAAGTTCGAGTGCAGGTTCGGCGGTTGCGGGAGCGGATGCGACGTGGTAGACCAGGGCTGCTGCTGCTGCGCGTCATCATAAATCGAGTTGCCGGTGGCCGAAGGCGGGATTGCAGCGTTCACGTTGGCTTGGCTTGAGGGGTTTCGCGAGAACCCACGTCGGAAAGCAGCTGCGGTGACTTTCTTGCCCTCTGCGCCGCCTGGCTGCTGCGGCGAAGCACCGGCTCCAAGTGCACCGTATGACGACATGCGGTGGGGGTTTTGTGCAGGCGAAATGGGTCGACGCACGGCTTCCTGCATCGCGCGCGTGCTGCCGATGGATTGGAAGTAGGCCGAGTCATCGGTCGCAGCGTTGGCAGCGGCGTACGAGGTGGGTGACGTGACAGTGGCCTGCGCTGCGCTTGTCGAGCCGTTCAGAGGAGTAGCCGTGTGTAGAGGTGGCAGCGTAGGAGCACCCAACGTGCCGGCGACAGGATGCGATGCAGTCGCAGCCTCGTGTTGTTGCGCTTGAGGACTAGTGCCTGCACCAGTAGTGTAGCCATCGTAAGCATCCGACGGGTCACCACCTTCTGTGGAGGCAGCACCGCCAGTGACCGTGGCGTCCGTGGGAGCGGCGGCATGGCGGCCACCCTGTGCATTGTCATCGTCGGCGCTGTTCCTGTTCGAGCCGTAGGCTGGACCACCAGCGGCAGCGGCATGAAGACCACCAGCAGAACCCATGTTCGACTGGCTGTTCTGCATGAGGAACCCACCATCCTGCCCATCGCCATGACCGGGCACGGCGTTCAGATCAGCGCCGGAAGTAGCGGCCATGGCGGCAGTAGCGGCAGCCGAGGCAGTCGAGGTGTCGGCACGATCATAGGCCGACGGGGCCCATTCGCTGGAGGATGTATCGGGAACGCGAATTTCTGATAGTGCGCTACCCTCTTGTGCCCACTGCGAACGAGAAGCGTGCTGGGCGTAGATGGGAGTGCGCGCAGCTTCGTCGATGCCGAGCACGCGGTTGGCGGAAGGGCTGTAACCGGCGTCTGGATCAAGGTCGGCGCTAGAGCCGTGTGGGGGCAGATCGTGGTGGTAACCATCGGCGGCATCGGCGACGTCGTTTTGTGCATAAGAGTTGCTCGTATCGCCAGCGCGCGAGCCGTTTGCGGTGGTATCAGCGAGGCTCAAATCGCCAAATCGAGGAACACCAGCTGATGGACCGGTAGGGTTGAAGCCGACGTCTGCAATGGCTCGAGTGGCTTCTTGCAGCAGAGATTCGGTCTTTGCAAAGCCATAGTATTCTGCTCGAGGCATGCCGGGTTGCGTGGGTTGCAGCGGGATCTCGTCCAGCATGAGCTTGGAGATCTCGGCGACAATGGTGAGTTTTTCGGCCATTTCGAGGAGGGCGCCCGACTTGATGCCGAGGGCTTCTCGGACGGTTCTGCGCTTGAAATCGCCAATGGCAGCTTCTTCATTCATAACTTCGATGTGCAGACCTTGCATCTCTCCGCGCATATCTTTGAGCTGAGCTGTGACCTTCATGAGCTCCTTGTTCTCGGGACCCATCTTTGCGAGTTTGCGTTCGACTTTTTCGATATCAGAGCCGAGCGAGCGTTTGCGGCTCTTAAGGTCGGCGAGCGCTTCTTCGCGAGTGCGAACGGATTTGAAGTGAAGTCGAACAGTGGAGAGATGCGAGTTGAGACGGTTCTGAGAAGCGGCATAATGATCGTAGAGCAAAGAAACCTTGCCGGCGACGTCGTTGAGATCGGGGCCTTCTTCGGCAGACCACACCTTGATGGCTTCTGCATTCTTCTTGAAGTCGGTGGCTGCCTTTGTGTTTGACTGAATGAAACTCTTTTCCGAAGTAATGACGTCCTGAAGTTGCCTCAGATCCTGGTTGCCGAGTGCTGGAAGCTTCGAGGTGTGTGCAACATGCTGCTGTGCCTTTTTGAGGAACGACATGGTTGCGGCTTCAGCGGTTGGAGAGGTATGTTTGAACCGTAACGGTGATCCTGACTGTTGAAGGAGAGAGGGTATATTCTTGCAGGATGGCGGCGGGTGGTGGTGGTTGGAGTGGATGGCGTCAAGCGGAGTACGGTAATACTGAAAGTTGAAAAGCGAGAGAGGCTGTGCTACTTACTGTAAATGCGCTTTTTTTTTCGAGCACTGCCGAGACAGAGTTGCCTCCTGAGACTCACACTGTTCCGGCCAGACACAAACCACTGAATTTTAAGACAATGTTAGACCAGCAACTGGTGGGGCTGACGTCACGTGCTGCAGGGTGTTGCATGAGGCCTTGCGGGAGACACGGAACTGTAACTTGGCGCAGTTTTGGCAATGTTGGCTCGAGCGTCGTTTTCACCCCCTTTTCCCCACATTTCCGCTGAATGGATGCGCTTCTCTCTCTCTCTCTCTTTCCTCAAATCCTCATCCTCTCCTCCAACACCATCTCGAACGGCACCGTAGGGACTACAAAGTCACGAACAAGCACGACCACCCTCAAACTCGTCTCGTCTGCAAACATGACCGTCTCCATCGCTGGAAGACGTCTACGAGCAGCCTCCCGAGGATGGTTGACTACCGCCTTGACACCACGCACTGGTGTGGCGGCGGCGGCTGCATCCCGCTCGCTCATCATCCCCTCGCGCCCCGTATTGGCTGATCAAAGCTCCACTTCAAAGCCTCAAGGAAACGACGCACACCAGCCCAAGCAGAGCCTCCTCAAATCGCTCCTTCACGGTTCGGACAAGGCCAAAGCTGAAGGCGTTACCACACAATCCCACTCGATGCAGGTCGCTCGCGGTAAATACATCCACGAGATCCAACGTCAGTCCGTCTCGCCCGCACATGTCGCCGAGTACCGCGCGCTCATCGCCGACTACTTTCCCAAGCTCGCCTCGAATCACATCCCTGTTCGTTTGACCGGAAGCTGGGAGGTCATCGTCGGCGATCTCGAAACCTTCTACCACATTTGGGAATACGACGGCTATACAGGCTACGACAAGGCCGTAGATGCTCTTCAGTCCGACCCCGACTTCCAGCAATTCACACGCCGCCTTGAACCGCTACTCTCCAACCGCTCCAACTGGCTCACCCAAGAGTTTTCCTTCTGGCCCTCGTCCCCGCCACGCACCACCAACGGCATCTACGAGCTGAGGACCTACCACTTGAGGCCGGGACATCTGTTGGAGTGGGAACAGCACTGGCGACGTGGTCTCGAAGCTAGGCGCAAGTTTGTCGAGCCCATTGGCGCCTGGTTTACCCAGATCGGTGGTTTGCATACCGTTTTCCATATTTGGGAGTATCCGTCCTTGGAGGAGAGGAAGAAGACGAGGGATATGGCGTGGCAGGTCGAGACGTGGAACGATACAGTCAGCCAGACGGTCAAGTTGATTGATAAGATGCATGCCCAGATCATGCGCCCTTTGCCTTTTAGCCCTCTCAAGTAGGTTTCCTCCAACACAATTCAAAGCAATGCAATGCAATGCAAACGCAATATCAATCATACTTCATCATGCACGTCAAAGTTGTCTATGGTGTTTTCACTTGGAGCAGAATAAAGCTGTGATGCTGGCGTCTCTTAAGCCGTCGTCAAAGTATTGTTGCCGTTGAACCGGCTCCACGTCTGTTTCGCTGTCTGGGAGATCAAGTTCCACGTCTGATCTACGTGCTCCTTCCTGGTCGGCGGGCTGCCCACCACAAACATCATGCTGAATCCCACTTCGGGCAAACTCGTCTGTGTGAGAACAAATTGATCCGTCAACTCCTGCAGATCGTTCCAAAACGCCTTGGTCAGCTCTTCCAACTTGCCCGCCTCCAATCCTGTCGGTTGTAGTCCGCGTCGATCGTGCACCACGGTTGGCCGTGGAGTGGCGGGGTGGGCGGGAAGGGCGGGATGGAGTGGGACAAAAACCCGGGCTCCACCGCGGCAGAGACAGGGAGCGAAGAGAGAGTGAAATAGTAATCGCAGATCCGGTTGACTGCTGCGTAGCCGGCTTTGCAGAAACTGTGCGGGCTCAACGTCACAAGCGAAGCAAGAGGCTCAAGCGTCAGTCAAGTGAAGGTTATCTTTCTGACGTAGCACATGCACTCACCCTTCGATGTCCATGTTTGTATGGTGTTGAGGTAGATCCGCTCGGTGGTGAGGGCGATTGTGGTAGGTCTCGACTGCGAGAGAGAAAGAGAGCGAGTTGCACGCCTTTCAAAAAGGAGCAAGGGTCTCAAGATTCGGTGCATCGTCATCCAAGTCTTGCACCTGCCAAAGCACAAGTATCACAAACTTGCTGTGGCAAGCACAATTTGTTTTCAACAGCAACGCAGCTCCTCTCCGGCAGCACGCTGCAGCGAAGCAATATGCAGCCGTCTCAGTTTCAAGACCGTCGGTAAGAGAAATGAGAGACACAAGTTGCGACGGCTTGCATGGGTGAGTTAGCGGTTTGGTTCGGCCATGCTACTTTGCGGCCTCGTCCTGGGGCTCAAGAAGAAACGCACTCTGATGCCGAATCAGGATCAAAATTCCCGATTTGGAAATCCAAAAGGCCCGATCTCGGCATGCAGGACTTCATCGAGCGCTGGCATCTGTCAAAACATGGTCATTAATCTCAAGGTTCACATGGGTCGCCTTGACAGCATTGCACACCGAGCACAGCGTGACTTTTGGCAACAGCTCAACTGTGGTTGTATACGGATGAAATCTGTTCTTATTCCAGGGTTACCTTGGGGCACCAGTGTGCTCGTTACCACATCTGACAAGGAGGAGCATCAACAACTAGAAGAAACAAAATGGGAGTGAAGCGTGGAATCAAACGCGGTCCAACAAAAGCAAAGCAAGGCAAGGCAAGGCAGTTCTCAGGAATCCTGTCAGAACGTCTGTCGACCGCTCACTCGAGCCTGGGAAGCGGGAAGACAGGCAAAATCTTGACGCCTTCTTCAGCCAACATGGTGGAAGTAGCAGCGTAGAAAAGGAGGATACCGATCATGATGAAGAAGGCACCACTGGTGGTCAAGATGGTATCTTTGGGAGCGCCGTGGATGTATCCACCGCCGAGGCAGCCGAGGGCGATGGTGATGAGAAGCGCGGCACTGGCAACGGGGGCCGAGGTGCGCAACGAAGCGATGAAGATGAGAAAAATGGGAATGAGGGAGATGAAGAAGACCATAGCCGCTGCGGTGTAGTAGTCGGAGACGCCTTCGAGCTGGTTAGCTGCACCGAGGATGTAGGTGGACTGGATGCCGGTCCACGGCAGGAAGAGGAACGACGTCGCGCCGATGAGGCCAGCGAGCGAACCAGCGACGGTGGCGAGCCAGGTGGAGCCCTCGGCGAACGCGTACATGCTCGCGGCAAAGTTGCCGATCATACCCAGAGGCAGTCCGACGGTCATGACTATTCAGCACAAAAAGGGGGAGATGTTAGCGCATGACGTTCCCAAAGGGTGGTTCTTCGGACCGCTTTTGGAGGCACAACTTACTAATGGCAGGGTTGGTGATACCACGGTAGCGAATGAGCACAAATCCGAGTATCAACGCATACGCACCCGTAGCAATCGCGAACAGCGGGAACGGGTTGGCGATTCTTCGGTGGTAGATGGGGAATCCAGGCTGCGACGAATCGAGTTCATGTCCGCCGGCGGTGAGCGTACGCGTGAGACGATGACCCTTGGAGGTAACAACGTGGTCGCCGGCGTTGGGGTCTTCGGCGAGACCCCATTGTTGCTTGAGGGTAGGGTGCCTGTAGTTGGGAGTCGCCATTCTTGCGGATACTTGCTTTCGTCGAAGGTGGTATTAGAAGATGATGGTGGTAGGGTGAGTATAAGGACAGTTGGTGGTGAGGAGGAACAAGTTGGGAGGAGAGTCGAGCGACGAAAGGTGTATCGCCAAAAAGGGGTCTACGCTGTGTTGATGAGGAAAAGAAAAGGAGGGTTTTCAAGTGCTACATCAAGTCAGTGCGGGGAAGTTGGCTATATTACAGCAATGCAGCCAGCCGTGTTGAGATGAGGCTTAGCGTGTGAGTCACGGGAATCACGGATTGCTGTTGGATGCCGCTGGCGGTGCTGCCCTCGATGGAGGACGGAGGGCGAGAGGACTTGGCCTTCACTTTTGTTAATAGAATGAGTAACTGCAACATCCACAAAGATACGCGGTACAGCGCCTGTGGTGGATGGGTCCCTCAGGCTGGATTAGCGCGCGTCTGAGATGGAAAAGGTGAGGCATTGTCAGCAGAGTCTTTGTTCTCTGGATTGTGCCGAATCACTAGCGCCGTTGTGGGGGAGAACAAACAATCTATGCGAGTCTGTGCGTCACGAAACAATCGAAAAAGAAAAGGTTTAACCGATGCGGAGTCGAATCGCACAACTTGCCCGTCAGCAAGGTCCCTCGCTTGGTCAGCAGGTACAGTACTGTACTGTAGCTCAAGCAAGCGTTGCAAGACCTTGGGGCGCGTGCCGTAACTTGGGGGGCTTACTTGGTCAGCTCGGCCTTGCAATCTCGAGTGTGGTGCTTTCGAGACGAGTTATGTAGTATTGCATGCCAAGCATGGTCGCTACTGGCAGCATGCTACAATATACGTAACAGTCTCATTGCATACCAAATCACAATAGCCGAAGCGAGTGGCTCAGGACGCGACCATGTTGGGATGCGATGTCACATGGCTTGTTGAGAGCTCTCCTGGTTTCTCTCGCTTATTACACTGCTAGTCTCTTGCTCCGTTGGAATGTGCGCATAACGAGATGGGTACAGCAGATGAGTCCGACGCCGCTTTCCACTGTCGAATGAGAAAGAAAATGTCGATTTCCCCGCATTTTTTGCGACAGAGTGTGGTTCATCCGGCGCGCACAATCCGGCGTATCTCTTCATTTTATTTTCTCCGCGGTTCGGGGACGGTGCGAGAGAAGAAAAAAAAAACGAAAAGAAAAAAATGACGCCAAAATATGTAATAGATTTTCAGGCCCCGCTTAGCGCATTGCATCAACAGTCATGCCGCAGCCATTCTCGTCCACGAATGTTCATCGCAAGCTAGTGGAAAGTCGACGTTTCCGCATCGAGTGTAGCATCTTTGCTAACGCCGCACTATCACAGCTTGTCCCACGCTAAACAAGTCAAGAGAAATGGTGTGCATACTAGTCCAGTCCTTGCGTTTCGATGTGTCATTCTTGCCCCGCCAACTGTGCCCGGCTTTGCACCTCGTATTTTTTTTGCGACAGTTCTTTGCCGAAATCATCTTTCGTGCAAAACTTGGGGGCTCCGCAGAGGGGACAACAATATAGCAAGCTAACTATGGGGAAAACCTGCGCGCGCTCTCTGGGGCAGCATGGGCCAACACAGGGCTTGCCGCTTTACCCTTGAATCCGTGTTGACGTGTCGAGATGTTCGTCGTGCAAGCTTCAACGGGGAGTCTAGATTGAGAGGATAGGATACGGCGTTCTTGGAATGGTATAGGCTCGAAATACGTCCTACTGTAGCCGGCGCTGTCAACCCGTGTGGCCTATGCACTTGTCCTTTTACTGTTACCCCCCTTTTGATCACCATCCTTTTCCTCTCTCTCTCTCTCTTTGCTTCCACTCGCCCCATCATCCTCATCGCATCAGACCTTCACCACGATCCTGTTCACCATCTTACCCTCCTCGAAACGTGCACAACAATGTCTGCTACAGGTCACCAGATGACGGCGGCTGCCACCAACGAGACTGCCACCAACGAGACTGCCACCAACGAGACTGCCACCAACGAGACTGCCACCAACGAGACTGCCACCAACGAGACTGCCACCAACGAGACTGCCACCAACGGCGCCGCATACGATGCCAATGCCACCAATGCAAACGGCAACGGTCACCACAACTTTGACAACGAGAAAGCTCATCAGGCTCCCACGTACACCGGAGGCAGTGCGGGCGGCAACCAGCTCAGCCGCACCTTGACTCCGGGTGGACACTTTGCCGATGACGACCTCATCGCGATTGCCAACGCGCACAGGAGGATCGCCAATCCTCTTCCTCTTGGTGGTAAGTCTTCCGCGCCTTCTCAGACAGACACACCATTGCCAGCAAGAGTAAGCACTGACCATAATTCATCTCTACCTTTTGGCCTTGGATAGTGTTTGGGTTCTCGACCACGACGCTGCTGCTCTCACTCTACAACGTCAACGTCCATGGAATTCAGATCCCCAACGCCGTCATCGGGTTCGCTCTGGCCTACGGCGGTCTCGCGCAGTTCCTCGCAGGGCTCTGGGAATTCGCAAGTGGCAACACGTTCGGTGCTACGGTCTTCACATCGTTCGGCATGTTCTGGTGGGGCTATTCGGTAATCCTCATCCCCTTCTTCGGCTTCATGGGCAGTTACAACGGCCAACGGGGCATCTACGCTACCGGATCCCCCTACGCTGCAGAAGCGGAGAGCGCGATCGGTCTGTACCTCTGGATCTGGTTCGGTATCACCACCATCTACCTCATCGCTTCGACGCGCGGTTCGCTGTCGCTGTTCGTGCTCATCTTTTTGCTCTGGCTCACTTTCATCTGCCTGGGCGCCAACGCGTACACGGGCAACCACCACTTGCAGACTGCCGGTGGCGCATTCGGTATCGCTACCGCCTTTGCGGGTTACTATCTGGGACTGGCTAGCTTCTTGACCCCTTACAACTCGTTCTTCACTTTGCCCGTCGTTCCGCTCAGCAAGAAGGACTGAGCGCGCGACAAACTTCCTCCCGCCTTGGAGCATCTTTATTTTTGGCGGTCATATGATGGCCGGACAAGAGACGGCTGAAAAGTAAGAAGTGGCGAAAGGGTCTCTTCTCCCCCCGCAGCTTCACCGTTTCACCCGTTTCACTTGATATCTGGATGGAGCCCTTTGTGTAAAGTTAACACCCTCGCGTGATCCAAATTGACAGCTTTCAGATGTTGAGCATCGCACGATAAGGCGCTGGTACAGCTCTGAGCATGGTGCGAAAAGAGGCGTACTAATTTGTTGACTACAAATACAAATGAAACGATGCTGGCGGAATGCCCTGTTCAGATAACCGTATTGGACAACTCGATGTGCCTAGGCAGCTTGACAAACGTATCACATCCATGGCCGTACAGCGAAACCAAATCCAACGCCGACCCATTCTTCCAGTACTCTGCATAGATCCTCGCCATGGGCAGACCATACCCTAGCCCAGCCAGCGTGCCTAACCCGGAAGCGAGACCCATCTTGCCCATCTCAGCCAGCGCATCACCCCCGGTCCCGCCGACAGCCTGCATAGCGTACGGCCCACCGCCGGTCTCTTCTGCATCCTCCAACTCGCTCCCGCCGGCGGTGGTGAAGGCGTAGCTGAACACGTGCGGGAGGTTCGAGGGCGAGATACCTCCGCCTTGATCACGGATTCGAAGCGAGACGTGGTTGGCGGATTGCGCGATCGTGACGATCACGGGGGGCATCTTGCTGTTGCTACTGCTGCTGTTGGAAGAGAAGGCGGTGTATTGCGATTGAGACTTGAAGTAGTTCTCCGTGGTGGCTCGATACGAGTTTTTGAGGAGCTCGGTCATGACGTACTCGAGATGCACGGGCACGCCGGTATAGGTAACGTCTAGATCGCCTTCCAGGATGAGTTCCGGTGCGGCGCCGAGCGTGCCTTCGCACAGATCGCGGACAAAGGCTGCACACATGCGTGTGATGCGTGCAGGGCTAAGCTGCGTCTCGATGATCCCCACCGCGGTGGGGCTGCCGTACTCGTGGTGCCCCTGACTGCTGGTTCCTTCCGGTGGCAGGTCTGGGTCGAAGGGATGAGCGTGGTCGTGTTGATTGTGATCCTCTGCTTTGCTGCTGGTCAATGAATTGTTCGATGTTGCTGAGAGCGCCAAATGCTGCTCAGCAATCATACGGATTGCAATTCGCGAGTGGATAGCAGCATCGAGGAAAGCTGAAATCTGACGAGCATCCATATATTTTCTCGACTCCTGGAAACCCCTCGCCAGCGTAGGGATATTCTGCGCATGTGCAGAGACGAGGTCTTCGATGACAGCCGTGAACCGCTGGTTGTCCTCCTGCGTCTGGATCTGTCCAAACTTGACGAGCGTTTCGAAACTCGAAGCATAGAGCCGTGCGATCCTCGAGATGAACGGATTGCTGCCTACAATGAAGGGAAGCGCACGAAAGCCTCCTACTCTCCTAGCCAGACGGATTGGAAGCTCTCGATGCGTATGTTGTGCGGAGAGCAGCAGCTGTTCAGGCGTAAGCGCTTGGCCGGGTTTGCGACCCTGAGCCATGAGCTGGCGCAGCGTGAGCGGCGCAGGTTGGAGCGAGAGGTAGTGCGTGAGCAGGTCCGGCGATGCACCGAAAGTGGAAAAGGGCGAAGGTTCGATCGAGATGGCGTCGCTTGTGCTACTGCCGACAAACGGTTCTGGTGGGGGATAGTAGCGCTTCTCGCTAGTATGTGATGTCGAGCCGAACGTGCGGGTACCTATGTTTGCTAGTGGTTTCCGGAGCGTCCGCGCTCCCGAGCGAAAAGCGATCATGATGGCGTATGGCCCTAGCCTGCAGCCTCTTCCCTGAGAGCCCAGTCTGTTCCGTCGAGGTCCGTTGCTGCAGGAAGGAGGATCCTTGGAGTGAGGATGACGACGATGTCATTGACATTTCGCTCTTTTCGTCGAGATGGTACGTGCGCCTTCTCGTGCGAATCAAACTGAACACGAACGCGTCTCGATTTTTAAAGCCTCAATTTACGCCACGCGTTAAACCAAGCAGAAATGCGTTCGAAAAGGCATAGAAACGGGATAGTGTTGGTTTCGCCATGAAGTGTCACCGAGCTCATCTCTCTTCGACTCGAGCACCATCCACTCGATAGCTCGTTGTCGGTACCATCAAAAGATGCCGCCCACAACCGCCCCAACATACTCTTTCGAGCCGCTCGAGCCGGTATCATCAGCCGAGGACGGCGCCTCCACTAGCCACTTTCGCGCCTTCATTCGCACCTCACGCCCAATCGAATCGGTGCCAGACTCGGAAGGCGAAGAGCTATCGTCGGAGGAGGACGATGACGAGAATCACGATCCACGCTCTCGAAAGACATCCCCGTCCTCTTCGAAACAAAATCCCACGGAACCAGAAGAATTTCGCATCGGCGATGTCGTCTACCTTCCCTCATCCTACCAAGCTCCCCTTGCAGGAGTACTCACCCACCTCTGGACAGACGCCTCCGAAGAGGGCAAGATCTTCGGCGTATGTCGACTCCTCCATTGGCCGGAATGGATGTCGACCATGGCCAAGAAACGCATGGCCGGCATCACTAGTAGACACGAGATCTACTACACCCACAAAGCTACTTCTCTCAACAAACGCGCGACAAAGACGAGTGCAAGGTCGGGAAAGGAAGGCGATACGTTTGAAGCTGGCCCTTCGCTTCACGATTATTCGTTCGATGTCGACGAGATCATCGCAAAGGTACACATCCACTCGAGTCAGCCCGAATGCTCTAAAGCCATCAAAGAGTCCTCTGCGCTTTCGATGATTCAGCCCAACTTACCAGTCGACGACTCAACAACGGCAGCACCCCCAAACTCGAATGCAACCGGCAAGAAGAAGGCCGTCAAAACGCACACCCTCTACAAAAACAAGTCGTTCCCCACGCATCTTTTTTGCGAACGTGCAGTGGATCCCAATCGAGAACTCTTCTGGAAGATCGACTGGGCCAAGTTGATCGAAAAGGGAAAGCAGGGCGCCGGTTGGGATCTCAAAGATGACTCTTCTGATGTGGCCACATCGCAGGGTCAAGGCGTCAAAGACCTCGTCGAGCAAGTGCAGAGGGATACCAAATCTGCTTCGGTTGAATACCTGAATACCCCACGAAAAACAAGAGTGCGCGCATCTACACCTTCGTCGGTCGTCTCCGCCTCGGATCTCGCTTCGTCGTCCAGGCCCAATCGCACCCGGTCCACGGGCACTCCATCGTCCATCGCTGACATCAACGATCCCATCCCCAAACGTCGACCTGGACGACCGCGCAAGGAGGACTCACTCTCCGCTGGTGTTGCGCAACCCAAGCGCAAGTACAACCGCAAAAGGGCCAACGGCGGCTTCTCGTCCGACTCGGACGTGGCGTCCGACGACTCGTTTCAGAGCGGCGACGAGTTTTTGGTCGAAGACAACTTGCTCGTCAAAGCGAGACACCTCGACACGCCCGAATCGTCCGACAATGAGGGCTCACAGTTCAGCGCTCCACCCAGCGATGTCGAGGGCGACGATGATGATGATGATGACGACGACGATTTCGGCAAGACATTCAACCTCACTCCTCGGAAACGTGCCAAATTGGCCAAGGACGCTCCATCCATGACGCCTACCAAGCGACGCGTGCTGTCCACTCCGCAGAAGATGGCACTGGGCTTGGCGAGTCCAGCTAAAGCGCAAGCGACACCTCGATCCAAAGCGCGTCTCATGGGTCTCAAAGCACGAAGCTTGCCGCATCCTACTTTGCCAGCACGACCACCGAAGCTCTCTTTGCTGCCACCTGAAGACGCGCAGACGCTGAGCCCGCACGATCGCGCCAAACGGCTCTTGCACGTCGGCGCCACCCCCGACCACTTACCTTGCCGCGAGGAGCAGTACGAAGAAATCATGGCGTGTGTCGAAGACGCTGTGGAGGAAGGCATTGGAGGCTGCGTCTACGTCTCCGGCGTGCCCGGGACTGGCAAGACCGCCACAGTCCGGGAAGTGATTCGAGCACTTACGGCGCGAGCGGAACGCAACGAGATGAACCCGTTCTCGTTTGTCGAGATCAACGGGATGAAGCTGGCGGATGCTTCGCAGGCGTACACGTTGCTGTGGTCGGCGATTTCCGGTGGACAGCGTACGTCGCCGAAAACAGCGCTGGGGTTGTTGAGTTCGCATTTTGCGCGTGTGGGCGCGAAGATGTCCGGCGGCGCTGCGGGCGGCGCTGGGGTGGGCGCGGGTCCGGGGAGAGCGGCGACGGTGGTGCTGATGGACGAGCTGGATCAGCTGGTGACCGCAAGGCAGGATGTGATGTACAACATGTTCAACTGGCCCAACACGCGGGGGTCGCGGCTGGTCGTCATCGCCGTAGCCAACACGATGGATTTGCCGGAGAGAACGCTGAACGCCAAAGTGGCGAGCAGGCTGGGCATGACGAGGATCACCTTCATGCCGTATACCGACCGACAGCTTGTCGAGATCGTCAAATCGCGTCTGGGCATCTCGTCCGATTCGTCCGACACCGACGACGGCGAGCAGGGGCCGTGCAGCGGAGTGCTGAGCATCGATGCAATCACGTACGTGTCCAAACGGGTCTCGAACGTCTCCGGCGACGCACGACGCATGCTCGACGTCTGCAGGCGCTCGATCGAGCTCGTTGAACTCAAGGCGAAGACATCCGGTCTCGCGGTGCCCAAACCGGTGACGATCTTGGATATGAAGAGCGTGCTCGACTCGATGGTCAAGTCGGGCAAAGTGTCGCATATCCTCTCGTTGCCGTTGCACGCGAAGGTTTTGCTTCTCAGCTTGCTCTCGTGCCTGCGCAGGAGCGGGTTGGCGGAGGCAGAACTCGCCGACGTCAGCAGTCACCACAAAGCGATCTGCAGAATGTACGCTATCACCTCGGCGTCCGAAGAGGGGACGTCGCTCAACGCCCCGCTTGCGACACTGTCGTCGCTGGGACTCGTGATCTGTGTCGGTCAAGGCGCAGGCACGGGGAGGGCGGCTGGGTTTGCAAGGTTGATGCTGGCTTGCCAGGAGGACGAGGTGAGGTTGGCATTTGAACACGATCCCGATGAACGGCTGAGGAAGATGCTCTAGAATGACGCTCTCGCAATGCCACACCGTTTGTCACTCTCTTACTTCAGATTGAGTCTGTAGCAGTGCATCTTGTCTCGTCTGCAACGCTTGAGCGGCCACAGGCTCGTGAGTTGGAGAATGCTCTGATCGTAGGAGTTCTGCAGTGCAAAAGATGATGTATATTTACAGATGCCCTTTCCTCGCCTCTATAATTCACCCTTGTTACTCGCCTTGACAGGAGCAAACCTACTCTGGCGATTGCGCAACAAACAGTAATCGCCATACACATTGGTGTTGCCCGGCCAACTCTTGGGCAGCCAGAACGCACGATGCATGGTCGCAGCGACCTTTCTCGCCACCCTACTCACCCACGAGTCGCGCGGATCCACAGCGGGCCTGCTGAACTCTGCATCGAGGAAAGGCGCACAAAACACGCGGTTCCACTCGTCGGTCATGCTGGCATATCGTGGTTCGTAGTGCGACTCGGTGGAGGCGAGGCTGCGATGCGGCAGGTCGAGGTCCACAAGGTAATCGCACGTGGAGACGTCGACATAGCGGTCCATCTCTTCTTTGTTGAGGTCGTTGAATCCGGCTTGTACACGACGGGTGATGTTCGACCAAGGCCACGCCCATCCGATCGTGGCATCGAGCGCGCTTGCGACGGCGCCCGAGGGCTGCACGGCAGATACAGCATCCACATCAAAGTGTTTCGGGAGAATACCACTGAAGTCGCTCTTGATCCACTCGACCTCAACCCCGGCCGGGACCAGGAAATGCGTGGGGAAACGGTGCCACTCCTTCCCGTAGCACAGCCTCACGGGCGTCTCGAGCGTAGTCAGCGGAGCGAGACTGATCGAGAGATCAACACTGACTCCTTTGTTCTCCGCGCCATACCCGCGATCGTTGTACTCCTTCTCCTGCTCCGTGGCGACAGGCGAAAGACCACGTGCGATACGCTGCTGGATCTGCGGGCTGAGCGTTTCCGGGAACAAGTCGGCTACGACGCGGGGCAGCTCGTACCCTTCAAAGTGGAAGAGCACGTCAAAGGGCGAGTGGTAGTTGTTGAGCTGACCGACGGATCGCAGTGCGCCAAGCACGAGCCCAAGGGCCAGAATCGACGAGGTGATGGTAGTAAACAGACTCGACTTGGAAGCACGGTAGGGCGACTTGGTGACGCGTACAAATGCGACCTCGGAGAGTGTTCGGATAAGGTAGAGAGACACAGCGGCGTTGAGGCAGAGCAGCGTGTAGGCCGGATACATGAAGCGCTCTTCCTTGTGCGACTGGAGGCTGAGCACGATGAACCAGATGTAGAACGGGGCGATGCGAAGAAGCGCAAGCGAAAAGAGGCTGGAGGGCTTGTCGACGGATGCGTGGTCTTTCTTGGCCTCGAATGCTGGCCTCTGGAAGCGCTTAGGATCAATGCGTGCGCTCACGAGCAGCAGAGGAATCGAAAGCAGCGCAAGAGGGAAGAAGATGGTAAAGTTGAGAAAGAGGTTGGAAAAGTAATAGCTGAAAGGTTCGGTGCCATACAGCTCGGGACCAGCGCCCCTTGTGCCGGAAAAGAGGTTGTAGAGGATCGTGTTGAGGGGCGCAAAGGTGAGCTTGCCGTATGCGAGTGTGTCGATGGCAAAGACAGGCAGAGCGATGATGGCGGCAAAGACGGCAGCACCGATGGCTGTGGACCACCTGGACACGATCCAGTTGGCATACTTGCCATTAGCAACAATGTCGTCACCTCGGAGAAGGAGCTGTTCGAGGACGAAAGGAAACGCGAGGATGATAGCGTACGGCCAGCCGATAATAGCGCCAGCAGCAAACGACAGAGCGGAGAGCAACAGGCGCTCGGGTTTGAAAGGTCGCTGCGATGGGTTCGAGAGTACCGATGGGTCTGACGATGGCAACCGTGCCGGATAGAGACAGGACGAAAAGGCCAAGGTGGTAGCGTGCATGACAAACGTCGACGGCAAGAACGCGGTCGAGGCTTCGTAGATACCAGCGCTTGTAGCCATGGCCATGAGGCAGTAGCGTCCCACCCTTGCGCTGAAGACGTCAGCCACGGCCTTGTAGAATCTTGCGTCTACCAACGATGAGACCAAGGCGAGAAGCAATCGAACGGCGAAGAACGCCTGACGCTTCCCCACGCCGAAGTGGGCGAGCGTCTTTGCAAGCGGGAGGTAGTGAGCGATGAAGGCCCAAGATCGAATGGCGAACTGAGGCGAATACTCCCACGTTTGGAAGGCAACCGAAGCGTGATTGTGACCGCTTTTGGGGAAAACGAGCAGATGGAGGGGTTCCCAATATCCAAAGCTCTCGTCGCAGTCCTTGATGACGGAATACATAGCCGAAGATACGCGGATGATGACAAGGAATCGGAAGGCAGCCGAAATGGAGGGTGACCAAGCAGGTTTCTGGTGTGCTCGAGCATAGTCTTGCAACAGCGCATTTCGACGAGAGAGGAGTGCATCGGCAGCCACCGCATCCTTAGCAGCCGATGCCTTGGCATAAGCGGCGTTGCCCTGCTTCTGGAAGCGCAGTCCCTGTCCCTTGGGGACGTGCGGAGATGCCGTCGACATGGTGATGTCGGCTCACCCGTTTGTTGACGTAGGTAGTGATGGTGCAGAACAGCGATTTGGGTCTCAGAGTGTTGGTTCAACAAGAAGAAATCCACAATTCTCTTCCGCAGTGCGAACATTAAAGCTCTGTAAAATCCAGACGCGTCGTCAATGCCAAGGCGTGGTTGCGCGATCGAGCCATCCTCTTTCCTCGCACGCAAGGCAAAGCACAGCAAACGACCACTCTTTCTCATGTGCGAGACAGACATGTCCTCATCGATGCTACTATGCAAGGGTCGGATGCAACTGAATGGCTATGCCGGGTATGGGGAAGTAGGGTCGACATGCAAAGAGAATGACTAGGTACGCGGGAACTACTGGCCAAATGCCTTTTGGAGGCCTGAAAGCAGTCGTTGCTCAAAGATCGACTCGACGAATTCTCCTTCTTCCGTGAACCATTCGCCTGCCAGTGTCAGAAGAGGGCAGAAGGAGGTCAGTGACCTGCGGCTGCTGTCGCCGGAATCTGCGTCTCTTGGCAACTCACCTAGATGTCCTAGCGGCAACGACTCGCTCTTGCGCGCCAGGAGCGATTTTCCCTTGTTGCTCTTGCGTGTGTACACAAACTGCAGAGTGTAGGCAGGAGGCGTCAAGATGGGTTTGCCGTTGGCCGCCTTGGCGTCTTTCTTGACAGCTTTCGGGAGAGGAGGCGACGAGATGGTAAGATGCTCGGTCTCGATTCGATTCGAGAGCGTCTTGCGTGAGCCAGTAAAGATGATGTTGCCTTGCAGATACGAATCGATCAACTGAATGCCAGACAGGATGGCGTAGACAGCGACAGCAATCGCGCATGCCTGCTTGTTGCGCTTCCACTCCTTTTCCACAAAGTAAGCCCAGATGGACGTGCCGATCATGATGGCAGATGCCGTAAAGCCGAGCGCCAGCCGCAGGTCAGTGTGGACATGGCTGACCTTGAACGGTGCGAAACCTTGCGCTTTGGCCGCTGATCCATCTGCTTCCGGTCGACGGGAAAGGATGCGCTCAACGGCTTCGTCGCACGTCGCTTTGAGCTCAGTGAGGTTCGTGTTGTCGACCACGATCCGGTCGGTCTTGCCCTTGTTGGCAGTGTTGTTCTTTGCCATCTCGACCAAATTGCGCTTTTCGATGTTGGAGCGAGGGTGGAAGTGGAGTGTCGAGAGGCTCAAGCAGAGTGTCAACGAGTGGCTTTGGACAAGGGTCCGCGCGAACAAATGTAGCACGAAGCAGCTCGCTACGTGGAAGCAAGGCGCTAGGCGCGACGCTGTGGCCGCAATTTCCTGAATGTTATGCCCTCAGACCCAACATTGATATCGTTTTTTTTTTTTCTTGACAGGAAGGACAGGAAAAGGCACAAATCGATTTCAAGCTCTGGCCCCAAAGCCGACAAATCTTCTGCTGCTGATCCGCGCGAAGGAAGAAGCCATCAAAAAATTCCGTGAGGAAATCTTCTAAGCCTCTCGCCTCCCTTTTTTGCAGCTGTGGGCCGCGAGGCCATGAAAGGGACCTGCCACAGCAAATTCGAGAGACTCGCAGCAAGCCGTGATCCGAATCTCGATTTTGATTCGATTCAATCTCGACCAGGTGTCACAGATCTCATCATCGTCATCCACCACCATCTTCCAAAACCAAGTCTTGCATCCTACAACGCAAGACAATCCAACGAATACTTCTGGTCCAGCTCATATCGCTAGGATCATACCCAACAAACCTCGAATCTAGTCGCTCGCAACCGACAGGTCAATTTACCCATTATGCGTGAGTATTCGACCATCTCGGCGCCTTTGCCCGTTCATTGCACGCTTCTTACTGATGACGTTCATACTCGTTTGTTGCTCTTCTTCTTGCAGCGCCTAAAAAGGGTCAGAAGATGACGCTCAACGATTTCTTGGCCGACGAGTCCACCGGCAAGACTTCCTGGGCTGACGAGATGGACGACCTTCCTATCTCGTCTGCTCCTCGCGACTCCAGCTACCGACGTGGAGGCGACTTCCTCTCTACCGTTCCCGATCGTGTCGATCGCGACCGTGGTTTCGAGCGCCCCGAGCGAAGCTACCCGCCTCGCGAAGAGCTTCCGCTCCCGGACAAGCCTCCCTTCACCGCCTTTGTCGGCAACCTCTCCTTCGACGTCATGGAAGCCGATGTGGAGGACTTCTTCGCTCCTTCCAAGACCGTCAGCGTCCGCATCGTCACCGGTCACGACGGCAAGCCCAAAGGTTTCGGCTACGTCGAGTTCCAGACCCAGGACGACCTCCGCGCTGCCCTCGACCGAAGCGGCTCCCAGCTTGCCAGCAGAACCGTCCGCATCAGCGTCGCCGAGCCTCCCAAGAGCGCTTTCGGTGGCGATCGCCCCATCCATACCAGCCAGGCCGATGATGCTTCCCAGTGGCGTCGCGCTGGCCCACTCCCACCTGCAGAGCCCCGCGGTGGCTTTGCCCCTCGTCCTGAGCGCTCCGGCGTGCCCCGCACCGAAGGTTCTGGCTTCGACAACATGGACGTCAGTGGTGGCGTACGAAGCGGCTTCGGCGCCAAATTCCAGAACGCTCCTCCTTCCAGCCGTCCCTCACGCGACCTTACACCTGCTGAGCCCAGCCAGGGTGACCTTGCTAGCCAGTGGAGGACTGGCAAACCTGTCGAGGGCCGATCCCCTGCCAACTCGCGCCGTCCATCCGGTATGGCCGACTCGGACTCGCGACGCTCCTCTTTCCGTCAGCGCAACGACGCCAACGAGGTCGACGAGCGCTTCGCATCCCAAGAGCGAATGGGCTTCGGTTCCAAGTTTGTAGCCGACCAGACTCCTCCCGAGAGCCCCGGCAACGCAAAGAAGGGCTTCGGTTTCGGCGCCGCCGATCGACGCGGCAGCGGTCAACCTGCCTCCGCCGCCAGCGCCGCTTCAGAGTCGACCGACAACTGGCGTTCTGCGAAGAAGCCAAGCTCGGGCTCCTCTAGCCCGGCACCATCCGCTGCAGCTCCCGCCGAGCGCAAGAAGCTCGACTTGAAGCCTCGCTCCGCTGAGAGCGCCGCCGCTGCCAGTGCTGCCACCAGCAGCTCCAAGCCCAGCCCCTTCGGCAATGCCAAGCCTATCGACGCGTCGGAACGCGAGCGACAGATCGAGGAGAAGCTCTCGCAGCGTGAAAAGGAGAGGCAAGAAGAACTCAGGATCAAAAAGGAGAAGGCCAAGGCGGACAAGGAGAAGGAGAAGAAGGAAAAAGCGGACACGGCTGCTTCCACCGCCGAGAATGCACAGTCTGAGGCTGCCGAGGCGGCTGCTCCTCCCGCAGAGACCGCTGCACCAGCAGCTGCCAAGGCACCTCGCGCTGCTCCACCTACCGGTGCGTGGGGCGGAGGACGCAAGCCTTCCGGTGCGCTCGTTGGCGGCGAGCAGAGCCCCGCTGCGGGCAAGAGCGAAGACGACAAGACCACCGATGCTCAGGTAGACGAGGTGGCCCAAAAGGTTCAAGAGACCAAGATCGAGGCTTGAGGCTTCGACATTGCAGTGCATGCGTATCCAGCTCAGAGCTTAAGAGTCCCGACAACCGTCTTTTCTTCAAGCTCTGTCTCCCGTCACTCCCACCAAAAGAAGCGCTCTGCAGATCAGCTTGTAGACCTTCATGCTGCTTTTCGTCAGCAATCTTCTTTCAGCGCATACGCACGGCCGTCAGATTCCTAGAGGTTGCCCACTTTCTGGATACCCACTCTCCTTTCTTTGAAGGTGAGGAGCGCCGCGATGACGTCCGTTTGGGATGCGCACCACACTCCTTGTTTGTTTGAGTCAAGCTCCTGTTTCGTGTCTTGATCTCTGTAATTTACACCTTGTTTGTTTTCTTTCTTTCGTGTCAATATGATGTTCCCCCTAGCCGTGGGCTTGCGGCGACCCTGTCCATCGACCATGTGTGGCGTGTTCTGGTCGTGGTGCTGGGATCGCAAGAGGAGGGTTCAGCTGGCGAGGTGTTTGGCTCCATGCATCTGGACATAGACAGAGCGGGTGGCAGTTGTACAAGCGGATATGATTGTGTCTTGTAGAGATACATTGACGACGCAGCAAGATTGGAGATTTTGAGAAGGAAGCGCTTTCAGGAGGGTGTCGGTACACTCGAGTTCCACATCTGGCCAGCGCCGATGAGTTTGCGAACCGCCTCCTCGCAAAAGATGACGCCAAGTTGGGTCGAGCAGATTCCGGCGGGCCCGCCTTGGTCGCCACCGCCCGTCCTCCTTTTTCGGTCGCCCACACGCCACCACCCGATCAACGTCGAGCTGTTCTTAGCCGGCGCAACTAGAGTTTCGCGTTGCTCCTCACCCCACCCGTCGACGTCAGCATGCACCCTCCAGAAACTGGACAGCACCGCAACAGGTCGTTTGGACAGTAGAGACTGGTACTCGGAGCTCGACGTGCGGAGGCGGGCAAAGTTGGGACTGGCGGTTCCGAGATTGGCGTCCAGACGCTCTAGCCAGGACGACATGAGCAGTCTGGGATTGCCACCACCGGCTCCGTGGATTCGCCAGCCTCCGCCGGCCATGTCGTGCTGGTGTGCAGCGCGTCCGCGCGGCCCCGGAGCGAGGATTCGGTCGACTACGGATTTGCCTTTCAATAGACCAATGATGCGTGCGATGCCCGTTGGCTCGACGAGCGCAGGAAGGAGATCGTAGAACAGAGAGCCGAAGGGTCCGTGACGTGGAGCGAGGTAGCCCGCGCGTGCTCCCGAGTCTCGTGAGACCTTGTCGGTATACCACGATGTGGGCGTCTCTGCATCAATGTGCAGGAAAGAGTGGACGAGCTCAGGATGCTCAACGGCAAAGTCCTGCGCGAAGAGATGACCATATCCAGTAGACACGAGCATGAATCTGCCGAGCGTTTCACCGTCTCGCTCTTTCTCCTTGCTCACACCGAGCTGCAAGCTGTTATCGAGGTCGACTTGATCGTGCTTTTTGAGAGCGTGGTAGAGCGCTTCGTTCTGCAATCGAATCGAGATGGGCTGGTAGACAAAGTCGGAATGACCATAGCCGATCCGATCCCAGAAGCACACGCGAGTGAGAGCAAGATGACCGTCATCGCCGCCGCCAGGATGAGAGCCGGACCTTGCGACCATCTCTCTAAGAAATTGTGCTGCAGAAGCGCCAGAAACACCGCGTTCCGACATGACGAGCGCAGTGGGCGGATTGTCAGACGAGTTGCCAGACCTGAGCGTGCCCGACCGGGGAGGCGCGGACTCGCAGGCAAGATGAAGGCGGAACGAGACGGGGTAAGGGTTGACGTCGGCTGGGTCTTGCGGATAGACAGGGTGCTTGGTGAGCGAGGTGGGATGGACCATGGTGAGATTGCCCAATGGCCTGAAGCCGGAATCGGCAGCGTCGAGCACTAGATCAAAGGTGACGAGCGCGGCTGCAAGCGCAACGCCAAGGTAGCCAACAAGGGCGCCAAGCAGCTTGAAATGCCTCGACCACTTCGCCTGAGCTCGGGCGAGTGGGATCTCAGTGATGATGGGAGCTCCTACATCAGGATGAAGCCCAAAGGGGATCTTCTGGTGTTGCAAATGATAGGACGAGAGGAAAGCCCAAAGCGTCGAGATGAAGCAGAGGCCCACGGATGCGAATCCGAGATAGGAATGAGTGACGCGAAACTCTGGAACGGCGAGAAGAAGCACCACATCGGCGACGGTGCAGCAAAGGACGAAGAGGTGGAAAAAGTTGGTGGCATGCGAAGCGAGCTCAAAGAAGAGCAGACCGGGGCCAAGCATGGAGAGAGAAACGAGGCAGAACCATAAGGGCAGTACCGCCGGCGAGCGGTGGGGCGGGAGGAGCAGTGGGATGGGCTCAAAGAAATTGATGACAAGAAGGATGAGCAGCACCACGACGGGTAGCAAGAGGAGCACGCCCAGCGCAAAGTAGAAGCGCAGCAGGAGGGACAAATACGGCGACCCTCTTGATCGTGGTGCGGATGGTGCGGGCTCATGTGAGATGGCGTTGTAGTCAGCAGTGGCGGCGTCCGAGGATGAGCCGAGCAGAGGCTGGCGCTCGCTGTCGTGTCTATGGTCCGCAGCGGATGGCTTCGAGGTGGGCGACTTGGGTGCCATCTTGAGTAGTGGATCGGCGTATCCGATGCGATGCTTGAGCGGATGGGATGTCGGCCCTAATCTACCGAGATGACGGAGGGAGGGTTCCGTGACAACGAGGAAGTACAAAAGTGCTTGAGCCAAAGCTTGCTGCTCGATGGCCCGTGTCGAGGACCGAGTCCAAGTCCGAAAGTCGAGGATGTTGGTATTCAGCAACAGCGCGACCATCTAGGGTAGGGTGCTCTTCATTCTGTCTCCAAAGGCTTTCCTATCCGAGTGTGGGGGATCAACAGGACTGGACGCCAGAATGGTGCCAGCATGCGCACTGCCTCTCGTGTCTGTTGAGCAAATGTTTTGTGCGAAAGCAGCAGCATGCGAAGTGGAGGTTTTCAGATTCAGACGCAGCAAGCAAGAACGTGAAGCAGTTTCAAGATCCGAAAAAGTCATGGCTCGGTGACCGCCATCAAGCGATCAAGAGCCATTGTTGCGTTTGCCACAACCGCTTCCATAAAGCAGGCTGTATGGTGTATGGACAGCATCGTAGGGTCCGGTCGCTGAGAGCTAGGGTGCCGTTGAGTGATGGTCCCCACCGTCTTGGTGGGATCGTGACTCGGCGGGATTTTGAGAGGGTCGTGCTTTGTGCACTGCATGTGTGCAATTGTGTGTGTCCATCTCGCCCTGCATGGACAGATTATTCCTGACGCGACACAGAGAGCCAAACTGCATGAGAATTGCTTCTGTTGTTGGGTGAGGTTTTCTGAAAGTTGACACTTTTTGTTGCAGTCGCAGCTGTGCCTCTCCACCCATTTCTTCTATCTCTGCATTCCTGTCGACGACTCGTTGCTTTCGGAGCTCCCGACAACATCGCGACAACATCAAACTTCACCACCATTACAGGCGACAGTGACCACGTCAGAGGCACATTCATTCTTCGGACCCAATCGCAAGCAGACGACTGCACTGCTGCAGCTCCTGTATGGCGCAGGGTTAACCACCCGCCGCCCACTTCATATCGGGAACAAACCGACGCCGCTGAGTGTCATCAAAGTCTCCTCCTTCACCGCTCCGCCTCGGTCTCTACACACTCATCACATCCCCTTCAAACTTCGACGCATGATTTGACTCTCTCTTCTCAAAAGCTTATCAAGCCCTTCCAGCCTTGCTGATTCCAGCATCTCTCGCCAACCATGGTCAACACCGCCTTTGGTCTGCCGCTCAAGCATGTTTCGCTCGCTGTGCTCACTATCCAGAACACCGCTCTCGGTGTGGTCATGCACCACAGTCGCGTATCGGCTCCCGTCGGCAAGGCTTACTTTTTCCCCACCGCTGTGCTCCTCACAGAAGTGCTCAAATGCCTCATATCGTTTGTCATCGCCGCCGTCTCTATACCAGCATCCAGCGACTCGCTTCCATTACCATCGGGTTCGCACAAGGCATCGGCCTCCAAACGTAAATACTCGAAAACAGAGCACGATGCGCTACAGCCACGGACGCTCAGCCCAGCCTCGCACCGATCCCTTGATGCTCCGTCCAACTCGACCCGCTCCAAACTCAGACTGGTCCTAGATGAGGTTGCCGCCGAAGACTATTGGAAGCTTTCCATCCCGGCCATCCTCTATGTTCTGCAGAATAACCTGCAGTATGTCGCCGTCTCCAACCTCGAACCTCCCGTCTTCATTTGCGCCTACCAGATGAAGATCCTCACCACCGCTTTCTTCAGCATCGTTCTACTGCGCAAAAAGATTGGCGTGTGGCAGTGGCTTTCGCTCGGCCTGTTGGCCATCGGTGTCGCCATTGTACAGATTCAGAGTAAATCCGTCTCCGGTCTCGTGCCCTTTGAGGTTCATACCCACGGTTACGGTCACGTTTCGGCTGGTCCGGTGGCCGATCTGCCGCCTCCACCGCCTCCTCCGCCCTTTGACTCGCATCGCGCACCGCCGCCAGAGCGTCTGCCCAGCATCGGCTCTTTTCTCTCTGGCTCCGATGCCAAAGACTACGATCACCTTCCACCCTCCTCGCCCTCCTTCCCCGGCGCACGGATATCCATGAGCATGGAGGAGAGCGCAAGGGCAGACAAGCCGATGCAGCCCATCCAAGGCTTTCTCGCCGTCATTGCCGCCTGCTTCACCTCGGGTCTCGCCGGTGTCTACTTTGAGATGGTGCTCAAAACCTCAGACGCAAATCTGTGGGCCAGAAACGTGCAGCTTTCCGCCTGGTCTCTGCTTCCAGCCGCCCTACCCGTCCTCCTCGAGATGGCTCGTAACGGTTCCGCATCCCCCTTTCTCCACTTTGGCGTCAGCGCATGGGCAACCGTAGTGCTGCAGGTCACGGGCGGTCTGGCCGTCGCCATGGTCATCAAGCACGCCGACAATATCCTCAAGGGCTTTGCGGTCAGCTTCAGCATCGTCCTCAGCTTTGGCTTCAGTGTTGCCTTTTTCGACTTTCCATTTACCGCTGCCTTTGCCGCAGGCGTAGCACTCGTCATCTTGAGCACGCTCTCGTATGCACGCGGTCCGATCAAGGGCCTCACAAAGGCAAACTCGAGCTGGACCGCCGTTGCAGATGCGGTCTCGACCTCGGCAACTGCTTCGTTCCGCGACAAGACCAGATTGCTTAGAGACTGAGGGATCTGTATGCAAGTGTATAAAGGGCACGTTGCCCGCGGTTCATCCATGCATCCATGCTTTTGCCTGTGCCTGTGCGTGTCGTCGTCTGCTTCGACGTCTGAGTGGATCAAGTGTCTTCTTGCTTCTTCTTGGGTGGAGTTTCCGAACGCGGGTCATGGATAAATGAGTCGCCTTGCTCAAGGGCCCTTAGCGTGATCACAAGCTGGCTTGAGGATCGACCCCTCAAAATCAGGCACTTGGTCGATGATGCACAACATGATGGGTGAAGGCAGGACATTCTTGGTGCATCTAATCGGATCCATCAAGACAGGTCTGCAGGTCTGACTTTGTGAGGTTCACCCCTGGTCTGCTCTCGGTTCCGGCGCTGTCTGTTCGTTGGGCGCTGGCCCGCTTCTCGCGACGCCGCCTGTCGCCAATGTTGGAGGTGCAGCGCCGTATCCGGGCGGCGGTTGTCTCGGCGGTGGTCTGGCAAAGTTGGGCGGTGGTACACCAAATGCCGGTGGCAGTGTTGGCGGAGGTACCGAGTATGGACCTGCTGCACCAAAGCCGCCCATCATTCCGGGCACCATTCCAGGCGGTGGCGCCTTACCGCTCATAAGCGCCTTGTGTGCTTCCAGCTGGATGCGCAACTGCTCCTTGGACAGCACCAGCTTTTCGATCCTCGGGCGTTTGTTCTGAGACGCTGCGTTTGCATCTGCCTTCTGCGCTGCCCGTCGTGCCTTCCATTCAGCTAGATCCTTTTCAGGAATGCCTGCCATTCCGTAGATTTCGATCTCGAACGAGTCCCGCCCGGGCAACGTGTTTTCGATTCTGTGCGCCGAGACAAAGCAATCAATGGGTTAACAGCATGCATCGCATGGCCAGTGCATGACGGCTTTCTTTTCGACGTACCTATTTGGTTCTGCTTTGTGCACTTGCGTGAGGTGCACCGCCAGACCTCCGGCAGTGTTGAGTCTTCGAGGACATTGTGGACAGCGGTAGTGCTTCGACTTCTGATGTTGCAGGAGAACTGTAGCAGATGCGCATCGATCACACCCATGGTCAGTGACTATATCAAGAGGAGCTTGGACTGCATAAAAAACGACGTACCTTTCTCGTCCTCAAAGTCACGACTGTAGTCGATTCATAGGATGCAAGAGTTACATCGTCAGTTGCGGTTTTGCGTACAACCCCGGCTTGCGAGGCAGGGCAAAACAACTTACTCGCAGTACCAGCACCATGCCTCGAGCTGAGGTGCCTTTCTCTTCTTCTTCGTCATGGCAGCTTTGCGTACGTGTCGACCGGAGATGGCAAGAGCTGATGGTAGTTGCAAGCAAAGCCACTTGGTCGAGCTTCCCGAACATGATCGCGAGCGCAACTTCCCACCTGCTGCGCGAAGGACCCTTAATGCTGCGTAAATCCTCGGCTTGACGTGTCATGCTGACTAATCCAGATTTTGCTGCAGTATAGCAACCACCATTATCTCACAGTCTTGACCCTTCCATCCCTCTCGGAATCCCTCAAGCAGGCAGGAGGACATCCTTTGTGGTGATCACTTGCAAGCATCGACAGATCCACACCAAGACTGACGATTTGGTGACAGCTCGCGGCCTTCTCCATTGAATGGGGTTCCCAAGCGGTAAGACTAAAATACACAAGTGGATGAGAGCGTGCTGCGAACTATACAAAGTGCCTTCCCAAATCTCTGGGCGCGTAGGGAGGGGGTAACAAGGTCTCGCCAGTATGGTCATCAAAGAGGCCATCTTCGGAGAGGTGGAGTGAGCAAGCGTCTTGCTCGACACGGTAACGCTGAGACGCACTGCGTCCGACAGACGTCGACGACGGGAGGGTCGTGTTGGGTGTGCTGTTCTGGCTTGAGCTGGGCGTCGGCGCCGATGATGGGATAGCGAGCGGCAAGAGCGTTGTCATGGGACTGATGGGCGAAGCTGTAGTCGGAGGCGTTGGCAGTGGGCGATGCGAACCGGTTCGTGCGAGCCTACTAGCCGCAGCTGGCGCAGAGGCAGGATCCCGGAATGGATTTGCGAAAGGAGCCGAGGAAACTCGACTGTGATGCAAGTAGCTCGGGCTTGCCCCTGCACCGGGAATAGTCTGGCTGCTAATCGAGGCGTCGAGATCAAGCGAACTGGAATGGTGATGCGATGGTAGCTGGTGAACGGGAGTTTGGCCATATGGGACTGACCTGGTGTCCCAAAAAGCGGAGTAGTGGGTAGGCGTGGAAGCAGTGGCGGAGGCAAGGTTGGTAGGGGAAAGAGGCGAGAGAGGCTCGCGTATTTCCGTCGGAGAGACGGCCATCTCGCTGCCCGGGCTGAAATCGGTCGGAGAGGATGCAGCCGAATCGTGTTGAGATGACAGACGGATCTCTTGGAAGACGGCGGGAGTTCTGGAAGACTGTCCCATATCGATGACTTGTGCCAACTGGGTCTGGGGTCGGACCCAATACTGCGACTCATCGGTGGTGGCGGTGACGCGGCTAGGCACCCTGCCAAGGTCGCCTTGACTGGCGAGGAAGTTGGTGTCGAGCCGCAAGCGTGACGACGAAGCTGCTGTCGCTGCTGCTGACGACCTGCGGAGGCGGGAACTGGAGGAGCGAGGGGGCAAAAGCGAATCCTTGCGTTCGGAGTCCATCTGTCCCTGAAGGCGGCGACGTGGGCGAACGATCTTGTAGTGATAGAAGAGAGTGCCAACGAGGATGAAGAGGCCGAGCATGACTACAGCTGTGACGGTGGAAGCAATGAGGATGACCTTTGTGTCGGATGTAGGGGGCATGAATGATTTGCCTGGCCTGTAGTTGTTAGGGTTGATGACGACGCCCCAAAAGTTCATGTCGGAGAGGTCGTCGAGGTTGCTCATGATGACATAGTGTGTGCCTTCATCAATGGTTTGGGAGGTCCAAATTGCGGGGGGTAACTCGGATCCAGATGCCTTTGCGAGCTCATCGGTGGTGGAGTAGGCATCGATGACGACCGAGGTGGTGTTGTCGATGGTGACATTGTATTTGCCTCGTGTGGGACCACGAAAGTCAAGCACGGAGAGACCATGACCGCTGAAGTAGAAATTGACGGAATCGCCTGCTGTGGATGAAGAGTAGTAGTAGTCGATGGGTTGTGTGTTGACATTGTCTGGCACGCTGACGTTGTGCCAATTGGTAGCAGGCCAGAAGGTGGAGCGCGGATCTCTGTTATCGGCGATGCCACCGGACCATAGTAGCGAAGTGTTCCAGGGATTGGCAACGACGTCTGGGGTGATGGGCGCATTCAAGGACACGTTGGCTGCGTTCGTGTACGAAGAATCAGACTGGGAAGACGAGGAGGAGCCCGAGCTGGGAGTATACGATGCGTTGTAAGCCGCGTTCATGTTGAGAGACGACGAGGCAGACGTGGGTTTAAGGTAGGGTGGCGGTCGAGCGCGCGCCAGAGTTGAAGCTACTGGCGGTCGAACGTGAAGGGGTTAGATGCGAATTGAGAGGTATAGGAGAGCGAAGTAGTGGAGGATGATGGTGTGATGGCGACGATGGTGAGAGATGGGAGCCATTTCGGCAGTTTGCAGGCGATGGTGACACGGGAGCTGTTATCGTTTTTCGCAGTCGCTACAATCCCCGCAAAGTCACTGTGCTGCAGGAATTCTGCGCGCCCACGGCAGCAGCAGCAGCAGCAGCAGCACTCACAGCTGACAACGCGAATTTGCTCGCGAATCCCCGGCCGACCGGAACTTGCAAACCTCCCTTTTTTTCTAAAATGATTTTAAATAGAAACTTCGCTGGCGCCCTGCAAGGGACGAGTATATTTTTCTCGCTCCCTGCCCTTCCTGTGTGGGACGAATGAGCGGCAGCAGGAGTGGTTCAATTCAATTCTCACGTTGCGGGCCTCACCGTCCTTTTCCTCGGTTTTCTCGATTTGCTTGGCAGGCGATTCTATCCTTCAGCCCCACCGGCATATCAAGATCCTTCGCAGCTATCGCCTTTTGACAGGCGATAACTCCCCTCGACGTGTTCTTGACCATTCACTTCAAACAAGACGGTATCAATGGGGCAAGCATCAAAGCGAAGAGTTACGATTGCATGCGGGGGTGTCTACTGAGGCGAAAAGCGCTACGGCAGCACTTAGACGCAGACATGACTGGCACAGGGTGGGTAAGCACGAGAATGCGGATGAGGAAACTACGAGACTACGGAACTGAGAACGACAACGGGTGCAAAGACGAGGGGGACAGGAACAAAGCGCATGGGAAAGACAATTTGCGTGCTAATGGTGTATGGAGCATCTACGGATCAACGGAACCACTGAACATCGGAACAAACGAAACTTGACAGAGGAGAGGCTCAACGCATCGACGCTGCCCGCTGGACACTGCGACGGCAAGATACATTCGAACATCTAGTTCAAAGCAGACTTGCAGTCCTGAGGCACAGCGTAGCCATCGGTGCGCTTTCCTCCACCCCACGGCGTACGTCCGATCACCCTGGCATCCGTCCCCAGTCCGCGCTTGGCAAACGCCCTCCACAGCAGACACTTGTTCTGTCCGCCCGTGAGATGCTTGTCAGCCTGGACAATCGCATCGCGCGCATCAAAGAAGCTCGGTCGGCACGGCTGGAGCTTCATGCCATCCAGGATCAGCTGCACCAGCAGTGAGTTGCCGTGACGTGGAACGCGTCGCTTGCTCACTCGGTGCTTGCCCAGCGAAGCCACCTCGTCCTCATCCAGGAAGAACTCGGCCTGCTCCGAAGCAGGCGCGTTGGTCGCAGGGGGGAACAGGTTGGTCGTGAATCCGTGCTCGAGCACCAGCGCCTCCTCCACCTCGTTGAGCATCGTCGCCCACACCTCGCCGATGGCGTGCACACCCCAGTATCCGGCGTGGTCCAGGTACGAGTACGTCTCCGGGTTGATCGTCTTGTTGGTCGAGTACGGGTAGTTGCGGATGCCCTTGGCGCGGTTCGACGCCCACGATCCCATGGGCCAGTCGCGCGGAACAGCGCCCGTTCGACGAATGATCGACGCAAGTGCATCGCCCCAGCCTTCACCCATGCCTCCAGACTCACCCCAGCCGAGGCAGCCGCTGTTGGCAGGACCACCCGTGAGACGAGTCGAAAGACCGTGACTGTACTCGTGGATGACGATGCCGGCTTCAAAGTCGCCATCGCGGTACGGCGTCGACTGGTCCCAGACGTACATGCGCATCCTGCCGCGTTGACCGTCAGGAGGCGTCATGAAATCGGCATTGTCCGTGCCGGCGCCATCCTGAGCGAAAGCGATGACGCCGTCGTACGCTTCACCGCCGCGGCCATAGTTGTGTTCCTGGAAGTTGCCCGAAGCCTCGTCAAAGCCGTAGGCGTAGAGCAGGTCGTGGTACTCGTTGATGGTTACAAACAGCTGAACCGTAGCAGCTGCGACGTAATCGGCCGGCGGCAGCTCGGAATGCTTCTTCTCCGACTTGCGCCACTTGTACGGGTAGTTGAACAGCATGTCCGTCGAGCCGTCCTCGCTGAGACGGCCCTTGGGTCGCTTGATGGAGCTCGACTTCCACTCGCCATTCCCCGACGGATCGGCTTGGGCGAACACATTGTTGCCTCGAGTGTCGGTGTAGACCGTGTTGTTGCCCACCACCGAGAAGGCGTCGTCTGCCTCGAGCGACGAGAACGGCGAGTGTTTGCCGGGCACCGTGTGCCAGCCAAGGGGGGAAGCCTCGTCGTAGCGCTCGCCCTTTTCGTTGGAGCGCTTGCCCTCGGTCGGATCGTTGAGACCCCACTTGAACACGCGGTAGACGGGCTCGTGGCTCAAAGGAGCGGGCGCCTCGGCCTTGGAGGGTTTGTGAGATTTGGCGGGCGCGTAGCCCGAGAAGTCAGGACGGCCCAGCTCGGGCAGCTTGCGGTTGCCAAACTGGGGGCGAGCGAGCGAGGCGACCTTGGTAGGCTTGACGGCCTGCTTAGCGCGGGGACGTGGCATGCTGTGCACCCAGTCGACCACGGTGCTGATGCTACCGGGACGGTGAGCGTCGGCGTACGCCTCGTAGGCATTGTCCTCGAGGGGGATTTGGAACTTCCACACGAGGTTGAGGCCATCAGCCTCGGTCTGGACGTAGGCGAGCTGAGCAGGGACAGGACCCTTGGCGGTGGGGACGTTGTGAAGGTACTCGATCTGCGAGTGAGATGCCTGCGCGCCCGAGTTGGTCTTGCCGGCATGAGGCTGGAGCTTGTGCTCAAAGGTGGTGAAAATCTGAGCCGCCTCACTCTCAGCAGCGCGTGGGTCCGAAAGACGAGCAGCAAGGCCTTCGTCGGGAGTGGCCTGCTTGAGGAAGTAGATGAGAGCAAGACGAGGGTCGACAATGGCTTCGGGGCCGTGCGCATTACGCTTGGCACCGAGATGCGAGAGAGAGCCGGCGACGCGCGATGAGAGATCGGCTCCCTGCAGAAGCGGATCATCCGAGGGCACGCCACAAAGCTCGTGAAGCTCCTCCTGCAGAGGCAGCAAGGTGCTGGGGTCCACATTGGCACGCTGGGCAGAGCGTTCGGCCGAGGGGCTGGCGAGGCCATCAAAAACGTACTGGTGGACGCCGCCGCGCACGAAAGCTTCGTTGTTGCTGGTCCAGTCGGCGCCGGGGATATCGGTGTACTCGGCGGAGGAGGCGGTCTTGGGGTAGAGAAGAGCCTCGATCTCGGAGCGCAGCTCGTCACATCGTTGCTCTACCTGCGAGTCGGTAGCTGCTTCGGAAGCGGCAACTCCTTGGTTGGTGAAGGGAGGAGGAGCCTCTCCAGCAAACAGGGTGGAGCCGAAGGACAGGATCTTGCCCTGCGGTGAGATGTTAATGTTGAGATCACCGTCAGCCACTTCGAGACCGTTGACGAGCTGTCGCACAAAGTAGTGCGAGATACCGCTGGACGGATCGGTGTACGAGTCAGGTCGGACATAAAAGTCGTGACCCGCGGGGGCAAGGCCCTTGTTGTAACCGAGGAGGTGCTTTGCCAGGCGGGTGGCAACGGAGTAAGGGTTCTTGGGACCGTCTTCGGCATTGACGTAGTGGATGGCAGCAGCATAGGCGTGCTTGCGAGACGAGTCGAGGTCTCGTTTGGTGACAGAAGCGTCGTTGACAGCTTCTACGTCGGCAAAGACCTTGTGGCTGTGTTCAGGACCCCAAGCCAGAGACTTGCGAGCGGGGTCCTGAGGACGAGCAGCGATGCCGTCTAAGATGTGCGCATTTGCGTTGAGAGCAGCGAAGCTGAGCCAGAAGGGAAGCAGGGCGATGAGCGCAAACAGGCGCTTGTGCCCGTAGTTGATGGATCCCGCCATGGCTGATGAGGCAGAAAGGTCAACCCTCCCGACAATGAACGAGTTGGTGTCGGTGCGATGTCAACGGAGGCCGAAAGGGGGGACAGAGAGAGCGATTCAAGGTGAGTGAGGGCGGCGAGAGTCACGGTCAGTGATGTATGTGTATAGCTGGTCTTGATGTCGGTAATGGTAATGAGATAAGAGCGTAAAGGTATTGACGAGGATGAGGATGCGAGTGAGGATGCGAGTGAGGATGCGGGCGAGGATGAGCGCGGATGGCGAGAGCGCACAAAGTGGCTGAGCGGTTGGAGTCAGTGAGTCAGTCAGGGTCCTCGTCTGCGCTGTGCGTGTGGAGTTGGCACAGTGTTGATGCCGTTATCTACAGCGGCAGGGCAGCAGTGTCAGTGGAACGGCGACTGAGCTGAGCCGATTGAAATGAAAAAGGGGAGGCGCTATCCAAGATAGGCAGGCGAGCCGATGCGCGCTCTCCCTTCCTCTCGCCTAAAGCGGCCACTACTGCACCCAGGCAAGGTCAGGCGAGACAGTCACAGGTCCCACTGACAACTCGTATCTTTCTCGGATGCGTGCTTGCTTGCGCGTCACCTTCGCTTGGTTTGCGCCCCTTTGCACGATATCGTTCTAATCGCTCGTGACAGCAGCAGCAACGCAACGCCTCGATCACGAGCTTTTGCGAGCCACTGTGGTGTTGGCCCACACCACATCACCAACAGGTTGTCGTCTGGCGTGATGCTTCAACAACGGCCCACTCGCGATTCGGTTTCGACCCACACACGCCGACTGACAGTGCTCCCTACACGAATCCGTTCGAGAGGCGAACTTGTTTTGGGCTTGGGCGAAACTCCACGGTGCAGGTTCGTGCCGTCCCCTTTCCTTTATTTTCGTTTGAGTGATCGGGCAAATCGGGTTGATGAAAAAGCCGATCAGATTATTGTGGAGCTGATCGCGATTTGTGGACGTCCGAACAGCGCTCCTTTTTCTTCCCAAACAACACAAAACATTGACGAGCCCAACGACATCCATCTCGCTCAGTCGTCCACCATCGGAAAGGTGCGCGCATCCCCTCGTTATTCTCGCGCACATCGTCGACATGGTGGAGCCAAGCGCCCAACCGGGCCCGTCCACGCGCCGCGCTTCCACTTCCAAAGCCGCCGCTGCATCCTCATCCAACTCGTTCATCTCGTACCAGGACATCTTTGAGCATCTCGAGCTAGCCCGCCATCAACGCGACGCAGAACAAATACGATCCGTCCTCTTTGAACGTCAAGACCCGCTCAAGTCTTGCTTGCAACCCTTCCCGGTCTCTGCGGGTCCACAGTTTGGCGCCTCCTCAAACGGTCTGCCTCCTGCCACCCTCAAGCTCCCCGACGGATCGACGCATACCCTCCAGGAGGACACACGCCAGCTCTGCAAGGACATCGCAGACCAATACCACATCTCGCACCAAGATGCATTCACCCTGCTTCAGACCTTCCTCGCCTCGGACCATCGTCACTCGCAAGGCGTACAGGACGTTTTGCGCTCACACATGCAAGCGACCCCACCAACACCAGTCAAAGCCAGAGCGGCACGGCCCAAGGATGCATCGTTTCGCCTTTCCAAAACTGCTCAGAGCACAGGCCCAACCTCCTCCACCACAGATCTGCTCGACGCCTTCAACATCTTCTACTTTGAAGAGCGCATGTATCTGCTACGCACCATCTCGTCCTTGATTCGCGTTACAGAGGATCCAAACCACGACTACTTCCAACTCGCCAACGACGTCCTCGACCTCTTTGCCGACGAGGCTTTCGCCCTCTCCTGCATCAATCATTTCACTTCCCTCGTCAACCTCTCCTTGCCAGAATCGTTACGCCAGCAACCACGCTACTCTTCTCTCTGGGCAAAGCAGATTCTCCGAGAGCAATTCGGTCTTCTCGAGATCGTCTTTCTCCTCTTCTATGGCAGGCTGTCTCCATCTCCATCTCCCCTGCTCGCTCTCCTTCGAGCCGTGCACGAGACAGAGGTGGGTCGACGCCAGGCCAATCTGGGCTTCTTCGACAATGAAGCCATCGAGACGGTCGAATGTGTCAGCCACCTGCTCGTCCTCATCGCTGTCGAGATGCTTTCGCTAGAAGAAGTCATGGACGGCTTGGATCTGGCGCCAGGCTCCGACGCACACATCTCCAAACACCCGCAAAGCCTCGAACAGGCGCTTGACCTTCTCAGCAACACCTCGGCTGATCCATTGCAGGCGCCCATCCTTCTCGCGTGGGCCCTCGTTCTCCATCGTCTCGAAGATGCTCTAGCAGCTCACTACGACGCCTCGGACCTCGATACCTCTCTCGGACCGACAGAACTGGCCTCCCAGCTCGCCAACGTCATCAGGACCGACGATGGCGGTCCTCCCCTGTGGCGCAGGCTCGCCCAAGCTGCATTTGCCCCCGAGCTTCGGCTTTTCGAGACGCTCATGTCGCTGCTCGCCTCGCCCTTGTTGACCAGCAGCAATGGCGCCAGTACGCCTGCTGTCGCTGGTCCATCCGCGCTCGCCTACCGTGCCGTCTTCAAGGGTCTCCTGCTCAGCATCACCGAACTCGTCAAGCCCGAGTTCCTGCCCAACTTCAACGCCCTCGTCAGTCTCTGGGAGGCCACCTTTGGCTCTGGTCCCGCTCTCGAGCTCAGCCAGGCCGCCATCGACGGCGTCGCTGCGCTCTGTGATCAATTCTGGCAGGTCGACAGCAGGTACGAGTCCAGGTGCACCACCTTGGACACCGCCAGGCGCCGATGGCCCGTCAGCTTCCGTCCCTTGATCCTCCTCACCAAGGCGCTATCTGGACACGCTCGGGTCGATGCACAAGCATCGTGGCCCTCGATCCTCGACGCTCGCTCGCGTCCTGAGGCCGAAGAGCGAGCCTGTGCTGCTGTCTTCGACTACCTTGCCAACGTGCCCACTTTTGCTCAAGTCCTGCCTGTGGGTGCCAACACGCCAAACGCGCCTTTCGAGACCATGGAGGGAGGAGACTACACATCGGTCACCTATCGCATCACTCGCACAATGCGCATCCCCGGCACCCAGATCCGTCTCACGCCTGGAACCACCGGCTCCACCATCTCCGAGCTCGGCAAAGAGCCCGTCGTCGTCCTCTGGAGCCCTGCACGTCCCGTCAGCGCATGGAAGCTCATGCGCGATATCCTCTCATCCTTCCCTCCTGCCTACGCAGAGTCCAACGCAGCCCAGAGCGAAGCCGATCCGTTCCGCGACCAGAAGCGGGCCGTCAGCTTTGCTCAGCTTGCGCCCGCTGATTGCGATGAGCCCTGGGAAGAGCTCGCCTCCGATGTGCTCGACCTCTTTGCCAGCATCGTCTCGGCCAGTGCAGATCTCGCGTGGTCGCTCCTCGCCCATCTGGACGGCCGTGACATCAATGCCGACGAGCTATCCCTCGACTACGAGCCTGAAGAGCTCGAACAAATTCAAAAAGAGAAGGAGGAGCTTGCCAGTGCTAAGAGCCTCTCCTCGATCGCCGTCAGTCTTTTGTCGCACGCCCTCGTCGCGGCTCCTATCAACGTTCGTCTCGTGCGGTCCAGCCTGCGATTGCTCACGGTGCTTCTGCCGTACGATCCGGACGCTGTGTGGCAGGAGGTGCGATCGTCGAATGCTCTCATTGGCAGCCCCGGAGCTATCCCTTACCTGTCCAAGGGCGCTCCCGGTGCAGGCGCATCTACCGTCTCAGCATTGCTTAACCAGGAGATGGCGCGCGCTTCCTACAGTGGAATGATCTCGTTGCTCGACTTTCACATATCTCTCTTTTCGGAGTTGCGAAGGTCCTACTCGGTCTCCTCGACAGACGTGCTCGATATCAAGACCAGCGTGCTCCTTCGCGCCTTCACTTGGATCTACGAATGTGTCTGGCCCGAGTATCAGAGCTGGAGATACGTGCGACTCGCAGACAGGCTCGAGGTTGGGACAAAGTGCACTCGATTGCTCGAAATGGCGCTCCAGGAGCAAAGTTGGCGCCTCTCACCCACCCCGTCGTCGGATTTGCAAGACGAAGCCGGACCGGCTGCCGCCCTAGTACAGGCCGCAGAAAGTAGCTTGGTCACGCATCCAAGCATCATCGGCCTGGCCCCCATGATCACATGCATCGGCACGGGTCAGCTACTTCTTGATGCATTGAGCAGAGCAGGACGACAGAGCGACGCCTTCCTGGCCGAAGAGTGGATCTCATCTACGCTGCGTCTGGCCGCGCTCATCGTCTCTCGCAAGCGCGAAATCACCAAGGACGCCTTGCGCGATCTCTCGACACTGCCGGCAGAGGCAGCTAGGAAAGCGATATCCGCAAAGATCACCATGGGCCTCTTTGAGCGTCTCTTTTTCGATCATACCATCGTCGCCTCTCGCACCTCGCTCAACGGTGGGCGCAGGTCAAATCGGGTCGAGCTGGCCAGTGCCACCTTTGCCTACGTGCTCTTTCCCACTTCCACCGCCATCAGTTCGTCGGCGGCGCACCTCATCACTTCAGTCCTCAGGTCCGTTACTGATCTTGCCGCGGCTGGCAAGCCGACGCCTGGCCTCATCGGCCACATGGGCACCCTCGAGGAGCTCGAAGAGACGCTTTCCGGGCTTGTGGAGCTTGTCGCCAACCCGAACCAAGATCCTGCCCTCAAAATGCAGGTCTGGACCATGCTTGCGGCCATCGTCGACACTCAGCCGGCTCTTGGAACGCTTCTGTTGACGGGCCGTCATCTTGCTATGACGGCCGAGACGCGACTCAACAGGTCCGAAGGCGAGTCCGTCAAGCAGACAGATTCTGCGTCCTCTGCACCAGCGTCGCAGCCTCGCAGCTCTCAGCAGGGCCGCGCCCTGACAGAGACGGCCCTCGACGTTGCTGCTGAGGCCATCCTTTCTTGGCGAGCAGCGTACAGCGTCACTTCGCAGTTGCTTGAGGCTGTATTGCGATTCCTCGACGTGGCTTGGGTGCATGCAGCCGAGCATGTCGCTGCCTTTGACAACATCCGCGCCAACTCGGCCTTCTTCCGCGCCTTGGCAGATGTCATCTGCGAGCCATCCGAGGTCCCTTCGACGGTTGCCGAAGCTCTGGTCAATTTCGGCCCCGCCTTGCACTCGAGCAACGACGTCGATGTGTCGACTTACTGCTACCGAAAAATGTGCCAGGCGCGCTCGCTACGACTATTGCAGCACGATATCCAACTGGGCGGTATTCTCAAGGACCAGGCCAAGAGCGGCACGTCTACCAAAGCCAGTCTCGACGCGTTGCTCGACATTCTCACTTCGTCGGAGCGTTCGCTTGGCGCCATCGAGAAGAGCTTCTCGATGCCCTGCGATCCTTCCATGCGCGCTGCCTTGGAACGCAAGCTGGCAGAGCTCTTCCCGACCATCTACGTCGACTCGCTGCGTCATCCTACGCGCAAAGACGACTTTGACCTCGACAAACGGTACGGCGACAATTACCACTTTAGCGTCTCGTCCTTCCGCAACAAGGCTGAAGGTCGTGTCCTCGATGGCGAGTTTGGCGGTGAGATGGCGCTGATCGAAGAAGGTCTGCTGGCGATCTTCACCATCAACATGGAGTGGAGTCTAATCGACGTGCAGAACTCGGTGCTTCAAGCATGGACGCAGTGCATCGAAGTGTGCATGGGCCGCATTGTTGCGCAGGCACTCGGCAAGGACAAGATGCAGACGCTCGGCAAGGCGGTCATCACGAGCTGGACTCGACTCGCTACGTTGGCAGCTGACGAAGGCCGGGAGGGCGACTTTATGCGTGGCGTTCACGCGACGCGCCTTGCTCTGCTTACCAAGTTGATGGAACTTGCCTGGGGACACGGTCACACTGGCGAGTCGTCGACTTCTGATCAGATTGTCCAAGCTGCTACCCTCTGCGGGCGTCTCGTGACTCATCCGTTCTTCCGTGTCGAGGACAGCTTGAAGGGCACCTTGCCGCCCGAGTTCCACCGCGAGGTGTTTGAGATGGTGCTTGTGTGTGTCGCCCGTATCCGCACGCTGCTGACGTCTCAGAATTCGATGGCGCGCCCAGATGACAAGACCATCGAGAGCCACAAGGCGCTGCACGCGTCCATTGAGCTTTTCTGTCGCCACGCTACCGACGCCCTTCGCATCAAGATCGAGGCCGCGCTTCGGATTCTGCAGAGTGCTCAGCGCCATGAAGTTGATCTGCAATACTTGGAGGACGACTTGGACATTCTCGTCAGCATATTCGAGATGACGATTCGACGTGACGTTGGCGCCGAGACCGCGGTGTGGTTGGCGCAGGTTCAAGAGATGCAGCTCCTGCAGATCACCATCAGCCTCCTTGGACGAGCACCCGTACTGCGACCCGAAAGTGCCAACAGCAACATCACACCTGTCAACCCGAACAGCGCACACCACGTTGTATTCATGAAGCCTTTGCTTTCGCTCCTGTTGGCTGTTGCGTCGCAGCCTTCTTCCAGCGAAGAGATCGCGCTTCAAGGTGCGGTCAACGCGCTGGGGTCCAACATGCTTACCGACTCGCTCGAGAACGGCCAGGTCTCGCCTCTGTTGCTCTCTGGCGACCCGAGCCCGGCGCACGAGTGCTGGAGGATGATGCTCCGTGTTGTAGTCAATCTGATCGACAACCTCGGCGGCGCTGGATCTGACAATCCGAGCTGGAGAGGCGTCAGTGTCAGATTTGTCGAGACGGACGTTTACGGCTTTGTGCGCGTCTACCAGAAGCAGATCGACAGGGCCATGAACCTCAACGAGCTGCAGGCGCGGCTCGATTCGATGTCAGGCATCATCGGGCATGCCTCTGCAGCGCAAGATCGTTTCACCGACGGCAACGCTGCAACGGCCGTCAGCCTGGAGCAATTGGAAGAGGTCGAGCTTATCTCTAGCCTGCTTTACAGTTTGACTCGACTCGAGAACGAGCAGTCGACGCTCTCGCACGCAGCACGATCCGAGCGTGATGCTGTAGGGTTTTCTATAGTGCAACATCTCGCCGAAACGTCGGCCTGGACGATTCAGCCTCTGGTGCATCTCTTGCAGCATCCGAACGAGCTCTCGAGCCTGCTCGGTCTGGATCCAGCCGCAGAAGGCGCCCGAGTGGCGCAAGAGACGGCAGCGACCAAGATTCGCATGATCGTGTCGGTGCTCGTCGCAAGCCTGTGGAACCACACCAAGTGCGTGTTGGTGCTGTGTCGGGGACCTGACGCGTGGCCATCGACCAACTCGGGATGTGCGATTGTGCGGCCGACGACGCGCACTAGCGCGGTGCGCATCGCCACTCTCGGCACGCTGCTGGATCTGAGCGCCCATCTCACCGACTACATCAGGACAAACAAGCAGAAACTGTCGGCTGAGGACAAAGGAGGCTGTTCGGCAACGTTGGAGCAGGCGTTGGGCCTTGCAGCGAGTCAAGCAGCCATCTGGGCCGTTGGCAAGTCGAAGGAGAGCACGGAGCAGGCGAAGCTGGAACACATGGCGCGGCAAGAGCTCGAGTCGGGTTTGTCGAGGGACATTGTGTCTGCGTTGCGAGCCGCGGAGGAAGTGGCAGGTGCGAAGGGGAATTTGTTTTCGCTCATCACGACGTTTGTAGAGTCCAAGTTGACCGGATCGCTCTTTTGAGATTTGCGATCCTTGTAGTAGTATCATGCTTGCAACAGCTTGGTCGTCGATTGTTTTGGAAAGAGTAAGATGTTGTGTCGAGTGTTGAGCGGTGCTGAACTGGATTGGACCCTGAGAACTCTGCAGCGGCCCACATAAAGCACGGACCCACATCAGGCAGCCTTGATCGCTGACCACCATCTCCAGCAAGTGTCTTCGTTCACATCCTTGCAGCATCTCCCCTCGCATTTTGGAGTGGACCGCTAGCAGCATGGCGTATTTGCCGATCGTCTCGGACCTGGTTCCCTGCACAGAGGGCAGCGGCATTCGCTTAGAGAAAGGTGGGCGCATAAACGGGCTCAACATTGACGCATTGAAGCTGACGTCCTCATTCTGACACTGAAATGCAGCTCACGGCGCAAGAGTCGACCTGCTTCGATGGCATTCGCAAAGCACAGATGGCGTGGTGGAGCTGCCTGTGTACGTCGATGAATGGCTCGCCTCGAGCACAAGCGCTGCAGTCGAGCAGGTGGCGGTGCATTTACATGGCAAGGGTGAGTTCCGAGGAGCCTCGGCGAAGGACGGTGTCGCAACGTGCGACTGACAGAATTGCTTGCATGATGATGGCCGTTGCCGAACTGACAAGAGAGGGACGGGAACGTTGCGTGGGGTGATATTGGTGCTGCGCGCTCTCGACTGCCGGTCGACCGCCAGAGTACGACTCTGATCGTGGTGCCTCAATTCGTAGGTACTGGCGTTCGGTGACTGCGCTTCCCTCGATCATCCTACGATGCTCACCTACTGAAAGTTGATCAACAGCTCAACGCTCTCGACAAGCCTAAGATGCACACATCGAACCAATCGAGCCGGTTGCTGCTGTGGAAGTCAAATGGCGTAAGTATCCTTTTTGTTCGGTGGTCAAACTCCAGCGTTTGTTCGAGCTGACCCTCCTGGCCAAAACGACGCGAAGCAGTGGGGAGAAGGATCCGTAAGCGTCCGTCCCAGACCCACCGCACCCGCTCAAGGCGTATCATCGTTCGAAGTGCTCGATGCGATCGTCTGCCACTTTACGCACCGCCAAACCTACCCCTCAATCCAGAGGATCGTCATCTGTACGTTGTTCCTCTGCCACTCTCGACACCCTTGATCGGCTCACCAGACTGATCCCACCACTCTCGTACGGCTCTTGACAGCCGGGCACAGTATGGGCGGACAACTGGTGCATCGCTATTCGGTGCTCGGTACACCGCCTCTGCCACCGCAGCCGGAACGGCCAGCGGTGAAGCTGGAGTACGTCGTGATGAATCCCGCGAGCTACTTGTACTTCGACTCGGATCGACCGGGTCCGTCGGCTGCTGTAGGTACCAAGTTTTTGCGAGAAAGGCTATGGGTGAAAGGGGAACAAGATGGCTGACGTAAAGTCTCATTTCAACAGGATGCAAACGTATACAAATGTAGGCCTCCAACGCTTCGATGTGGATGACTTTTTGCTTCTGCGCTCAACTGATCTTTAATTTTGCATCTGCATAGACGGCTTTGAACAGCTCGCTGTCAAGCTACCAACGTACAGAGGCATTCAGGGCAGTGGAGATGCACACTTCCACCTGCAGCGTCTGCTTCGTGAGCGATGCGTGGCTTTTCTACACGGTGAAGCAGACAGAGGCGTAGGCGACGACAGACCAGAAGCCATGGCTCAAGGTGCGTCTTCCCTTCATCCCCTCTGCATCGAGCGATGAGAGAGTTCATTGACGGCTGACGAGTTTCTGCGGAGGGATCAGGAGCTACTCGATTCGAACGAGCGATCAACTACCACCGCCACTTGGAGCAGATGGAATCCAAAACCAGTGCGGAAGGAGAACGGTTGTGGACAGTTGATTGGGTTGCGAAAGTCAAACACGACGGTAGGGCCATGACCACCTCGAACGCGGCAATCGCACGAATCTTCCAACCTCGCTAGCGCAGCATGCACCCGTCAATTGATTTGCAGCGTCAGCTAAAACTGACAATGATACCCAACGTAAACGGCAACCTCGCATCAGTGACTGTGATCTCGTCGCCTTCTTTGCAAACCTCGGAGAGCTTCTTGTCCAGATTCGGCCTGGTCGCCTCTTCGAGCTGCGGCGGTGCTTGGAAATACAAGGGCTTCCCACCTAGCGACAACGAAGGCTTCTTGATCTGCAGATCGGCCAGCTCGCCGAGTTGCTCGATGAGACGCTCTACCGTGTCATCTTTGTCGAAAGTCATACTTCGAGCCTCGCCGCCGCAGACGGGGCAGTCGGCCCGCTTTTCGTGCTCAAACGTATACGTGTAGACGCTGTCGTTGCCGGTAAACATCATGTAGTTGTTGAGGTAGGGCGCGGAAGTGGTGGCGAACTTGAAAGCCTCGAGGACGCACGCAGCGGCGATGATGGCGTTGGTAGATGCGATGGCGGGTATAATATTCTTGACGACGCCCTGAGTGAGGTTCCATGTGACACCGGTGATGCCGAACGAGGCGGCTCGTGTAGACGCCTGTTCGAAGAGCCAGGAGATATGATCCGGATTGTCATTGTCGAGCTTCTTGTCGCCAAAAACACGCGGCCATTCGAGCACGCTGGCCCATTCGATGCAGTGTTCGGGCAAGCGAGGCGTGTTGGCGATGGTGCAGATCGGATAAGTGGTCTGCTTGTTGAGCATGTCTAGGCTGCACTCGTAGCACGAAGTGATGGTGGGTAGGATGACCCTAGCTTGGCCCTTGAACCCCTCTGTGCCGCCATCGATGAGTGGCTTCAGTGACTCTGGATCCTCATCATCGACCATGTTGACGAGCGTAGCGTTGATCCATCTTCTGGCTTCAACCGAGTCGAGACCGCAGATGATGATGTTGAACTGCTTGTAATACTCCTCGTCCTTGTCCTGGATCTTGCCGTGGTAAGGTGTGATGCGCACGCCGGGGACTCGGCGCTGTACGAATTCTGCTGCGACTTGGGCTTTGGATCGGCCGACGTCCTTCTCGCGGAAGAGGAATTGGCGGTTTAAATTGGACACATCGATGGTGTCCATATCGATTATGTGGATGTGATGGAAGCCGCTAAGGGCGAGGTTGGAGAGGATTTCGCAGCCGAGACCGCCAGCGCCGATGACGAGGATCTTGCATTGGGTGCGTAGGAAGTCTTTGACGGCTGCTCCTGCCTGGAAGGCATCGTCAGTGGAGGGACCGGGCTTGTCAAGGATCCTGTCAACGTGTTCGTACCTGCGTGCCCACTGCAGCGTCATCGTAAAGCCGGCCGCGACAAGGGTTGGACGAATGGAAGCAACGAGTGATGTCGTATGAGGAGGGAAAGGGCAAGAAAAAAGTGTAGCTCTCGCGTCGAGTGGAGGTCAACGAGCGGGCCCGTGCGAAAAACTGCGCATTTTGAAGGCCAAAAATTAAAACTGTGACATTTACAAATCTAACAGTCCAACAAATAGCTTCTTATGAACAACCAACCGCTCCTCATCGAAGTAGCACAGAGTCGAGCTAGACAGCGTGTGGCGCAAAGCGGGATGACTGCCATGGCGACAGGGCGGGAAAGGGGTCACGTTACCCGTGGTGAGATGGCTGGTAATGGCTTACATAGCCGTGGAGTTCTTGGCATGCGATGCGGTCCATGTGAGACCTTGGTGGGATTACGGGGGCGCGTTCTGTCAGAGAGCATCGAGGGTCCTCGACGCGTGTAGGGAGACGAGACGCATGTGGCCGGGCGGAATGAGCGGTGGCTCATGAATCTGCGTCTGTCGGTCCTCTGGCGTGCCTCGACTGGTGGGTAAGAGCGTGTTCCGTGGGTGTAAAGAATGTTCTGTCGCCAGCAGCATACTTTGCGAAACCGCTCTGAAGCGTACCGTGTGGGACATCGATTGCATCGCAGCGCATTGGTCCACGGTCCAGCCCGCAGGCTCGGAATGCATCCGATCTACTACTCGAGGCCCATGTGAGCAAGGAATGCGCTCCGAGTCGAATGGCGTGTGCCTGCCGGAGGATCCGGAATCTGCAAGACGGCGGAGCTGACATGCAGTGTGTGATTATTTTCCTCCGTGGAAGGTTGCGAACTTTGGTTCCGACTGTTGATTGACAGCTTGTTTTTCCCTTTTTAAGTTAATTAAAAAATGAAAGCGCTTTGGGGGCGGTTCGCTTCAGCTGGAACTTTGCGTGCTGTACTGTACCTTTTGCTGCACAACAATGAAGGGGCCATCGGTCAAGCGATGCAGCCAAGCTTACGAGCAAACAAGTCGAAGACCGTAGGGTGAAAGCCAAATGCAAATGCAGCACCTGGCCTCGAGTCACCGTCAGTCTCAGCTCATAGAATGAATAGTCGGCTTCGGCACGGCAGCTTGTCCATGATCGTCGCTCACAGAGGCCAATGGAGTTCGGCAGGGTCTATGAGAAGGACTGGAGATCTTGAGGGCGTCTGGTCTGTCTCTAGTGCGGAACCGAGTGTTGCCAAGGTCAACCAAATCTGCGCCGCGAAAGAGTCGGGGCGACGGTGCTCCATTCTGCAGCCAACGAGGGCGAGCCAGCCAGCCAGCCAGCCAGCGTTGCGTTCCGAGTCGAGGACACGGAATCCCGAAAACACTTTCGAAAGCAATGCATGTCAGGCCACTGCGAGGCTTGTTTTGCCGAGCTCAGGCTGGGTGGACCGCACAGTCGAAAAACCCTTTTTTTTTTCAAGAGAATTTTATATTTTGACGCTGAACAGAAGAAGAGGAGCTGGGAGAGTGCATCATCATGAGTCTTGTTTTTGAGGGGGTAAACTCAAGCTCAACAACACGCGAGAGCGGGGAACCATTGTCACAAAGGATTTGCGTTGTTGTTTATTGCACCATACCGACCCACTGAGCAGCATTGCAAGCATTATCCTCGCTCATCCAACGGAACGCCAGCCAGCGAACCAGTCAGCCACAGCCGCTTGCAAGCGAGTCTAGACAAGTGCCTGCAAGATGGCCTTGGCCCGACGCACACGCGTACATTGTGTTCATACAGTCAGTACTGTACTGTACCGAAGCGCGTGTCCTGACGGAACCCTTGGAAGTGGCTTGATTTTGACAGGCAGGCTAAAGGGTCCGAGCATCCTGACTCGAACGTCGATCGTGCGAAGACACCTTTTTGCCCTGTTTCCCTGTTGATCGCTGTTCCGTCTCGCGTAAGATGACAGCCACGGGACTCACAATTGCCCCCTGGTCTCTCTCGATCGCATCACGGTGGACGATGGCTCGATCCTTGTTTGTGCTTAGCTGAGCCAATTGCAGTCAAACATGCCCAAGTGGACTGGAGAGCTCATTCTCAAGCTCAAACTTGGGCATGGACTCTCGCTTGTTGGTTGGGGATTGCAGACAGGAACAAAAGGCGGCTTGGCTTGCATCGGTGGCCGCACACGGCAGACGCGTCCCGAGAGCTGTGTGTGGCCACACCCTCGAAATTATTGTAATTCTTAAGAAAGCCCGGCCGCCGTGGTGAGACGCCTTCCATCGGAACTGCGAGACGAGTTTGCTCGGTAATTCGACTGTGTGGCTGCTGCCCCTGACCAATCAATACATTCACCATTCCCCATTTCCCCCGTTCCTTGTCGCAGTAACGCCGGCGTCAAAAGACAGTTTCTCTTTCTTTTTATGATTTGTTTTTTTTTTTTTTTTTTAAATTTGCTTTGGCTCGTGTAAACAGCGCCTCGTGAATGTGGATGCAGTGCATTCTTGCTCTCTCGTACCAGCTGCTCGTCGGTATGCTGCGCTTGGGCAAACTTGGGCGTATGCAGTCGGCGGCAGCGGCTACAGTAGCTAGACCATCTCGCTACGAATGAGCCAAGACTTTTTTGTTCTTTCCTTGCTCGACCCTTTCGGCTCGTCAGTCGCCTTGGCCGTCTCTGAGTGCAACAACAGTTCGCCGCCCTCGTTTGAAACGCTTCGAGCCCCGTCCTTTCCCTGCTCTGACCGTCTCCCTTCCCTTCACCTTCATCCTTCATCCTTCGTTCACCACCATCATCCCCTATTCCCCCTCCTCCTCTTCACCTCCTCCATATTTCCCCTCCCCTTGCTCGGTCTTCGTATTCTTACAATCCAAAAGGCGTGATACTCTCAGGATCATTTACCGCTTCCCAGTCCTTCGCATCGACTCCCACCTCCAGTGCCTTTTCTCGACGTCTGTTCAAGTTTCTTGATCGACCCATCTACCTACCTCGGCCAACAGGAATCCAACACGAAAGAAACTTCCTCTCGCTTCCTCTCCTCTCCATCCTCATCGTCATGCCCCGTCCAAAGTCACAGGCGCCCAGCTCGGGCTACTACAGTCCAGACCCCAACACCCCCACCTTCTCGCCTCCTGGCGAGTACACCGAGTTCCAGACCCTCCGTCCAGGCACACCAGGAAGCTTTGGTCGATACTCTCTTGCCAGCACCAACCCCGAAAAGTACGACCAGGATGGCGCAAACACTCCCCAAGCACAGGCTCTTTTGTCCAACGAGGACGGCGCCCAACGATCCAGTGCCTACTATTTTGACAAGGAGGGCGGCGCCGCTACTGGTGCCTACTCTGCCTCGGACGCATACCAATACCAGGGAAAACGTGGCCAGGGCTTCAACCCCGCTAACGCCGCCGCTCTCGAACATGGTCTTCCCGCCAACAAGCGTGCTGGCTTTATCCGACGCAGACCCATCCTCATCAGTGCCATCGTCCTGCTCGTTCTCATCGCTGCCGGTGTCGGCGCCGGTGTAGGCATCTCGCAGTCCAACAAATCCAACGACAGAAACCTCTCCGCCACCAACGCCAACTCCAACTCGGGTTCTGGCAGCGGCAGCGGCTCCCCTTCGTCGTCCTCCTCTCCTTCCTCGACCGGTCGTGCCGGCAGCAGTGGCTCGCCTACCACCTCGTCTACTCCTAAGATCACTCCTTTCGCCAAATACAGCTGGACCGACACCAACACCAAGGCTTTCGGTGTCAGTCTAGGTTCCTGGCTCGTCGTCGAGCGATGGCAGCTCGAAGACTGGATGGTGCAAGAGGGCGGTCCCGATGCTTGGGACGAGTGGACCCTCACTCAGAACCTCGGCAGCAAGGCTGGCTCCGTCCTCACCGACCACCAGAACAGCTGGGTCACCGAGGCCGACATGGACACCTTGCAGAACACCGGTATCAACCTTGTTCGTATCCCCATTCCCTTCTGGGCCTTCATCCCCACCGTCTCGGGTGAGCCATACTACAACGACATGACCGCCTACCAGAACCAGCTCAACAAGATGCTCCAGTGGTGCTACTCACGCGGCATGTACGTCATGCTCGACCTCCACGCCATGCCCGGTTCTCAGAACGGTGATCAGTCCTCCGGTCACAACACCACCAACATCCGGTGGTTCGAGCAGGTCAACCAGGACCGTTCCGACACCTTCCTCAAGAATGTGCTTACTTGGGCCACCTCAAGCAACTACAGCTCCATCATCAACTCGATCGGTATCGTCAACGAGCCTCGCATCGTCAACAACGACTGGACGCTCAACCGGACGCGCTTCCAGATCACCCAGAGCTACTACGAGCGTAGCTACGATCTTTGTGTGCAGAACAACATCCCCATGACCTTCCACAACGGCTTTGCACCCGGTAGCGTCACGGACAAGATGAACCTCTGGAAGCCTTTTGTCTCCGGCAAGAACCCCAACATGCTCATCTACGAGGACCACCCTTACCCGGGCTGGTTCCAGACGCCTGAACCTGGTCAGTCCGAGATCCAGTCGTCGGTCTGCCAGTACGGTTCTGCGGGAAGCTCGTTTGGTGTTCCCATTGTCATGGGTGAATTCTCGGGCATTCAGAACACCAACTCATCGAGCTATGCAACCACCTATCTTCAGATGCAGCTTGCCACCTACGGTTGGTCTGCAGGTTCCATCTTTTGGAACTTCAAGGCCAACTCGTCGCAGAACCCTGTGCTCGCGCTGTCGGCCAACTTGATGCAGCTCTATTCCTACGTCGACCTCGTCGCTGCCGGCATCATGCCCAATCCAGGCAAAGGCGGAAACGTTCGCAACTTTTACGCGGGCCTGCCAAACCCTTGCGGCGGCTTCCAGACGTACGGCTGGAGCAATCCCGTGCAATGATTCTAGCGATGAATCTTCTGGACAATCTTTTTAAGTTATGCTTTTTTTTTTTTTCGCTTTTCGTCGTACCATATCCCAATCCCTGCTTTCCTTGATCAGCCAGAGTGTGTCCAAGATTGCCGTTCGTGTGTGTCTTCATTTGTAGACAGTGAGATGAAGCGAAGCGGCCACGACGGGCTGTTCATTTGAATTGCGCCCACCCAACCGCCCACTCAGGTACACACACGCCGTGACAGTCGCTCTCCGCAATGTGTTAGAAGAATCGAATCGAGTGCAAGTGTGAACGACACAGCATTGCTCACCTAGCGAACGGAATATCGTTGGTCACCTCCTGCAACTTATCATACAGCACCGCCCTCCTATTGCCATAGGCATCCTTGACCAACCACTGCGCATGCGCCGCCGCCTCCCTCTCGCTCAACTCGGGCTTAAACCTGTCCCGCAAGCGTTCAATCGTCGGCATCCCCTTGAAACTCGGCAACTCGGTGCCCAACATCAACTTGCACGTATCCACAATCTCGTCGCAGAACGGCCGCGCGGCCAAAAACGCCTTGACCACCAACTCTTCAAACATCCTGAACCCCTGACTGCCCGGTCCGCCCATCACGTCGATCATCTCGTGGCTCAGCTTGAACGAGTACGGCTCAAACCGCATGCCTCCCGGCCCGATGTCGAAGAGGAATCCGAAATCAACGTGCACCAGATGCCCATCGCCGTCGATCATCATGTTGCCATTGTGCCGATCGCGGATCTGCAGGATATGGCACACCACCGAATACGCCGCCATCGACTGGATGAAGTTCATCCGCGCCTTCTGGAACGCCACGGAGTCCGGATTGCCGTACTTGCCAATGAAGAACGTCAGCAGGTGGTTGATCTTGGCTCGACCCATCTCGTCGCGCGAGGTGGCGTTCGGCACGACGTCGATCACCCCGCACCCCGGACCCGTCGCAGTGACGCGGTACGGGTTGAGATACAGATCCACACCGACGGTGGTGTACACGTTTTTGAACATGGCAATCACCTGCAGCGCCAGCGCGTCCTGTCGGCAGTCGTCGCCCACCTTGAAGATCGCCGCCTGCCACACGTCCAAGCCTGTCTTTTTCGGTGGGGTGTTCTCGTCCCCCTCATCGCCCGGTTTCACCACCTGGCGGTGCACCTTGAACGTCGCCATAAACGGCGCTTTCGCATGCGACTGCAGCGGTCGACCCGACTTCCGATCCAGGTCTACCACAACCCCATCCGCATTCGACGGCAGATACACGCCCGGGTCCACCTTGATCTTGGCCATCTCCTCGTCGATCTTAGCCTTCTTTTCCGGCTTGCTCTTCTTGATGAACGGCTTCAACTTGCCCGAGATCGACGTGACCTCGTTGAAGAAGCCAAACTCGCGCTCGTAGAAGTCCTGCGCTTCACCGGATAGCGCATTGACGATTTTCTCCACCATCCGATCGAGCGTTGGCTTCATCGGATCTTCCTCCTCGGCGTTGTCGTCGCGGTAGCTGTTGGCTTTCATGTTCCAGATGATCTGGTGGCAGAAGAGCTGCGAGATCTTGGACGTCTCGAAGATGAAGTGCTCGACGTAGCCGTACGCATCGGTACGCAGGGCTTGCACCACTTGCGGCACGTAGAAGAACGTCAACTCGACAGGGTGCTGCTCGAGCGAGCGCATGGCGTACTGCAGCACCATCGGGTGGTTCTCGTATTCCGGCTGGAACAGGTCGATCGCTTCGACGGGCGAGACGGCTGCCCAGTACTGGAGCCATCTGAGATCCGCATTCTCCTTTTTAGCTAGCTTGAGGTGATCCTCCAATAGATACTTGAGCGCCGCCGGAATGTCGACCGTCTTGTACGGCTGGCTGCGGATCAGTCGACCCAGCGTTCTCTTGAGCGCCTTGGACTGGAACCGCAATCCGAGTTGCACCGCCACCGCAGGGCTGATGCGCCAAGCCGACTCCACCAGCCCGCCCCAGCTCGCCTCGTTCATCGACTTGCTCTGCGCACCCAAAAAGTCGGACCCCCTGCTGCTGTTGTTCAGCGGATTGGCCCAGACCGACAGACGCGCGCACTCGTTCTCCACCAGCAGCTGCAGCAGCCGCTTCTTCTCTTCGAACGACTTGACTGCCTCCTGCAATGTCAGTCCTCCCGGCATGCGCACCGACGACAACGTTGGCGGGAAACTCGTCACGTGCTGGTCGGCTTGCACCACATCGCGCTGCAGCAGGTTGAGCGTCTCTTTCAGCACCTGCATATCGGCGCTCAGCTGCAGACGGTTGCCGCCAAATGACCACTGCGGTGAGCTGGCGAACCAGCCGTATGCGAGCTTGTACAGCGCTTCGCGAAGATGGTGCTCCACCAGCCCCTCGAGCTGGCTGGTCTGGATGAGACGCAGACCAAAGTTGAGTAGCGTGAATCGCGCCTCTCGCGACAGAGGATGGGTGCTCATGCGGTCGACAGCGGAACCCGCGTGTTGCAGCAGGCGCACCAGCGAAAGCACCATGGTCGGGTCGCGGTATCGGAACGCCTGGAAGCGGCTCGAGATGAGGTGGATGAGCGTCAGGTGCGGCGTGAAGAGGCGAGCGGCCTGCTCCTGTTCGGCGGTAATCTCTTCGCGGTCAAAGGCGCCCATCTCGGTCTTTCGCAGGAAGGGGTGCTTGGAAGTCAAAGTGGGCGAGAAGAGACCCTTCCGAGCCTTGGCGGTCATGGCCCAGCCAATGGTGAGCTCGACCATGATCTTGGTCTCGACTTGAGGACGCGCGCCAATCACCCAGGTCCACACCTGGCACGCCGTGGAGATCGCCTCGGGCGTAAACACGAGGAACGGAATCGAGACGATAAAGTGGAGGAGCTCGTAGTCCGGCTCCGGCAGCGCCACCACCAACGCGGCAGTGCGGTAGAGCAGACGACGCAGCTCGGCAAAAGGGAGAACCTTGCGCTTGCTGCTGACGCTGTCGGACAGAGCGGCGAGCTGTTGGCGGCACTCGGCGACGCTAGCAGGCGCCATGCTGGTAGTGGGGTCATGCGAGAGCTCGACGAGACCCTTCGTGAGCGCAAGATGGATGCCCGTCATCTCGCCAAGGTACGTGCTCTTTGCAGAGAGCTCGCCGATGAACGAGCTGCTTGCGTCGGAGCGCCACCCACCGAGGTTGGGCAGCAGACGCTCCTTGCGCGCCGAGACGGGCATGCTGCGTGCGTACTCGAGCGCGACGCTCTTGCCGAGCTCGCTGCGGTCCGGCAGGAACGAGTCGTCAAAGCTGCCGAGGTAGCGCTCGAGGATGCCCTGCAGCTCGAGAGGAGCCAGCGCGATGATGAGCGAAAGGTACTCGCGCGACTTGGCGAGGAACTGCGAGAGGATCTCGTTCCTCTGCACGTACGAGTCTGACAAGTCGAACGAGATGTTGGCTCGCTCCGACGTGTATCGGTAGATCGGGGCGAACTCGTCCTTGTACTCGGCCTCGCAGCCCTCGCGGAGAAGAGTGAGGATCTCGAGCATGGCGGTCACTACATCCTGGTCGCACAGCAGCGACGGAAGCGCGTAGACGAGCTTGTTGAGGATGTTCTGCGAGACCTGACGCACCTTGGGGACGCGGTGACAGCAGCCGAGCATGAGCGCCTTGACCTCGTTGGCAACGCGTGGGTCGAGCGTGTGCCTGTTGACCTGTGTGCCGAGATCGCGAATGAAAAAGTCGATCACCTTATCTGCGATCGCCTGCATCGAACCGACGAGCGCACTGTTGTTGAGACCCTCGTTGGTGAAGTAGGACAGCACCATAGAAGGACGACCCATGCGGCTGCGAAGACACTCGAGGTCGTAGATGGTCGAGAGGAACGTGACCTGGGCATAGCTGAACGAGCGGACATCGGAAGCATGCGTGGGAATGACGGCACTGAGCGCCTTGCGCTGCGAGTCGAGCGTCTGGTTGGAGAACTCGCGCTTGAGCACCGAGTTGTACTCGAGATCGCTCTCGAGGTAGTTGTGGGCCGATTCGGGGACCAACGTAGGTGTCTTGAGCGAAATGGCGCTGAGCGACTTGCCGACAATCTCGGCCTGTGCTTCGGCAGCCGATGTAGGGCGTCCGATGGTGTTTCCGTCGCCAGACACGTGGCTCTTGATGTTGGAGGGCGAGGCAAAGCCGAAGAGAACGGACAAGAACCACATGTTGCGAAAGAGCGAAACCATTTCCGTGGTAGGCTGCACCTCGGGGTGGATGTCCTTGTGCTGCAGAACGGCAGCAATAGCGGGAAGGAGGGTGGCAAGGTCCGTGTTGAGCTCGGCGAGCTCCTCTGCGCTGCTCTTGCCGGACGAAGCGACGGTCTGCAGCTGCATGCCCTTTTCGACAAAGAGCTGGAGCAGTTCGACGAGGAAGATCTCTTTGCGACCGCCAGATGCTTCATTTTCATCCGAAGAGGTCGAGTCTCGCTCGTCGCGTTCGTCGAGACGACCAAGGCCACGAGCAAGCTTGAGCTGAGCCGACTCGACGGCCACGGCAGCACGGCGGCTGGCGCCGCCGGTGAGAGCACTCCTGGAAACGGCGGAGAGAGCTCGCACCACGTCAATGTAGGCGCTACGAGGACCGGCAAGGGCCAAGGGCACGACGTTGTCGAGGATGGCCGCCTCTGCGGAGATGTCTGCGTTGCGGAGACGCTGCAGCAGCATCGAGATGGTCAGCGCCGTCACATCAGGCTTGCCCACTTCCAAAGCAAGGCGCGAGATGACGGTGATGGTGCTGAGATTGATGAGCCTTCGTTGGTCCTCGGAGCGCGTCGAGATGTTGGCCTGCGAGCCCGACATGGAGATGCCGTTGACTTGGTCGCGGGCAGTGACGGCACGTGACGCACCGCTGCGCACTGAGACGCCGCTACCAGCGACGCCGCCGACACCGACCCCGCCCGGGGTGTCCCTTCCGAGATAGTTGAGGAGGTTGTACATGGTCGAGACGACCAAGTCATCGCCTGGAGCGATGGTGACGCACAAGGCGAGACAACGGGCGGCCGCCAACAGCACAGGCGAGCTTGCACCGCGAGTGCCGGGCGCAAAGATGGAAATCGGCGACGTCACAAAGTGACGCAGAACGCGGGTCATGGGGAGGGCGAGTGCGCTATTGTTGCGGACGAGCACGCCTACGCTCTGGAGAGTAGCGCCCTGCACACGTGGGTCGTAGACAGGCGCGCTCTCGCTGAGAAGCGATCGAATGCGGACGAAGACGTTGTTGTCGATGTTGGCGCCGCCGGCAAGGCTGCGTGCGACGGAGCAGAGGGCAGAAAGCTTGAGACTTTCAGCGAGAATCTCGGGGACGTGGAGTTCGGGAAGAACCTCGAGGCTCTTGAGGTTTTCGCTGAAGAGGAAGCGCTGGACGTCGTGGAAGCTCTTATTGCTGGCACGGAGCACAGCGTAGAGTGTTTCGTCGAGGTCGTGCAAGGAGTTCTTTTCAGTTTGAGTGGAGGTCTGACCGAAAGCGGCCGACTTGTCTGTGCTAGAAGCAAGCGAGCCGATAACTGGAACAGCAGTAAGAAGGCCACCGTTGCCATTGCCATTTGGAGCTGTACCATTGGTAGAGCCGTTGGCAGAGCCATTAGGGTGAGCGTTGGCGTGACCATTGACAGCCACAGCCGTAGAGAGCGAGGTGGAAAAGTTGGGGTCCACCGAGTAGCGGAGGAGTGAGTTCCAAGCGTCCTTGGTGGCTCCAGGAGCGAGGATGGAGCGGCTGTGGATGTGCTCGGCATCGTTCTGCGCAAAGTCCGAGTCGAGGTCGAAGCGATCTGCCTGTGACGGACGACTAGGGTCGATGCGGTCGAGGTCGAGACCGAGCTTCTGGGAGTCGGAGAAGGGAGGACGAGCGTTGACAGCGAGCGCTTGAGCCAAAGCGGTAGCGAGGATGTCGATCGAAGAGAGGAGGATGTAATGGCCCGAGAGGGACACGCCGGCGAGGCGATACCGGGCGAGAAACGAGATGCGGTAATCCTGCGCATCTTGGGCTGAAACAGTATTGTCGGCAAAAGTGAAGCCACCTTCAGGGCCAACGAGATCGGCATCCTCGTCCTCGTCTCCGGAGAAGAACGTATCGACGCTGGCCTCGGACTGGTCGTCGGTGGGTCGGACAGTGGCGACCTTGGGAGCTCGTCGGGTGGCTCGTCCTGCCTGCTGACGGATGTCGGTCTGATCGCCAAGGAGGAGAAGAGCCTCGTTGAGTCTCCTGACAGTCTGAGTGGAGACGAGGATGGGGTTGAGAACATCGGCGAGGCGAGCAAATTCGTGCAGCTTCCAAGCGAACGACGTGGTCGCGATGGCTCTATAGAAGCCGTTGAAGAGGGGCACGAGCTTGACAACGACGGTGTGTGCATCGCCTGCGGTGGCACCAAGTGCATCGCCGAGCTTGGCAGCCAAATCGAAGATGGCATTGATGCAGCGAGTGCGGTGGTGAGGAGCGTTGATGGCGACGCGTAAGAAGCTCGAGATGAGAGCGTAGGCGAGCTGATCAGCGAGCGGGTGCTGGGACCAGCTCATGTCCTGGTCAAAGTCGATCAGGGTGAGCTGGCGAAGGAGCTGCTCGAGGTCGTCGAGAACGGGAACGAGGTGCTCATCGTTCTTGATGTCGGTGGTGTGCTCGGTAGATCGAGACGCCGAGGAGATGGAAGAGGCGAAGAGCGCAAGGCTGATCTGCGTCCTAGTTGCCGAGGCGGACAAAAAGAGCTTGGATCCGGTGGTGACTTTGCTGGTAGTAGCCGACTGAGCAAAGACGGAGCGGACGTGAGAGCGAGCCGAAGGGACGTTGGCGATGTCCTCGGCAAGATTGAGGGCCAAGCTGTCGAGGATGAGCTGGTGGGTGGGCAGATCAAGGCTGTCCATGGTGGCGAGTGCGACGAGTTCACCGAGACCGTGCTGCAGTCGAGGGGAGAAACGTTTGGCGAAGGTGGATGAGATGGTGATGAGAAGAAGAAAAGGAAGCTCAGATGGTCGATTCAGCAGAGAAGGAACCGTGCGTGCATTTTGGCCCGCACTCCGCTCCGAGAGGCTCAAAGTGTGATTTTGTGGAGAAGCGCGACAGAACCGAGAGTTGAAAGAGAGAAAAGCGTGAAAGTCGCCTTTTTCTGAGGATTTTGCTCCATTTCCCCGACTTTTCGGGCGGTGAGCCTTTCCAACGACCAAGCCAAGAGAGTGTCCTCACAGCTTCGAGCTCTATCAATGCATTCTCCTCAGTAGACAGACAGGAAGAGGAATGAGGGTTACGAAGATGGGCTGTGTCTCTAACTACAGCGAGCGCGACTCGAGCTCGACCGGACCAGAGCCAGCATCGAGCCCATTATCCGCAGCTGCGACTATGTACAATGGAACACCGTTTGCAAACAGGCTGTTGTGCTCATCCTCGATTCGAATGCACCACGGAGTTGAAGAGCTTGGACACTAGCACTTGCACGACGATCCATCTTCCATGGTCGTTTGCGCTGGTGCAGCTGTCACGTCGATGTCTGCAGTACATAAACGCAAGGCAAGCACGTCAGTCAGTCGATCATTGTCCTCTTCCAAAGTAGAATTGCAATGAGACCTACTCTTGTTGGCAGCAGCACCACCATTTGCAGCATCGGCATCCTTGTCCATTCCGGGAAGCGCTTGTGCAATCTTTTTGAAGAGCACCTTGACATTGTGGCCGGCCTTGGCCGATGTCTCGATGAACATGACGTTGAACTCTTGCGCCTTTTTCTCTGCTTCTTCCGTTGTCACTTGTCTGCCCATTCAAAATTTGTAAGCAGGATGGTCAGTTGTCGTCTTCTCAGCATCATCCGCACTGCCTTGGCATGCATACTCACCTCTTGTCGCTCAAGTCTGTCTTGTTGCCCACCAGGACAATGATGACGTCGTTGCCGCGCTCTGCTCGCACGTCGTCGACCCATTTCGATGTGTTCTGGAATGATGCTCGGTCTGAAGCATGCCGCGAAGTGCAAGCATGAAGAGATGCAGTCGAGGTCAGCGGTTTGGTTCGGCATCGTTGTTGAAAGGCTAATCGAAGGCGCAGCTGTCGGCTGCCTACTCACTGGTAATGTCATAGACCACCACAGCCACGGACGAGTCGCGGATATACGATGGAATCAATGAGCGGAACCGTTCCTGTCATTTCGAAAGGGCCAATACGTAGCTGGTTGTCAGTCAAAAATCCATTTCCTACTGCACCGCATCAGCAAAGCAAAACAACTTACCTGACCGGCTGTATCCCAGAGCTGCAGACGAACCGTCCTGTCTTCGAGGTACATTGTTTTCGAAAGAAAGTCGATTCCGATGGTCGCCTGGTACGTGTTGTCAAACGTATCGTACATGAATCTCGTGATGAGGGAAGTCTTGCCTACCGATTGCTCGCCCAGAAACACCAGCTTGAACTTTCGAAGTGGCTGGCCGAATTCGGCCGTGCTTGCCCCTGGTGCGTTGGACATGTTGTGTGACTGGTGTGTGAAGCAACAGCGATCTTGCCTGCAGACAGAGCTGTATCAATGGTGGACAGAGATGTTCCTCGGGAGGTGTAGAGCTACCTTGTCTTCCCGCTAGAGCGCGGTTACGAGGAATGAAGCGTGCGGCGTGCAAATTTGGCGAGGACTGCACCTGTCACTGCTAGGTAGGGCTGTGCAAAGAGTATCGAGTATGCTAGCGTGTATGTGCGTGCCTGATCCAAAAGCGGCGAGGTATGGTGGATGGAGATGATGATGATGGAAGATGGCTGCCGAGTGAGTTTAAAAATTGATACTGAAAGAGTGTCTGTCGTTCTGAGCGGCACGCTGTCTTGTTGCAGCTGCATGTGGACAAAATTGGGCCTTCTGGCGGTGCAGCAGTCGCATGGCCCGCCGCTTCTCGACGTTGCATTCCACCTGTTGTTCTCAATTCCCTCTCGCGGGCCGCCGCATTTCTCGCACGAACTAATTTTCCATAACACACACATGGCGGTCTAACAAAATCCAAAATCCATCCCCACGTTGCGACGTTTACTCCTCTGCACGATCTCCCCCTAAAAGATGGCGGATGGCTGGAGTTCGGATCTGGCAACATGACACTGGCCTCTCGAGTGTAGGTCCTTCCGTTTCAGTGCCCGCAGACGGAAGTCCGGTGAGCAGAGGTAAGTTAGCCAACATTTTTTTGAAGACGAAAAAGAAACAGCGAATAATTCAGGCACCAAAGAGAACGCTTGTCTGCAAGCAGACAGCTTCTACTCATCGAGGAAGGCGCTTTCGAGACAGGTGGAAACTCAAGTGCACGAGACCCTAGCAGCCCGCATTCTCCACGACCGCCGGCGCATACGCTTGCAGCGAGACGGACTCCAAGTGCGCCATATCACACCCCGAGCCGTTCTGCAAGGGCAAAGAAAGATCAATTTACAGCATCTGAAGACCAACAAGAAAAAGACGCAGAAGCGCGTCAAGCAAACATCGCATGTTCAAGGCCCCTTATACGAGTGCTGGTGGTGGTGCTTGCGAGGCGTTCTTGAGCTGCTTTTATGAAAGAAAACTGTTTACTTGTACAGAGCACGCTTGGCAGCACGCACAACGATAGCAGTGTCGGGGAACGAGAGCTTCTCGAGGTTGGCGGCGTATGGCGTAGGCACGGCAGCACCAGTGACACGCTCGACAGGCGCATCCAGGTGGTCAAAGGCAAAGTCGTTGACAGTAGCAGCAATCTCGGCACCCACCGAGAACTGAGGGAAGCCGCTCTCCACCGTCACGATACGGTTGGTCTTGCGTACCGACTCGAGGATGGTGTCGACGTCCATGGGCGCGATGGTGCGCAGGTTGATTACCTCGGCCTCGACGCCCTCCTCCTTCTTGAGAATCTCGGCCGCCTCCATCGCGTAGTTCATGCCGATCGAGTGCGAAACGATGGTGATGTCCTTACCCGCGCGCTCGATCTTGGCCTTGCCAATGGGGATGGTGAAGTCATCCGAGAGCGCCTCCTGCGAGATCTGGAACGACTGGCCGTAAAGGATCTCGTTTTCGAGGAAGACCACCGGGTTGGGGTCACGGACGGCCGACTTGAGCAGACCACGGCAGTCCTCGGCAGACCAAGGCGAGATGGTCTTGAGACCGGGGATCTGTCCGTACCAGGCGGCGTAGTCCTGCGAGTGCTGTGCACCGACACCGGCAGCGGCGCCGTTGGGGCCACGGAAGACGATGGGGCAGGGCACGTTACCACCGGACATGTAGTAGGTCTTGGCACCGGAGTTGATGATCTGGTCGATGGCCTGCATGGCAAAGTTGAACGTCATGAACTCGCAGATGGGACGCAGACCGGAGAGGGCGGCGCCGACGGCGAGACCGGCGAAACCGGACTCGGTGATGGGGGTGTCGATGACACGCTTCTCGCCAAACTTGTCGAGAAGGCCACGGGTGATCTTGTAGGCACCGTTGTAGCGTGCCACCTCCTCACCGAGGATGAAGACCTTGTCGTCGCGCAGCATCTCTTCCTCCATGGCCGAGTTCAAGGCATCTCGGACGGTGATCTCCTGGGGCTTGCCATCGGTGGAAGCGTTGCGGGTGCTGGAAGGGATGAAGGCGGTGAGAGCGGCGGGGTTGGTGGTGAGGCGCGACGAGCTGGCGACGCTAGATGATGAGGAGGAGGTAGCCTGTTCGAGCAATCGCGAAGGCTGCTTGGCAGCGGCGGTTGTGGAGAGCGATCGAAGACCGGATCGGTTGACACGAGCCAAGGAGGCAAATGCGGATCGAGCGGCGGCCATTTTGAGGAGTTTCGACGACAGCGGCGACGGCGACGATGCGGAGTGGTATAGGAGTGAGGGGAGGGGATATAGGAAGGAAGAGGAAGAAGAGAAAAGAATAGGACGAGATCGGCGACAGCGACGAGGCACACAAGGATTCTCGTCTAGGATAGCGACCGACACAGCAACACACGCGCGCCCTGAGCACCCTCAAAAAGAAGAAATCCAAAACCAAAAAACTCAAAAAGGCGAGGCAGAGGCGAGAGGGAAAAAACAAAACGATAGAGCGCGAGCCGTCCCGTCTGTGGAGAAAAAGAGACATACTGAAGCTGCAACCACGATTTCGTTCGATGTCAGCGTGGCATCGATACGAAGAAGATTGGGATGCTCGCCCAATACAAATTCGGTCAAAATCTACTGAACTCGGACTTTGTTCGGCCCTTCTTTTCGAATACAAACCTCCCCACCAGCGTAACGAAAAAATCGCATCCCAACAACTCTTCGTCGCAGATGCACTTTGCTGATCTTCGCACCGTGCCTTCTCTCTTGTGTCGTCTCTTCCTTGACGGTGATCAATCGGGGTGCTTCCGAGAGTATTGCCGCGCTGCCCGATGACAGCGGAGAAGGCGTCCTGATGTCAATCGCAGAGAGCTGCACCAGCACTGAGTGTTCTGTCTTTTCACTTTGTACTTTTTATCGATGCGGAGAGAAGCGACTTCGAACGCAACGTCTTTGTCGCCGTCAGTATTACAGAGCCATCTTTTCAGACGGCTGTCGCTGCCACTGTCCCGCTGTTCGCCACACGATGTGATGGACAGGCTTATATCCACTGATGGTGGGCTTCAGCCTTCCAAGTGAGAGCGGTGAGGAAACCGACCGACTTGCTCGGGAGGAGCGTAGTGTCAAATACTTGCGTAATCTTCGCCTTTAACGGGTAATGGTGGTAGCCGACGTCAAAAACCAGTGCAGAGACAAGGAACAGCGGCTTGTTCCGCATCTCACGCGGCATTGTCCGTTCCGCGTTGAAGCTGCAAAGGACAGCAACGGCATTTCTGTTGCTTCTGCGTGTCTGTTGGGGTGGGGGATCGGAGTGGACCGCAACTCTGCATGCCACAACCTGTCAAGCGTCTCACGAATTTGACCGGCGCAACCCTTTGTTAACAGATCGTTCTGAATCGGCACAGAGCGATGAACACCCGATCGATGGCTCACTTTGTCCAACGTGGTCTGATCACGCAGAATCGCAAAATCGTTCGGATTTTTCTTTCCCGCTGTCTGCACACAAAGCAAAGAGAGGAGTCTGTGAGGCGGACCCGATTTATCCATTGCTCATTTCACATTGAGCTCTCAAGCGAAATTCAACGTTGCGCATACTGTACACATCAGAACGGACACTCTCTTCCACTCACACTCACCATCTTCATCTCACTCGTGCTGCCGTCAACAAGCGAGGCTCTCGTCGCTGTAAGGAGCAGAGCCATCTTATTGCTAAAATAAATCAGCACGGCAACGTCGACAGACAGGAATCACTTGGGCTCAGCTTCGAAAAGACACATCGGCTTATCTTCCGACTCTTTTGATTCAGCATCTCTGTCTACGAGCCGCTTGGAGCGCAGCAACGAATCTAGTTGCAGATAGCAAACACGCGTCGAACCGTTTTGCCACTAATCCAGTTCACAACACCATCCAGGCACAACTCAGCACCCTCGGAGCATCCACCATCAGCGTACCACCCGCTTTGACTTCCATCAGCATCCCCCCGCATCGATCTTTAACGGACACTCGAGGCTAGCCAGCTACTATATCCAAAATGAGTAAGTAGCCCACCGCCTATTGTCTCGAGCACCTCGACGTTGATACTGATAGACATCCTCTATTGCCGCTTCTTTCTCACAGTGGACGACCTTACCGAAGCCAGCAGCGACTACGCAGCCAACTCGTGGGTCACCTGGTTTCTCTCCACAAAGGGCAACGAGTACTTTTGCGAGGTCGACGAAGACTACATCCTCGATCGCTTCAACCTGACCGGCCTCAACACCGAAGTGCAGCACTACCCGCAAGCGCTCGATCTCATCACCGACTCGCTTGAGGATGATCTCTCGGATTCGATCCGCGACTCGGTCGAGGCGCAGGCAAAGCTGCTCTACGGCCTCGTACACGCACGATATATCATCACCACACGCGGCCTGGCAAAGATGCTGGAAAAGTACAAACGCGCCGACTTTGGCCGATGTCCTCGCGTGCTCTGTTATCAACAGCCTTTGCTACCTGTGGGGCTGAGCGACAATCCGTTCCAGAAGGCTGTCAAGCTGTTCTGTCCGCGATGCGAAGATATATACTCGCCCAAGAGCAGCCGACACGGTACCATTGACGGCGCCTTCTTCGGCAGCACGTTCCCGCACATGCTGTTTATGGTGTATCCCAACGTTTTGCCTTCCAAATCGCCAGCTTCGCAATCGCCGTTTTTGCTTAACTCGTCATCACAGCACCGCGCCGACGCACGCTCCCACGCCGAACAGGCCGACGTCGACGATTCGATCATGTCCATCCCCGGCGGCGGCGGTGCAGGGAATGGCTCGTCGCTGCACGGCGCATCCTCGTCGGCTGTAGCAGCTGCTGCGGGTAGCGCTGCGGCCGGTGGTCCTCCCATTACGACTCCGGCTAATTCAACGGCTGCTGCTGCTGCCAAGGTGGAGCGATACCGGCCACGTATCTTTGGGTTCCCCGTGCACGAGACGAGCAAGTTGCAGAAGTGGCAGGACAAGATGCGCGATCAGCAGATTGAGCGGCTGGAAAAGGTGGAGGCGGCCGGGGGGATTGCTACGCCAGGGGCTGCTGCGTTCTTCCGTAAAGCTGTCCCTGCTGGAGCAACGCCGGCACGGGCAGCAGCGGCGTCATCGACAGCCCCCTCAGCAGCAGCGGCGACAACAACCACATCAGCAGCAGCAGCAGCAGCAGCGGCGGCGGCGGCGGCGGCGGTACCCTCAGCTCCTTCCGCAGCGCCATCACAGCCAGCGCCGACGACCAGTACACCGTTGCAAATTGCGCCTACCTCGGCCACACGCAGCTAGTAGACAGGATTGCACTCGATGATGATTGGCCAAGCTGTATACCACTTTATCTCTTCTAACACGTTGCTACGTAGCCAATTTGCCACGTTTCCCGTGCTCAGCCGTCATCGACGAGAGCTGCAAAGCGAGGCAAACGGACAGACGTCGTGCACTCTTGTTGCTGAGCGCCGAGGTGTGCTGCTCAACGGCAAGGCAACGATCACACACGAGGATCGGAGAGATTGAGACAAACAGCAGATGCATATTCCATGTCCACCCGACAACGGAGCATAAATAACGCTTTGCTTCCTTTCTTTCCTACACATCTAAACTTGAGTCGAACAGATGATTTCGGCGACCAACGCCTTCATGTCCTCAGCTCTAGCCGCACCCGCTTCGAGCACCTCTTGGTGGCTTGCTGCTTCCGCGGTGTCTTGGAGCAACGTCTTTGCTACCAGCTGTTCGACCTTTTCGCCGCCGTTTGTTTCGGCAGCGAGGGCGGCGTTGAAGTCGAAGTAGGGTTTGAGCACGACCTTGTTTGTGATGAGCGAGATTGCGAGCACCTTGAGGCCGGCGTGTGCGGCGGCGATGACTTCGGGGACGGTGCTCATGCCTATTGCGTCGGCGCCTACGGTTTTCAAGAAGCGCGCATCGGCACGCGATTCGTACGAGGGGCCCAGCACGTAGGCATACGTCCCGCTCGCCAGCGAGTCCGAGAGGCCGAGCTTCTGGGCAGCGCGGTAGAGCGCGAGGCGGAGCTGCAGATCATACGCGTTCGAGAGCGGCGGGAAGCGCGGTCCGAGTGGAGCGAGGTTAGCGCCGATGAGCGGATTGGTGCTCGTCAGTGTCGGTAGCGAGAGATGGTCGTGAATCGCCATGATCGTGCCCACTTGAAAGTCATCTTTCAAACCACCTGCGGCGTTGGTGACGATAAGCGCGGAAATACCGAGCAGCTTCATGACCCGCGTGGGGAACACGCAGCTCGCGGCCGAGTGGCCTTCGTACGTGTGGAATCGGCCTAGACAGGCTACAACGGGTACGCGAGCGTGGGAGGAGGTGATGTACCCGAATGCGAGCGAGGACTTGTGCCCCTCGACAGTGCTGTCTGCAAAACCAGGGATCGAAGTGTAAGGGACATGCACGGCCGATTCGAGCGACGAGGCCAACCCGGACAGCCCGGAGCCGCTGTTGCAGAAGGAGTTTATATCGCAACCAAGCTAAGAGCGTCAGTACGTCAGGACACGAACAGCGAAAGAGGGCAAATGCGACCGCACCAGATGATTCCCCATTTGGGACTCGCCAGTTCAGCCGGAACAGCGGCCCGGATCGCCTCGACGGCCTGCTTGAACTGTGCGGGCAGTGCGTCCATGTCTACCAAGGTCATCTTTTGCAGTAAATAGACTGGAGCTGAGGAAAGTGGCGAGAGAACAACGATATTGTTATGAGAGGAAGGGAGAACGAGGAGGAGGGGAAAGGTGCGGTGTTGGAGTTGATTTTTGTGTCCTCCGTCGAGCAACGGAGCAGCGTACGAGTCTTCGGAGGATTTGCCGATCGGGTGGGGAAGAGGGGTTTTTTTTGTTGATTGCTTCTCAGGCACCACTTCCGATCAAGGCACGAAATGAAACACACTCTCCCACAGATCACACTGCTGCTCGAAATCGCCTTTGAGCCGATGAAGTGTGAAGACGGGCAACAGTCGGTCGGAAGGTCGGCTTTACTTGCTTGTATATGGGATGTCCGATAAGCTGAGAGTCCGTCGCCGCAGAGAGCCGGAGCTTGGCAAAAGCGTCGTCGCGTGACAGTTGGTTCGGCCATCTCCGAGGCGGTCCTCGATACGCACAAATTGGCTCGAAGGGCAATGACACTTCGTTTTAGTTACGTCTACTTTGCGATTCGCTCTGTTGCTATGATACATCGGCTCTCAATCGCAAGTGTTTTGCGCTACCTCTCGTCCGAGCTGCCATCTGCGTCGTCGTCAGAAAGCATATCTACCGCCTCTATCGCTTCGTCTGACCCTCTTAGCTGTTGCTGCATGCGCTCTTGTAGTCTAGCAGCAGCAAGAGTAGTAGTTGATGAAGGCGTGTTGCTGCCGGTCCTGCTCATGAGTGCCGATGTTGTCGCTGTAGGCACATTGGTCGAGGTGTTCGAAGGATGCTCTGCCAGTTCGAATGACTCTATCCAGTAGTCTAGCACGCTGCCACTCTTCTGCTGCTCTCGCCCATCAAACCACTCAACGTCGCGTCGGGCGCGATCCATCATCCACGCACTCACTTCGCACGGATGTACCCTCCTTCGCGGCGTTGCATCCGCGTCCTCATTGTCGCGGCGAAGAGCGGAAACGAGTTCCACGTGCACCTTGGCGGTATCCGCATCAGCGAGACGAGGTCGGCGCAGTCCACGCAGCCACCGCCGGTACTTTTCCGTGTATCCGACGTAGTCCTTTTCTGCATGTCCCACCAGCAGCAGCACTTCTAACGTCGAGCACCTGTCTATGAGGATTTGCAGCGGGTTGATGCTTCCCGTCAAGTCGAGTTCGATCGCACCGCTTTCCCCGCCCACCTCGGACGAAACGATCATGGGCACGACAAGTCCGAGCTTCTTGAGCTGTGGCAGGCTAGCTAGCGTTGACGCCGTAGTGGGCGTGAATCTGAATCGAGGGCCGTGCAGCTGCAACTGCGTGAGCCGACTCCATCGTTGGGACAGCCAAAAGTCCCGCTCGAGGTCGCCGCCATAGTGGCCCACCAAGCAGCTATATCGCTCAAACCTGTTCGAAAGCTGTGCAAACTGACGTTGAAGGCCACGTGGAACGCCTTCCAGATGCAGCGTCTCCAGAGCGCCGCAGTGGGAGAGGATGATCCGCACAAAGGGAAGTAAGTCTTTCTCGAAGTGTGTCTGCGCTTGCGAGGCATCGAACAGCGCAGGTCCATATCCATGCTCGAGCGATGCAAGGCTGCGTGCGCGCAGAGTCAAGCTGCGCACCTTCGTTCGCGCTATAGCTCGAATGCCGATGCGATCCATGTCGAGTGAGACGGCGAACGAGCGAATCTGTTCGAATCCGTAGAGGCATACGTCGGGCAGCAGTTGTGACGCAAAGATGGCGCGGTGACATGCTTTGCTGACACTTGCCAGCTCCAGCAGCTGCGTTGAGGATGCATAGTCACCCTCGAGCGAAACATCTTGCGCGGCCAAGAGCACAATGTCGACGATCAGCTCCACAGGCAGCCGCGGATCTCCCACCACCGCGTACCGAGGCGCGCCCTTGTTCCCACCGCCGATCGTCTCGATGTGCTGATGCGTAAATACGGCGGTTCTCCTGCGTGGCGGCTTAGGCGGAGGCGACGGTGCTGACGACCATGATTCAGCGAGCCGAGCAAAGGACCAGAACGAGTCTGATATCGTCATGTTGAACGTGAAGCCATGGATGCAGATATAGCAGGATCGCAGTCGATAACGCTCCTGTGGTGAGAAATGGGGCCTCAATGAAAGTCTGCGATGAAGAGTTGACGTGTGGTGAGGTTTGACCAAGCGTTGGTGACCAAGATGATGGTGGAGGTCAAGCAAGATGAAAATGGCTAGAAGCTCGTGATCATACTTGACTCCAGAGAAATTTCTGTTAGCTTCTATCAACGCCATGACCCCAGCCTTACCACGCCGCGCGATCTCAGACATCAATCACATCACCTCGTCACTTGTCTTAGCAGCACACTCAGAAAGCAACGAAACGATGGCTAAGATTGCCAAATGCGAATGAAACATGCAGAGCACAGAGCGAAAACCAGAATGAACAAGAGTGATTGTGAAGAACGACGGCGTGGCCTGACAAGTGGGGATATAGGAGGTCTTGTTGTGCATGCGGCGCAAATCAAGACTTCTAGAGAAGCCAAGGCCGATGAGAAAGAGAACGAAAGAGTTTGGCGGAGCCCGAATGAGTGGAACCGATCTACATGGCAACACAGTTGCATCCTCCGCCGGCAGGTGCGTAAGGATCCTCGTTCTTGCTCACGCCACCCCATACGGATGGAACGAGATAGTCTCGCGTGCTCTTGCAGTAGTTGATGAGGCTAGCGAAGCGTCAAAACGACAGCGATAGAAGGGGAGAAGTTAGTTCCAAAACTGTGCTGAGACGAGGTAGTTGCTCGAGTGCCGAGCGTGGTCTCGCAGATCAATTCTCGACAGCAATGGTGGTGGATGACTTACCTCTGGCTAGCTTCCGAGACACGAATGCGGGGTCGCTCGAGGTCCTCTTTCAAGCGCTGGTTGCGCTCTGTGAGTCGGCGCAGCTTGAGCTCCGACATGGACTGTTTGTGTGGCTTGACGTTCATCTTGGCGGCGAGATGGCGTATGGGACGACTGAGACTTTTGCTTCGCCGGGAATGGTTGCAGATGGTATAGACTCGGTGTAGCTCTGGGAACGAGTTGCGAATGTCGAGTCAGGAAGCGCCGACAGAGATGGGATGAGATGGAGGAGCGGCTGGCGAAAAGCGGTTCAGCGAGGGTCCGAGTGTGAGCGCAGAGACGAATGCGACTCGCATGAGACAGTGCGTTCGCCGTTTAGAGTTCACTCGGCCGTCTCTGTCCTGAAAATTGAGTATTGTTAAGTTTCATAAGAACACCGGTCAATCGACCGATTCGCCGAAAAGTCAGGTCTTCTCTTTTCTGCAGCTCTGCAGCGATAAGAAACCTGATTTCGCACAAATCAGCAGCAAGCTCGTCGTCCTGCTTGGTCGACAGTCGAGTCAACATGCACACTCGGGACAAGCTTGGAGCAAGCAGGTTTCAGAAGCAAAGCAAAAGCAAACGAAAAAGTCTCCACATTCAACGCACTGCCTGTTCTTCTTGAGCCGTCGTGCCGTCGTTGTGGTCTAGTCGTCGACACTGTAAGCCACCATCATCACCATCGCCATCCCGCACTCTTTCACCTCTTTAAGGCGATTCTACGACTGTCTCTAGCATCCAAGGCGGAAGCAGGCATATCAACACACATCCATTCAATTTCTACTGCAGTCATCTTTGGCACTATTCTCCACGGTACGTAGTTCGAATTCATGAACCAGCGCACAGGACCATCGCTCGGATGCTCTTCGACGCTCGAAACGGCGACGGGCCAAACTCCAGGAGTCGCTCCCATGAGCCACTGCGGACAGAGCTTCTCACCGCCCGACAAAGCGGAGGGCACTTGCTTCCAGCACAACGACTGACTCTTTTCGCTTTCACTCGTTTCCGATCCTTCTCTTCCTCATCCATCACTACGACCTCGTCCACCTCTGGTTCGCTCGGTGCATTGACTCGACACGCACACGGATCCTCTCGCCGCCCCGATTACCGCCTCTGATGGCGGCTTTGATTGGATGCGGTGGTGCTTTCATGCGGCTTTGTTCTCGTTCTTCTCGGTCGATCCAATTTCCGACACCTTGACTTGATCCTTCGTTTCGCTCTAACACTAACCGCCTTTTTTTGGGCGCGATGCTGACTTTTCGTTTCTTCGCGAAATATCCCCGCATCCTCCGCGCGCGCATCTATGCGGTCTGCTCTGGTGATGATCAACCATCTCTGCATTTGCGGACGGCTCTTTCCGAACTGTCTCGTCTCATTGGACGGACCTGCTCCTCCTACCCGTCCCCCAAAACTATTTTCCACTGTCCACGCTGACCTCGGACCAACTCGACCGCAACGTCGGACTTGAACTTGCTGCTTCATTGCTTCTTCTTGTTCTCGCCTGGTCACCGGCGTCGTACTTTTGTCCGACCAATCCGCTTTGCACCTTTGACCCCCCACACGACCGCCGGATCGCCCATCCCTATTTCACCCATCGGTTTCCTTTGCTTGTCACCATCCTCCGCTGCCACCATCTTCATCTCCATATACTCCCGACTCTGATGCGCAAGTAGATGTCTACGGCCCGTCTCAGCACCAACGCTTCCAACCGAATCTTGTCCTCTTCTGCCCGCTCCTACTCGACCCTCTCAACCCGAGTCGCTCGCAGCGCCAACACCCGCACCTTCTCCCAAAACGCTTCTTCGTCCCTGACTTACGCTCGCAGCACCAACCTCGTCAGCACCCGCGCTTCTCCTTCGTTCGGCGTCTACGCTCGTCTCTTTTCCACCACGATGACCACTCAAGGTAAGTCTCCCAATCACGTTCAGCCCCTCAGTGCGGCGATGGGATCCAGCCAAGGGTCTTGTCACAATTCCGCGCTCCAAGTTCTATTTCCTGCCTCGCACGGCCAACAGCTCTTGCTGGCTCGAGCAGGTGAACCAATCGAAAATGAATAAATGAAAATGAATAAATTGGAATTTTCCATTTTTCATTTTCGCCGTGTCTCTCTGTTGGATATGGCCGGTCGAATCTCGAATTCATTTTGGATGTTCGCGCTGTCCGGCATCTGTTCGCGCCGGAAGTGACGGGCAAAGTGCCCCGACCCGCCAATCAACGGACACGGTCAGCCGAGCGCATTTACACAAAAAAATGCAAAGCCGTCCGCCTATCAACTCCACGCTTCTTCATCCTTCCCCGCCTCGTCGCATCGCTACCCCAGCATCTCCTTCTTCTTCTTTGCCTCTCATCCGTCTAGATCCTCTCCTCGCGTTAGCCACTGACACCGCCCTCTTCGTATCTGTCTCAAAATGTCAATTGTTCGTCCACGTGGTTCGGCGTCGCCAGCCAAGATCAAGGTCGCCAACCCCGTCGTTGAGCTCGACGGCGACGAGATGACGCGCATCATCTGGCACAAGATTCGCGAGGACCTCATCCTTCCCTTCCTCGACATTGACCTCAAGTACTACGATCTCGGCATGGAGCACCGCGATGCCACCGACGACAAGGTCACCGTCGAAGCCGCCGAGGCCATCAAGAAGTACAAGGTCGGTGTCAAGTGCGCCACCATCACCCCGGACGAGGCTCGTGTCAAGGAGTTTGGCCTGAAGAAGATGTGGCTCTCCCCCAACGGCACTATTCGCAATATCCTCGGCGGTACCGTGTTCCGTGCTCCCATCGTGCTCGACGACCTGCCGCGCCCCGTTCCCGGCTGGACCAAGCCCATCATCATCGGCCGTCACGCTTTCGGCGATCAGTACCGTTGCCAGAACTTTGCCGTCGACAAGGCCGGCAAGTTTACCATGGAGTTTACGCCCAGTGACGGCTCCGAGGGTCAGAAATGGGAGGTGTTCAACTACCCTGAGGGCGGAGGATCGGGTCTCGCCATGTACAACACCACTGAGTCCATCACCGGTTTCGCGCACTCGTCGTTCAAGATGGCGCTCGAGAAGAACACGCCGCTCTACATGTCCACCAAGAACACCATCCTCAAGGCGTACGACGGCCGCTTCAAGGACATCTTCCAGAACCTCTACGAGACCATCTACAAGAAGGACTTTGAGGCCAAGGGGCTCTGGTACGAGCACCGCCTCATCGACGACATGGTTGCCCAGATGATCAAGAGCGACGGTGGTTTCACGATGGCCTTGAAAAATTATGATGGTGCATAGTCTAAAACGATTCCTACGATGCGTATACGACGAGAGAAGCGTACTGACATGATGTTCTATCGTTTGCGACCATATCTGATGCGTAACAGGTGATGTTATCTCCGATATCACCGCACAAGGTTTCGGGTCGCTGGGAATGATGACCAGCGAGCTGATCACTCCCGACGGCAGCATGATCGAGTCCGAGGCCGCACACGGCACCGTTACGCGCCACTACCGTGAACACCAGAAGGGCAACGAGACATCGACCAACTCGGTCGCTTCCATCTACGCCTGGACGCGCGGTCTTGCCTTCCGCGGCAAGCTCGACAAGAACGACGACCTCGTCTTCTTCGCAAACGCCCTCGAGGAGTCGTGCTTGGATGCAATCAAGGCCGGCAAGATGACGAAAGATTTGGCACTCATCTACCACGGCAAGGGCATGAAGCGCGAGCACTACGTCACGTAAGTCGGCCACTTTTCTCGTTTCCTTCTATTCTTTTGTTTGAAAAGGAGCTCACACTAATGTTGTCTCACTCTTTGCATACCTTTCTGCACCGCTCGCAGCACCATGGAGTATATCGACGAGGTTGCCAAGCTCCTCAAGGCCAAGCTGGCGGCACGAGGGATCGAAGCAGGCAAGCTTTAGAATCGCTTTCAGCATCACATCGCAAGCATTCTTCTTGAACGTATTTGTCAAGGCAAAGTTCCCGATCCGATCGGATGCGCAATCTCAAAATAGCCCTTCAGTGAACGAATGCCTCTGCAAAAGCCTTGGACCGTGCGCTTTTGCGTGTGGAGAGAGAGAGAAAGAGAGAGAGAGAACCGTTGCTGCGGAATTGATTTCTTCTTTTGCCTCCTCTTCTTTCTCTGAAGTCATGTCACGCATTACAGCACAGCAACAGATGGTGGCTCTTTTCGGATAGCTTCCGACAGCTAGCCAGAATTGACTCAGCGCTTGCTCTCTTTCCTCAAGTTGCCGCCGTCTTGCCGCTCTGGCTCTGTCGTCTGCGTCGCATCGTCCGTGCGGATGAGGAACAGGACCCGAAGACTGGATTTCTTCCTCTTCTCTGCTCAGTGCTGCGAGGTGTCATACTGTAAAGGGGAAGCCATGCATCGACTGCGCTTTTGATCTTTCGCCACCACCACCATCTAGCACTACCACCGGCCATCAGCACTCTCCGCCTCGTCTATCGATCTTTTCGTTGACGATCAGTCTTGCTCGCATCGCTCGCTTGAGGCTTGAGCATTGGCAGACTGTGTGTGTTTCCCTACTTTCGCTTCTTTGGCCTCCTCCTACTCGCCCCATTGCCGCTCGGCGACGACGACATATCACTCAGTCCCAATCTCGCGTTTGCCTTAATCTCGTTTGCTGAGCTAGCATTACCGGCCTCGCTTCGCAGCCTACGCCATTCCCCTCGTCATCTAATCCGGCAATTACTTCTGCGACTTTGCCTTCTATACGCCGTCTCCGCCATCAGCAACTCGCCCATTGGCCCTTTTTCGATTATGACGTCTCACGAGAGCAGCGCCCCCGAGCAGCAGCAGGACAAGCAGGGCGGCGACGTCATTCCCAGCAGTGTTCCGCACGATGCCGAGCCCGCTGCTGCAACGCAAAGCGACGCTGGCGGGCAAGCCTCGGCTGCACTTCCTGAGCAGACCGACCGAACGTCGGACGCGGAGTATCTTCAGGCTTTGCTGCAGGCGGCGAGCAACTTTCACCAGAGCCCAGCAGAGATTCGCCGCCGCCGATACCAGCACTTTCCGCCCATGATGCTCATGTGGGGTCAAGAGGCCCTCTCGACCATGCGCGGCCGTCTCGTCTCCTACGCCGAATGGTACGACTTTCTCGATTCGGACGAAGTGTTGCCCGCAGAGGCTTGGTTCGAGATCGCCCAAGCCGAGTACGATGGCTTTTACTCTGGCGAGGAGCATCGCGAGGCTCTGTCCGATCTCATGGACTGCATGGACGCCTTTGACGTAGTGCGCCCTCTCACTCCGGTGCCGGAAGCCGTACGCAAGCAGTGCCGAAACATTATGGGTGGTAGACGCAAATTCCTGCTCGACGAGAGGAGGCTCGAGACCACCGAAGAGCGCATGGCCAGGGTCGCCGAACGTCGTGCACGAAAGGAGGAGCAGCGTCAAGTCCGTGCTACTCAGCGTCGGGAGAGGCAGGCGGCGCGTCAAGCTGCCAACAACGAACGTCGAGCCGAGGTCGAGGAGCGTCGAACCACGGCAGCCGAGCGTCGCGCTAGGTATATGGCTATGTGAACTGTTGGGTCGCGCCATGTCAGTTGCGTTTGTTTGTCGTGGGCATCTTTGTTAGTATCATTTGTCTTTGTCATATCGTCCGTACCGTCGTCCGCATTGTTGAGCATCAATTGCAATGCCGTTTCATAGCCCGTTCAATATAGCAGCGTTACGTTTGAGATTGTGCGGAAGTGTCGGTTGTCCCAGGGAGTGCAGAACGAGTCAACAAACGTCGCTGATCTTGAGACTCCTGCAATTCGTGGTGTGAGTACCTACGATGCAACAAATGAGTTATGAACGTCCCCCCAATCTGATGGAGCTTGCATGATTGCAACTCGTGAGCTTTACCCAAACTCATCATCTAGTTTTTTGGATCTTGCGGCCACCACTGCGCATTCTGACAGCACGACTTGCATCTACCATTGAAGCTCCTTTTGATGCCTTCAAACACACCTGCAACCCGCAATGCTCACTCTGAAAACACTCACTGCCTTCTAGATTAGGACGGGCTGCAGACCAAGAGGCTGCCAAGACCGATTCAAAGACTCATCACGACGGGTTGGATACTAGTACCGGCCCTGTTGCAGGGTCTTCGAATCTGAGTGATGTACAGGTTGCTTATCCCGACAATCGCAAGCTAACGAAGACGTGGTCTCCTGAAATTTCAAGTTCACGATCGTCGTATCAGCTAGACGCCACTCCCGAGAAAGTGGTTATCGTTCTTAAATTCATTCAAAGAAGAGAACTACAAAGTGAGAAAGGAGCGGGATATCGAGAAGGAGCGAGCTCCAGATGGGCAAACATTGAGCTTTGAAGAGGGAGAAGAGCAAGAGCGAGTCGAAGGGTTAGAAATGTGGTTGGAAAGAGATCAAGCACCTGTACGTCTTGAGATGAGCGTTCCGAACAGTTGGCGGGATCGATTGGACAGCTCATTGCCGAGCATCTAAAGTCCGAGGTCTTTCAAGGCCTTGTTCAATTCCTCGATGACCGTCTCACGCTTGAGAATGCCCAGGTCCAAGATATCATTCAGGGAGCCGTCCAAAACCCCCACGCCGTCGTTACCGTCACGCTTCTTGAGAATGCCCAGGTCCAAGACATCATTCAGGGAGCCGTCCAAAACCCCCACGCCGTCGTTATCGTAACGCTTGCGAAGGCCCAAGTCCTTCAAGGCCTTGTTCAATTCCTTCACGGCATCGTCACGCTTGAGAATGCCCAGGTCCAGGACATCATTCAGGGAGCCGTCCAATACGCCCACGCCGTCGTTATCGTAACGCTTGCGAAGGCCCAAGTCTTTCAAGGCCTTGTTCAATTCCGTGACGATGTCGCCACGAGCGGAGAGGTCGTTGGAGACCGGAGCAGTAAAGGCAGTCGATGCGAAGGCCAGGGTAACGATGATGGCGAAAGACTTGAAGAACTTCATCGTGAGTGTAGATTGTTAGGGGCGCGAATGGTACGTGTGTGGAAAAGAGGTTGGCCTGGGAACGATTTGACTCGGAGAGGATGTGGGAAGGATCGAGGAAATGGGGACGAACATCGTGGATTATATACCTTTCCAAGGACCCCCGACGGAGCGCTTCAGGAAAGCAAGAGGTTGTTCTGAGACGCTATGAAAGAAGCTGCTACCGAACAGCGATTCCTCAGGTGGCCCTCGAAACTATCGACGGCCACCTCTCTCGAGCTACCCAAACGTTCAAGGCAAGCAAACATCTCACACGACAAGTGCTTACATGGAATGATGACGAAAGCTCACCTTGCGACCTGTCTTAATTGCCGCAAGCTTCACAATGAAGAAGTGCTGGCAATAAGAAAACCGTCCAATGAGATGACCTCATCGTCGTTGATCGCATTTGGAAGGAGAAGACCTCAAAGCCGCTGTGCTTCTGAAGCTGGTAGCATCAGGAAGAGGGTTCGTTTCAGCTTATAGGTTTGTGTCTTGCGAACGAGCTAATGAACAATAGGCTAGCGTGATCGTGTCAGTCATTGACCTCATCAAGGTGATGTCAGCAAGATAAGGAGTTGAGACCTTCTAGTAGGCTCGGTGCAGAAGAGAGGAGGTTCCGGCTAATGACGTGGTGGAAAGGAAAGAATGGTGGATTAGGATGGTGGGACATTGTCTCTTGCAAGTGAAGAGTAGCCCCGATATCGAGCTTCACGCTTGTGGATCGAATCCCGGGAAGGAAAGGCGGGCTGGAAGAGAATGGTGTGGTTGATAGTTGGGGGGTGAGGGTGGGGTTGATGATACAACCCTGTTCGGACCGGAACACTCAGCGATCAAGTCATTCAGAAGGGAAGCAAACCGCACAAACGATCAATGATGTGCAAACACCGTTCGTGCATGCTCGAAGCGAGAGAAACTTCGATCAGACCTCCATCGGAATGGGAGTTGCGACGACGACGTCCACAGCTAGAAAGATGACGGCATTGGAGAATCGAAGTCGAGAGCCGACGGTCTTGGCAAGAAAAGTCTTCTTCCGCCCATCTGTCAAACGTGGTTGCGGCGGTACACGGGGCGGCGGCTTCATCCATGTGCCTGTCCTTGTGCATCTCTGTTGGGCGTCGGCCGCGGTTCGTTGTTCCATGCACTCCTCACCTAATGCTTTCGTCGCGAACGTCAACGCAAAGTTACCGCCAAGATAAGAGCTCGGCCGCTGCGTGATCCTTCTCCGTCGGTGACTTGTTTTGGCAAGTGGGAGCCCCAAATCGCTGCTCCAAATATGAAGCGAGAGACAAGGCCTATCTAAGCGAGGCACGTCAGACGCGATTTTAGCGCATTTGGACAGCTTGGGTGGGATGACCGTGAGGCCGGTAATCTTTGGCAGCTCGCATAGAGACTCGGCTTTGAATAAATGACGACACAGAGCCGTCGCCGCAAAGACGTCGGAGAGATCGACAGCAGATCAGATCTTCAATGTCATTTGGCCTGAATTCTGAAGGAAAAAGCTTTTTGGCCTCATGCCTAGGGCCTGTCCAATTCTGCACGCAAAGCTCTCTCATCTCTCATCTCTCATTCAAGCGCAACGACACAACAAGTAAACATGCTTGCATCTTTCAGGAGCTCGAACTCGTCCAATCATTGCGTGCTAGTCGCAAAGCCATTTTTTGTTTGGCAGCTTTACTCACTATCACGTGCTCGCTGCGTTCGCGGACAATGGAGATGGATGACAAACGACAAATATTCACTGACTTGCGGTCGGCATGAGATAGTTTGATCACTGTGTGCTTAAGGTAGCGAACGGCGAGAGCGCAGTACTATGGACCTGCCTCGATTCATCGCTGCAAGTCTAAAGACAACACGTTTGGACAACGTGGAGTCTACCTGCAGCCCTGCGTGAATGCCCCTGCTCGGCGTGCTTTATATGCAACTCCCTGCAGGCATGCACAGCCGATTTTGCTCCTTCGCAACCGTCAAAGTCGCCTTTCTTTCCTATGCTGCTGTCTGTCCGGAATAAGCAACCCGGTCACAGCACTCGATTGCGCTCGATATGACTCACTTTGTGACGTCCGGCTGAACGGGCGCCCCGACCGACAAACTCGCAGGCTCCTCGCAAAGGAGCATCGAAGGCCCTCTCATCGTTGTCTCCGAAGCAGCATAGTTTAGTAAGAATGGCGGAATGTCTATCATGAATGGTATGGGGTCAAGCTGGTACGACGATCGAGCTCTTCAAGTTTCACGAGACCACGTCATTCAACAGATTGGACACTCATTAGCTTGAGATTGTGGTAGTAACCTCTCATACGTCCCTCGGATTCGAACATCTTGCATCTTGTCGAGAGCGTTTGTTAGAAGCAGCGAGTAGGAACAGATCACATCCTAGTCACCCGACGGCTTCGTCCAAGGTTTAGTTCGGACGCTTCGTGGATCAATCAATTTTCATCCAGCATGTCTCGCAGCAGCACAAACGCAAAAGCGGGCCCAAAGCTGTTGAACAGAGTTGCATTGGTGTGGTTTCATCCTCAATGAACACAGACCGTCAATCAGATCCACCTCGTATCAAAGCAACAGAACGAGGATTGAGGACACGGAAACGCCTTATACAAGATGGGGAAAGCCCGGCCTAAAGGCTCAATCGCTCTGCGATGGTCTTTGCGACGAAACCCTTTGCTTCAGGAGCGAGATCAGCGTTGAGAGCGAGAGCCTGAGCTGCATCGTGTACAGCTTTGGAAGGCGTCGACGCATCTTTCGCCTCTACGCCTGCAGCTTTGACCACCGACTGCAATCCAAATCGATCATACGAGCCCCCGATCTGTTCATCCTGAAGTGCGATCCTTGCGGCCTTGAGCTCTTCTGCCAACGACCTGTTATCGGATGCTCCTCTAGGTGAGGTCGGTGCGCGATTGTGGGACAAGAGCCCCGAGGCGACGGCGGTGGGATTGTTGACAGGGCCGAGGACATTGCGTCCTCCCGGTCGAATGTGGAGTTTGAGCGCGTTCACCGCCGTCTTGATGCCAGGCAGATTGAGTTTTGCGCCAGCCGCCTTGGTAGGAGCGGCAGCAGCTTTGCCCTTCCCCTTGCCGCTGGCTGCTGGTGTGGAAGGTGCGGCAGCTGCGAGGTCGGGGACAAAGACAGAAGAGGCCCGGGGCGCTGATGCCAGCAATCGTTCGAAGCCGGGTCGGGAGAAGAGCGGACTGTTCCAGTCGGTCGTGGGCAAGGGTGCTGGCATCTTCTGCCGCGAGCCGTGTGCTAGGGCTTTGACTCCCGCGCCTCCAGTGGGTCGAGACTGAGCCGATGCGGACGCGGCATCAAAGACCGATGGCAGGCGCTTGTTGCGTCGATCGTTGCCTCCGTTTCTGTTGCTATTTTGAGAAGTCTGCTGAGATGAATGGCTACGCTGAGCAGCACGAATACGATCTGAGGCTCTGCTGCTGGACTGAGACGAGCGCTGCGACTGGTTGTTGGATCGTGGTGGACGAGGTGCTGAAGCTGAAGAAGTCGCTGCAGCAGCAGACGATGCCGACTCGGAGAACATCTTGGCACTCGAAGCGAAGCTTCTGGCGAGCGTTCGCATACTGAACGTAGCCTTTGGAAGTGAGATCGCCATCTCGTATGTGTTTCTGCCTGTGATGGTGGTCGTCTCGATGGTTGTGTAAAGCAGTGCGCCGAGTCAAAGAAGAAACGCTTTCTTCGCAATCCGCCGATTTTCGGAGGCGGCACGTGACTTTGTTCTACGGCGTTTTGAGTCTGCTTGGCAAAGGGAAAACTGCAATTAAAAATAAATTCAGATGCCCCGTACTGGGCTCGAACCAGTGACCTTCTGTTGTAACAAACTCAGATTATTCTTCTGAGGCATCGTGTATTAGACAGATGCGATAATCCAACTACGCTAACGAGGCGCGATGTGCGGCGAAAACGCCGTTGCATCTATATACCATAAAACTTTAGAGTCAAACGAAGTCGTCACTTCATGTGTCATCGAGGCACGGCTCGCTGTATCTTCATCACTCGCTCTCTCAGTGGTGGCGCACCTTCGACTCTGCATGCGCCTAGTTGGTGCTTGTTGTCCTGTATCACTGATTGGGAGTGGATGGTTCGAAAGACGAATGTTCAACCAGAGGACGGAACAGTGTGCGGGATTTGGGTTGGGCGTCGGTGCAAGAATGGAGCCATGCATGGGGATGAAGTCCAGGGCCAGCGACGGATGTTGACACGTCTCACGGTTCGCCTGCAGGAACAATACGACTAGCTCTGGTTAGGCTCGCACCTTTTCCCTCTGTGTGCCTGCTCCCTCCTGGTGCTGGGTTGCCGCCGCCGGATCTTTAGTTGGCCGCCGCCTCGCGGGATGCACGTCAAATGTCAAGTAGGCGGTAGGAAAGGGATCCGAGCGGTGGTTCATCAGCTGACGCAGTCGTCTTGGTCGCCCGCAGTAAGGGTGGGTGGCCTTTGGAGAGATCGGTTGCACCATCCGTAGCTGGCGGTGATGAAGGAAAGGGGCGTGCGTCGTCAATGTTGCACTAGTTTGGCCGTTCCGTCAGCTGATCGTTCGACAGTGTGGTTTGGTCGTAGTTGTACTGCAACGCTCTCCTTTGCTGGCTCTGCAGTCGTGTGCTCCTTCTCAAAGAAAGGAGCGAAAATCACAGAGTGTTGCGAACAGATGCGGATGGCTGGAGAGAGGAGATATAAACGCTCAGATCTCATCAAAGGGGCGTGCTTCGCTTCGTGTCTCCCTTCAAGCCGTCAAGGCTAGTCCCCTTTTCTTTCTGCACGAATATCCGTGCGCTCATTCTACCTTTGCGCACACCGAGCTTGCCGCACAGCAGACTACTGCATCCCCACTTATGTCAGCGCAATGCGCTCATCACGCCTCATGACAGTTTTAACGACCGTTCTTTGCACCCTCGCCCTGCTCCCCTTCTTCGTTTCGGCCCTGGTTCAAGCTGCATCTTCCTCCGATGTGGACTTGGGCAACGTTCACGATGCTAAAAGCGATGGTTCTACTCAAGCTGTCCAAAGAGAAGGGTCTAGCGGTCAAGGAGACGGAGTGAAGGGTCTCGAGGGGATCAGTCAGGATAGGCTGTCCACGATTCTCAAGGCTCTGAACATGAACAAGGCGCAGGCAGAAACCGAAGCTCGCAAAATGGGATCAAAGCGTTCGAAGAAGAATGTCGACAAGCGGTCTCCAAAGCCTTTGATGATGGGGATGGGTAGCTTTCCCGGTCTGGGAGGAGGAGGTATTCCCGGATTGGGAGGAGGAGGCATTCCAGGATTGGGAGGAGGAGGCATCCCAGGATTGGGCAGCATTCCCGGGCTGGGCGGAGGAGGAGGAGGAGGAGGAGGCATGCCCGGACTGGGCAGCATTCCCGGGCTGGGTGGTGGTGGAGGAGGAGGCATGCCCGGACTGGGCAGCATTCCCGGGCTGGGTGGAGGAGGAGGAGGAGGAGGTATGCCCGGACTTGGCGGCATGCTCGGTGGTGGTAGTGGCGGCGGCAATGCCGGTGGCGGTGGAGGTGGCATTAGTGCAGATAGCAGCGCCTCACCAGTCAGCTCCTCAGGCTGTCCACCACTCTACCTCATCTTCGCCCGCGGAACAGGCGAGATGCAAGGAACACTCGGCATCGTCGGCCGCCCGCTCTGCAACGGCTTGCAACAACAGATTCGCGGCACACAATGCTACGATGTCGCTTACAGCTCGGACGCAGAATACATGTCGTCCCCGCGCCAAGGCGGTCAGACGGCGTCTGCGTACATGTCGAGCGTCTCCTCGCGTTGCCCGTCCACGAAGTTCGCACTGGGCGGTTACTCGAAGGGCGCGATGGTAGTGCATTATATCAATGGTCGGAACGTGGTGGGAGCTGTGACGTTTGGCGACCCGCTCAAAGGACAGCCGGTTCCATCGACGAATAACTGGAAGTGCTTCTGTATGATGGGCGACCCGGTGTGCGAGAACGGGTTCAATTTCATGGCTCATGTGTCGTATGGGCAATATGTGGGAACGGCGGTGCAGTTTTTGGTTCAAGCGTATCGTTCGTCGGGCGGAGGCGCTGCTATAGGCGAAGCTGGAGGTGGTGCTTCCGGAGGCGGAGGAGGAGCCACCGGTGCAGGTGCAGGTGCAGGTGGGAATGCAGGCGGAAGTGCTGGTGCAGCAGGCTCTGGATCTGGTGGCCTCGGCAGTCCGGGTGGTCTGGGCGGCGGTCTGGGCGGTGGTTTGGGGGGTCTCAGCGGGCTCAGCGGGCTCAGCGGGCTCAGCGGCTTGGGTGGCCTTGGAAGTGGTGGCCATGGTGGCAATGGCGGCAGCGGCCAAGAAAGTGGAGGATCCCCCGGGGCCGGTGGCACGGGAGGAATGCTAGGAGGCATGGGCGGCAATAGCGGACAGGGACATGGTCTGGGTGGTCTGTCGAGCTCCGGTCTGAAGAAACGCTCTAGGCGTGTCTCCTCCTCACACTCTCACGGTCACCACGCTCACCACCACCACGCTCATCACCATCATCAGCAGCATAAGCAACATGCTGCAGCCGCTTGAGACCCGTGCTTAGCTGTGGTTCCTGTCGCGTCTGAAGCGTGCGCTGGCTCGCACGTAGAATCAAATCATGCTTTGAATGGTGCAAAATGTCGAAAGATGCATTGCGTGAAAGAGCAAAAAAAAAAAAAAAAGAACGAGTCGAGTCACAGAGGAGAGCAAATGTACAGTGGGGGAAAGGAGGTCGATGGTAGAGGGCAAAAGATAGTCCGTGTAGTCGAGATGCAGTGTATGTACGAGGTGATGGTGTGAGTCTGGCGAGTGTGAGCTGCGAGGGTCGAGATGTCGAGATGCGGGCCCGAGCTGAAAGGGCCAAGCGAGACGAGATGAGCTGATGATGCGGTGGATGCGCAGCTATGTGTTATGCGAAAGCAGGCTGTCCTCCGGTAAGCTCGCTGATTGTGAGCCTCGAATGGAAGGTTCGACTGCATGTCTTGCCAAACAGCTGATACGCTCGCGTCAGCTTCGACGTTCGATCAGAGGAGTACAGCGGCAGCAGCAACGACAGCGACACACAGGAAAGTGGCCGAGGCTGCAGTGCCAGAAACAAGGTGAGAGTTGGAAAGCAAAGAGAGTGCACCGCTAGACGAACCCTTGCCCGAACCATGGTTGAGCGCGGCACCAGCGCCGGAACTGTTGGCGAAACCGGGGATGGTGGTCAAGATGGTTCCTCGCGAGACCGAGGGCACGGGGATGACGGACGACGGTGGAGGCGTGTATCCAGAGATGGTTTGAACTCCAGTATACGTAGTTGCGACACCGGCACCACCACCGGCGGCGGCCTGACGCCTTTCGAGGGGAAGAGGTGAAGGCGCAGCTGGAGCGAGCTGATTTGCTGATGCCAAGGCAACCAGTGAGAGGATGAGCGCTACTAGCGCAAGAACGAATGAAGACGATCGCATGATGGTTGGGCGTATGAGGTGGAGTAGGATGAAGATGGTGTTGATGATGATGATGATGATGATGATGATGATGATGATGATCGCGAGGAAAGCATTGAAGTTGCCAAGAAGAGCGCCGTGACTGCGCCGACTTGAAGCAGTTCGGCAGTCAAATCGCTCGATTGAGCCAGCAAACAGCAAATCCAACTGGAAATGCACACTCTCCTGAAATCCAATTCTATGCGTGTTTGTGTTGTCGTTCCAGCTGTGCCGAGGCGCCGTTGAAATTTGAAATCACTGCAGAACGCGATGCATTTCTCCCCTGAGCCACCCTGCGAGAGGCACGAGAACAGAGTCGGACACACAGCCCGAGCAGCCAACAGATCGCCGATTTTTATAGCAGTGGAGAGCAGATTTCGATCTCACAAGAAGCAAGACTCGGACGAAAAGAAGTCTTTTTGCTGTCGATCAGAAGCAGAGAGAAGAAGAAGCGAAAAAATTGCTTTTGTGCTTCCCTCTCACTAACCACATCGAAAGGGCCATACAGTACCACCCTCGAGCACCGTCCATTACATGGCTCATTTGCGTCTGGCCACTACTGCCACAACCCTCGCTATCAACAACACTCGCATTGCCGCTGTCAACCCCACACGCACACTCGCATCGCTCTGTCGACAAGCGCCACCAACACAAGCTCGATCACCACCTCGAGTGAACGCTCTGCGCCCCTTTTCCACAACTCTCGTCCCCACAGCCAAATCACATCGGCTCAACAAGATGCCTCCCAAGAAGCAGGCCGTCGTCGAAAAGATTCGCCTGGGCCGTCCGTCAAATAACCTCAAGATGGGTATCGTGGGTTTGCCCAACGTCGGCAAATCCTCGCTCTTCAACGTTATTGCCAAGTGCGATTTGGGCAAAGCCGCCAACTTCCCCTACGCTACCATCGAGCCAGAAGAGGCGCGTGTGCCCGTTCCCGACGACAGATTCACCTGGCTGGTCTCGCAGTACAACCCCAAATCCGAGGTGCCGGCCTTCCTCACCTGCATCGACATTGCCGGTCTCACGGCAGGTGCTTCTACCGGTGCCGGTCTCGGTAACGCCTTCTTGAGCAACGTCCGCAGCGTAGACGGTATCTTCCAGGTCGTCCGTGCGTTTGACGATGCCGAGGTCATCCACGTCGAGGGCGACGTCAACCCCATCCGTGATATGGAGATCATCTCCACCGAGTTGAGGTTGAAGGACATCGACTGGATCGAAAAGGCACTTGACAACGCCAAGAAGAACGCCAGGAGTGCCGGCAACGTCAGTCTCGAGGACAAGAAGAGGAAAGAAGAGGTCGGCATCATCGAGAAGATCCTCAAGCACGTTCAGGAGGACAACAAGGATGTCCGCAAGGGCGACTGGACCAACAACGAGGTATGTTCTTTCTGCAGCTGCTTTTGCGCCTGATATGATGATAAAGAGTGCGCATCTTGAGACACTCGATCAATCTTTAACCCAGCTCGTCGATGGTCTATCAGCCAAAATGAGATAACTAGTAAACCAACTGATTTCACCCCAGAAGCAGCAGCAGCAGCAGCAGCAGCCTCCTCATCCCTCGTAAGCGAGAGACACCGTTTGCGCTGACGCTTTTTTCTTGTCTGGCAACAGGTCGAAGTGATCAACAACCTCCAACTGCTCACGGCCAAACCGGTCATCTACCTCGTCAACCTCTCCGAACGCGACTACGTGCGCAAGAAGAACAAGTGGCTCCCCAAGATCAAGGCGTGGATCGACGAGAACAACCCGGGCGACCTGCTCATCCCTTTCAGTGTCGCGCTCGAGGAGCGCCTGCTCCAGCTCGGATCGCCCGAAGCTGAAGCGGCCGAACTCGCTACGTTGGGCGACAACATCACGGGAGCGCTCGGCAAAATCACAAAGGCAGGCTACGACGGGCTCGATCTCGTGCGATACTTCACCGCCGGTCCGGACGAGGTGAGGGCGTGGACGTTCCGCAAAGGGTTGAAGGCGCCCGAGGCGGCGGGGATCATCCATACCGACTTCCAGAAGAAGTTTGTCTGCGGTGAGGTGTTTAGCATCGACGATATCAAGGAGCACGGCAGTGAGGCTGGCGTGAAGGCTGCGGGCAAATACAAGCAGGTTGGACGCGAGTACAAGGTGCAAGACGGTGATATTTGCTATTGGAAGCATGGTTAGATGTAGCTGCATGTTATTGATGTCTCAATATCATCCAATATTCCCTCATTGAACGTCCAAAAGCACGCCAGAATAATCACTTGAGCACACACAGCCGCATACACAACACTTTCCTTTGCTTCCATTCGGACCAGATGTGATTCCAGCATCACCTTTCGCGCACCGCTTACTTCGCAGGCAACCTCTTCTGCAACTCCAAAAAGTTGGGAGTACCGGCACCGGTAACCGCATCCCAACCAACCTGAGCAGGGAAACCTTGGGTGTTGCAACCCACACTGCTGCCCTGGGTGATATCGTTCAAGGCAGGAGTGCCGAGCCACTTGGAGTAGATCAGCGGGTTCAAGAATCCAAGCGAGGACTGACCTTGCGAGATCCTGTAGTCGTTGAGCAAGCCTATGATGGACGAAAACGTAGGGCAGGATGCCGAGGTGCCGTAGATGAGCTGGTCAACTCCGCTGATGTCGATCACATATCGCGAGGCCTGGGCCGAGACATCGGGGTACGCTCGACCGGAGGCGTTGTAGAGGCCCTTGTACTTATCGCCCAGTGATGCAACGTACTTGCTCACCACCGCCTTCTGATACTCGGGTTGCGGGAAGAGGTAGCTGAATCCACCGCCAGAGTAGAAGCCAGGCAGGTCACCATCCACCGCAATCTCGGGCGAAAAGTTCTGCGTGCCACCCACCGTGGTCGCATACGGGCACGAAGCCGGGAAAGCAGGCAGGAACGTCTTGGTCCCATTCGCGCTGTACACGCCGTTGGACACACACGTACCCTTGGCACCCACACCGTTATCGCCGGAAGAGAAGAGCGTCGAAACACCACGCGCACCCAGAGCCATAATGTAGTTGCACACGCGCTGCGCATACGCACGCGGCACCGTCTGCTCGTCATCGCCGTACGACGTCGACAGCACCTTGGGCAGATCGTCGTCCGACAGCGACAGCAGGTAGTTGTACTGCAGCTCGTACGGCTCGTTGGTGTTGTTGACCGTGTTGACATCCGGAGTAAAGGGAGGCGAGCCCTTGGTGGTGTAATACGTAAACGGGATCGGATACGAGATGCCACCCACCGTCTGAACGTCCAGGTTGGCCTCGCCACCCGGCTTGCTCTGCGTGTTGAGGCCACCTGCGATGCTCTGCACGGTAAAGTTGTATCCCGCCGCCGCAGCCTCGGGGCGTTGCTGCGTAAGGAATCCAGTGAAGTCGTCAAAGTTGGCATACTGCTCCAAGAAACCCGAGATACCCAGCTTGAATTTCTTAGCCGCCTTGGGCACGTAGTCGACCGTCTTGTAGAAGGTTCGCAGGCAGAGCGAGGTGACGGCCTGCGTGTTGCAAGCCGCAGGAGTACCATCGACGTTGAGATCGCTGACCTTCTTGGTGTCGAACAGCGAGGCGTCGTCGAGTTTTTCGGGGAGAACATGCGCGCCGGCAATGTGGTTGCCGTGAGCACGAGGAGACGTGAACAGCGTCAGGGGACCCACGTAGTCGAGGAGCTCCGAAACGTGCTCGGGAACGCTGTACTCTGCGGCCCTGATCGCGAGAGCACCGCTGCGCTTGTGCTCGTACACGCCCAGGTCGGCGTTAAGCAGCTCCCTCGCCTGCCACACGGGCACGTGAACGGTAAACGTGTCCTTGGATGGAGAACGAGCGGCCAAGTTCTCGTCGATGTGGATCCCAGCGTCTCGCAGCCACAGCTCCACCTCTTGGATGGTGCGCTTTTGAGGCTGAAGGTAACTCGACACCTCGTCGGCGGAAAGGTGACGACCGTACAGCTCGTGGTCCGGGTCGGATGTCTGCAGCAGCCTCTTTTCGAGCGAGGCGACGTCCGACTGCCTGAGCGCGAACCTGAGCGCAACAGGTTGATGGTCAGCAGCATCGGATCGACGAACCCAATCAGCAGGCACGTTGACAGACTCCTTAACGACAAGCCTGTTGCGACGAACTGCCGCCGCATCCGCCATCAAGGCGAGCGACGTAAAGGCAACCAGTGCCTTGATCGTGACCAACTTCATCCTGCGTGGTGGTGGAGCGAAGAGAGAAGGGGCAGAAAGGAGGCGCTCGGAAATGCACAAGCGTGTGTCGGGCTGTGCGCAGGATAAAGGTATGTGAGAGCGAGAGAGCGGGAGAGCGGAAGAGGTGGAGGAGAAGGGAGGGAGACCAATGAATGGGATACGTCGATTTGTTTGGCCGTAGAATTGTGGCCAAGTTTATATATCAGCGAGGTATTGCCTGGACCGAGACGTCGGGGCAATGCATATCAGTGTCTCTGGAGGAAGCCGCACAGACCGTCGAAGAGGAAGAGAAGCAAAGATGTAGGTGGCGCATTAGCGGGAAGAAAGAGGGGCTGGAAGGGCTGAAAAGATGGCGGTCGAAGCGTTGCACCCGCCTCTGCCGACCGCCCGTCCTAAACGAACGCCTGCCGAGCTGATGCCGTCGGAGTGCGGTCGGTGCTTGCGGCTCTGGGCTGTGTTGTACAAGACACATCGAGGAGCAACACGGAAGACGACGAGCCGAACTGTCGATTGAAGCTCACGAGGGCGATTGCGCGATATCCTTCAACGTAGCCGAAGCAGAGCTTGCTGCAGATTGAGGCTTCAACTGGCAATAGGGAGTTGGAAGCGAGGAGGGCCGTTGGACAGATAGCTTCACCAAGAGGAGACCAAGAGGAGACCAAGCGTCGAGGAGCGAGCGGGTCAGGGTCTTCCATTGATTAAGAGACTAATGCGCCTCGCTTAGCGAGGGCTTTTCCGTTTGTGTTTGCGCAAGAGCTTGTGCGAAAGGCAGAGGCAGAGGGTTGGATTACAAGAAAACCTCTCTCGTTGTTCCTTGCTCGTCATCAAGGGTTGACCGCCGTCAGAACAACAGACAAAGCGAAAGGAGCGTATGCAACGCTTCGTCTAGCTCTTGCCTCTTTGTGTCGCTGCCTAGCGAACCTTTCTTGGAAGACAAACGTTGAACTTGCATCGCCGCACGCCCTATCTCCACGTCTGCAGCATTGGACAGCTTTCAGTTGACCGATGCATTTAGCTCGGCAACCTTTGTGCGGCGGGAAGCGCCGGTTTTGCATGCCGATACATTTCATTATCAAATGTCTCGTCAAGAGCCAAGGTTGCGGGGCAGCAGTGGGAGCGATGATTGAAGGGATGGAAGCAGATCCTAGTGGGCATACTGACGTAGCGCGGCGAGATGAAGGGGTATCGAGCCGTCTCACACGGAGGATGGGGTGCCGTTGCGACAGGATTTAGCGCGACTCGGTTAGACAAACCAAGCTGTCTCTGGTTGACTTGAGTTTGTTTCAGATGTGGGACCTCGGTCATCGGCTGACCAGGTGAAGGGGTCGAGCACCGACTAGCACCCTCTCACGAGCTGTGGGCTGCGTATCGAAGCTTCCTTTGTTGCATCTTGTTTCCATTCAAGGGGGTCCCGGGGCGTGGGGAATGAGGACCGTCAAGGTGGGATTAAAAGAAAGATGTGGGCTGGCGGAGCGGAGTGAAAACGGACAGAAGCAGCACAGAGAAGGCGTTCATGCAGGCGAGGGTCGTCATCGCCGTCTGAAAATACTAAGCATGCGGGCAAGTCACATTATCTACGGGAAGCGTTGTTCCGTGCATAGCCATCTTCATGCCGGCTTGTTCATCGCTGCATGACGAGGTGGCAATATGCCGCACGAATGAGCGATGAGGAACTGCATGGACGAGCAGGGCAGAAAATCGATAATGTTAGACCGGTGCTTTCTATCGAGTCGATCGTTGGATCTTGGATCACGGAAGTTAATTCCGATTCAAAAATCCAGCCAAAAAAAGGGGGCATGAAAAACATGCCGAAAATTCAGGTCCAGCTTCGAGTTGAGACCGTGATGACGTCCAAGACATGGTCTGTCTCACTCTGCCGCCAAGCACCATTGTCCCTTGCCTGTTGTGGAAAGCTGTCCTTTTGTTCCTCGCCTCAACCGACCGATCAGTCGATGACAACTCAAGCCAGGAACACCTGTGATCGATGCACGACGGGAATGCAGCTAAAGCAACCGATCGAGCGACCGTCTTGCGCACAATGGATATCGGCCAAAGTTGGCCCAGATTCTGCTCTCCTCGAACCAAAAGGAAAGAAATCAAATTTCACTCAACCGAGTCGCGTGTCAAACACTGCAAAGCCAAGCTCAGCACGGCTGCCCGGCTGTGTCTCTTCCTGTGTCTGGACATAAATACTTGTTGCCTGTTTTGTTGATTCATAATTCCACACTCTATAACGTTGCCCTTGCAAGACCCCCTATAACAACGTCTCTTGCTCGAACACAGCAATGCCGACAACGGTGCCGAATCCAGTGCAACTCCCGCGTCCTTATCAGATCGTGAGCGTGCAAGCTTCGGCGCAGGCATCGAGTTGACCGCGAAAACGACACGTCGAAAAAGTCCCACGTACCACACAATAATAGGTCTCACTTTTCCCTAAGCACGCTAGCTCCAAGACCTCTTTTAGGCTCGCGAGACACGAGTGCCTACGGGCTTCATTCTCCGTGGCCATGAAATGCAGTTCTTTGTGCAAACGCCATCAGCAGCATAGCAAGAGAGGAAACAAAGACAAGTGTAGAATGTGTCTAGACTTTGCACACAATTTTCGCGTTGCTGCAGTTCGGGAGTGCCTCGGCGACCTTGTTATTCCTGCTCCCTGCCATGCCGTCATGCCCGTTCCTGTGTTTCCACCACCAACCTTGACACTGCCCTCAATCTCTGCCCGTCCGCCGGTGGAGTCAAGCTGGTCTTGACTCTCCGATGTGCTGGGGTTGCACAAGCCGAACCTTGGGGGCTCAATTAGGCAAGGGAAGCTTCTGGCGTAAAACCAACGTTCGATTCTGCCCCGCTGTTCTACGTGCTCCAAGAGCGCAAGTCTAGCTGCCGTTGTTGACTTGCTTTCTTCTTTCGGCGGCTATCTAGCTTTCCCTTTCTGGCGGCTCACACACCTCTGGCTGGTCCCAGAAGTGAGACACTCCTGCTTCGAGCGTGTACCTGTCTTGGTGTTTACGTTGCGGGCTATTGTTGTTGCTATTGTTTTTGCTAATGCTGCTGCATGGCATCGCTTTCGTCCGAACAGTCACAGCATCGCCGGGTCAGCAGTAACAACAACAACAGCAACAACAACTTACAACAACATCGAACCCGGGTGCCGGTGTCACGATTGCGACTCCGATGGTCCCAAAGCCCGCTGTCCATATGCTCCCCGTCCCCCTTCTTGTTCGGCCTTCACTCCCCGCTTGTGCACCCTTGCCTCTGCTTGCCGTATACTCATTCCATTAGCGGCGCAGGTCTAGACGAAGCCGCTCGCTGGTCGAGTGGTACAAGTTAGCACATATATATGAGCGGACTTTTCGTCTGGGTACGAATCCCCGTTCAGATCTTATCGACCTCATCATTCTTCCAGATTACTCCACCTCTCCCGACCAGCCCACTCCACTACTGCTCCCTCGTCTCACCTGCTTCTCATTCTCTTCCACCATCACCATGAAGACGTCAGCACTCGCTGCTTCTGCCGCGGCGGCGCTCATGCTCGCTGTTACCGCTGTGCAAAGCGCTCCCTTTGTCAACGAACCCGCACCAATCCAAAGGCGCGAGCCTGAGCACCTCCAACCTAGGTACGTCTCTGGATTCGTCGCACCGTCCGGCTACACCTACAGCTGGGCAATCGACGGCTATCGTCTCGCCCTCGATACCCAGGGCGCCAAGACGTACCTCACCAGGTCCACCGTCTCCAAAGATGCTCCCAGCACCACACAGGGCCACGTCAATGCATGTGTTGCCACGTGCGAAAAGACAGCATCCTGCGCTATGGCCCACGTCATCAAGTTTAAAAACTTCTCCGAGGGCAATGTGATCTGCGCATTGTACAGTGCAACTGCGCCCAAGAGCGGTGCAAAGTATACCACCGGGCTGTTCAATGGTCCCGGTATAGTCAAGGCGGGTTACACGTTTACGAGGAAGGCGGGGCAGGTGAAGGGTTCGACTACCACCAGCACGGCGAGCTCGACGTCATCTTCGGCCTCGGCCTCGGCCACAGCCTCGTCTGCTATAGCATACGACCGGTGGGTGTGGGTCGACGTACCCGGCACCACGTGTGCCGATGGCAGTCAAACGGGCATGGCGGTCAACCTGCACTCTGGCTCGACCGACCTCGTCATCGGCTACCAGGCCGGCGGTTCGTGCTACGACTACCAAACCTGCTACGTCCAGAAGCGCGCGTACAACATCGCAAACGGATTCAACAACGCCACGTTCTGGTCGCAGAACCAGCCAGATTCCCTCAAGTGGTGGTTCCCCTTTGCTCGCGATAACCAGTGGAACCCGTGGCAGACGGCCAACTACGCGTTCATCCCCTACTGCACCGGCGATTTCCATGCGGGTGACAATGTGGTGCAGTACAGCGGAGCTAGCACCACCACCTCGCATAAAGGCTGGAACAATGGTAAGTTGGATATGGCCAAGCTGAAGCAGATGCTGCCCGGCATTCAGCGCGTCTGGATCAGCGGCAGCAGCGCCGGCGCATTCGGCAGCATCCTGCAGTACCAAAATGCCCAGGACATCTTCGGTGTCCGAGTCGACCTGTTGGCGGATAGCGGAGAAACGCCGCTGTCCATTCTCGTCCATCCGAGCCAGAACATTCAGGTGCCCAACAAATCTCGCTGCCCCAACTGCAACGACAACAACTTTGATTCGTACATCGTCGGTCTAGCCCAGGCCAATACCGGTTCGCGATTCGCGAGTATGAGCTGGTCGAACGATACTACCATCCCCGTTAATCAGGGAGTGTCGTTCGATGACTTTAGCAAGGAATTGGTGCGCCTGTTCGACCAGGAGAATAGTCAGACGAGCAATGCGAGGAACTTCATGGTACAGGGAAGCGGACATATGTTGCTGTATACAACCCAGTACAATGCGGCCGATGGATATACCCAGGCGACGTTCTTGAACAAATTTAAGACCGACGATCCCGGTTGGTCTTCCCATTGAAGACGAAGCTCTCGAGCAGATTATACCCACATACACTCTCCTCTCGCAATATCAATACGGGACATTCCAATTCGGAACACACTCTCACAAGCGCGAACATACCGTATGCTTTGCTCCGTACCATCGTGGTCATCCTGCGAGGCTGCATACCTACGTTTTCCCCTGACAGGCGACCCTTTTCGCCGCATTTTCTCGCTCGACAATCGAAGCTCATCAACCTGAACCTGCTCCTCTCAGCTCGCATATCTCACCACCACGCTCAGTCGAACACCATTCGCACCCACTCCATTGTCGGTGCCAACAATGGCCAATCAGTGGCAAGTTTGTTAGCCCTTGTATCGAGTCTCTCCAGACCCTTGACTGTACTTGTCTCCTATTGGCTAGGGCCGGTGCTAAGGATGGGCTGTCGTTGGTCGTCATGTCTTTTAGGCCAGTGCTTTGAGCCTCGGGGTCCAGATGGAAGTCTACGAGTGAAGTGGGTGCCGGTGCCGCCCTCCACTTGGTCCAAGGTCTCGGTACGTAACATGAGAATAGTGAGGTTTTGAACGAAGAGCCAGTACCGAGCTCGACTTAGCGTGACTCTTCCGACACAGCTCGGTTCTGCAATCTGCAATCTGCTCCGTAGAAAGACCGGATAGCCTCTGTACCTGTCAGGGCCCTATCTGAGGGTGAGATCCACTTCCTGCCTGCGGTTATGGGTCACACGTTGTGGTCGAGTAGAAAGAACACAGAGAAACACACATCACATACATATACAAGATGTATCCTCGAGGCAAGATTAAGAAGTTGATCCCACATATGGAAACGGTGCAATCGTTTATGAACCGGCACTTTACTACAGAACTGCTCTCACACATCCTGAAGACAATTCACACGTGGCATTCCACTCTGAAGACCGATCTTTCCTACAGCTAGGCTGCTCAACACTGCTTAGCGTAGCCCTTGGCCTTGACACCGGAGCCCCTAGGCAGACCACCACGGTGCTTGTCATGAGCCGCATTGTGATGGCCCGTCGACTTCTTGGCATCCTTGCCACAGGTGGTTTCCTCGTGGTGCGAGCTCGTCACTTCAGCCAAGTGCCTGAACCCGCCCTCGCTGCCCTGCTTCTCCAAGCTCTCGGTCACGGTGACAATGTCGTACACGAGCTGCTCGATCATGCTCTCGCTCAAGTTTTCGCGCACGACGACACGCAGGATCTCGATGTCCTCGAGGTCGGGCGAGAGGTTGTAGTTGGGCACAATCCATCCCTTGGCACGCAGGAGCGTCTGGATCCAGCGCTGTTCCAGCTGCGGGTTGCGCTCGCGGAACGCCTTGGACCAGCGGAACGACACGGCGGGCAGACCGGGACGGTAGAGCTCCGCAGAGTACTCGTCGATGGCGTGGTGGTCGCGCGAGTCTTTGCCCGTGAGCTTGGCACCGGCTTCTTTGACGAGCTCTGCCGCACCGCCAGCAGCAGCAGAAGTAGCGGGCACGGGCTTGTGGATCTCGGACAGCACTTCGTACAAACCCGACTTCTCGAGGGCGCGCGAGAGCAGACGTGCATTCTGCAGATCCGACTGCATCACGCGTCGGTAGCCCTCAAAGCCGAGATTGATAAAGTTGAACAGCTGGCCGATGACCGGGTGGGCAGGGCGAGAGAAGTTGAGGCCAAACGAGTACTCGACCGATCCAAGGTAGTGCAACTCAAAGACGAGTTCCTTGGGCACTTGTTCGTTGTCTCGAAAGACCACCCAGCCGAGACCGGGATAGACCATGCCGAATTTGTGTCCCGACGTGTTGATACTCTTCACCCGCGGCAATTCGAATGACCACTTTAGATCAGGCGTAGCAAACGGAGCAACCATGGCGCCAGAAGCACCGTCGACGTGGATGGGAATGTCGATGCCCGTCTTCTTCTCGTAATCGTCGAGCAACTTGCTCATGCCCTCGACGTCCTCATAGTGGCCCGTGTAGGTGGATCCGAGGATAACCACGACGGCAATCGTGTTTTCATCGACCATCTCGATTGCCTTGTTGATGTCGAGGCAGTAGCGCGATTCGTGGCTGACGGGCACCAGACGCTCCTCAACGTCAAAGTAGCGCGCAAACTTCTCGATGGCCACCTGAGCGTTGGAACCAAACACCATGTTGGGACCGGGCTCCTTGAACGATTTGCCCTGCGCCTTCATCTTGTGCTGCCATCGCTTCTTGGCAGCGAGACAGGCGAGCATGACGGCTTCCGACGAACCGGTGGTGGCGACACCCATGGCGGGCTTGCGCTTGCCGTTCTCGTCCTTCTCGGTGGGCGCCTTCCAAAGGTCAGCAAGCATCGATCTGACCCCCCCCAAAAAATAACAAAACAAACCGCATCGTAACGAAAAAAATGTTTAATGATTATGATCAGAAAACAATCCTTGGCACATATCGTACTCCACGACATACGTAATGCGGACAAGGTACACTTCCAAACTTACACACATCTAGCGTGCATGGACATCGTGGCCGGATATTCGTCTTGATCGCACATGTTGATCATCATGGTCTCGGTCATGAGCTTGGTGGCTTGGTCGGGCATCCAGGTGTGGACGAACGAGGCGAGGTTGAGCGTGGGCTTGCCGTCGAGGCTTAGGTCGGAGGTGAGCAGCTGAGGTAAACGCAGATTGTACGAGAGGGGAGGACGGGTTCAGATCGACAGTTCACGGTGTTGATAGGAGGAAGAAGCGATCGAATGTACTTACCTGGTAGGTCGCATCGGCATCGGTACCCTTCTGAGGGATTTTGTACTTGGGAATGGGCTCGGTGTTGTATCGACCAGCGTGAGCACCGTGGTGATAAGCATGGGCACGCTTGCCAGCAGGGTGGTCGAGCAAGCCGAGGATAGGGTGATCGACGGCCTGCTCGATGAGCTCCTCGGGATCGATGTGCTTGCTAAGAGACATGTTGTGCGACGAGAAGAAAGAAAAAAGTCGAAGCCGATTGTGGTCTGTCCGAAGTGGAGGTCGGGTCTTTGACGAGAGGGCGGATGATAGTGCTCGCTGAAGATGACCTGCGGGGATGAGGGGGGTAAGGCAAGCTGGAAGGCAGGCTCATGTCGGGAATATATATGGAGTCGGGCCAGCGATCCGCAACGGTCTCGCCGAAGCTGTGATGTCAGCACAGCAGTGAAAGTCATTCCTTGCGCTCAACCCAAGGGGAGGGACGCCAACGAGAATCCGGTGGAGCCGCACCCACACAGCCGCTGAAAGACGGCAAGAAGAATTCAAAGGGTTTTCCGCATTGACTCAGCAAAGACCATGCAGACGGACACTGTCCAACTGCGCATGCCGAAACCAGGTTTGAAAAAAATCCAGACACGGCACGATCGTCGGAAGCTCTTCCTCTGCGCTCAGCCGTTCACCTCTCACTTATTCCCACGCTTTGGCCCGCCGTTGTGCGCTTCTCTTCAATCACATTCGCAATGTCGTGACTTTGAAAGATGTGCTTGCAGCACGATACGCGGTTACATATGTCCAGAGAAAGATGGTTCTGTGACAGCTGAATGTGTTCGGCAGGGGCTGCACGTCAGCAGTCAGCGAGAAAAAAGCAGGGTGCTTGCCGTTCGATGACGCAGCGCGTGCAGGCCGCCGGTTGGCTCCTTTATTCTTTCTTTGATTCCAGACTTTGGTCTGCACGCTTGCTTCCAACTCTCCATGTGCTGGCTGATGGTTGCTATTTCGGTTGTCCAGAGGAGCTGGCTACTTTGGCCCCTCGAGGACAGTATCGGCAGCCATCATCGCCCGTTCCAGTGCCCAGTCAGGGCAGACCACGTTCTTGTGCAAGCTGTCTTTCGTCCACGTTTGATTAGCTTGCAGTGCGTGTTGAGAGTGCCAGCGCACACAGGGCCAAGGCTAATCGGTGTGGTAGATGCTAACGTTCCCGCTCCGCTTCGAACAAAGACATCGCCTCTAGGCAAACTCAATGGAGAACAATTCAGCCAATTTGAGCTGACGTGTTTTCATGGTGAGTGAGCCAAAAGCCGCCCGCGTTGCCAGGACAGTTCTTCCCCGCAATCAGCTTTTAATCAGGTTAACCCTAAGGACCATCTCTCGAGATGTACAGACGTCCTTCAGACTTTGACTTTTGGCGTGCATTTCTGAATCGCCTTTCCTACTCCATTCGTTGTACTCGTTTTCTTCTTCCTTTCTTCACAGCCATTCGAAGCAACGGCTGACCTGCTTGCCGACTCGATCAAGCATGATGGCAATTTCCAGACCGGAGATCCGTGGGACAAATATCACAACGAGTTGTAGTAGAATGGACGGCCATTGATCCAGGGCCCGTGCAAAAGCGGTGCCAAAACGAGCGTAGAATGAGCAAGAAGAGCGAATCGTGGTTACAAGCGACAGACGGAATGCCAACGAACTGAGCAAAAGAATGAATGGAGTTGCGATCTTTCCGAAAGCGTCTGAGGAGGGAAGAGAAGCCGGCTCAACGACTCGTAGGTTGGAGGTGATCGAAGCGAGATCAAGCTGGGATCACTAGACTGTTGCGAAACGACTGTGAATCGAACCCTGATCTTTCAAGCCGCTCAGAGCAGCAAAGCCGCACCGACAATAGCCGCCGAGCTCAAAGCGAGCAGCTGCAGCAGTGCACTGTCCAAAGACATCGCATTACCGCCGTTCGAGCTGCCTAGCGTACCGAGGCCCGTCGAACTGCCTCCGTTGCTTCCGCTACTGCCACCCGTGTTTGCCGATCCACCTACAGTGCTGGTCCTCGTTAAAGCACGTGCACCGCTCACGCTGCCTCCAGTGAACGCTGCGCTCGCACCTGCAGCTGCGAGCGAGGAGAGGAAGCTCGAGTCAAGCGTGGTGTACGTCGCCAGCGCCGGTGTTCCAGCGGGCTTGGTGACGGGTGCGTTTTGAGTGGCTGTGATGACACCGTTCCCGCCAGCGGTCGTGCACGAGCCGAACTCGATGCAAGCCGACTGCCCATTGTTGGTCGTGTATGGAGGTGCACCCTGCTGTGCCAGTGCCGGGTATGCGCAGAGTGCTGCGAGGGCGAGAGCGAGGGCGAATAGGGCCGATGATGAGATGCGCGACATTGCTTCGATGTCAAGTGTGGGATGTTTCGATCTTAAGCCCACTTGGTCCTCCCGTGGAACGTTGCCTGACGCGGAGGTGGGGTCAAGGATTGCTATGCGTGTCTGCTGGTTCCCGAATGCGAAAAGGTGGCGATCCTGAACGAGGATGATGATATAGGAAGTGTCGGTGATGGTGGTGGTGTCGAGGAGAGTCGCATCTGTACAGGATGGCGCAGGCAACACAAACGACGATCAGCGGTCGGATGGGGAAACCAAATCCGGGGCAATTCTCTAGCTGCGGGGAGATCAGCCATGAACGAACAAGCGAGTTTTTGCTTTAAAAAAATTGGGCGCCAATCCTGCTGTGAATGGGTAATCGACGCTGCATGACTTGTCTCGAGGCCCCCAGCAGCGTGAACTTTCTTTTTGTCCTGTCACTGCAGGCTCGGGGCGCAAGGGGAAATTCTTTCTTTCACGCAGCGACCGACCTGAAGGGCGCCTCAGATCGGGTCCGATGCCCGATTCTAGACACTTGCTCACGTTGCTCTGCGCCTCTCTCCGCTGTTGGACGGACGCATGGCGACCAACAAGCTTTTGAACGCTTCTGCGCTTTGACACCAAGCCAAGAATGGACGACTTCATTTCATGCTACAACTGTCTCTGCGCAGACACGAACTTTATCGTTCAACTTCTACCTGATAGCCTGGTGCCCCTAACATAACTGAGCTGATGCCATGCCTGCGTCCTGAGACGTCTTGACACCTTCTCGACTTTCATCTTTTGAACTTTCACTCTCACTTCTCCAACGTCGCAAACCGATCATCCACTATGGCAGCCTCAACAATTGCCGGCCTCATTCTCGGCCTCATTTTGGGAGTAGCTGCGTTGCTCTCTGCTGTCTTAGCCTGCGCTAGTCGCTCCGAAACCGAGTCGCTTCCGCTTCACAATCTCGCCTCGACCCCACCCGCCGCCGCTGGAACCAAGAAGGAGGAGCCTAACAAGCAAGCGCAGGCGCCCCCTAAAGACAGTGCCAAGCAACCTGCCGCCGACAACAAGAACGCCCAGCCCAATGCAAACGCCAACAAAGACAACAAGCCTGTCGCCAACAACAACAACAACAACAACAACAACAACAACAACAACAAGGCGGTCAACGCAGAAGAGTGGTCGGGGGCAAAGTTGTGGCAGGAGTACGTCGCCAAAGCGGGCACAGACGCATCAAAGCCGAAGTACGTCGTTTTTGATCCAAAGTCTGGCAAGATCGAGCTGAAGCCGGCTCCTGCCAACGATGCGCCTTTCCTAAAAGTTCATGCTGACGGTAAAGTGGAGTTAGTCGAAGGCGGTAGTGGTGGTGCTGCTAAGCCAAAAGGAGGTGGGGCCTCGGGAGGCGATGGGCAGAAGCAGAACAATCAGCAGCAGCAACAGCAGCAGCAACTGCAACAGCAACAAGGAGCAAAGGGGAAAGATGAGAAGAAGCAGGACGGAGGCGGAGGTGACGAGCAAAAAGGAAAAGATGGGGGCAAGAAGGACGACAAAAAGAATGAACAGAAGGAGGAAAAGAAGGATCACAAGAACGGTGACCAGGGAGGGGGAGGGAAGAAGAGCGAGCAGGCTTCCAAACAAGGCGGAAACGACGGACAAGCTCAAGGTCAAGTAGAGGCCAGCAACAAGAACAATAACAACAAGAAGGAAGCCGCTCCAGCCAAACTCAACGATAAGAAAGCTGACTCTCCAGCTGCTGCCAAACTCTGCGCCAATGCTTGCGCTAAGACCTGCTGTGAAGCGCCCAAACTCCCGTTGCATGGCACGTTGGAGCTGGTAGAGGTGTTGCAGGCGCTCAGTGTTGCTTCCCCTTCTGCAGCCGGCAAGAAAAAAGTCAAGGCGAAGCAAGACTGCGTTGGATGCAGCGCCAAACACAATCACGAATCAAGCTGTGAAGGTGGTACGTGCGATCACAGCGTTAAACATCACCACTCGAAACATCGTCACAGATACCATTCTTTCGATCACAAAGAGCATCATCGCCATCACCTTCGCGAGTCTACGTCAAAGCACCCTCCGCACTCGGGCTGTGGCCATGCAAGCCGTTCTGTGCATCGCAAGGATCGGAAATGCTGCGCTTCCTGCTGCGATAGTGATCCGCATCGAGAACAAGACTGGGAAACCACTTCGACGTCGACGATGACATCGATCGATCTCGGTGCCCGCCATCACGCATGTCACTGCCATCGTCACAGATAAGCAGCCGACACGCCACCGTCGAACTTCATGTTCTCACATACTGCTTCCACTTGGTGAGCGCATCTACTCGGCCAAAAAGTGCCACAGCGCTTCCCTCTGTTTGTAATCGTGATGTACCACCGTGACCAACCACCTCTCGTCCTGAATCCCCTCAATCAGCTTCCTACTTGCCGACTGTTTGGGGAACAACAACGACCACTCCCCCCAAATTTCAAAAGCCTCATCCCTCCACGCCTCGAAACTTTCCCTCTCGATAATCGTCGACTGCACGATCTCTTTGCCCGGGAACACGGCCCACGTGACAGTGTTTGCTTCTCCATCGCCCAGATTCGACTCGAAATCGCCTCGTGCGTTACCGGCAAAGTAGGTGATTTGTGCATTGGCACCAAGCGCATCAATGCGTGCCACGAGCTTGTCCTTATCCGCCGTTGACATGAAGAGCTCCACAAACGACTTCTGGAAAATGAATCCGCCCGGTGGACCGAATCCGACCGTGGGGTCCGTGGAGGGTGCGCCGTCTACGGCAGGCTGAGAGCCGACAGACCACCACCCTTTGCCGTTTTGGGATGTACCACCGCCCAGACGATTGAGAGACAGCAAATGATCACGGATCTGGAGCGTCTCGTTCATGAGCGGCGCGTCGCACCAAGGAATGCACGAGATCTTCTCCTCGAGGTACGATGCAAAGATTTTCGAGATATCAACGAGCGTCACGGGATGACCCCAGATGCGCAATGCGTCCTGCGGTGGCACCTTGAGACTGACGCCGTAGCCGTCCATTTCACCGAAGGCCGGACTGCGCGAGTCACCGTATCGACCGTTGGGGAACTCGTCCCATGTGCTCGTCTCTGGCACCTGGTACGAGCTCGACGTCCTTGCCAGCGTCCTCGCGAGTGCTTCTTGGGTAGTCACCTTGAAATCCTTGGGAGTGTTGGCACCGGTGCGATCCGAGAGCATCTGGTTCTTAGTCGCCTCAAGATGCAGATGCGCAGGAATCCCTCTTAGCCTTGCGTCAGCTTCAACTTGCGCTCCCAGATCCGTCTTCCAGCCCAAGCCCTCGAGGATGCGCTCGATGCTCTTCTCGAGATTGAGCGAGCAGAGGTGGAAGCCGCGAATGTCGGATTCGAGGAAAATGCGTCCGACCATGTGAATGCTGAGCGAGACGCCGTACTCTTTGACGGCGGCATCGTCGCTCTTGATGGGTTCCAGTGCGTCGAGGATGAGCTGAGGCACTTGTGCCTTGCAGAGGTTGGTCATGCGTCGGAAGCTCGAGTAGTTTTGGATGGGCATGATGCCGGGGAGGATGGGGATGGTGATGCCAATATCGCGGCAGTCCTTGTACCAGCGGAGGAACTGATCGACGTCGTAGAAGAGTTGGGTGACAATGTACTGGGCGCCGGCATCTTGTTTTTCCTTGAGGTAGCGCAGGTCGCGCTTGACATCTCTGTCGACGTAGTCGGCATGACCCTCTGGGTAGCCTGCTACGCCGATGCAGAAAAAGTCGCCGTGGTTCTGGCGAATGTAATGAACGAGGTCCGTGGCGTGTTGGAAGCGCTCATCGGCTGCAACCCAGTACTCTTCGCCTCTCGGCGGATCACCGCGCAGTGCTAGGATGTTTTTGATACCGAGACGCTTGGCGGTCTCGAGCGTCTCGTCGAGGCTACTCTTTTCGACGTTGGTGCAGGTGAGATGGAGACAGACATCGCATGCATCAGCGCCTGCCTGCTCCCACGATTCACCTCCTTTGACGTTCTCGATATGCTGCTGTGAGCCCAAACCGATCTGCTTGGCTTGCTCTTGGACGACCTCGACGTCTGGATCCAGTTTGCCCTTTTGTATCCTACCGGCGAGCTCGAGGGACTTGCCACCTGTTGTACCGCCTGCTCCCCATGTGACGTGGATCCAGCTCGGTTCTAGATTGGCACGCATCCGAGCGATACGGTTGTAGAGGTTGGCGAGGCCCTGTGTAGTCTTGGGCGGGAAGAACTCGAAGGACCAGAAAGGAGCATCGCGAGTGGAAGCTGCATGGATTTTGGAGGTGATGTGTGCTGGATCGGGTGTAGCAGCTTTAGCGCCCGCTGGCGGCGGCGCAGCTGAACTTGAACTCGAAGCCATCATCGACTACCCGACCGCATGAAGAGCCGAGGAGTTGCGGCTAACGATGGTGCTGAGATAATCGTTCGGAAGATCGTCGTAGTCTTCTAGACCCACCTTGGAGTGTCATGCGAGCAACGCATTTCGCCAAGCCATAAAGAGTCCGAGTCCCGATTTTGCGTCAAAGGCCGATGAGAAACGTTATTCTCCCAGCCGTTTGTCGACCTTACACTTCAAGAAAAATCGCTTCGCCCGGTGATGCTCAGATCAAGCAGGGTCCCGCCGGTCGGATGTGTTGCGGATTGATCGTCCCGAGTCCTTGAGATCTTTCAATCGAACACCCTTGCGTCTGTTGTCGGGCAGATACAAAGCAGAAGCGCGTGGTAGTTAGAGTGACAACGAAGAACCTTCGATCAGAACGGATCGTTGACTGAAATGCAGTGGGAATGGCACCAAACGGCCATTGGTGGAAATCGTGAAAGCCTTGTTGTCGCCCGGCCAAGATATCGTCATAGGCTTGGGTTTGGTGGTTACTGTATCGCCAAGCAACTCTGCCTCTGTGTCGCTTTCCTCGGCATGTGCAGGTGCAGTTGCAGTTGTAGCAAAGTTGCAATTTTTGTACAATTCCTGTTTGAAAAATGCGGCTGCTCCTCGAGGAACGGCATGTCGTCGGCACTGCCGGCTCGGCTCGTCCTTGGACCCACACAGACACACGCCTTGAACCCCCTTGAAGCACCCGACCCTCCCACGCACCGCCTCCTTCAACACCATTCGTCATCGCATCACCCGAAACTAACCTGACGTGAATGCTACATCGCTCTAAGTAAAAGGTATTTGGCTGCCCCGCCGCACCATCCGCGTTGCTTGAGAACGTGGCGTGAGAGAATTGCGAACGAAAGACTGTGAGAGGGAGCCAGAGAGTGAACAAACATGTCAACCGACCCTCTTCCTCCACCGCAATTTAGCTGCAGCAGCGACCCCACTCGCAAACTCCGCTGACGATTTCTTGCTTTTGGCTTCCTCGCTCTTTCGCTGTCGCACTCGCTCAACATCATTCCGTTCGGCCCTTCTCGTCGCTGCTCTCAACCTCGACTTCCTTCCTCACCCATATCCTATACTCATCACTCCCTGTCTCTTTTCCATCAACGACCTCAGCACACATTTCTCCCACCTCTCAGTCGATCGTGCTGCCCACATTCTCTTTACCTGCTTGCCTTCCTAGGCACTGGTTACGACTTTTCAGAACAACATGCCCATCTGTGGATCTTCGCACGTCCGCAAGGAGGCCGCAGAGAAGGCACATCTCTCTGCTGGCTCCCAAGTAGGCCCCTTCCAAAACTCGCGTCCACAATCCTCGCAGCCCACCATCACATCCGCCGTCGCCGCCGACCCCACCCTGCCACCCTCGCAAGCCGCAAAACATCTTTTCCCTGCTCCGTCGGCTGCCAAGCGTGGCGTCCTCCGTTTCAAGATCAAGGAGCAGCTCGAAGAAGGCAGACACAAGCATTGGGTCTGGGACAAGGGCGCAGTCCATCATGGCAACCGCGAGCCCGACGACGACGAGCTGGAGCGTGTCCGACTTCGGTTCGGGTACAAGTCGACGGCAGAAGGTGGACCCTCTCGTCTCTACCTCATGATCCTCGCCGATTGTCTCCTCCCTTTACCTCGCAATCCCATGTCCGGCGTCGTCTCGCCTCCCCTTCTCGCAACCACGGGCATTGCGCCGCTTTCCATCTTTTCCACGGGCCCTGACATCATCGGTCACTACTACGACTGCATTGTTGCGGCGCGCCGCGAGGTCATTCTCCTCACAAACTACTGGCAGGGCGGCCAAAACGTCGACCGCATCGCCGAGGCGCTTCGCGAACTCAACAATCGCGTCCAAAAGCGACGCAAATTGAAGGCTCTCGAGGCTCGACGCAACAAACTATCTGCCGCCGCCGTCAATCCTTCCAACACACCACAACAAGAAAAGGCAGCAAAGCAGCAGAATCAATTGTTAGAGAAGCAAGGTGCGCCTGGCTCGATTGCTCGTGCAGAAAAGGACCTTGACAAACCCGAGGACAACGTTGACGAAGACGACACCGAGCTCGGCCCGCCCTCCACCGAAGAGCGCGTCGTCGTCAAACTCATGTGGGACCGAGGTCCTCAAACCTTGGCCGACCTTTTCCGTCTGCGCAAACCCGTCCCTCCCAGCATGTGGAAGACGAACGGCCTCCCCACCGAGAATGAGATCCCCAACTTGACCATGGAGATCCTCAACTATCACCGCCCTTTGATGGGCACCTTCCACGCAAAGCTACTCATCGTCGACCGTCAGGTAGCCCTCATCAACTCGAACAACATCCAGGATCGCCCCAATGTCGAAGCCTGCGTGCGTCTCGAGGGTGACATTGTCAACTCGATTTACGACCATGCGCTCATCAGCTGGGGCAATCGACTCGAGCCTCCGCTCCCTTGCCTCACTGCACCCGCGCCCGTCGCTCCCTCTCCTTCCGCCTTCATGACCGGCAGCGAGAGCACACTCCCATCGCTCACCGTCGAGAAGCTCAAGCAGCTCGCACTCAATGTCAGGCAGCGTCTGCACGACGAAGACACCGCCACCGAAGTCGAAAAGGAGAGGAGCATGCAGAGTCCCATCGGATTCCATTTTGGCGATGTCGTTGACCAGGTGATGCGTCGCGATAGCTTTGGTTCCAAGGGCGCTGCCCCCACCGCTCGTGTGCCTCCAACCGAGCATCATGTCGACGGAGAGAAAGCGGCTCGCAATGCCGGCGCACTGTGGGCGCAAAAGGTGCTCGGTGAGCGTTTCAGTAATTTCCAGAGCGCTAGCCTCAACAAATCTGAAAAGGCAGAGACCGAGCCGGCGGCTTCCGAGAAAACAGAGCCCGCCCATCCTCCGCATCAAAGGAAGCACTTTGCCGACCTTGTCGAAGCGCTCATGAAGAAGGAAGGCGCCAAGCCACCGGCATGGGCCGAGGGCGCGCTCGAAGTGTTTGGTCTCGGCCCGAGTAGCTCCAAGAACGTCGCGCAGGAGGTGAGACGCAATCCGCGACCAAAAGCGACACTGGCTTCAGGCGTCAATGTGCCCACCGCTGTGGCAGAGGAGGACCACACAGAGCAGCCTACCTGGCGCAGATCCATCGAAGTTGAAGAGGAGAGTTTGGAAGACGCTCCCAGCCACACCGCGATCGACGAGGGCTCTGGCAGCCCCAAGGTGGCTCTGAGCAGTGTCGGGAGCGACGATGCAGCCTTTGCCACCAACAAGGATGCATCTGTTGCGGGCGAGGAAGCTGCTAGCAAGCCAGTTGCGCCATCAGAAGAGAGCGCGGCTACGGCTGCTCCTGCTCTCAACATCGAGATATTCAAAACCAAGCAAGACGCCGCAACCGACGGCGAGACCAAGCCCCAGTCTCCTGTTGCTAAGGAGGATGACGGTGTTCCTGGATCGGTAGGATACCGCCGAGTGCATCGCCGCACGCTCTCGCAGATTTCGAAGTCGTCCGCCGCCGAGCGCTTGACCGCCATCACCAAATCGCTCGACTTTGCCAACAACTCGAAAGTACAGGGCGAGATCAAGGCCGAGCAGCTGTCGGACGAAAAGATCTCTGCGCTCAACGACGTGTTGGATTTCCAGCCTTACGTCTTTCACAAGCCGCACGATCCGGTGCCCATGGCATTGGTTAATCGACGGCCGCACGGCACGCCGGGCCATTCCGACATTCGCAATCCGCAGGACGCGGCGTGGCTGGCAGGGTTCCGCTATGCCAAGAAGCACATTTTCATCCAATCGCCCACGCTCAATGCGTCTCCGATCAAGGCTGCTGTGTTGGCGGCGGTGCGCAGGCATGTGAAGGTTGAGCTGTGGCTGGACTTGGGGTTCAACGACAAGTCTGAGTCGATGCCGTTTCAGGGCGGGACGAACGAGCAGGTGGTGACTGCGTTTTACCGACAGCTGCGTCGGGAGGGGAAGGGGGATGAGAAGTTTTTGGAGGTGTACTGGTATACGGGCAAGGACATGACGAGGCCGCTAAATGCTGTGCGGAAGCAGCGCAACTGCCATGTCAAGTTTGCGGCGTTTGATGGGCAGGTGGCGGTGCTGGGCAGTGGGAACCAAGATACTCAGTCGTGGTTCCATTCGCAGGAGATTAACGTTATGGTGGACTCGAAGCAGATCGTGGATGAGTGGATGGCTGCGCTGACGCGGAACCAGAGTACGAAGTTGTACGGGATGGTCGATCAGAGGGATGGCATTTGGAGGGGCAGAGATGGGCGGGAGTTGGTGGATACGGGGAAGGATGAGGCCAAGGCGGCGACAATGCAGCAGCAGCAGAATGGAGCCGCGCAGAATGGAGTTGCGCAGAATGGCTCACCTACACCTTCGACGGGTGTCAAGGCTTGATTTATACACTCTTCCAGAACGTTTACTAAATATACCACATTCCTTTATTGTTTACATACGCACCCATTTCTTATCAACAGCCGCTTTTGTACCTACTGCTCGAGGGACTTCTGACTCTTCGTGGCGTGCGCCAGTCTTTCACTCGATCACAGGCGCTCTGCGAAAGCAGCTTTGTTCCGAAATGTTGTCGCATTCTGCTCGTGCAACAATGATTTTTTGCATTGTAAAGTGTGTTCTAGAAAGCTCCTACATCTGAGGCATGTCCGGACCGGTATCCTCGCCCATCCCCGCATCGGGCGCCTGCACACCGGGCGCAGCGCCACCACCTGCCTGCCTACCCCGCTTGGCGGACACAACATCATCGACACGCAACAGCAGCGACGCTGACTCGATGGCCGTCTTCAACGTTTGGATCTTGACGGCGGCCGACTCGTACAGACCGTACTCCTTCATCTCGACGACCTTGCCCGACTCGCCGTCGACGCCGTAAGAGTGTTCGCCGTTGGCGTGCTTAGCGCGCAGACTGGTGAGCGTCTTCATGGCATTGCCGCCGCAGTTCTGGATAAGCGTGCGCGGAATCACCTCCATGGCGTCCGACACAGCACGGATGGGCCCCACCTCAACCCCCTCGAGCTCCTTGGCGAATTCGGACAGGCCGTAGGCGATGGCCATCTCGGTAGCTCCTCCGCCCGGTGCAAGCAGCGGGTTGAAGACGACATTGCGCGCGACGGCCATGGCGTCGGCCAAGTTGCGGTCGATCTCGTTGAGGATGTCCTTCGAGGGGCCACGCAGCAGGATAGTACACGCTTTTGGTTCCTTGCACTCCTCGAGGAAGGTAAAGTACTCGTCGCCGAGCTTCTCGATGTGGAAGAGCCCACAGCGCGTGCCGATGTCGGCATCCCTGAGGTCGTCGACCCTGTTGACGATGGTAGCACCCGTAGCGCGGGCGATTCGATTGTTGTCGGTCTTGCGCACGCGTCGAATACAGGTGATGTCGGCCTTGAGCAGGTAGTGCTGTGCAAGATCCGAGACGCCCTTTTCGGTGAAGACGAGGTCGGGCTTAAACTCGATGATTTTTTCGCACATGGACTGGATCTGCTGCTCTTCGATCTCGAGAATCTTGTTCCAGTCCTCTTCGCGTGTGATCTCGATATTGGTCTGTGACTCGCCCTTCTTGTACTCGAGCGGACAGTCGAGCAGCATGATGCGTGGATTTTCGATGCGCCTCCTCATCTTGGGGTGCGTCACGTCCTTGTTGAGCATCACACCGTCAAGCACGCGGCAGTCTTCGATGGTTCCACCGGGCACCTTTTCGACACGAGCGTAGCGCTTGATATCGACGGTCTTGCTGGGATCGTTACCTGCAGCAGCCGAGGAGCCGCCGGCGGAGGAATCGACCATGGCGACGGTGCGGACGGCTTTGAGGGCAAGCCTGCACATCTGGTCGGACCATCTCGAGACGAATTTGGTGCCGATCGAAGTCTTGATGAGTGCGAGCATGTCCTTATCATTGGTGACGTCGACAGGTACGGAAATCTCCTCAACGATCTCGAGTGCTCGTGCGAGCGCCTTTTTGAATGCCGAGATGATGACGACCGGGTGGATGCCACGTTCGAGCTGAGGCAAGGACTGTGCGAGGATCTCGCCGGCAAGGATGATGACACTGGTGGTACCGTCACCGACCTCCTCGTCCTGGGTACGACTGAGCTCGATCATGGACTTTGCGGCAGGGTGGGCGACTTCGACTTCACGGAGGATGGCGTTTCCGTCATTGGTGAGCAAGATGCCACCCATGGGATCGAGGATCATTTTGAGCATGGCCTTGGGGCCGAGGCAGGTGCGGATGACATCGGCGACGGTTTTTGCGGCGGTGATATTGGAGATCTGAGCTTTGCGGCCGGTTTGTCGCTCTGGTCCGGTGTTCATGACGAACACGGGTTGTTGTCCCGACATGGTGGGTGATGTTCTTGTGGCTACTGAGAAGAATGCCGACACTCCGATGCCGTATCAGGGGTGACCGCAGATGCGCTGTCGAGAAGCAGAGGATGCGATGGGATGATCGACTAGGTCGTGGTGGTGGTGTGGTCGATGACGACAAACACCTTGAGAGAGCGCTCAGCTTGGCTCGCGAAAGAGAGTGTCACTTTTTGCGCACTGCAACGCCGAAGCGCAAAGAAGCAATTTCAGCTCTCACGGCAGACAAGGACAGTCAACGCGCGACTCGAGCTGAGAAAGTCCAAAAGGGACAGACAAAGCTGCGCGTTGCTTTTGCACTTCTTCCAAGTCCTTCTCAAGCGCAGAAACTACATCGGGCGTTCACTAACCTTAATCTCAGATCGCGAGATCGCATTTTGTTCGGCCACCACGCAAGTCAAAGTTGGCCGACTGGGAAGCCGCACGCACCATGCCCAACCCTCCGGTAGCCTCATCGCATAAAAGAACAGATGTGTTTGCTCTTCTAAGACTTGCACAACCTTTGGGCGTCGCGACTAGCGGCTGTCTGAGCAGGGTTTGCGAGAATGAGAAGCAAGAAAGGACACGAGCTTTGGACCCACACACACCTTAACAAGTGTCTGTAGCCGAATGTCCTGAAAGAAAGCTTTCAAGCCTGTGCGCAATTTCGTGTGGCCGTCCGTGGCCGAGAATGAATGGCCCGTCAGTGCACGCACGCAACGCAACGCACACGCACGCACGCACGCAGCACCCGCATGACACTATCCTTCTCTCACTGGCCCTGCAATTCACTCCGCCCACTCGGCTTGATCCCACCCACTCAGTGCGCCATTGCTTTCTTTCTTTTCACCATGCCACATCATCCGCTCTGGCCTCCTGCATCGTCAGCATCGGCATACCGTCCTCGCCATCTCCGCGTCAGTAGTCCATTTGCTCGCCTCTAGATCGCTAAGCCAATTGCCAGCAACCATCCTTAGCATTCCTACTGCGCAGCGTCATTCAATTCTCGGCCAACGTAGTCGTTGTAGCAGCTTCTCAATCTCGGCACCTACAAATACCAGCTCACTTTGTTGTGCCCCAGCTCGCTTTTCCCCTCTGCTTGACCCAGTCTCGAGGACGATGGGCATCTTGGGTATCAAGTCGCGCAGATCGTACTCTTCCGACACCTCGAGCCTCACCAAGCACAATCAAGGTCCTCCCTCTCGCAATCACAACCTCGAGGCTTCCGACATAATCGGCGACACTCCCGAATTTGGACAACTCACCAACGACCGACGTGGCCCTTCGCACACCTCGGATTCTCCTTCGCTTCTCTTGCGCAACTCGACCAGCATGAAAAAGTTCTTCGGCAGCACCCGCAGAAAGGGCTCCCAGAGCGTCGACATCGGCTCGCCCGCCCACAACAATAGCAACAACAACGGCTCGACCGCGTCCGATTACTTCAACAATGCCACTTCCAAGCCCGCCAGCCGGACCAGCCTCAACAGGCCTGCTGCTGCCACGCCCACCTCTCCACCCGTCATCACCCCCTCGGCCGTCGCTCCCTCGCTGAGTACTCCCGCTGCAGCTGGCCTTGGCGCTGGTACCTCTTTTGCTGAAGCCGTTGGCCGCGACGTTTCGGGAGGCCTTGCTCCATCTAGCACACCACCTGCCGTCCCGCGCCCCTCGGATCTCTTCGCTGGAAAAGGCGTCCAGTGGGGGCAGATCGATCTCACCTCGCGTGGCATTTCCAAACCTACCGATGCAGCAGCTACCACAATCGACATGCAAAAGTTTCTCAAAGAGCGACGTCAGTGGATTCCCACGTTCAAGGAGGAGGACGAATCAGTCGAAGAAGCTGCATCCGTACAGCTGCCCAAGTCGCTCGATCAGTTCTCCTTTGCGACGCCTGCTGAAGTCGCCAGGTCTTCGGCCGGTCTCAAGAGCTTGAAAGATCTCGAGGATTCACACAAGCGTAAAGCGGCTCTCCTCAACCCAGCGCCTCTGGCAAGCGCGACCAACGGCACCATTTTTGAGGAGGCAAGTCCCAGCACTCCAGTGCCAGCAAACGGGTCCACTGCCGCTGCTCCTGCTGCCGCTGCCTCAGCACCCCAAACGCTGCCACCACCTCCCGCCCGTCCGTCTCGCAATCAGTCGTTCCGAACGTCGGTCTTTGCCGCTTCCGACGACACGGCTACAATTCGCCCGTCGGGCAGCCTCGCGCGCAAGCCCACCGCCTCTCTCGGTGTCAACGGAAGCAGTGCACCCGCTTCGACAGCTGCCACTCGTGACATTCCTCAGCGCAGGAGCTCGGTACGAAAGGAACTTTCCCAAATTGGGTCCGGCGCTGATCACGCCGCTGAGCTGTCTTTGTCCACAGGCGATAACGAACCACGTCCTGCCAACGGAAGAGTCGATCAGATCAAAGAGCAAGCCGACATGACAGATTCAGCAGCAGCGACCGATGCTGCAACAGCCGGCGGCAGTGCGCGAAAGCCCCTGGACACGACGACGTTTGCTACACCCGTTGGCTCTGAATCACATGACGGTGAGCATGGCCCTTTGACCACGGCGGCGCAACAAGCCTCGCAGGACTCGGACTCTACGGTTGCCAGGCCAACCAGTCCACCACGTCCTCCCAAGAATGAAGAGCGCACGCCTTCGCGACAGAGCAGCTCCGAGCCGATCCGCAGCGCCCTCTCCAAGTCGCACAGCACCACCCCCGCTGCCTCTACAGAACAAGAGCAACCTGCTGGCAACAACCTGGTCGAAAAACTTGCTCAAGCTGCGCCTGCCTTGCAGAACGTCGTACCTGGCACTGGCGCTGCTACCACTCGCGATGCCTGAGGGCATCAAATGTAATCGAACGAATCTGCCCCTATGAAAGACATTCTTTTTTGTTCCAATACCCAATACTTCGACAGCAGTCGATTCTGTGTCACTGTGAGCGACGTTGTTGGTGAGCAGCTCGAAACATGATATCAAGTCCTCGGAACCCGGATTAATGTGGAGAGAGATTTTCAAGGGTTGAGAAGAAATGCCAAAAAAACCAAATGAGACCCTGACCTTTCTTCTTCCTCCCATCCCTTCCAACCATGCACATCCTCCTCGACCATGGCCGACTTTTACGTTCGATCGGCAAAAGCGCTCGACCGAGTACTTCGCGACGAATGCTCGGTCAAAGCAGCTGCTGCGCCGTATCCTGATTCGGGCAGAGTGTTGGCTATTCTCATCAACTCGTTGGCGTATCGGAGCGCGCTCACTCATGCATTGGAAGAATCCAAAGTGACCAAACACGAGGAGCGGATTTTTACGCTCTCTCCGCCACCCGCAACCAAAAGCAAACACCCCAAGTCCAATGCGAAATCCAAAGGTGCTCCAAGTAAATCCACAGCGAAAAGCGGTAAGAGCGACTACCCGAGCAAAGAGGCTTTCCTGGTTGTGCTTTGCCACGACCTTCTGTTCCAATCGCGCGGCATTCAGGCCAGCAAAACATGGCCGCCCAAAGCGACTCTCGAGCGGTATCGTGCCTCTCTTCACTCGTCTTTGGTGAAGCTTCAGATCCGCAAAGGCAAGTCGCGCATCCACGATCTTCGCTCTGGAGCGCTGTACCAAGAGATGACAGCACGGATGCCGCGATGGATCCGCATCAACTCGCTGCGCGCTACACGCGAGGAGGTGTTCGCGTGGCTGGCGGAGAACCGATACGCCCAAGTACCTGCGGAAACGCAAGAGTTAACGACCGTGAAGGAGTTTGCCGAGTCGCTGCACGTGCCCGGGCTGCTCGCGTTCCACCCGAAAGCGACGAGCGCGTTGCTGAAGAGCGAAATGTACAGGGACAACTGGGTGATTATGCAGGACCTGGCGAGCTGTTTTCCGGCATTCATACTGGATCCGCCGGCGGGAGCGACGGTGGTGGATGCAACGAGTGCTCCCGGCAACAAGACGTCCCATTTGAGCGCGATCATGTTTAGCAAACGGTCGTTGATCGTGCAACGCGCGGAAGAGGCTGGGCGGATCGATGCGTTCGAACGCGATCCTGTGCGGTATAAGACGCTCGTCAAACGCTTAGCTGCTGTCGGAGCATTGGCGGACAAAGGTACAGCGGGGCAAGGAAACGTGGTAGCGCAACGCAAAGACTTTCTCACCACCCACCCCGCCGATTTCCCGCTGGTTACGCATATGCTTCTCGACCCCTCCTGCAGCGGCAGCGGCATCGTCAACCGCCTCGATTTCCTCAAGGAGGACGACGACGTCGAAAACGACACCGATGACATCCCATCCGACGACAACACCTCCAAACTCGCAAAACGCCTCCATCAACTTTCGGAATTCCAACTCCTCATGATCCGTCACGCGTTCAAGTTCCCCGCCCTCCGCAGAGTGGTGTACTCGACCTGCAGCGTCCACGCTTCCGAAAACGAAGCTGTCGTTCTGCGCGCGCTGGACACTGAAGAAGCGCGGGAGTTCGGGTGGACTCTGGCCCCCCGTGCAGAGGTGATTCCGAGTTGGCCGGTGCGGGGAGACAAGGTGGCGTGTGACGCGAGAGAGGACGTGGCGGAGAGCGTGATCCGGTGCGTGCCGGGTGGGAGGGGGGACGGGGACAAGCCGCATGTTGAGAGCTGTAATGGGTTTTTTGTTGCATGTTTTGTCAGGCGCAAGCGTGATGAGGATGCGGTGAAGGTCGGAAGTAAGAGAAGTGTAGATGACGTGCAAGTGGATGAAAGCAATGACGACGAGGGTGAGGAGGGTGGAGACCAAGGAGAGCCCAAAGCAAACAGCAACGCAACAGCCAACCGCAAGAAGAAGCTGCAAAAACGACGTAAGAAACAACGCCTGCAACAGTCGTCGGCGTAGCACACACCTTCACTCCCAATCGTCCTCACCGCACAACCAGAGCACACAATCAGCACAACCAATCCTCACAAACTCTGCCACTCTTCAAAGCATTGAGGACGTCATAGAATTGCAACTCGGCACCTTACACTCGGGACATCCCTTCAGTTGGCTTTTGGAAGGACAACGCCTAGTTGGACGAGCTCGAGATAAAGAACCACTTGTCGATGCTGGGGTCAATAGGAGCAGGGGGCTGGGGGTTAGCCTTGGGCACGCTAGCCACAGCGGCGTCCTGAGCACCCACGAAACCCTTCGATCCTTGAACCGAAGAGTTGGTCAAGCTAATGTCGCCACCATCCGTCTGACCGCTAATGAGCCTCTTCCAGGCCTCGTTGCACTCGTGCACGATCTCGGTGGCGTACTTGCGGTTCTTGGCTTCACCGGAGAAGGCAAACTGGTTCTCGGGCTTTCCATCGGGGATCTTGTAGATACGGAACCATTCGTTCGTAGCGCGGATCAATCCAGGCAGGTGGCGCTCGACGTCCTCAATGTCGTTCAGCTTGCTAGCCAGCGGGTCGTTGATGTCGATCACAATCACCTTCCAGTCGGTCTCGCCCTCGTCGAGGAGCGCCATGACGCCGAGCACTTTGACCTGCTTGATCTGGCCGGTGTAGCCGACCTGCTCGCCGATTTCGCACACGTCGAGCGGGTCATTGTCGCCCTTAGCCTTGGTGTCGGGGTGGGTGTGGTGAGGGTCCTCCCACGTCTGCGGGAAGGCGCCGTAGTTCCAAATGTAGCCCTTGTGCGGGAAGCAGTTGCGCACAAAGCGTAGCTTGCCCTTCTTGGTGTCCTGCTTGAACGCGTTGAAGTTGTCCTCCTTGCTGATCTCGATCTTGGCGTTGGTCCAACGCGGGATCTCGACAATCATGTTGAGGATCGTCTTGCTCTCGTCGGCGAAGAGAGGCACATCGTGGAACGGCGACGCGGGCAGCCCCGTCTTGGAGTTTTCGAGGTACACCCGGTAGTCGAGCGTGTTGGGCGCTCCGACGGCGCGCGTCTTGAAGTCCTGAGCAGAAGCCATGGTGATGACGGAGGAGGAAGCGATTCCGTTGGACAGCTGACGTACGGTCTGTGAAAGTCTACGGATCGATGAAGTAGCGCTGGCGCGAACGGGCGACGGCATACACCTGATAAACTGGCAAGCGGCAAGAGGTAACGATGGTGGTGGAAGAGAGGAGGAGCGATGCAGTTGTGTGTTGGTTTGCGTTCTTCTACTCACCTTCGAGGGACCCCAGCAAAGACCAAAGCTCTCCTGCAGCGGGATCTCCTGCTAATCCCGGCATCTTCCTCTGTTGCTGTTTGCAGCTGCACTTGCCCCGTGCTTTTTCTTTGGCTTGGCTTGGCTTGGCTGACGCTCATTCTTCCACCTTCTTTGTCAAAGACAACCAATACAAATTATGTCGCCTAGTGCGTGACAATTGTATTCGCGCTCCCCGACCACTTCAAGCAAATTTCAATGTCACGACAATTTTAAATCACGCCACCAAATCGGGTAACAGTCATGTTGAACTCACCTCCCGATTTCACTCCTTTCCACTTCCCGCTGTTGGACAGGTGGCGACGGCGGAAAGTAGCTCGACTGATATTGGCTCATCGCCGTTGCAAGGGCTAAATGAAGTCGATGCGGGTACAAACTTACATTCAAACCGAACGAGACGGGTAAACGACAGTGAAACAAGACTAGACGCAGCAAACAACAGCGATGAAGCTCCAACTACCAGAGCGAGCGGTTTCAAAAGCCACAGCTACCCGTACAACTGCCAATCAAACGGAACCTCGCTATGCCAGACCTGTCCGCATCCCGCATACTGGGCCGTATGCAGCGAGATGGTGTCCAGCGCCGACGACCCGGACGCCTTTGCACCCAGCCTGAGCACCCGTGCACTCTGCTGATCAGCACCCACGCTGCTCCACCCTCCATACCTGTCCGTATTCGGATCGCCTTTCGTCGCAAACCCGACCCATCTCGCCTGCACCTCTCTCACCACTCTACGCTTTGCCGCATCGCCCACCTTTTCCGGATCACTAAACACGAGCTGGATGTCGTCTTCGTGACACACCCTGTCCCCTGTGCAGTAGTCGTTGCCGGCATTCGAGGGATAGCGGATGCCCTTTTCGAAGAGCGCCACGTAGGAAGCTGCGCTGGAGCCGTGGCGTTGGGCGTTGAACCACGTGGGGCAGGTGAACATGCCCTGCGTTAAAACGGTTTCGAGATTGCGACGCAGACTGTCGTTCGATTGGGCGTAGTGTTCGACGTGTGCAGGAGCGGGGTAGGCGGACGTGTTGGTGTTCATGCCGTACTGCGTTGCGTTGGAGAGGGTGCCGCCGCGGCCCGCATTGAAGATATGGCTGAGCAGTTGCTCACGCGTCAGCGTTACGGGGTACGCGCGCAGCTGTGCGCATGAAGCATCGGCTTCAGTGGGCAGCAGCATCGTTCCCACCGCAGAGCCACCTTCGTTTTCGACATTGGTAAAGATGATCGGCTTGGGTCCGCTGGGGTTCTGCTCGAAAGCAGAGCCCGTCAGCTCGCCGAGGTATGGCCGCCACACTTCACCCATCGCCACGGACGCATCGATGCTCTGGCCCGCTTGCACCGTTGTCATACTCGCGCCCAGTAGATCGGCTGCGGACATGGATCGCAGACACGATAAATCCGAACAGTCCGTTTGCGATAGTGCAAAGTCGCTCACCTTCTCGCTTGTCGTTAGAGATTGAGTGCCGAAATTTGCGGGGTCAGAGTGAAGGATAGCCCGCTGGAAAAGAGATGAAGCTGAAGGTGCGTTGAGGAGCGAGCGGATGAGGTGTGCGCCACTGCTCTGTCCCGCCAGAGTGACGCGGTTGGGGTCGCCTTGGAAGGCAGCAATGTTGTCGTGGATGAACTGCAGTGCTTGGATGGCGTCCCGAATGCCTTGGTTACCTTGCACTTCGGAGAACGAGGTTGAAGATTCATCTGTGAACTCGCTGGGGGAGAAGAACCCGAACATTCCCAACCGGTACTGGATCGTGACCACAATAATGTTGTGTTGACTAGCCAACCACGACCCATCTAGACCAGGTGCCGTAGATGCGCCCTGCACAAAGCTGCCTCCGTGCACCCACACCAGCACAGGCATTCCCTCTGTGCCCTTGGAAGGCCGATAGATGTTCAGGTACAGACAGTCCTCGCTAATGTTATCCTGCGAGATACCATACAATACATCGGGTTGCTGCATGCACGCTTTTGGCAGCTGCGTCGCATTGTATATTGGCGTGTTAAACGATGTCAGAGATTGAGGCAGCGCGAACCGCAGCGGTCCGACCGGCGGACGCGCGTACGGCAGCGTGAAGCGTTGGGAAGGGTAGTCGGTGGCCGTGCCGACGACCATTCCAAGTGGGTTGAGATTCACTTGCAGAGGGTTGACGGGGGGTTCGGCGTAGATGATACAGTCGTTTCCCGGGCATGATCGGACGGGCACAGCGCTGCATCCGTTGAGACATGTAACCAGGCTGCAGAGTAGGCAGGCGAGGGTGCTGAGCAACGTCATCTTTCGAGGGGAAGGAGAGGATAGTGTGAGGAAAGAAAGATGTCTTCTCAGCAGAGGAGGGAGGAGAAAAGACGGAGGTAGGAGGGAGGCGAAGGTCTTTAAGGGCCCGAAGGCTCGAAACAAGACAGAGAAAGGGAGAACGGTAAGAAGAACAAAGGGACAGACGACGTGTAGCGATCCCCACCACACGTCCGGTCGCGAACATTCTCCGCGAATGGCCGGCATCTTTTGCAACCCACTTGAACGCCTCTCACTCTTCCAGACCCTAATACCGCTTGTGCTACAGTACGTTGATAAGCTTTGTCGAGTTTACGGTTGAGCCCCACCAAGCCGATCCTGCCGCAACACGTACCTTTGTTGTACCGCGTTGAATAACGCGTCCTCGGCGTCTTCTTGACCGTTCGTCAGCCGCAGTGATGTCACAATCGAAGCTCGTCATGCAGTGGGATATGCAGGAAGACAAAGGAAGCCTAGCCATGTGGCGAAAAGACCCTGAACGACAACACCGGTCAAATTCATGCAACGCACCATCCCTTTGTTCTCTGCTTCGGCAAGTATTGACCGATGGAAGTCTATGTCTGTTTGCGGCGCAAACAAAGGGAAGTCGGCATGTAAGTTGGGACTCAGATCTCCGAAACATGAGCCCTGAAACTGAAATTCGAATGAGACCGTTTGCAAGGCGACACCAATCCCAGTCTCAGAGAACAAAAGACGAACACATTGACGTGGGCGAAAGAGAGAAGAGGTTGTCGGGTGGCCAAGCTCCGACTTGTCTGCGAATCTAAAGACAAAGAGAATGCTTGAGAAGCATGTGGAGGTCACGTAGTGATCATTTGGGGGATGTGCAGAGCTTGTTGCGGACGCATCACGAAGGGTGAACCTGACTGTTTCCGGGGAAGAACAAAGGGAAGGAAGTGACGCCTCCGCATTTCCGTTCTGCTTCGGAGCGCAAATCCTTCTGCGGAAAGAACCGCAACTTTTCTTAACGAGAATACGGTGAAAAGACCGCAAACTCTTCGACGCTTTGTTGACAAAATGGATGCTTCGAGCTTCGAGCGGAAGCTTGCATCCGTAGGCAAATCTACTCTCGCACATCCAGCTTCGCAACCGTACCTATCAAACTTCGCCAAAGTCTCCGTGCCCAGTCTGCTTCGCATGCTGAACCGCCTCCTTTTCACCCGTCATCTTGGTCCCACACGTCTTGCATTTCAAACTGAAACTTGCGGTATTCGTATAGTACCTTCTCCTCTTGAGCTCCCGACAAACCTCCTTGGCCGCACCCAACACCTCATCCTCCGCCTCGTCCACCCCTATCGCTGACAGATTCGGGAAAATCGTCGTCTCTGCATCCCCCTCTTTCAGCGTAAGCGCATCGTAGTGGATACCAGAGTAGACCACAATTGCGCGGTTCTCGTAGGCCCTATCCTCGCCGAACCGGTGTACCGTTCCAGTGGCGACGTCGATCGAGTCGATTTCGACGCCAAAGTGGTATGATAGGATCGAGAGTTCGATGGCGCCTCCCCAGGTTGTAGGTGAGAGGATCTTGGAGATATACGCATCGCGCGGTTGACCGAGTACAATATCCGGGTACGAGCCCGGGTCGGATCGGATGGTGGAAGCGACAGTTTGACGTAGGTTCTGGCAGACGTCGGAACCGAGACGTTGCGAGAAGAGGTAGCCGACCGAGTTGAACAAGCAGGAGTTATCGTCCGGAACCACTTTTAGAGTCAACAGCGAGGTTGGGGAGGAGGGTAGCGCGGCGGAGACGCTTCCGTCGGTGACGCTGGATGCAGAGGTTGTGGTGGTCGAAGGAGAGCGTGCTATGAGACCGTCTTGAAGCGTTCGTGCGCCGAGACCGTACGACCCGCTTGGTCCAGTTGCGGCGGAAATGTTGGGTTTTGGACCGCCCATAGCTGCAAAAGGCGTTGTTGCGTTGTACGACGACGAAGCTGCGATCGATGCCGTGCTGTTCGGCGCCAATCGACTGGCACTACCGGCTTTGCGTGCTACAGTCACCTGCTCGCCTCTCTTTATCCCCACATTCGCCGAGCTCAGCAGCGTCGTATCGTCAACTGCTGAGAGGTCGACGGTTTTGGGTGGATACCCTATTTTGAGTTCCTGATCCAAGGCCGCGATTCCTGACTGCTCAGCGATGTAGCTTTGAAGTTGGCCGAGCGTGGTTGTGCTCTCGTCCACTTTGAACGACGCTGTTCCTTGAGGATGGCGGACTCGAATCATGTTTGTGCGCCGTCCGAACTAGCGTGATGAGAGGTGGCGTGCGAAGGATGGTGATGGAGAGACACACAAGAATGTCGAACGACAGTCGAATCGGCCTCCGCTTTGCAAGGGCGGAGCGAGGTCGGTGCGGCAAAGCAGAACGGCGTTGACGCGTTGCCTTGATTTTCCAAATATGTTTGGTTTTTGCTTTTAACAAATTGACATTTTCGGCTGTCCAACATGGCTGATGGATGATGCCCTTGAGACATACACCAAAGGGCTATGACGTCTCCAATGGTAGCCGTGAACTGGTCTAGAAGCTATCGAATTCCATGGTAAGTATAGAAGATAGTGACTGTGAATGAGGCCAAAAGTACACCTTTGTTCTCCTCGTTGTCATCACAAATGTTTCGCCGCCTCTCGTCCGCTCAGGAGCTCATAGCGACGACCATTCCATTCTGCATGGTCACCGACCCCTTGAGCGTTAGATCCGACATTCTCGAGCTCTTTCCCACCCAGATCTTGTACTCTCCATCCACTACCTCGAACTTCTGCTTGACCACGTCCCACACGCTAAAGTCGCGCTTGGTCAGCTTGAACGTCGCTCGCTTCGACTCTCCGCCAGGCTGGAGCCCCTGTACCTTGTCAAACCCACGCAACTGCTTGATCGGCGCCTTGGCTGCCTCGGGGTATCCGACGTACAGTTGGGCCACCTCATCACCTTGCATATCGCCAATGTTCTTCACATCAGCCGACACCTCGACCAGGTACTGCCACAAGCTTCCCGCACCACCGGGCTGCTTGTCGCTCTTGAACGATCCACTGAAGGCGCTTGGAGCGTAGCAGTTGTCGCCCGATTTCTGGATCTGCAGGTTCGAGTAGCTGTAGGTGGTGTACGAGATGCCGTGTCCGAACGGAATCAGTGGCTTCAGACTCAACTTATCCCACGCGCGGTAGTCGATGTAGAGCCCATCATAGAAGTCCACCTGCGGATCGCTCGCTGGGCTGCCGACGATTTTGGGATAGTGCACGGCGTCTTTGTTGGACAGCATCGAGTACGGCATCTTGCCTGATGGGTTGACGTCGCCATACAGCACGCGGGCGAGCGAGCTGCCCGATTCCTGTCCGGGTAGGTGCGGCAGCACGAGCGCGGTGATGTTCGGATGGTCGAACCAGTCACCCATCAGAACGGGTCCGACCGTGTGCATCACTACGACCGTGTTGTTGCTCTGCGATGCGACCAGCTTGATTAGCTCGTCGCCGTCTGCATCAAGGCGCAGCGAGTGGCGATCGCTGTCTTCACCGGAACGCGCCTGAACGAATACGAGCGAGGCATCCGCTAGCCCGGCGAACTGTTTGATTAGTTTTTGATTGTCTTGAGTGTGGGGTGGAGTGGTCGACGGGGTAAGTCCTGACTTGAATACTTGCTATGGAATGCGAGCTTGGGCGTTAGCTGCTTTGAGTGACAATGAGGAGATGTCACGGACGTCACAAACGGAGAACAATGGACGTCACGCTCGGTCCTCTTCGTCGTGATCACACTTTGGCGCAGATTCTTGATGCGGATCGAGCAGAGAATTGGAGGATGTTCTGCGGGAATAAAGGGGACGAGAGGCAATTGACAGGTCTCGCGGAGTCTTGATCGCACTTTATACAAAGTGTTGGACGAGATGCGGGGCTGTAAAGCGTACTGCACTGTGTCGAAGAGTTTGACCGCTATGATCGACTGGACTAACAGACTGCGACTCTTCTAAGGGGCTGAGCGATGTCAGGAGAACCCACGGTCGACAGTAGGGCCCATGGTCCATGAGCATCCATAGGTCGCCGGCTGGTCTTGCTTGGCACGGTCACCACACACCCGAACAGATCTTCTTGCGAGCAACAAAGGCACGGCAATGTATCACGATGCATTGAGGACACTTGCCCTTTTTGGGCATGGAACCACATCCCGAACGTCAAGCACAAGTGAGGCGAACTCAGACTGCTCAAAAAGGATCCGGGGTGACCGATGCTGCAGAAGAGCACTGTGCATCTAAAACTCGCCATGCTGGTTGGAAATGCAGTGGCCTTGCCATAAGCCTCCCAGCTAATCTTACCGGTATCCTCTTGATCCCCGGTCAAAGACGATGTCGAGTGAAACAAGCAGAAGTTGGGCGAGCAGGACAGAATGCACATCTCTCCAAGCGAGAACGAGAAATACAAAGCGTGGGGTTGAGGGAGGAGTAGATTGCCGAAGTCGAATATATAGGGTGGTGGCGGAGAGTGTGCATCCGACAGGTATGCACAACCTCGTCGTAAGTGCGTCTATAGCTAGCCAGCTTTGAAGCTGACGTGCTAATGGTGTCGGCGACAAAGCCCGGTCTAAACCTTGGACCGCATTCTTTCGGCCGCAGCGGACATCCCTTGGCTCGGACGTAATGAACCACAAGCCGCTCGTGTGCCGGTCACGACTCGCGTCGCAGTAAAGTCGATGCGGACAACACGGACATTGCTGATGCCAGAAGCACGCACGGCATTATCCCGACACGCAGGCAACCTAAACCCTGAGCGCATGCGCTGCTCTACCTTCCTCTCAAGTTCATAACCAGACGAGGCTTCTTGCTTCGACCTCGCGGGCTTGGTTCCCCTCGACACCTTCAAGCACAGGTTCCAAGGACACCTGATACAATGACAAAGCCATTCAGGATCAGGAACGGGACGCATGGTAGAAGGTGCGAGACTGGAGTCTTGCTAGGTCGCCGGTTAAAGCTCTAACAGTGAGGAGCAGCAACGACCGGGTGCTAACAAGTCTGGACGACGCTGATTGAGCAAGCATGGGAAGCTCGGCAATCCCAATGGAACGAAGGGAATGCTCCGCCGGAACGCGAAAAGGTGGGGGCGAGTGAAGATCGAAACAGGCAAGGCGTGCTGCGAGGGATCGAGAGAGCTTGTTGCATTCAAAAAGCGCGAGAAGCAGCTAGCGCAGGAACCAGCGTTGATGACAAGTTTGGCGAGCCGTCTGCGCGACGCGCTTGTGGCTAGATGTGTGACCCGAAAAGGGTCATGTGCGACGGGGACCTTAGTGCAAGTCAGCCAAGACAGATGCCGAAGAGGCATGCCGAGAGTGTGGAAGGGTCAACCTCTCAGGGACAAGTCGATTCAATTCGGAACGGAGCCTTCAACAAGCGGCCTTGGAATAAGGTGAGCGGTTGCATGGATCGATCTTTGCGGGGCAAGGTGAAGATGAGCAGACCGGTAACGCTGGTGGCACAGATGTCGCCAAGAAGCGCCTTGGTCGAGCGAATGCTGGCCACCGGCAACGTCGTCCGGCATTTGGCTGCCCGGTACAGTAGCAGGGACGAGGAGAAGCATCTTCCGAGGACAGGACAATAGGCATTCGCTTATTCCCGCACCAATCTGCGATTGCGACAGCCTTGTCAGTTATCCAGGACGAATCAGCATCCCGCTTACCGACCAGCAAAGCGCTTTGCTGCATGTGCCCCGTCTTCCCCGCCTTTTTCTCGTGCTCGTTGCGGGGCTGCGCGGCTTGGCCATAACATTGCCGGCCGGCGACCTGGCCTGAAGCGAGCGAGCAACGCGCTTTGCTGGACCCTGGCCTGTTCTTTCCGTGCTCGTTTCGCGCCCGTCTCCGCATTTTCCTACTCGAGATCTGGTTTTACCATGCGCATGTGTGTGTGTGTACCTTCGATTCCCACCAACAGATTCGCCGGTGGTTGTCTCCCCCCGCCTGCTCCTTGCTTGGCTCTGTGTCAACTCAGCGTTGCCGGTCATGCGCGGTTTGTGCGCACACCGTTCTAATGACGAGAGCGAAACACGCGGTCGTGTCGTGCCCGTTGCTGCGATGCTAAAAGGCATGCGAGCGTGTGTGGGTTGCACCATTTCGTGATGCCTAAAGAGTGCGCAGTTCTTGACTCTTTCATTGTGGCTGCAAAGGAAAGGAAAAGCCGACACAGGAAGAGGCAGCTTCGGCAGGGATTGCTCTTGCTACTACTGGACGTGCGCAGTTCCCTGAGCTGTTTCGCCTGACACAAATACTGTAATAGATAAATCAATAAATAGAAATTGCTGCCGCCGTGGCTGTTGTGGCTGCTCAACTGTGCGCCTCTGTACCCTGCTGTTCTGTTCAGGACCTTCCCGCTTTCTCTGATCAGGCGCCAACGTTCAGGCACCACTGGAATAACTCTCCTCTCATCCTGCTCTACAGTGTGTTGTTCCGTGTGGGCGTACGCACAATCGGCTTTGCCTCGACACGCTGCAGGTGACAACCTTGACTGGCGACGCAAAACGTAGAAATAGTCGCTCACCTCGTCGGGCCTTTCCCCCACACATCCCCGCACATCCATCCCCTCTCTACTCATCATGCCAGCCGCTGCTACTGTCAACGAGCAGAACCATGTCTTGCAGGCCCTCGCCGAGCACCGTCTTTCGATGGTCGGTGCTACGGGTGCCGCGGGTCTCGTCAAGAACGCACGTACCTTTTCCATTGCCGTCTTTGCCTCGATGGGTGGTCTCATTTACGGCTACAACCAGGGCATGTTTGGCCAGATTCTCAGCATGCACTCGTTCAGCGAGGCCAGCGGTGTCACGGGTATCCAGAACCCGACCCTGTCTGGTCTGCTCACCTCGATCCTCGAGCTGGGTGCCTTTGTCGGCGTGCTCATGAACGGTTATGTCTCGGACGCCATCGGACGTAAGAAGTGCGTCGTATTTGGTGTTGTTTGGTTCATCGTCGGTGTCATCATTCAGTCCGCCACCCATGGCGGCTCCTACGACTACATTCTTGCTGGCAGAACGATTACCGGGGTAGGAATCGGTTCGCTTTCCATGATTGTGCCGCTCTACAACGCCGAGCTGGCTCCACCCGAGATTCGTGGTTCCCTCGTTGCTCTTCAGCAGCTTGCAATTGTGACAGGTTAGTATTACACCGCCGCGCTTGGGCCCCCTGCCATGTGCGACGCTGCCTCCCTGCCCTACCTCTCGGTCTACGGCGGATATCTGAGCAGTCGGATCCACACGCCACCCGACCAGCATACACTGTAAAGAATGATCATCCTCATCCTCATCCTCGTCCTCTTCCTCATTCTCATTTCTGCGTCACAAAGGAATCATGGTTAGCTACTGGTTCACCTACGGCACAAACTACATCGGCGGCACTGGGGTCGGCCAGAGTCGTGCGGCTTGGCTGATCCCTATCACCATCCAGCTGCTGCCCGCCGTCATCCTCGCCATCGGTATCTTCTGGATGCCCGAGTCGCCCCGCTGGCTCATCGACCAAGGACGCCAGCAGGAATCGCTCGCTGTTATTGCTGGTCTTCGAAGGCTTCCAGAGTCAGATCTTCTCGTGCAGCTCGAATTCCTCGAGGTCAAGGCCCAGAAGCTCTTTGAGGACCGCATCTCGGCTCACGACTATCCCGACTACCAGGACAACTCGCGAAGCAGCAAGTTCAAGCTCGGTCTCGCCCAGTACAAGTCGCTCGTCACCAACCCTTCCAATCTTCGAAGGACACTGGTTGCGGTGTTGATCATGCTTTTCCAGCAGTGGACAGGTAAGTACACAACTCTCTGGTACAACCTTTCCGCCTCCAATCCCACTCTGGGTCTCCTATGTTGTGTTGAAAGAGTATTTCACTGACGCTACATGGCCGATTCGGCTGGGTTGGAGTTGTTCGGCGAGGCCGTACGGCTTCGTCCAGGTTGATCGCCGCGGAGCGGCGCCCAATAAAAACCTGGGTGGGGTCCAACGATGGAGAGGTGTGTACCTCGAAGTCGTCCCGCTTCGCCGAACAACTTCAAGTCGCGGCGTCATACGATTCAGGAGTCAACTTTATCTTATATTATGCCCCATTTATCTTCAAGAAGATCGGATTGGAAGGCAACACGATCTCGCTGCTTGCCTCCGGGGTCGTCGGTGTTGTCATGTTCCTCGCAACCATCCCTGCCGTGCTCTTTATCGACTCCTGGGGACGTAAGCCCACACTCATTGCCGGCGCCGCCATCATGGGAACGTGCCACCTGATCGTCGCCATCATCATCGCTCGCTGCAGTGATGACTGGCCTGCTCATCGTGCCGCCGGATGGGTCGCTTGCGTCTTTGTATGGATCTTCGCCTCCGGTTTTGGAATATCCTACGGCCCTGCTGCATGGATAGTAGTGGCCGAGGTGTTTCCTCTAGGTTTGCGAGCGAAGGGTGTATCGATCGGAGCGGCTTCCAACTGGTTGAACAATTTTGCCGTTGCCATGTCGACTCCGGACTTTATCACGGCCGCACCCTATGGCGTGTTCATTTTCCTGGGTCTGATTTGCTTCGTCTCGATCGTGTACGTCTTTTTCTTTGTTCCCGAGACAAAGCAGAAGTCGCTCGACGAGCTCGATGCTCTGTTTGGCGACAACTCGGGTCGATCGCAGTGGGAGGCTGGCATGATGCTGCAGGCGCAGCGCGACGTTGGTCTTCTCCATCTTGCCGGTATCGAGGAATCCAAGCCTACGGGCGACCTTGTCTCGGACCACTTGGACGAGAAGAACTCGCTTTCCGACTCGGAGGCCAAGAAGGAAGGTCAGGTCGTTACCTCGACTGCTTGAAAACGACCCCCTCTTGCACGAGTTCAGGATACCCGCTCCTCCTCCATTCTCCGCCTCGCCACGGTTCTCTTTAGCACGTCTCCCACCTCAAACGTGCCTTGTATCGTTGTTGACCCGCTTGTATATCCAAGGCTTCTCCTCACTTGCCATGATCTGTCCTTCCTCGATCGTGACTTTGAGTTTAATAACTGTCGTCAAACGTCCAGTCTATTGATTCTACTGATCTTCAGTCGAGTGTGTGGTGTCTTTTTTTTTTTTTTTCGGCCTTTCCCTGAGAGAACAGCGGCCTCTGCACAATTATTCCCCGAAAGGCCCTTTCACCAAATTGGCAGCAGCTGTTCTCATCGCACACTTTATAATACATTCAATGTGCCCAGCACTCAAAGCACCGGCCAAAAACACACAACAGGTAATGACAAAGACATCCAGACCCCGCTCGCCTTTCTAATCTTTCACAATATCTAGATTGACTTTCCCCACCGCGGGATCAGGAAACCACCAGCAGTGACGAAGCAACCAATGATACTCAACACTATCACAGTCGTCGCCTCCTCTCCCAATGGTCGCTCGGCGCTACTTTCGCCCCATTCACTCACTCAATGGTGTCGTCACGAAACACAAAACCTCACAAGCAATGCAGAGACGTAGGTATATCCGATCCAGTTTCGAAAGAAACCTCCTTGTCGGAACGAAAGAGCAGCGTGAGAGTGTGTAAAGTACAGGTTAACGAGAAAACGAGCCTTTTCGAAGGAATACTCGTTCCTTGTGATGGAACGGCACTCGTTAAGCAGCAAGAGCCTTCTCCGGGTGACCGGGCTCCGAAAGCTCGACCTCGGCAGGAGCGTTGACCTTGCCGGCATCGAGCTGGTTGAGCGCGTCCTCGTCGGCATCGAGCTTCCTGAACGAGATCGAGAAGCCAATGAAGGCAGCAAAGGCGGTGCAGCCAAACACCGTGTAGTTCCACACCAGGTTGGGGTCCTCCGAGAGAGAGATAAACGCCTGCTGGAGAGCAGCAGCGATGGCCTGGGTGAAGAGGAACATCGCCATGACGAGCGAACGCATCGTCTTGGGTGCCTTGGAGAAAGCGTACTCGAGACCAGTGATGGAAGCGAGAATCTCCGAGATGGCGATCAGGATGTACGAGCCGGACTGGATCCACACGTTGAGCGGAGCAGGTACATACACGGCCGTGTCCTCCGAACCATCGGCACTCAAGTCGGCAGTACCATCGCCGTTAATGTCGTAGCAGCTCGAAGCGCCCTTGCCACACTGCGACCTCTTGTAGATGTAGTGCTGAACCACAGCGGCCCACGCCATGGCGAGCGCACCGGTAAGGAAACCTAGAGCGATCTTCTTGAGCGGAGTAAAGTTGATACCGGCCTTGCGCAGAGCGGGGTAGACGAGCAGATCAAAGACGGGGATGAGGATGACGAGCGCAAAGGGGTCCAAGTTGGAGACAACCTCGTTGGGAAGACCGTGCACCTGCATGGTGGCGGCCTGCGAAACGAGGTTGTTGGTGATCTGGTTGTACGGGAGCCAGTAGAGAGGGAACCACAGGAAGACGGTGCATGCCTTGAATCCACGTCGCACCTCGTCAACCCAGGCATCGTCGAAGGTCATCCAGCGAGGCTTGGATTCGGGAGACTGCTTCGAGGGCTTGGCGTTCTCCCAGAAGTCGTCGGCGCGCATGTTCTTAACAAGGGTGATAGGGTTGAACGACCAGCGACCTTTGGCGGCAAACCTCCAGAGACGCATGCATTCGGCAAGAACCGATCCGGAGGGTGGCGTCTTGACGTAGTACTTGTTGCCGAACACGAGGACGGGAATGCAAAGAGCGAAGACGATGGTAGGTAGAGTGTAGGCGAGCCAGAAGCCGACGTACTTCTCCGAGAACGACATGCCGAGCTGACCACCGAGCGCACCGATGTTGATGAACAAGTAGAAGTACATGAAAATACGGCTGATGGTCAAAACCGGGTCGACAATGACACGCTCGCCGGTCTTGAGCGTCTGAACCGACTGTTTTGAGCCGTTGACCTGCTCGCCGATCAGTGGTGCGATGGTCGATTTGAACCAGCCAGTTCCTAGTCCCATCACAATGATAGCGAGGACGAAGCATGCCAAGGCGCCGTCGGGGTTGTCGAGGACAGTGGGGACCGAAGAAACGATGAGGAGAACGTGTCCGACCATGGCGATGAAGACGGCGATGCAAATGGTCTTGAAACGGCCCCAACGCGTATCGGCGAGGTAGGCACCGAGAATGGGCATCACGTAGACCCAGAAGGTGTTGAATGTAGACAGGGCAGTTGCAGCCCTTTGGCCCTTGCCGAGAGCACCGGACTGGTTGTTAGAGCCACCGGCACCTGTGCGGCTGTTAGAGGGACGAGGCTGCTGGATGAAGTTCTGGAAGACCTGAATACAGCCATAGTAGGAGAAACGCTCGGCAAGCTCACAGAAGGCGATGGCGTAGGTGGTCCAGGGAAGCTTCTCGGGGACACGTCGCAAGGTGGCGAGGTCCTCTTCGGTAGGAGCGATGAAGTCATCCTGAGAGACGGCGGGCTTGGCGCGAACACCTGATTCGAGGTGAGCGACGGGGTGAGCATCGTCTTTGCCACCGTGGGCCTTGACGTCGGCGGCGTAGAGGTCGTTCTGGGCCTCTGCGTAGCCAGCGATGGCGTTGTCCTGGATGTCGAAAGGCATGGTGGATAGCAGAAAGGAGGAAACCCCAAATTTATCGACCAGAGAGGTTGGGGGTAGGAGGGGTGACGATGGAGGGGTTAGGAGGAAGATGGATGAGAGCGGAGAAGGTCACTTTATAGGTTAGAGAAGAAGGCGAGAAGGAAACAAGGGGAGCGCAGGGAAGAGACGGAGGCCACAAACAGCTTCAGTGATTCGCTGAAGGTTTGGTGTGGTTGATCGAATTCATCGGTGGGGATGGCCCAATCGCAATCCGACAGGTGACCGAGCATCTCAGAGGCTGAGCGCCGAGCTTTGGATGCAGGTTCACCAACCCACGAGGAGAAGCGAATGAAAGCGCTTTCCTCTTTCGATAAGGGTGGCGACAAGGAGCACCCCATTTCGCTTAACAGCAGCAGGGGAGAACGAGAAAGAAGGCGCACACTCGGATGATCCGCTTTCTGAGCAAGGAACGGGCGAGCTGAACATCCCGCATGGTCGGTCTGAGAGCTCTCTCGGTTGTTTCGCCGCCTAGCCTGCGCAGAGTGAGAACTCCGACGACACTGACAGAGAGCGCTGGGAAGAGCAGCAGGCGGAAGAGCCGAATTTCATGCACGGCCAACGATAAAGAGAAAAGCGCATGACAGGTACAGTATTTTCTTCTGCTGTCTCAACGCCTTTCAAAAGGTTTTTGCTGAGGTGCTGCATGTGGCGAGCTTTCTGACAGGTGCACTCCGCCCGTCCTCTTCGCTTGGCGAATTTATCACACTGTCAAGATTCGGGCGTTGATTTTTTTTCTTTGATTTTTAAGAACACGAGCAAGAAACGTGAGCTCCCTCTGTCTCGGTCTGATGGCGCAATTACTCGCTCTGTTCAAACTTTCACACCTGGCACGCAATACCTGTTGCTTCCAGGGCTCGACGTACTCATTAATGGGGGCTGTCGCAGTCTTAATTCCGGCGGAAAGAGTTGCTTGATGTGTGTGTGTGCGCTTCCTGTTTCCAGCCTTTGGCTTATCAATCCGTCGCATAAACTCGACTCGGTCAGACGCACTCTTTGTTCACGATAGCTAGCTTGGCCTGAGGACCTGCATGGATGTCTCTCCCTTGCTTTGCGAAGCGGGCTCGGATGTCGCTTGTCCGACTATTGTGGACCGTCCAACGCAATGAAATCGCGGCGTTGCTCACTTCTGGAGATGGAGGGGAAGCAGCGCTCTCCGTCGGGTCAAAGCTTGCTACCGAATACGCTGCCCTCCCTCCTCTCGTCCAGCTCTCGCTCCATTATTTGTTTCCCCACGCATACCTTATCTGGCTATCGCTGGCTAGACAACGCTCCGCTCACGCCAACGTGACCGCACTGTACATGTCACGGTACAGTAGGTACAGTCTCCGCACAAGCGATCCTGCGAGGCCATTCGGGTTTGTCGGTTGGTCCGAAGTCGTCGTGTGCCTGATTTTCGCTTAATTGACGAGTTCTGCTTTGTCTTTTGCGCAACTCTTCGCGGATCACTTCCGCAACTGCTCGTCGGAGCTGTTTTTGTTCTCGTTGGCTGTTTATCATCGGTTGCTTTGCGAACTTTCGGCCTGTATGATCGATTTCCACCCTCTTTGACTCTAATACCAGGCTAGACGGTTGCTATCATTTGCGAGGAATTTTATCTCGAAGAGGGGAGATGAGTGCGGGATGCAACTTGACTTGAACCAGTGCGCAAGAGGTATCATCGGTGTTTGAAGAGTGAAAGCGCGTGTGCGTGTCGTCGGGGCAGGATCGCGCGGTCAACAGAATGCCAAGAAGATTCGCATCTCGATGCAACAAAACGCCAAGGAAACTCGCCTACATCCTCATGCACCTCGCTTGCAGCAAGAAGACAAGCGGCGAGTTAGGCCGCAATCCCCCACGCCCTGCGAATATACCAGTGAATGTGATGGCGGAGAAAAGGGGAGAGAAACGATCGCATCACTGTCTTCCGAGACTCCGCTCACTCCGCCCTTCCGCTCCCGCTGGCTGTTCTTTACCGCCGATTCGGCCTGGATTGCCGCCTGCTCGAGTACTCGTCGCAAAGGACGATTGTAGACCATTGCCTCTCCTCCTGGCCACAGTCGACCGACTCAAGAGCTATACCTACAGTGATAGCGAGTAGCATTCATGTGGTTCGAGTGCTTTCCTGTCACCTGTGAAGCGAAAGAAAGGCATGTGGCCAAGAGGGACAGAGCGGCCGAGAGAGGAGAGGCTAGAATTTCTCTTGAATAAGCAACAGGATAGCAACAGGATTTTGGAACTGCGCAGAAACACTGCACAGGTGCAGTTGCAATCGAATTGCAGAGGCATGCCGAACCTGATCCACCAACAAACAGCGGGGCAGGCGACGACCTGGCTCCGCGCACCACCGACGAGATGCCCGTTGATCGCTCCCTGTTGAGCGCCCTGAAGATCTCAATGTGTCGAATGAGCAGCATGAGGATCACTTTGACCGCGTCGAGCTTCGACATCGACGATTGCGGGTAGCGTAGCTTTGCGCGATGATAGTCGGCGCAGCGCCACAAAGCGTCGTTGAGCAGGAATTACTTCTCTCGCGGTCCCAAGTGCATCGCGAGCGATCTCATCCAACTCGTCCTGGCGTCCCGAAACGATGCTACCCTGCAGCGTCTCGAAGTTCCCAGCTTGTGGGATTGGTCGCCATGTCTTTCAGCGGGTCGGGGAAGAAGAGCTACAGAGCTGTTCGACGCGAAGCAGCACGATATGGCGCTTCACGTAAAAACACAGATATCGGCCGATCTTGTAAACTTTCCGGCTGAATTCCCGATCCACTCAGGCAGCACAGGCCACAAAGGCGAGTGTCGACACCCAAGACCCTGAGCTTAGTTCTTCCACTCGCCACACAACCATCGCTCCCATGCACGCAGCATCGCGACACTCGCATGATGGCGACACTGTGGCCAAGCGCTGGCGCACCCCAGCCGGGGCCATCATCAAGACGCACCGCAACCAGCTCTTCCGCATCAACAACATCAACAACGCGCCCGCTTGCAGCCCGAGTACGCTCCGTGCTTTTACAAGGTCCGGGCGATGCCAACGATATCTGCGCAGCGCTCAACACTGTTGCGCAAATGTATCCTTCTACGTCCACCCTCACCTCCGCAACCACAGATGGCCACGTCGCCGCCAAGACTCGCAGACCACAAGAAGAGCCTACCTCACATCTTCACCTCGTCGACACAGCTCGAGCACGGCGCGATCTCGACAAAGACATCCGACAGCGCATGCTCAGCGCCACGGACGACATCCTTACCGTCCTGCAGACAGTGGATCGAGGCCTCGTTCGGCTGTCGGACGACGTGGCTGCTATGCACATGTCGTGCGATGCAGTCCAGGCCAAAGTGCGCGCAGCTGAAGAATCCAGTCGCTACCTCGTCGAGCACGCGGAAGGTCTCGAGAAGCAACGAGCTGCCGCTCTAACGCAAGCTCAGGTCGCCAAGCTCTTTCTTTCTCGCTTCACGCTGTCCGAGGCGGAACGCGCTTCGATCTACTCTCGAGAAGTGCGTGTGGGAGACGACCTGTTCCAGGCGATGGACAAGCTCCAACGTATCCGCAGCGAGTGTCAAGTGCTCTTACAAGGCTCAGACAGCGTGTCGAATTTGACGGCAACTGCGGGCGGCGGCACACGCGCAGGGATGGACATCATGTCTGCCACCGCACAAGACCTCGACCGAGCCTATCAAAAACTGTACAAGTGGTGCTCGTTCGAGTTCCGACAGCCCGTCAAGGAAGGGCTCGAAGTCTCGCCCAGTCTGCGGGAAGCCATACGACGTCTCAAGCATGCACGACAAGACCTGCTCCGATCCGCACTAACCACCCTCGTGCAAACACGCTCCTCGATCCTCGCCAACGCCTTCATGTCCGCACTCACCATGGGCGCCGGCCCCCCGACCTATCTGCCCGGGCCCATCGAGCTGCATGCACACGACCCGCTGCGCTACGTCGGCGACATGCTCGCGTGGATCCATCAAACCGTCGCCTCGGAGCGCGAATTCCTCACCGCCCTATTTGACGAAAAGGAAGGCGAAGGCGGTCGACGCATCGGCCAGCGACGCCGCGGCTTGGAGGGCTCGCTTGATCTCACCGGCTCTGATCCCGAATCCTTACGTCTCGGTCCCGGAGAAGCGCTGGTCCGCGAAGTGCTCAACTCGACCCTCGACGGCTGCTGTCGTCCACTGAAAGTGCGCATCCAGCAGACGCTGCGTTCGCAGGAGGGCAGTGTGACGTCGTATCGGTTGGCGCATCTGGTGCAGTTCTACAGGTCGACCATGAACAAGACGATCGGGAGCAGGGCGAGTCTGAGTCAGACGTTGGATGAGGTGTCGGATCTGGCGGCGGAGGCATTTGCGGAGACGGTCGAGAGGCAGAGGAGGGGGATTGAGCGGTACGAGGGGTTGGTGGAGGCGGACCTGGGGCCGCCTCCGCCGCTGGTGGGGACGATGGGGACGCTGAAGGAGTTGACGGGTGAATTTTCGAAGTCGCTTGCTGAGGATGCGAGCGCAACGCAGGAGGGTAACTCGCAGGATGGAGCAGCAGCACCGGGGCCGGTGTCGGAGAGTATCAATGCTGCATTGCTGTCGAACTTCGACTTTGTGCTGGTGAAACTCGTCGACCCGCTGAACGACATGATTCAGCGCATGGCTGCACTGCACATCGCTAAACGACCTCGCTCACGCACCGAGGCAGCCGCACAGTGGGAAGCACTGCTGTTTCAATGCAATTGCCTGGAGGCGCTCTCGGCCACGTTGGGCGCATACGCATTCACCGGATGGAAAGCGGCCCAGATCCAGTCTGCACTCGAAACGACATTGGCGCAAGTGACTGAAGTGCAGTCGCGCCACCTGCTGGATCGGTCGGGACTAGCTGGCGTGATTACAACCATTGCAAACCGGAAAGCGGGAGAGGGCGCACTGTCAAGCACACCCGGGGCAACGCAGGCGGAAGTCATTCGGGCACTGGAACGCTTTGACGAGTGTCTGGCAAAGGACGATCTGCTGACGCCGGTGGAGTTGGTGCGGCTGGCGAGTCCGTCAGCGCGCCAAAAGGTGCATGGTGCGGCGTTGTGCGGGCTGACCCGGTCGTATGCGCAATTTGTGGAGGCGATCAAGGACGAGGGGAACGGATACAATCTGGAGACGGACAGGTTGGTGATGCGGTCGCCGGAACAGGTGGCAATCTTGTTAGGCGTGTAGACAGTTCGTTAGAAGAGCTTCGATCCAATCCAAGTGGTCAGTAGAGCGGTAGAAGCAGAAGCGACAAAGTTGACCGCGTTGTTGCTGAGCACGTTGAGACCGGTGATGATCTGCCAGGATGCGTTTTGGTCGTCGTCCTTCTTGCCATCTAGAACATGGGTGCTTGTACCGACGAGCACCTTACCGCTGGACGGGTTGTAGAGCGTCTGCTGCAGTGTGGCGCCGAGGAGGCTGTCGATGAGCGAGCCTGCTAGGCCGGCTGCTGTGAGGAGTGCGCCGAGCTTGAGGTGTGTTTCCCAGGCGATGTGGGTGAATGAGCGGTAGTGGAGTAGGAGTGAGAGGGACTGGGTGAGAGCAATGAGGGATCCGCCGAGGGCCGACACAAGAAGGCCAAGGAGGGAGACGCCGCCGTTAGTGCCACGAGGGACTGTGCGAAAGGGGTTGGTGACAAGACGGGGGTGGTAGGAGGAGAGGATTCCGAGTTCGGAGGCGAGCGTGTCGCCCATACACGCTGCGTAGTGGCCTGCGACGATGAGCGTCAGGGCCAGGTTTGTGATGGTAAATTGTCTGCCTGCGAGGTGGAAAACGGTCAGTAACGATGTGGACAGCGGATCCGTAGCGGGCACCCCGCGGTTGAGGGAACGAAATGCAATACAGGCGACGACGGCGGTGAAACTATTGCACAGTACCTGCACGGCATTCCGGTTGCCTGACGACGTATCCCTCTTCTTTTCCTCCTCCACTGTCGCCGGTGCAGCAGGAGCATGCGCCTCAAGCCCTTCTTTCACCTTCGCCTTAAACTTGGTCGCCTTCGACCCGGTCAGGTAGAACGTGATCAGAGTCAGTCCGTAGCCGATGAAAGGGTTGGCCATAGAGGCGTATCCGACGACCGACGCTGTGACTGCGCCGTCGAGCGAGAGAGATCCTTTACGGTAGCCGGAGTAGCCGAGGTACGCGGCGATGCCGAGTGGGATCGGGTAGAGCTCCAGCATTGCACAGCAGTCGATGGAGGGCTGGTCGGGGGCGCCGATAGAAGGGGTTGGAGGGAAACGAGAGATGGGAAGGAGAAGCGCGGAAAGGTTCAGGTTGCGAAGTGCGTCTGTGCGTGCTGCATAAATTTATCGGACGTGACAGCTGTTGGAAAAAGACTCTCCTTCACACGTGCCTGCTTGTGATGACTCTAATGGAATCCTCACGCATGGCATACAGCTTCAAGAGCAAGGCTTCTTCTTCAGAGCAGCAGTCACGAACGGCTACTAGACATGGATGTGGAAAGGTCGGGCAATTCTCCTTGCAACGTAAAAGTACAAATAACGGGAGCAAATGTCGATGCGATTGGCCAGTCTCCGTCTCCGTCTCATCGTCGTCGATCCGGCATCCGACGGCGAGAGCGAGGTCAATCTCGTGAAATGCAACCCGTCACTACAGCATTCTACGCTTCTTGGGCCTCACACCCCCAATTTTGACTGGCGTCTTATCCGTCACCTTACTGATCAAATTCTTCGTCCCCTGCCCCTCCCCAGCCAACAACGCCCTAAACACAGCTTCCCTTCCCTGTCCAAATCCGTTCCACAGCACCTCCAGATGCTGGATCCTCCATGCATCTTTGAACTCGTTGATCTTACCAAACATGCTAAACGCAGCTCTGTATCCTGCCTCATACCCGGACCGAGCGGATTTTTTGAAGCCGACACTGCCACCGGAGGCGGAGGCGAGCGGGTCGCCGGTGGGCGAAGTGAGGGTGAGAATGGTGTTGTTTCGGGACGCGTTGATGAAGAGGCGGTGGGGGAGGGTCGTGGTTGAGGCGAAGAGGGGGGCGTAGCGGGAGGCGGAAGGGCCGCGGATGAGGGGTGAGGATGCGCGATCTCTGAAAACTGTGCCTGCGGTAGCATCGGAGGAGGCAGCTTCGGAGCCAGGGAGGGATGAGATAGCGGACATGGACCCGAGAAGATCGTCCAAGTTGGAAGGCGCTGCCTGACGGCCACTGCTGCTCGCTGACGAAGCACCATCAGAGGAGGAAAGCTCGCGTTGCAGGGCATCCGAAACATTGCTACTGCCAGCAGAGGAGGGATCGGAGGTAGGCTGCCCCGAAGCCTGCGATTCGAGGTGTTTCGTCGATGCCGACTTGTCCTCGTTGCTGTTGAGGGTCGATCTTGATGTTGCAAACGTTCGCTGTGCTGTGCTGGACGGTCGGTACCGCTGGCATATCGACCAAGACGACTCGGATGCGGATGCGCTGCGCAGCGTCGCTGGCATGAATGACCTTGTCAGTTCTCGCAGCATTGTTGCCGTGTTGCTGTGAGATGCGGGGTCTGGGGGTGTCAGTAAGTGTGGTAGTGCGTCGAGACTGTAAGTGGAAGAGCGGAAGAAACAAAACTCGCCTTTTCTTCCGCCCTCTGCTCCAGTGACAGTGTCATGCTTACCTAATCACATCTTAATCCACGTGATGGCTCCCGTCTAAATATTGTCCAGTGTCACTTTCCCGAAAAGGCAGGTGGCCAGTGTCAGTCGGGTACTTTTGCAAGCTGTCAAAGACAGCGAGCCCCTATTTCTCTTTGCTCTCACTATGGCCTCCTGCTTTGAGCCCCTCTTCTTATCACTCCTTTAGCATACGTCAGTCCAGACTCGACAGTTCTGTCAGCGAATCTCACTGTCGAGATGATAAGGCGTGAAGGCACGCCGAGTGAGAGGAGGGTGGGGTGTGGACAGCGAGGGAAACCATTGCGACTGCGAAAAAAAATGAAAAAAGTTAGGAGAGCATCTACCGACTCCCCGGCATCTTTTTCTGTTATAGGGGTCGTGCTGTAAGTCAAACTCCACTCCTTCTGCATACGGGGATAGACTTCCAGATGGCGTTCACAATGCCAAGCTGCACTGGTGACGTTGAAGCGTGAAAACAACTCTATGCCTTCACTAATGTTCCGAAATGAAAGCGGTCCTGATTCTTGGTGCCAAGATTGAGTTGGATGCCCGCTCAGGTCCCAAGCTTGCGTTCGTGCATTTGTCGTTTCATCTGATCCTCCTTCGACACTACCACCATCACCCTCTCCTCTCTCCTGAGAGAACAACGTCACAACCATGGCAACACGCTACACACCTCCCTCGTACGACGGTGTCCATCACTCTCCCATGGCAACCTCCTCCCACAGCCACAACTCGCTCGAGAACGGCATTGACGTCGACACGGTCGACTACTGGGACGACTCTAACCTCCCCGCACCGCACCATCTGTCCGCTGCACATTCAACCTCACCCTATCCGCTTTCCACCTCGCACCACGATGAGCAAGAACTGCACTCGGCGCCATCTGGATACCTCTCGCAGTCGCCCTTCCTGCCTACGCTGCCCTCTGAACCAGGTTCGCTGGGTGCAGGACACTACAAGCCGTCGTTTGCGAGTCATGATTCGCTCTACCACAAGGAGGACGATGCAGCGTCCACGTACTACTTGCATCGCGGGTCAATGGATGTCTGGGGAATGGACGAGGGTGTAGCACGAACATCACTCGCTCAAGCACGCGATCGGTACTTGTCCCGCAAAGAAGCCGCGCTAGCAGCGACTGAGTCGGCGTACGATTTTCATCCCGCAAAGCCGTCCCGGTTCACACCGCGGCAAAAGAAATGGATGATCGCTGCCGGATCTTTGACCGCCGCCATCGTGTGCGCGATCGTCATCTTCTTCGCGACGCGTCACAACACGAATGCGACCATTGCCGACTCGCCCTCGTCTTCTGCGCCGAACAACGGTGGGAAGCCGACGGCAGGTGTGGTTAGTACGGCTGGCGGCGATCCGAGCAAGTTCACCAAAGACCCACGGCTGCACCACTCGATGTACGGCGTCTGCTATACACCCTTCCACGCGCAATACCCGGCGTGCGGAGCGACGCAGAGCAACGTCACCGAGGACATCCAGTTGCTCTCCCAGCTGACGTCACGCATCCGGCTGTACGGGAGCGACTGCGAGACGTCCCAGCTGGTGTTGGAGGCGATCAAGCAGACGCAGGTCGACATGAGCGTGTTTCTCGCGGTGTGGGTGGACGATGACGCGACGACGTTCCAGCGACAGGTGGCGAACGTCGTCGATGCGATTGCCAAATACGGTACGGATCGCGTGGCCGGCATCACCGTCGGGAACGAGTATCTGCTGAATGGCGGTTCGGTCACCACTCTCCTCGACCACATCGCCACCGTCAACACAACGATCAACAACGGCACCTCCAAATACGTCCCAATCGGCACCGCAGACGCAGGCAGCATGATCACCACCCAACTCGCCGCCGGCGCCGACTACATCATGGCCAATGTCCACCCGTGGTTCGGCGGGCTCCCCGTAGACCAGGCCGCCGGATGGGTGTACGACTACACCAACACCAACGCGCCATCCACCGCCCTCCTCGCGCCGAACAAACCACAGCTCTACGTCGCCGAAGCCGGCTGGCCTACCGGCGCTAACGAAACGCGCCTCGCCACGTACCAGGGCGCAACGGCGGGTGTGGCGGAGCTCAACACGTTCCTGCAGACCTTCGTGTGCCAGTCAAATGCCAACGTGACGCAGAGTGGGCTGCAGCCGAGTTTCATCTTTGAAGCATTTGATGAGCCGTGGAAGGATACGTTGTATGGAGGGGTCGAGGCGCACTGGGGGTTGTTCGATGCGAATAAGCGGTTGAAGGATGGGGTAGTGATTCCGGATTGTCAGGCGCCGTGATTCGCTTCCCACACGTATAGTTTGATCCTCTTTCGCTGCACACACTTGTATACGCTTTTCACGAATCGCGGTGCTCTTTCTCACGTCACATGCTCTGTGTTTCGCAACATAAAGTCAAAGGACTGAATTCATTGTCACGGGAAAGAGGGTGGCGCTTACATAGTGCTACCCATTCCCGTCTTGCGCCTCGCCCGATCCCGAGGCTGTCTAAACATGTTCTCGTCTTGCTGCTCCTTCTTGCCCTCCTTCTTGTTGCCTCCCTTCTTCCCGCCCCCTTCTTTCTTAGCACCGTCCTTCATGGAAGGCGAAGTAAACGCATCGGGAGTGGACGAAAAATCGAACTCGGCGGAGAACTTCTCCTTCTTCTGTCTTGGTGCTGGTGCTGGAGAAGCGGCTTCAGCTTTGCGTTTCTTCTTGTCCTTCTTCGAGTCGTTGTGGGAGGGCTTGGATTTTTTCTTAGAGGCGGTGCTGGAGACGACGATGTAGTCTTCCTTTTCTGAGGAGTCGTCGTCTGTGTCCCCTGCGGGCGCACTTGCTTGCACTTCCACCGCGTCAGCGGCGGTAGTTGGGATGGGTTTGCGATCGACGGTCTGCGCTTCAAAGGCAGGCTGCATGAGTGCATCAATGTCGGATGAAGGGGCGCCACCGACAAGTGCACCAACTGCATCGACGAATCCGGCCTTGACAGTATCAATTCTTGTCGTAGCAGGCGTGCTCGTGTGGCTGTGAGTCGAAAGTGTACCGAAGAGTTTGGACGTGGTCGAGCTCAGGTTTATCTTCGAAGCAGAAGTGGGTGCGGTAGGGGTAGATCGACCGAACAGATTGGATGCGAAGGATTGGACTGCTCCACGTACGCCTGATCGGGGAGCGGCCGTGCTCGCGGGTTCGGCGGTGGCGGACCAGATGGAAGTGTCGACTTGCGGAAGCGCGGCTGCCACGTGGCTGATGGCTGAGATCGAGTGCGACGCCTCTTGCTGCTGTGCAGCGTCACGCGCAACAGCTTCACCGACATCTATCTCCTCATCCTTCCCATCCTTCAACAGCGCAGCCGACAACTCGCGCTTCTTTGCCTGCTGATCCTTCTCCCACTCCTTCAACTCTGCTGTAATGAGTTTGACCAGTTCGTCGGTTCTCTTCTTCAACCCAGACGCGTTGGGCGGGATACACGCCAACACCCCCTCTTTGCTCGTCGGCGCCCTAGCCGCCAGCATCATCAGATTGTTCGCACCGAGAATGTACCTCGGCGACTCATCCTCCTCCCTCGCTACGCTGTCCCTCCACCGATGCAACGCCCTCACCAGCCGCTCCTCCTTCTTCATCTGGTTCACCTCTTTCCTTTCCTCCGTTCCCAGTGCAGCTTCTCCGCCCCATTTGCGCCACACGCTGCGCCAGCCCTCTCTCGTCTCCCCCTCGGTATCCCACTCCTCCTTCGCATACGTCGCCATGGCAACATCTTTGCTGCGCTCGAACACCTCGCGAATCGCCTCCACCCCACCGGCCTCCATCAACTCGAACCGCAAGTTATCGTAGATGTACAGCAGCGAGTGTGTGTCACTACGCGCGTAGTAGAGCATCTCCTTCGGCAACGGGCGGATCCTCCAGTCGGCGAGCTGGTACCGCTTATCGGCGTCAAAGCTGCAGTATCTTGCCATGAGGTAGTTCAATCCGTGGCTTGGGAACATGAGCACATTGGTCGCATGGTACGTGTCGAACAGGTTGACCAGATACAACCCCAAATCACGCTGCAGCCACAGCACGTCGTGGTTCGCCCCGTGCAACACTTTGACTTTGCCGGGATGGGTGAAGGAGGAGTTGAGCAGCTCAGCGTGCTCCCGCACCTCGTCCGAGAGCGTATCGACAATCCAGTCGCCCCAGCGCGTAGAGAGCTGCATGAGACACACAATGCCCTGGTAGGTGCGGTAGGAGTGGTGTTCGAGGTCGATGGCGATTTCAGTGACGCGCAGTTCATCGAGGTGGTCGCGCAGCTGTTCGATTTGCTGCTTCGTGGACACCCACTGGAAGGGGCAGGCATCTGTGGACAACGCAGGTTCCTTCTCGTTGAGCGGCGGCGGTGGGTGGTCTTTAGCTGCCGGATCTGGTTTGGAAAGCGCATGCGCAGGGGGAGAGGAGTGTACGATCTCGTGGTAGTAAGGATTATCGAGCGGGTCTCCCTCGGCACAGTACATTCCTCTTCTGGGCCCGCGTGGAAGCGGTTGACCATCAGCACCGAGGCGTGGCGGATTGACGTGGCCCAGCGCAACCTGTGCATTGGGCTTGCCGTACTTGAGCCTCGGCTGCCACAGCGTCGAGGTGGAGTTGTCCAATTTGGTGGTGAAAAGCTTCTGCGGCGGTGGGATGGGCGCGTTCAACACCCACGATGGCAGGTTGCCGGTCTTGGGCAACGCTTTGCCGTTCTGCACAGCTGTCATGGCTTGGAGCCTCGAAGTGCTGCCGTTCTCTCCAGCGCCAGCACCAGTGGAGTCGTCACTGGCAGATGCACCAGCTTTACGAGGTGCGAGCTTCCCCGTGTATTCATCCAAACAAGTATCGGCGCTCTCGAGAAGATGATCGACCAGCTCGCCCAAGTTGGAAGCGAAGCTCTCCTTTGTAATAACATCTGTAAGCTTCAAATTCAAACCGACAGTTGCTTTTCCCTTCTTAGTGAGGGGAGGATTGGTTTTGGAAAGTGGGATCTTGGGCGCCTGCGAGTCGTTGGCGATCCAGCTTGCAAGCCGTGACACTGATTCCAGTAAGCGATCTGATTCCGAGTCGAGTTTCTTGGCGAGTTTGCGGTCCATGCTGCGGTGGAAGGCGAGGTCGCCGTGGGTCGGCATGGCGGCTGCATTGCGTGTGAGCGGTTGTAGAACCGATTGCAGCTTGACAAGATATGCATTCAGATCGGTTTTAGGGTCGGGCAGAGACGTGTTGGCTGGTTCGGGAGTCGATGCGGACGACGAGGCAGAAGAAGAAGTAGCGGCCGTGGCCTCAGTGGCGGAGGCAGACTCGGAGGTGGATGGCTTGGACGAGCCTGAGGTCTTCGTTGCTGGTGCTGCCACCATGTTTTAGTACCGCAATCAGACCAGCTGTCTGTGTGAATGTGAATGCTGGACGATTTGGGGTGGTGGTGGTGAGCAGGAAATGATGATGAGGAAGACGATCGCCGTACAAATTCACAAAAGAAAATCTTCCGAAAAAATGACAATTTTTTCCGGCAGAAACGCACTCAATTTTTTCTTCTTCTTTTTTTCGATACTTTTTTTTAAAATCGCTGTGGAGGCGATTTTACTGGTTTCAACAAATTCTTCGGTCTAACAGATTAATTTACGCGACACGCGCGCGCGTCTGTTTTGTACGACCAACACCTTCGTAACCAACCTCCTTCCTGTCTAATGACCACGCTCTCGATCGCCGCAATGCCACCAAAGCAGATCAAGAAGCAGACAACGGCTGCACATATCCCCAAACGCGACGATGACGACCACATCTCCATCGAGCAAGACGACGACCCCCCACTCACTTTAGCAGCACCTCCTCCTCCCATCCCATCCGAACCGACCACGCCGATCTCGCAATCGTACACATACGCCTCCGCTGTCCCGTCCGAATGCAGCAAGGTTGACCCTTACAACCCCGCCGTCCGCGTACCCTGTGTGCTGGGCGTAGACGAAGCCGGTCGAGGCCCCGTCCTCGGTCCACTGGTGTACGGAATTGCGTACTGCCCTGTGGCGTACCAAGACGAACTCAAGCAGATCGGGTTTGCAGATTCCAAGGCGCTTACTGCCGAACGGCGGGATGCGCTGCTCTCAGCGCTGATCGACGACAGCACGCATCTGGGTTGGGCGGTGCGCGTCATGTCGCCCCAAGACATCTCGGCGGGGATGCTCCGTCGGCGTCCCATCAATCTCAACGCCCAGTCGAGTGCAGCTACCGTTGGGTTGATTGCAGGTGTGCTGGAGAGCGGCGTGGACGTCACCGAGATCTACGTGGATACTGTGGGCGATCCAAAGAGCTACTCGAGGCTGTTGAGCTCTCACTTTCCGAAGCATCCGCATATAAAGTGGACGGTGACGAGCAAAGCTGATGCGATCTATCCGATTGTAGGGGCGGCGAGTATTGCGGCCAAGGTGACGAGGGATCGGTGTATAGAGGGGTGGAGGTATGCTGAGCAGCAGCGGCAGTCGTCGCCTAGGCAGGAGGTGGGGAATCCGGCGAAGGTGTTGGGCGATACCACCAACCACGTTTCGCGATTCGAATCGGTCGAAAGCAAGAAACGCAAAGCCGAAGACGAGGCGAATGCTAGCCACGTCGTGGACAAAGTGTGGTCCAACATGGGTGCTCTCGGGAGTGGCTATCCAGGCGATCCCAACACAGTCGCTTTCCTCAAACGCACCCTCGACCCTGTCTTCGGCTGGCCAGGCATCGTGCGTTTCAGCTGGGCCACAGCCAAAACCATGCTCGAGGAAAAAATCAAGCCACCCTCTCCCTCGTCACCCGCCACCACCACTACCAACAACAAAAAGACAGCACTCGGAGGAAAGCGTCTGACACGTTCGCTCTCACGCACTTCGTCGTTCACTGAAATCACCGCTGCTGCCTCACCGACTTCAGAATGCTCGACAACGACAGCCCGACCAGCGAGTCTGTACGGAACACTCTTGCCGCAACCGTCAATCATCGGCGGCACAGCTCCCCGAGGCTACAAGGTGAAATGGGTCGACGAGCCCGTTTCGATTTCCAAGTTCTTTGGTGCGCAGAAACCCGCCACAGCCAAGCCATCTCTACGTGCAGCAGGGCCAGAGAGTGACGCCAAAGCCGCATTACAGCCCTCTGCTCTGCAACTCGCCATCAACAACTGGTTGAAGCAGGAATCGCAACCCAAATCCGTTCCTGGAGATGTCGATCAGATCCAGCTCAACGTATCCAAACTCATCAAGGATTTAGGCATCCTTTCAGCCAACGCCTCATTCACTCTGTAGCCCCTCTCTGAACACACATCTCCTCGAACCTGTCTGGAAAGCAATTGTAGTACCATTGCGAGTCGATCCGCCTAGATAAGACCCTGCCGCTTCAACAAGTCATATGTCTTCTTAGTGTAGGTATTCCCATGCTCGTCTTCGACCTCCTGCGCGTCGACCCCGGCCTGAGACTGCTGCATCTTTCCCTGCTTCCTCAGCTTATCCGCCAGCGCCAGGGCATCAGCGATACTCGTAACATCTCTAAACTGTACCGTATTCGGTAAACCCAATGCACGCATGCCAAACGCATGCCTCGACTCGGTGAAATGCTTTTCAAAGTTCTTGCGTCCGTGGTAGACGTGGTCAGAACAGATTTCGCACTTGAACTCGTTGCGCAGGCCGTGCAGCTTGTAGAGCCAGAACGGGATGGGTCGGCCGTCCCATCCTATCGGCAGTTTCAGCGGGTTATATACGCGGGAGGTGTCGTCCTCGTCGTCTTGCTCATCCATTGGCGTGCCAGAGGTGGCGGAATCGTCGAGACCCGATGTCGGATGGAGCGCGGACATGCGGTTGAGCTCCGCCTCGGCCGCTTCCGCCTCCGCTTGTCGCTCTCGATCGGTGAGCGCTGCTTTGCGTTCGACGTTAGATTTCGTGTCGGCTCGGATTGAACCAAGTTGAGAGGCGAGCGCGCGGATCATGGCTTCTTCACGTGCGATGGCTTTGGAGCGTACGCGAATCTTGATCCGTTCCGCCTCATTTGCGCTGTTGCTGTTGCTGTTGTGAGGGGTGGGGTCGGCTCCGTTCTGCTCGGACTGCGCGAGGCGTGCAGCCGCCTTGAGATGTTTAGGCGACTTGAGATGCGCGTCGTACACCGTTTGTTTCGAGTAGACTCGACGACAGGCTGCACACCAGATGCTCTCTCCTCCTCCAACTCCTGCAGCTGCCGCTGCCTTGCCCTTACCCTGACCGCCACTCGCACCAAATACTTCGGCACCCTGCTCCTCCCACCCTACCACTTGCCCCTTTTCCCACGCCTCGTCAAACTCGCTCACCGCTTTTGCTGCAAGCGCATCGATATTCGCGAGGGGCTGCGTCTTGCGGAGGAAAGCTTCGAGATACCTGCGCAGGTCGACGAGGTAAGCGCGATATGCATCCGTCTTCTTGGTGTGGTCGGGAATGGGCGAGGATGGACCCGCAAGATTGTCAAAATCGTCAATGTAGGCAAGGTATGAAAGGCGTTTGGCGCCTTTGAGGTTGAGGTACGTTTCGTGGTATAGATAAAGATCCAAGAATCTTCCGGCCATCTCTTCGCCTGAGAACATGCGGTCGATGAAATCTAGCCCTGCTGCGTCCGTATGCCCCGCTGCCGCCACTCGTGAGGATGAAGATGCACCTTCCGAGGGAGGAACAGCCGATGCACCGCCTCCAGATTCCAATGAAGAAAAGTCAACCGCAAAGTTGTCCGGCAGCGCACCAGGATACCGTTCATGATACTCGCGGATGCGACCCAGACGATCGTAGAACTCGCCAAATACATCATCGTCGCGTGTAGAGGAGAGCGACTCGAGCTCACGTCGTTGGTCACCGTGTTCGTCTGCATAGAACCGATCGAGATACTGATAGCGAGAGGTGATGCGGTCGAGCAGATCGGATGCTTTATGTGCTCGCTTAAGCTTGTCCTTGTGCGTGAGACCAGAGGAGGTGGAAGCCGAGTGGAGCAAGAGGTCGACAAGGGCCTGCTGGTATCGTTCTGCCTCTTCGTGGGTTTGTCGCGCCACTTCGATGAGAGAAGTGTCTGCCATAATGGCAGGCCTGCTAAAAGTATGCGAGGTGACGATGAAGCAGGATCGATGACGAGGACAAGGAGGAAGAGAAGGAAGAAGCACAGACCGAACGAATTCGTCCAAAAGCGCATTTCTCGTCCGCGATCCGAAGTTTTTGGCGGTCACGTGCCGCACAATTTTGGTTTGACTGCACCTTCTCTCCCCTTCCTCTTCTTCCTTCTCTTCTCCCACCTCATCATCCCCGTCCAGTCGCAGCACTTGCCATCAACAGCCTTTTGCACTACGGAAAGAGTATCACGCACACCATGTCGGGCGGAGTCAACGCAGGTGACAACAAGCTCGTCTTTGAGAGCTCAGAACAGGTCAAGGTCGCCACCACCTTCGACGCAATGGGACTCAAGGAAGATCTTCTTCGTGGCATCTATGCGTACAACTTCGAGAAGCCATCCGCGATCCAGCAGCGTGCGATCCTCCCCATCATCCGCGGCCGCGATGTGATCGCCCAAGCGCAATCAGGAACGGGTAAAACAGCGACGTTTAGCATCTCGATGCTGCAATCCATCGATACGACGCTTCGCGAGACGCAGGCGCTGGTGCTCAGTCCGACGCGCGAGTTGGCAATTCAGATCCAGTCGGTGGTTCTTGCGCTCGGTGACTATCTCAATGTGCAGTGCCATGCGTGCATTGGCGGGACAAGTGTGGGTGAGGATATCCGAAAATTGGACTACGGCCAGCACATTGTTTCAGGCACACCGGGGCGAGTATACGACATGATCCGGCGCCGACACCTGCGCACCAAAAACATCAAGATGCTCATCCTCGACGAATCGGACGAACTCCTCAATATGGGTTTCAAGGATCAGATCTACGACATCTACCGCTACCTCCCGCCGTCGACCCAAGTGGTGTTGCTGTCAGCTACACTGCCACAGGACGTGCTCGAGATGACGTCCAAGTTCATGACCGACCCCGTGCGCATTCTGGTCAAGCGCGACGAACTCACGCTCGAGGGCATCAGGCAATTCTTCATAGCTGTCGAAAAGGAAGAATGGAAGTTCGACACGCTCTGCGATCTCTACGATTCCCTCACCATCACGCAAGCCGTCATCTTCTGCAACGCTCGACGAAAAGTAGATTGGCTCAGCGCAAAGATGAAGGAGAACAACTTCCAGGTTAGCAGCATGCATGGCGAGATGCAGCAGAAGGAGCGCGATGAAGTCATGGCCGAGTTCAGACAGGGCAGTTCGCGCGTGTTGATTACCACGGATGTCTGGGCGAGAGGTATTGATATTGCGAACATCTCGTTGGTTATCAACTACGATTTGCCTACGAACAGGGAGAACTACATCCATCGGATCGGGAGGAGCGGAAGATTCGGCAGGAAAGGTGTCGCGATCAACTTTGTCACTGCGGACGATGTCAGGACGTTGCGGGACATCGAGCAGTTCTACTCGACTCAGATCGACGAGATGCCCGTCAAGTTGGAGGATTTGTTGTGATCGCTTCAACTGGTATCGTTGTTGCTTGTGTTTGTTGTTGCCTTTCGCATCTTTGTACTTTTAGCATGCCGTCGTAGTGAATTGACGCTTTGCATCCGCTCAAGGCAATTCTTCTCCCGGCCCCCCCTCACGACCGCACTCCTTGCACCTGATGCACAGCTACACGATAGCTGACACCCTCCACCGATGCAGCCGTGATCGTCTGCGCAGTCCTCGGGCGGCCGCTGCTACTCGGTCTCGGTGGAGCTGGAAGTGGCCTGATCCCCTCCTCGCCTCTCTTCCCCCCAGCACCGCTCTCGACACTCGAATGGTACGAGCCGAACGACGCGCCTCTCTCCACCAATTGCGGTCTTTGTTGCTGCTGTTGCTGGGAATGCTGCTGACTCAAAGCGCGCATCTGTTGCTCGCGCGTCGGGTACTGCGACTCGCCCCACGCATCCGCCGTGAACGGTCTTAAGCGTCCACCATCTTCGTTCGTCTTGCTGCGCCGCCTGCGTCGTTCTCCATCTGCAAACGACGACGGCGTGAGGATCGCTCCTCCAAACGACTTCTGATGTCGCAGTCCCAGAGGCTGAGAATGCTGCTCCAGCGTTGAGGGCGAGGTGGTAGCAAAGGTGGTGGGCGAGGAGTCTTCCGAAGCCGTTCGTGCGAGGTATTCCAGTTTGATCGTCTCGGAGGCGGTAGGCGGTCTGCTGCTGGAGCCGGTCGTCGATGCAGCTCCTGTACGAGGCTGATTAGAAAGCAAACACTTGATGTCATTCGCCGTGCCCGACGCCACACGCCGACGATGACTCTGGTACGAAGAACTAGCCGACGAATTCAACGACGTGCATCTTTGCCTCTCTGCCGATCCAGCCCCAGCAGCAACAGCACTGGCGGGGGAGCCAGCAACCACATTCGCCTGGAGCAGAGCAGGATCGATCCGACTCTTTCGTGCCAACCCAGCAGGCAAACTGATCGGGATCAGCTTACGTCCGTTGATCACCATCGGCTTTGCAAGCTGCACACTACCGGAGCTCATCGAAGAGACACTGAGCGACGTCATCGACGCCTTCTCTTGCAGCCTCTTGCTGCTTGATCCACCCTCCACCTCCACCTGCTGCCCAAGGTCCAGCTGAAGCGCAGGTGCAACATCCGCACCGGCGCTGGCAAACGAGCGAAGCTGACGATGCGCCGAGTTGGACTGTCCGAACTGGGCCGAAACGGGCGAGGCTTGGAGAAGATGCAAGCGGGTCATCGAGTTATCTGGGTGAGTCGCATCTCTACCTGGTGTAGTGGGCTGAGAGCGGAAACTCGATTCGGCCGATGTGATACTCTTCTCCGAGGCGGTGGCGCGACTGGCTTGACGCAAGGGACTGTTGTACGCGCTGCTGACGACGTGGTTGCGTCGAACGGGCGAGGTGGGGTCAGCAGTGAGCTGCCGGTTCGAGAGACTTGAAGAAGCAGGCGAAGCCGTCGTCGTAACCTGACCCTCGTCGTGTGCGTACGATGCAGATCTCGGCGAGTCGAGCGTCTCACTGCTCGCCATGGCCTTGGACGCCAGCGTTGGCACCATCTGCTTCTTGACGAGATTCAAGAGTCTTGACTTTCTCGCCCTTTCCGGGTTGAGCAACGTCGCCGAGCAAGAAAAGCGCAGCGGCACCAGTCTTCGTCGCCCAGCATATCCACCATCGGTATCGACGCGATAGGCAAACTTCCACGCCAGCCTTCCCTTGCGTTCGTAGCCCGACACTTGATGGCTGCCAAGCGTCGTGAGCGAAAGAGATGCCTGACGAGTCAACAGGTCTGCTTTTGTATCTTCGCCCACGGTGAGATGCTTGAGCAGCGCCGTGACTTCCGACTTGCGGCCCATTTCAAACGCGAAACCGTCGACAAAACGCGTTTCTTCCCCAGGGCCAAATTCGAGCGTACCAGACTGCTCGGCTTCTTGATCCTTATCGCCTCGCGATTTTGGCCGTTTGGGCGTCAATACACGCGCAGCTTCGGTGCCTTCTACGAGCTGTTCCGGCCTTCCGAAAGGATCGTAGGCGAGATAGCTCATGTTGACCTGGTACGCACGACCGTGATCACCTTCGAGATGCAGCGTCAAACCCGACTGAAGGTACGACGCCCAACCGGCACCTCCTGGTTTCGACGCCGATCCAGTTCCACGGCTCTTTGGACGAGGAAAGGCGGTAGTCGTACGCGGTGTCACGGGAAGAGAGCTGTTGGTGGTGGCGGGAGAACTTGCCGAGCAGATCGAAGAGCCTGGAGTCGGCTGCATGGCATGGAGGGGAGAGTGAAGCTCAGAGCTGATCGCCGATACCTGGCTTGGATGTCGCTGAGGGACCAGCGAAGCTGAAGCTGCTCCAAATGACAAGCTGGAAAGCACAAGAGGTCGTTGAGGATACACCGGAGCTTGGAAAGGCAGAGCTCGTGAAGCAGCGTCGGCGGCGGCCGTCTGCATTTTAGCCGCTTCAGCGCGATCCGACTCGCCCAACGTACGCGAACGGAAACGACGGCCGAAGAAGGGCGCCCGTCCGTCCATCTGCGCTGTCGACGGGCGACGGTCGGCTGCCGGGTCATTGAATCTGCCAGGCACAGGTGGAACCGGATGCTGAACATGCAGCGCCTGCTCTACCCCGAGCAGAGGGTTTGCTTCAAGACGCAACTTGGGCGTCGAGGCGACTCGCGCGCGCAACAGCCTTGATGCGGTGGATCGATTGCTGCTCACATCCCCAGAGATGTTGTTGGAGCTGGTTATGTTGGCTGACGGAGAAGGTGCAGGCGCCATGTTGTACGATTGCACTTCGTAGCGCACCGGATCGGTGGGCGAAGGTACCGGCGACAAGGATGGTAGTGGCAGGGCGGCCATAGTGTGCGGCGATACTCGCGATGCTTGGCTGTAGACGTCTGCCGTGCTGGGACGGCGTCGAACTTCTTTGGCGTAATCGGGTTGAGTGGCGGTCAGCGTCGAGTTGAAACTCGGAAGGGAAGGAAGAGAAGGGATGCTGAGAGCGTCGGTTTTATGCGTCGACGATGGACTGCGCTTCACGTATGAAGTCGAAGAGGCCGGAGTCAGGTGAGCTTCGGGTCCCGAGTGTTCAGCAGTAACAATGACTGGGCCGCCAGTGCTCGATCGTGAAAGGGCCTCTTCTGCACTCCAAGCCGAAGCCGAATCGGAAGAACTGGCATGGGTCGAGGTCTGAGAGCGAGAGCACGATGGCAACGAGCCTTCATGTGAAAGATCGCTTCCAATTAAAGAAGGACGATCATGACGCTGCCCCTCGTTGAACCCGCCGATGTTGACAACCGTGGGACCGGCCAGTGCGTTCGAGTCTGGTGACGGCTGCACGGTGTACTCTTTGTCGAAGAATCGATAGGCACGATGGTAGAGTTCCGAGGGAGCTTGGGCGGGGCTGTGCACTCCACCTTGAGCTGAAGCGAGCGTGTCTTGCATGGACGAGGACTGTGACGTGTCGCTTGCCAAAACGTCTGACACAGCAGAAGAAGATTTGCGAGGGACCGAGAGCCTAGCGCCAAAAGTAACTTGGGATGTGGAGTGCGGCAAGTGGGGTTCATCGATGGTGTCCTCAGAAAAGCGGGAAGAGAGCACGCGGTGCTGAGCGCCAAGGGTGGGCGGCCGGTAAGGAGAGTGGGAGATGGGCGAGGAAGACTGCATGGGCGTGTCTTCGTCGATGGTGCCGATGTTGAAGGAAGGCACACGACTGGGAGAGCTGCCGCTGCTCGACGCGGAAGCACGCGGAGGGGTGAAACGAATGCTGTCGGGCCTACTAGGGTATTCGTCGGGAATGTCGATGCTAAGCCTGCCGAAATCCATCGAGGCCTGACTGGATCGTGCCGAGTTTCGCGAGATGGAGCCAGTGTCCGAGTGGTTTCGAGATGGGTGAAAGTCAAAGGTATCGGAAAAGGGCTGGACCCGAGGATCCAGACAGAGTGGCACTTCTGCCGAGCTCCACAGTGTCGAGATGCTGCCTGCTCTGGAAGCTGCCCTGGACATACCAGCGTCCATTGCATGGCTTTCGGCAACGGATGCGTTGGGCATGGACATGATGTTGTGATACCAAAGATTGTACGAAAAGGGAGCGTCTTGATGTTGCTGTCGGTCAAGCAAGAAGAGTGACTCGAGGAGAGGGAGGTTTATATCGTATATAAGAGATAGGTCGCTTCCTATTCAAGCATGGTGTGCCCACTTGTGCTTGTGCAATATCAGCCTAGATGAGTGGGGCTTCCTCCAAGCGCAGCTGTACGAGTGGTGCTGGGCTAAAGTGCTCGAGCCTCGTGTTCGGCCAGGCTTCTTGCCGTAGCTTGAGCAGAATCAAGCCGGATAACAAATCAGGGGCACCGCTACAGGCAGCTAGGTACCGAGGTGGTGCCGATCGTGCCGCGTTGTCAGGCTGGAGGAGTCGAGGCAGAGGTGTGCGTGCGTTTGTTTGGACCTAAGGTGGGGTCAAGTGGTCGGGCAAAAAATGTAGGGTGTTGTCGAACGTGCGGTGGGTATGTGAAGGAGTGTCGATTGTCCTACTTGAGCTAGCTAGAAGAGCATTACGAAGGTTGTAGGGTTACGCTAGGTCGGCTATGCGTGATTCTCTGACGCGGTGGAGATGGTGGTACCAGACAAGGTGAAAGGAGGTGACGATCGAGAGCCAAAAGAGAGTGGGGAGTTGATGTTAGGTGGAAGGGGGGGGAGGAACGGAAGTAGACAAGGTGGAGCGAGGAGGGACGAGAAGAAGACGAAGTAGCAGACGCGGTGGTGAGGTTGGTGGGCTGGAGACGTGGACGGAGCGTGGGGCCAAGATGGATCGAGGTAGCAGGGATGAACCAAGAACGAGTTGTGGCCACGAGTGCAGTTGGGAAGATAGCGGAGCTGCAGATGGCAGCAAGGAGCGTGGCATTCGATACTCGCTCGCAAGCTCAGGTACGCAAGGAACACGGTCTGCTGAGAGGACAATGATGTGCTGGCCTTAGACGTCGTAATGATGATGAAGAGGAATGGTGCCTGTCTCTTCTGTCTGCTTCAAAAGCTAGCGACGATTCATTTGGCGTCGAGGAATGTGTCGTTTCAATGCTCGCCAACCAGACGACGCGCACATGGCATCAACAGCAGCAACTGCGGAGAACTCGAGTCAAACGTGAGGAAAACGAGAAGCAAGGAGCGTGTCAATTACAGTCCTTGAGAATGCAAAGGACTTGCAGGACAAAGTTCTCTGAGAGACACACGCTCGCAAGGGGTTATGTGGCACTTCAAGGGGGTTGCACCAACAGATCTCTTGTCTGTCGGAACATCCGTCGTGCAGCTTCTGCATCAGTTGAGAGCGGAGTCAGATGTCAAATTCGGCTGCGTTCCGATGCTCTCAACCAAAGCCTCCTTCTGTTGGTTGTCGGGCCAGCCGGTTCCTGTTCTTTCTCGCAAGTCGGCGGTCGAAGGTGAAAACATGCAAGGCCATGCAAACCAAAAGTGCTGCAAGTCCTTCGCACGAGGCTGCTTCTTAGTCGCAAAGCTTCCTGCGGGACTGGAAAGCCACTGCCACGGGCCCTGCGAGTGTCTCAAAATCATCACTCGCCAAAAGCCGTGCGTGCATACAGACTGTTCCGCCCAAGCGGATGCTGCCGCAGAGTTCTGGCCGTGCCGCAAGCTTGATACTTTGCAACAAACACGGTCGATAGCCCAGCTCAAAGCCGCGAGGCAGTATGTCTACGGACCATTGCTTTGCTCCGTCTCTCCGATCTTCATCGACGGCGTTTGAGTCGAAAACAGACAGGGAGGGAGAGGGACAAAGAGCCCGTCAAATGGAACATTTGAAAAGGGACGAGGAAGCGAGCGCATCGCCAGCTGCAAGGGATGCTCCATGAGGAATTGAACAAGCAGATCCGCCTGCTCCGCTGCATCTGTTAATCAATCTCCTCCAAAAATAAAATAAAATTCAGGCTCTGATCCTTGCAGCCAAAGCGCGAGTGGACGAGCGAGGGCGTGCTGTCCTTCACACGCTACTGCACTCCATCTCCTTCGTCCTTGCACCTCTCTCTCTCTCTCTCTCTCTCTGGCGGGGTTTGGTCGTGATGGAGGCTGTGAATACGTCGACTGCTGGCTCTCTCGTGTTAGCATGGAGCGGCTGGTTCTGCCACAGGCTACGCATCGCCTCTTTTCGTGTTCATGATGTGACAGAACGCGATCGTGGGTTTCGGTTTCTATGAGACACCCTTTCTGATCAGTTGTTGGCTGCTCGTTCAACCTTGCCACTCCTCGTCGGAGGCCGTTCCCAAGCGCGAAACTCCGAAACAGTCTCATGTTTTCGGAGTCAGGCGAGCCGAAGACCGACCATCGTTGTCTTGTCAAAAGCCAGAGACATAGGAACAGCGCTTTCGGCAGCCGAGGTCCCAGAGTCAGTAGAAGCTTGACTGAGACCAAGCGCAACAAACGCTGGCATCGGGTGTCAAGGCCCGATGCAGGAATCGTGTTCGGTGCTTCCGAGGTCAAGATGCTACAGTACGTCGATAGGTTGCTACCCTCACTACGATTGTCAACCTTTGCTCACATCCTCGAGAGTCGACTCCTGCGCTCACCCTTTCACCCGACAGATCCTCGTATTCCGCTTGCTTGGTGTTCCGACGCTATTTTGCTGTGGATCTCGTTCGCAGCCCATCACACTCCAATGAGCTTTCAGATTTGCACTATGCCGATGGAGTCAAGTTGTCTACAAGTAGCCGACCCTTTGCGACAAGATCATTGCCGGAATTGGTCAACATGGAAGAGATGAGATTGTAAAAGATGTAGTAGTTTACTCGGAGTCCTCGAGGTACTGTTGGCGGGATAAGAACGCACACGTCAGAAGATGTAACGCTTGACCGAACAGGATGGGACTGTCTAAGCTTACCTTTCCTCGAATGTCCTTCCACTGCTTCTGTGGTTTTTGTGAAGGTTCAATACATTCGCAAGTCGGAGCGAGAGACGAAGCAGGATCAAGTCAGTAATCAGCGAGACCAAAGTGGGCGTGTCTTTCTCTTTCGGCGAGACTGGAGCAGCAAAAGCATGGCATGGTCGTCGGCAGGTGTTGAAGCAGTAGCATTCGCCGTGTGGATGAGAAAGATGAGACGGGGATCCGCGCTGCGTCCGTGTTGTCGACAGTCAATCGCAGCTGATACACCTTCTGAGCAGCGCCTTCGTTGATGTCCTAGCCTAGAAATGCATGCAGAGCCATATCTGATCGGAGTCCACCCGACATTGTCATTCGCAGTGCTGCTACCTGTCCGTTCCAAACCATGCTGGCCATGTGTAGATGCTCGTGCTGCCCCGCTGTCCTGGGTCGTGTGAGAAAGTCGAAACTTACGCCCCTGTTATGGGCATCCCACCATGCTGTGGTGGCAAGGTCGTAGCCGATGCCGAAGGCGAATGCGCCAAAGAAGATGGAGCCGACGCTAATCCAATGAAAAAATTGAAAGAGAGTGCAAGCTGTCAGTAAGAAAGCTGTTGCGAAGGGTGTGGAGGTTGAGCTGCCAGATGTGCAGTTCGTCGCTGTAGCCAAGCAGCTCTGAGGCCACAAACAGCGCAGTCTCATTCCTGTCATCCAAGAGGAGTCGGTTTCGATGTCACCGGAATGAGCCGCGCTGCAAAGCGGATGCTAGACTGCGGTGGATCTGGCAGGGGTTGCGTGGAGATGTGTCGCTCCCAAGTCGAAACTCACTAAACCGAGTTACGCTTGAAGACGGTGTTGTAGACGGACTTGGCCAGCGACATTGTGAATGAGCGAAAGTGCAGACTAGGTGACGATGCAGTTGGTGGAGGGAAGTCAACGAGATCAACGTTATGACAGCGACAACGAGCAACTCGAGATAGGCGAGCAATTCTTCCAGAGCAACGCGGCAGCGCGGCATAGAACACGGCTTTGGATTTCAAATCAAGCATTTCAGCGAAAGTCGGGTTCAGGCGGATGCTTAGAAAGTTCGGAGCCGAATTGATTTTCACATCGTAAATTCTAGGGGGTATCAATTTTTCGGGCAAGTCATTTACTCGAGTAAATTTGCGGCTGGGGTTTCTCGGAAGCCCCATTTGGGGTTAATTTTATTACGTAAGCTCTGCCAAATACACATTTGTCTGGACATCTCAGGAAACCCGCCTTTGGAGCAGCGTTTTTGACATGCCCGGACCCTGATCACGTCTTCTCGCCTCCTGCGTGTGTCTCTTTTAGCAACACCATCTCCTTCCTTTGACGGACGGCCAAACCTACTCTACCCCTTACCGGCGCAGTACGCACTTCCCACCAGCATTAATCGTAGCCATGAGCTTATTGGTCAACAACGACACAGCAAGCGAGGACTCGCTCTCGCAATATGACCCGACTCCGCCTTTGACGGATCAGCAGCCAACTCAGCTTTTGCACCAGGAGGGGCAGCAGCTGCTCCCTCCGCCCCCTCAGTCTCAGGCCTCAACTTCACGCTCGCGCCGCACCACAACGACCACCACCACCACAGGCCGAAAGAACTTTCTTTGGTCTTCTCAAGACGTCGAAAAGCTGGTCTCGATCATCTACGACAACCCTTCGTACCAGGTGTGCCTTCTGCCCTCGCGCGAGTCAGGCCCTGAGGATACCGCAATCAAGCTTCGAAAAGTCGCGGTCTGGCGGGAGCTTTTCATACAGATCTTTCCCAGCGCCAACGTCATAGAGCCCGCTCGCATCAAGACCAAGCTCAGGTGGCTCCACACCACATACACGACGCAGAAGAAGAAGCTTTCGCTCACTGGTGCTGGTTTTCTCGAAGGTATGGATCCATCCGACCCAGTAAGTAATCACCCCTTGCTCGATGTCCAATGTTTGTATGTATCGCTGACGCATTCACCTTTCATTTTGTAGACCTACGTATCTCGTGCTGCGCTGGCGGCAAAGTTCCCTTGGTTTAGCAAGATGCACGAGATGATGGTTGATCGCTACGCTACCGAACCGGTTCTGCTGCTCACGACGCCTCCTGTTGACTCTGCCAGCGACAACGATCTCGCAGACGACAACGATCTCGCAGACGAGGAGATGGTGGATGCCGAGGCCAGCATCCAGCCTTCGCACGGCTGCAATCTGCCCAACCTCTTCGACCTGGTGGACCGCGATGGCTCTGCTTCTTCCAACATTGCTTCTCAGGTTAGCCGCAGTCCCACCCCCGCCACACGGCTCACCCCTGGTCCATTGTCTGGCACTTCTCTCGCATCCCCTGGTCCGTCGTCTGGCACTTCTCTCGCATCGGCACCCAGCACCCCTACGGCCTCCTCAGGTGGTGCAGCCTCTTCTACTCGTGCCACACCCGCCTCCACTGGCAAACACAAGCGAGGTACTATCGAGCAGAAGAAGGATGTGGTCGCCGACGCTTTCTACCACTCGCAGGTCGACGCCATGCAGTATCGACTTCAACTCGAGCAGGAGAAGACCAAATGAGAGCAGATGCGGCTTCAGGCGATGGAGAATCAGACCGCTGCTATGCTGCGCATTCAAGACGATCAGCGCCACTTCATGACCGAGATGCTTCGTCTCCTTGCTGCTGCCAATGGCTCTCAATCGGCCTCAGGTTCCAGCGCCAACGCCGACAGCTAGTAAGCGATCTGCTTGGCCATCTCGGCATCATCTGGCGCGTTTGATCTCCCTCTTGTGTTCTTCCGTACGTTCTCCTGCGTCATGCCACGACAATGTTCTTGCTCCCATCCCCTCACCATACCCGCATCTGCAAAAGACAATACTCTCTTCATACCCTGTAAACTACCGTGTACCATCAAGTGCAGCTTGAACCATAGCATGAAATGCAACTCCTTGTCTCTGTCATTGGGTTGGGTGATATGTGTTGCGACGAATGTGATGCAATCGATCCAGGTCAAGTGGTTTGATTGGAACATTACAAAGGGCCATGAAAGGGACAAAGTGCCCACTTTTGCGGGAGAGTGCGCATGCTTCGCTTCTCTCATCATCTTGTCTTTCACTCTTCCACCATCTCTCCCGCAGGCATCCTTCTTCACCATACACCTGTCGCTGGAGTGTCTTGATGCAACGCCATGCCTCGCAGAAGCAACAAGGAGCTTCTTCTCCACTCCATCACCTGCACGCTGGAGTCAATTCTGACTGCTGAGGCTGCTCAGCTCGAGACCAAACAGCTTACGCCTATCGACACAGCTGGCCTCGACGATGATAGTGATGATGATATCGAATTGGAGATGGAGTGCTCAGCATCGTACGCGCTCATGCAGCTTTACATCCAGCTCATCAACCGCCGCTACGCATTTGATCAGGTACGAGCATGGTCACGCCCTGAGAAGATGTACACACTTCTCCAACGCTTCGCTTCAACCAACACATGCACCTATCGAGGCCTGGTCTGCATGAGACCCGAGGCCTTCGACAAACTTACCCTCAAGCTCCAACAGACAGTGGCGTTTGGTAAAGGATACATGGACATCAACAGAGTCAGGGAGATTGCAGCCGTTGCATTCTATCGGCTGGGACGCTCCGGTAATGCGGCAAGCGAGCGAGACATTGCATTGCAATGTGGTTGCAGCGTCGGCAGCTTGATTGGGTGGACCGACAAGACTGTCGAAGGGCTCCTGGAGATGTCCAAGGAGATCATGGCATTTGCAAGTGAAGAGGAGAGAGCGGCTGCCTCTGCATGGGTTAGACAAAGGTCTGGAGTTCCAGAGTGGGGTCAAGGTTGGCTGGTGGTCGATGGAACTCATATCTGGCTCGCATTCAAGCCGGCTATGATGGAGAAAGAGCACCGCAACTACAAGTCCTTCCACAGCTTTAACGTTGCTCTGGTCACCATGCCACACTCACTGCGCATCGTCGAGTCTGTGGTTGGGCAGCCAGGCAGTGTGCAAGATTCAAAGGTGTGGACTTCGGGCAGCAACATCCTCAAGAAACCACGCCTGTACCTGGACGAAGGCGAGTTCATCTGGGTTGACGGGGGCTACGGACATTCTACATTCACCGTCGGACCATTCTCACATGTCCACGCAGACAAAAGCAACGACCTCAAGCACTTCAACTACTCCCTTTCGCGCGTGCGAGTGCATGTCGAACATGCGATTGCCTACCTGAAGAACCGCTTCATGTGTCTCAAGGGATACCGAGGGAACATCTATCGCGTCAAGGATCAAGAAACTGCTGCCAAGGTCATCCAAGAATGCATCATCGCCCATACCTTTGCAAGCCGATACGATGGGGATGACGATCTTTTTGCCCTTCTCCAGCCAACATATTCGGAGGACGAGATCCATGAGATCTTAGTCTCAATGCGGCAGCATGAGGACAGCAGCAGAGAGACTCGAAGGACTCGCAGGGCAGCTCAACGCCAGTACGAGCACGACCGTGCTGAAGCAACAGCTGGATTGTCTCAGACTTCAATCTCGAGGATGCGGATCGATGGAGCGCTTGAGCTTCGTGAACAGATGTTCCAAGCTCTTTTCCGCTCAACAGCCCGGATCGAAGAGGACACCAACGCTCGATCAAGACGATACGAGAAGACTGTGGCCGACTACGAAGCAATGCTTCGCGACACAACCACAAGAAGGCATGCCCATCTGGAATCGCAGCCGTTGCAAAGCCAGTCATCGCAAAGCCAGTCATCGCAAAGCCAGTCATCGCAGAGCCTGCCTCCTTCTGCAGGCTTGTAGAGAACAGCCCTGTCTCGGTCTCAATCCATTGTTTTCCTTCCTGCTCTGTCCGTGTGTGTTGATGTATGGAGACTATATATTGTGGACGCTTGATGACCGAAAGGAGTATACATTGCGGCTTGGTGTGGCGAGGAGAAAGAGCAAAAGAATCAGAGCCCTAACAAATTTCACAAAATTCATGATTTCCCGGCCGAATGAATCATGATTAATCCGGCCGAGAAAGCATGATTCATCCGGATGCATAATTTTTCAACTTTTGAAATTGCAATTGAGCTGTTAGAACAATTTTTGTCTCAAAAATTCACAAAATTCATGATTTCCCGGCCGAATGAATCATGATTAATCCGGCCGAGAAAGCATGATTCATCCGGATGCATAATTTTTCAACTTTTGAAATTGCAATTGAGCTGTTAGAACAATTTTTGTCTCAAAAATTCAAAAAATTCATGATTATGCCCACTTTTTCCACACGGGGTGCTCAAAATTAGCAGGAAACCCAACCTCTTGGGTTACCCGTCTGTGAATTTTACTCCAAAAATTGATACCCCCTTCTGAAGTTTTTTATCACGGTACCATTGGCGTGTCATTGCCTGTGTGACGGAATTGTATCATTGGCCAATTTTGTCATACTCATCGGCTGAAACCTAACAAAAAAACATGTCAAAATTCGGCGCTCGAAATTCGACGCTCGAAATTCAGTGCGCGTGTGGAAACCTGCTCGCCGTCGCCATCAGCTGTGCTTGTGTACTCGCCGTGACTGGAAATTTGGTGCTCGAAATTCAGTGTCTGCTTACCCTCGCTGTCACCATCAGCTCTGTACTCGCTGCAACTGTCTTTGAGTAAAATCTCATGTTTCCTGCTGTTTCTGCAAGAAAACCATCCTATTATGCATGCTATGGAGTTCTTTGATGTATATGATTTTTTTTCTCAGCCGATGATACACCTATGGTCCACATTATCATTGGCAATGATACCAAAGTCATTTCATTGCTATCTCATAGCCAGCCTATGATACAAACTCATTCATTGCTGTACCATAGCCTATGGTCCAGTGATGAGTGAAGAATCTGGTGTCATTGCCTATGAGAGAGCCGATGGTACCATTATAAAAAACTTCAGAATTTACGATGTGTTTTGCAGAAGCTCAATGTGTTGTCTATGATGATCTCACAATCTTTATTTTTTTTTTCCGTTGTATCGCACGACTCGGCTGCGAGGCCTTTATTTTCATGCAGGGTTCCTCCCAAATGGTGAAATTCGAGAGGTCGAGCCCCTGACTCTCGCTCCTCGCTTGCAACCAGCCAGAGAAAAGAGGGGCTTGCTGCATGTCGCGCGTGGCGCGTGATTTGAGCTCACGCGTTGACTCTCTAGAGACCAACACTTCCTGACACGGCAGAGAGATGAAACACGGAAAGGACGATGATGATGGCAAAGACAGCCAGCTGGTCATCATCATCGGCATTCACACTCCGCTTCCTAGTCGCAACTGATGTTGAGTTTCGGCCCTGAAGCCGCGATTCCCTTTCCTCCACGCGTTTCGAGACCCCTGTCTCCTAGAAGATCTATGCCGTCATGGCACGGCACGCTGCGTTCTCACATATCATCGCACCATTGATACCAGACTCGAGTATGATTGTCTTTCTTACCGTGCTCGTCACGTCAGGCTGTACCGAAACACACCGGACGAGCCGATACGGGAACGAGAATCGATAGGAACGGGCCGTGAGAGAGTGTTGCGAAGACCCCTGAGAAAGGCGACAAAGAGTCTCGGATGCTCCGTCCGAAGACGGGCGTCGAAATGCAAAGTGGGTGACCAAAAGAGTGCGGCAATTCCGCTGCAGCCTCGATTCTACTTAAACAGCTGCACGAGGTGCATCGTATCTCGTCCTTTGATGGCTTGTCACGATTCATTCTCACACCATCACATCCTCCTTCTTCACCTCTCGTCGCTGCTGCCGACGTCCTCATCTTTCACTCACCTTTTCCAAGATATTTTTATCCTGGCGGAGTTTCATAACGACTCTCAGGCGGATCCTGGCACAGGTCTCGGATTCACGAACGTAACAAGGCACATCCTGCATTGTTGATCCGGAAGCATCGCACGGCGGGATACCTTTGATCGGACAACCTTTTCGAGTCTCTCAACACTCATAGCCTCTCTTCTTCTACTGGACATCCGTACGGGATGAAAAAGGTGCAGCGATTCATTGGCGTCGGCGACTCAAAGCCTGCCTCGGTGCCCTTGAGCACCAGCCCAGGCAACTCGTATCTGAGCGCTGGTGCCGTCTCGAGCCCGTATGGGTCCACTCCCACAACTCCTGGTGTTGGTGCTGGTGCTAATACTGCTGCTTCGGTCAGCTATGATGTCACTGCCCCGCGCCTCTTGCCGCCTTCACAATCCACACCGGCTCAGCCACAGCAGATCTCGCCTCAATCTTCTCAGGTCTTTCTGACGCCCCAGGCTACAAGTGCAACCGCCCAACAGCAGTACTTTGACCTTCCCACCAGAGCCGTATCTCCGGTGTCACATTCCGTCTCGCCCATGGGTATGCCCACTCTCAGCCACTCTACCTCCTCGGCGCTCAATCCTGCAGTCTCCACCAACGACGTCCACCTCGTCGAGCGTCCCGACCTGCACAAGTCGCTCAAAGCTCTCGAGTCTCTGCTCGTCAACCTCGACGAGTATCGAGACCTCTCAGCTCGCCTCGCCAAGGTCGAAAAGAAGCTCTCAAAAAGCACCTCGGACCTGGAACGCACCAAGGTCGTCCTTGACACACCCGCTCAAACGCTCCAACTCGCTTCGGCCATGTTTGAAGGCCTCGCTGACGTCTCTTCTCGACACGCAAAGCACGTCCAGAGGGAGTATGAGGCGGTCAATGATGCGTGTGCCAAGTACTTCAAAAAGGTAGCCAAGGAAGAACGCGCACACGACGAGCTCGTCCAGACGCTCGATGCAAAGATCAAAAAGGCCAACGCTGCTCACGAGAAGAATGTCAAGAAGGCTACTGCAAACAAGGCACTCGAGTCGCACGACAAGTATATCGCCGCCGTCCAGGCGCTTACCAACGACATCAGCCGCGCAAAAAACGCCCACGCCCTCTCGATGGCCGCCAAGAGTCACGCCTCGTCACTGCTCGTCGCCAGCACCGTAGGAGGCTTGGCTGATGTCGAGTTCAAACGTCGATGCGAGTCGGTGCGCCGCGTGGGACCTCACGTCGGCCGTCTCAACCAGCTTCTGTGCTTCACCTCGTCCGAGTTTATGCCTGCTCTCCAGGCTGCGGAGTTCCAAGAGGTCGAACAGGGCCAAGCCGAGTACTTGGCCGGGCTAGCGGCGCAGGTCGAGGCGTCGGTTGCTGCTCAGGCTCAGATCAATGCCAAGATCAATGAGGATACGCAGACGATCCTGCGAGCGCAGGAACTGGGTTGGCGTCCGCCTTCGCCATTGGCTCCACCTGCTGCTGCTGATCTCGCCAACCTCGGTCGCAGCAACAGCATGAACAGCAACGCCAGTCGAGCTACCGACGCAGCTGCTGCAGCCCCGCGATCCACATCCTTGCAACTGCAGCCTGAGCGTGACGCTGCTCGATCGCGTTCCAACTCGTCATCCAACGTCGTAGCCTCTCCATCTCCTTCCGTTTCCGCCCAGCACGATGCCGCATCAGTGCACAGCATCGCCACCGACAAGAATCCAAGACCTGCGACGAATGGCACCGCGACGCAAACGCAGCCGTCATCGGCGCAGTCGAGCACCATGCTGAGCGAGCCTCAACTAGGTGCCAGTCTCATCCGTGCTCCGTCAGGCTCCACGATCAAGTCGATGGCGGCACAGCCTCACAGCTGGGATGGTGGCTCGGCCTCTTCCAGCTCTTCGGCAGTTGGTGGCCCTGCGAGCAGCGCGTCGCTAGCACACGATCGCGATCGCACCGTTTCTTCGGCGCAAGAGGGCAGCGTCGTCGACAAGCTGACGGTGCCACGCGAGGACTCGGATGCTGCTCCCCCCAGCCTGAGTGCAACCAACAGTGCACAAGGCTCGGACGACGGCAATCGCATTCCACGCACGCCTGATGAAAGCGAGCCCATACCCTTGATGCAGTCCAGCCGCAAGGCTTCCTTCCAGCAGCTGCAGGAAGAGAGGGACACGTTTGACTATCGCAGCACTGCAGAGACGGATCGTTCGCGAGCAGTCTCGTCACCGAAAGTGCGACCTGCTGAGCGCGCACTCGAGCAGTACCGAGAGCAAACGACGAGGGCTGAAATGTCGCCGGCTGCCTCCAGGTCCAATCACGATACCATTGCCACGAGCCAGCCAAATGACAGCGCAGCTGACCACGCCAATGCGCGCAAGATCAGCCTCTGGGAACGCGAACGCGAGCGAATGAGGCAGCTCGAGAGGGAAGAGGAGTTGGCAGCCGCGCGCGCACCCGTTTCTGCGACCTACCAACGTCCGTCCTCGGCGCTCTACTCGAGCAACACGGCTTCGTCGGCTTACAGCGATGACGGTGGCTGGTCCCGTTCCAAGGTCAGTGTCGGAGACGTCCACGACAAAGGTGCAGGTTTGCAGTTAGGTTTGGGCCACCCACGCTCGTCTGCGGCTGACGCACACGACCTCGACCGGTACGCTCCTGCAGTGGGATCTACGCGTCTCTCTGGCACCGGCGTCACTCGTTCGCTGAGCACCGACACCACCGCCTCGGAACGCAGCTTTGTCGCACGTATGAAGGCTCGCTACCAAGCCGAGAAAGATCTGGAGCGCGAACAGCGCGAGCTCAACGTGCTCGAAAAGGAACGTGCTGCGCGCAGGGCCACGATGGACCCGACCTTGTCGTTGCCGTCGGTGAGCGGTGTGCGTGGTGGCCGGGTGCCAGAGATTGCGTCGCGGTATCAATCGGCGGGGGCTGGAACGTATGCGCAGGAGGTGAGCTCGGGTCGACGATACCACGATAGCTTGCCGGCCTACGCTCCCTCGGGCAGCGGCGGCGGCATCGTTGGGTCGCGAACCAGTGCCAAAGGGTCTGCTCTGTCAGCTGCTGCAGGTAGTGGAAGCGTCGACGAGTTTGGCGAGATTGTCAGAGACACTCGCACCCTCGCTCCAGGTAGGCGATCTGTGGAACCACTTCATTCCGATGTCTGTGGATGTCATCAGTGCTCAGCACGGCACTATGGCAGCGGATCAACGAGGATGGACAATGCACGTCGGGAGGGGGATCTGTCTACCAATGCGCGCAGCCCACGCGAGTACAACGTTCGCCACACGTCGATGCCCGTTGTACCGCGTCAGAGTCAGCCGCCGTATACAAAGCAGCCACAGCATCAGCAGGCTGCATACGCATCGTCTCCGCCTCGCGCCACGCCTCGTGATGCGTACGCGTATCGCGAAAATCTCGGCGTTCCAGGGGGTCGAGATGCGCCAGCACCGCGTAGGAGCTACGAGGATGTAGACGGTGGGTCGAGACGCGTGGCCTTTGTGGAATAGCCTCAGACTATGCGGTAGGAACGACAAGGACGTGATTCTGTGTAGAACATCTGCACGAGAACGTCAACGATACCCCTCCTTTTTTGCTATCGACTGTATATCCTAAGCATGGTGTTATCGATGCTTTACATGTCTTCTTTGCGTTGCGAATGGTGTTCGACTGAGCGTGGTGGCGAGATATGCGAGCTGAGAGGAGCAGGTTCAGGTTGGTGAGCTGAGCTTCGATCGTGGAGCGAGAGAATGCGGGGAAAGGGTCGCTGGTCAGGGGGGAACTAGGTATGCAGCCTCGCAGGGTGACCACGATGGTACGGAGCAAGCATTTGTATGTATGTATATGTGTGTGGGTCACACTAGTGGCTCTCTCGGATTCAGTGCCACGTTAGCTCGCGCCTCCCTTATGGGGAAGGGTGCACGCCACACAGGTAGAAAAACTGGAATATCCTGTATCCTGTATCCTGTATCCTGTATCCTGTATCCTGTATCCTGCATCCTCTGTGTGTGTGTGTGTGTGTGTGTGTGTGTGTGTGTGTGTGTGTGTGTGTGTGTGTGTGTGTGTGTGTGTGTGTGTGTGTGTGTTTATCTGTGTTGTTTCTACTCGACCACAACGTGTGACCCATAATTGCAGGCAGGAAGTGGATCTCACCCTCAGATAGGGCCCTGGCAGGTACAGAGGCTATCTGCTCTTTCTACGGAGCAGATTGCAGATTGCAGGACCGAGCTGTGTCGGAAGAGTCACGCCACAAATGGGTCGTTGACGTACCCCCCTGCACGAGCATGCCCGGCATGGTGCGCACCTCTCTTTTCCGAAAAAAACGTATCCAGGTACAGCGTCCAGGGCATCGGCGAGATTGGCGAGCCCTGCGGCACGCCATGCGTGGCCAAGAGGTACCCTTTCGAGGTGTGCCCTTCGAACCGGATCCGGAATGACTGCTGCTCCAGCCAGAACGTCATCCACCTGCATAGCTCCGGCTGGCCGCGCTGGTGCATCTCGTCGATGAGTCTGTCGTGGTCGATATTGTTAAACGCGCCCCCAATGTCGACGCACGCCAGCGCCGTCGCCTGTCGGCAATTGAGCGCATTGCGACCCGCCTCTAGGAGGTTGCCCACCGCATCCGACATAGTGACGCCCATCACCGAGCCAAAGTGATGCGCTTGCGAAAGGAGCCCCGGAGCGTGAGCCGAGAGGTGGTGCAACCGGCGCGTCACGATCGCCTCCATCAGCTTGCTCGCCACATTGAGCAGCGAGATCGGCCGGTACGACTTGGGCGACCATAAGTCGCGATGCGCGCCCGGCTTTGGAAGCACGGTAATGCTCGCCTGCGACCAGTCCTCTGGCATATCCCCGTCTCGGACCACCCCATTGACAACGCACAGCAGCTCCCTCACAAACGACGGGCACAACAAAATCGCCTGCCTCAGCAACCTCGGCGAGACGCCATCCGGACCCGGCGCCTTGTCCACGGCCGCCTCCTTGGCGGCCGAGAACAGCCCATCCTCGGTCACCATGAGAAGGTCCACCTGCGTGAGTCCGAGCTCGTGCCACTCGTTCTCCGGGCCGACGTTGGTCGACGGGAAAATGCTGCGCACGAACAGCTCCACCTTTGCCTCTGGCGTCGCGGCCACCTTTTACCCTTGCCTCGGATCACCGAGATTGCCTGCCAGCCACGCTTGCCGTCCAGCGTGCCGATGCAGTTCAGAACCACGCGCGACTTTGCCTGCGTCAGCGTCCGGCTGAGCGGCCGGATCCGTGCATCCCTGCATACTCCAAAGAGAGCCGAAGACGAGCGTCATGATACCGGAACAACGATATCTATGAAAGAGACTGCGATGGCGAGAAAGGAACCGGACACAGGAGGGGGAGGACGAGACCATGACAAAACGACTCCATGTGAAAAAAATGCGATGCAATGTGGTTTCGATGCGAGAGACAAGGGAGGCGAGAGGGTGGCGCGGCTGAGGCACGTGCGAGGCACGTGGGAGGCACGGCGGAGGCGCAGAGACACGGACCAGATAGAGAGGTGACTGGTGTATTGTTGGCGCAGTGCCTAATCGCGCGGGAGGAGGATGACGGACATTTGCTCAATTGATCGAACATTGCATCGATCCTTGCTAATTGCTCTCTGAGAGAGATTCGCGAGAGTCTTGATCGGGTCCACCTGCAGCATTAGCAGCTGGCCAGAGCGACTTTACAAGGCGCGCAGGAAACATGGCGTTCCACAGATTGGCGAAGGCTTTGCGCTCTTTCTCGTCTCCAGTCATAGTAGCAAGTAAATGCAGATCGGTGATACGGGCCTTCTCGGCGTCAGAGAGCGGTAGACGGTCCCTATCACGGATAGCTGCTCTGCTGTAGTAGGCTTCATTGCCCATGAGATCCTGGATAAAGTGATTTCGCTTCAACTGCAGCATAGGCGTTGGTCAGAATCTAGGCTGTGACGGCTCAGGATACACCCAAGGCAACTCACTCGCGATCGCAGACCCGGGAACCAAAGTGAAGTCTGGACCATCTCCAAGGTGTCTAATGTGCTGTTGCTCCGCATCACCTGGCTCGCATTTCCTCCTCCTTCCAATGCAGCATGTGCAATGGTTGCCGGCCAGTTAGTTTGCAACGCCCAGGGGACTGGCAATCGTCACCATGAAGCAGCTGAGTGCCCGAAAGAATGAGAAAGAAAATGGATCAGACAAAAGGTACATACTTGGAGGCTGCGGAAGAACTTACCCTACATCGTTCTGCTGGCAGAATTTGCAACGGACGCTGAGCGGCCTCGGATCCTGCCACTCGCAGAGACGAGCCCAGATGATGCGGCACAAGCTCGCCTTTGCCAACAATGTGCGTCCTTTGCTCGATCTCCAAGATGCCAAAGTCGTCGTGAGCTTTGATGACGAGCTTTTGTGCAAGCATCCCGCAGCGTAGAATTGCGCGCACGACTTTGCAGCCGCACTCAATCCTGAGCAGAGCGAGATGACGCGGCTGTACGTCGCCAAGAGCTGGCATTCCAATATGGGTGCGGCGGCGCGGCCTACCACCAGCTGCCGGTGCGCTTGGCGCAGATCAAGCCGCTTTTGTTGGCAGTAATGGCCGAAGTGGTTCGCGGCGGCGAGAATGCAGGTGGAAGCGACACCCAGGCACTGCTCAAGCTCAACGCGCAGGGCTTTTTGGCCGACGAGAAAGTTCGAAGCTTTGTCGCATCGCTGGCACAGGTCTTGCGCGCCAATCGCAGTCAGAGCGCCGTCACAGCAGGCACGGACCAGAGCCCCGAGTTGCATCAGCTCGTCGCACAGCTCAACTCACTGTTGGGCAATTTGTGCCGTACCGTGGCCTGCTGTCGCCTCGCCGACGAGCCGCCGACGAGCATTGCCCAGCTCACGGAAGCCATGTGCATGATATGCAGAGCACGCAATCCGGTCATCTCGAGATAGATTCCAAAGAAGATGTGAACATTTGCTTCCTCCTCCAGAAGACCAATTCACCAAGCCCGCACAGTGTTCTTTCTCAGCCAGGTCCGTGTTCCTTCTTGATCCTCTGCCAAGTAGGCGGCCCTAGGCAAGGGGCCTCACATTTTGAGGCAAGCTCTTTTCGTCGACAATCAGCATGTAATTCGGGGTCTCAGACACTTCCATTAGGCAAAGAGGCTTTACATAGTGCTTGTTGAGGAGCGAGGCTAGTCCTCATTGCTAATCGCATCCAAGGCACTGGTCCGAAGTCGTTCTTCCGCTCCGGAGCTGAGAGCTGACAAAGTGCCGAGAGATTCCGAATCCGGCCGTCAAGACGGGAACCGTGTTACCTGGGAACTAGTCTGATACCTACTGCGATATCAGCATGCACCACTTTCGATACGCGCATACTGTAAGAGGCTTTATCCTCAATTGAGCCAAGTTGTGTGGTAGAAGTTGAGGGGGGCAAGTGGGTCTTCCGTCTGGAGCCGGAACCAAACAACAAACCTTCTCATTAGAGCAAGAGACATGATCATCGCAGCTGATTGAGAGTAAGCACGGCCATCGCAAGCTTCACACAAAGTCGCAAGGATCATGCATTCAGTTCGACGTAACGTTTGTTCAGTACCCACCATATCCTTCGGCAAAAAAGGGGGGGGGGCCGCCGCCGCCTTCTATGAAACCATCGGAGAACCTGTGCAAAAGTTTTCGGCAAAGTACGAGGGCGAATCTAGCCTCCAAACGCGACTCCTCGACAAAGTGTTGAAGTAGCAAAATAGCGTAGCTTGTGTTGGGCGCGCGTTAGCCTACGTTGGGCGCCTTTGGTGCAGCTTAGCGACAATGAACTCGGAGGCAATGTGGGCAATTGGTCGTCTCGGCCTTGAGAGTCGAACGATATGGTCGTCAACGTGTTGAAGTAGCTCTACAACATGGCTTGTGTTGGGTGCACGTTAGATTTATGTTGCGTGCGCATTGGGACCAATTGACCATGATTGTGACAGCGCTTACACAACGTTGCTGTCAAACTGAAGTGAGTAGAAAGAGTCAGCCAACGGGCTGCATTACAAGGTGGTCGAGTTGATTGGGACCTTACTTTGCTGCAACCTCCAGCGCCTTCGTATAACGTCTTGTGAAAGTGGTAGAAAAAGATGTTCCTATAGGACAGGTCCGACTCTTGAACCGCAAGGAGTGGGAATGCCGTGTTGTGCGAGCGCCTCACCGTTGACGTAGTAGAAAGAGTCGCTCGGGTTGTGCAAGTCGGTGATTTCCATGATGCGGGGGTCATCACCGTCGAGACCCTCGAGCTTCTCGTCCGTGGACAGCTCGCTGCCAGTCTCTGAGTCAAAGTCCTCCATCTTCATATTCTCATCGTCGCCATGTCCCCATATAACGTTTCATCGTCTTCCAAGCTTGTTTCAATCTCGCCCGTGTGCATGCCAAGCGACGAGTTGCGTAAAACGTCGGGGGCGCGAGACCGTGTTGTCGTAGGTCAAAGAGGCAAACCACTTGTCGGCACGCCGTACAGCTCTGCGAATTCCTCAGAGGCTGCTTTGACGTCTCTGAGTATGGCGATCAAAGCCATTGTGGTCTGATCTCCGCCATCAAGGGTATGAGCGTGACAAGAAAGTCGGCGAGCAGCTAGACCGAAAAGTCAAAAGGGGGGGCACGGAAGCGACTAGAAGACGAGCAGCTTGTCGAAGCCGTCCATCTTGGCGAAGTCCATGCAGTACGAAGTGATCTGGGGGACACCTTCAAGGACACGTCGGTCGAGGCGATGACCGGGTTCGATTCGAGCCTGGTGATTTCCTCCTTGCGGATCAGGTCGGGCTCGTCCTTCACCACGTCGACCATCGCCACCAATCAACCACCAGTGGAGCCCTCAGCAGCGTTGGTGGCAGCAGCCTCGTCAGCGCCAGCATCGCCAACCAGAAGCAGGCCATACGCAGCGCACACACGCAGCGCGCACATTTGCATCTTGCGGAAGTACAAAGTCGCGACCCACTTGGTTGATGTCGTCGAGCGAGGGCATGACCGAGCTTCTGTCCAGGTTGCGGATGTTATGAGAACGACGAGGAGTCTAATGAGGCCGGTGCTGATGACGGTGTGGCTAGCGGACGAAGAGGTGGCAACGAAAGCACAAAGCTGACCACTCAGTCGATAAAATAATCGCTCGAGACGGGAGTGTCGGTGCGCACAACGTCGATGAGTTGCGCAGCACGTCTTGGTCCTCATCAGTCTTCGCAACCTCATCTCTGTCCAGTACGGCCGCCAACAACAACCCCACTTGCAACTATAAGACTCGCCTGTCTTGAGTTGGACTGTCCCTTTCTGTTTCCATGTTGGCCCTTGTTACATTCTGACCAAATCTCATTGCCGCTCAGCAACCTTCCCAACATCCCATGTATCCATGGTACAACATCATCTCCAACCTTATCTCCAGATCGGGGCCCACAACTTCCAACTGCCACATCTTTGCCTTTGTCAATCACATCTGTGATGTGTCTATACTCTGTGGCACTTCCAGCTGGGACCTTTTGTGCTGTTGTTGGTTTTCCGTAAGTACTTCTTCTCTCTTGCTCTTGCTGGCCCACGACGCTTTGGCGCTTATGCAGGACGAAGCGGCGCACGAGCGGCGCCTTGGTGTGATGTGTCGCCGCAAACGCAGCACAATTTTCCCATATTCGCCGCCAAGCTTGGGCGCAGCACTCAACATCTTGACAAAAGATTGGGCAGAATACTATCTCGAGGATATGCTTGTATACATCCCTTTGTGGCGAAATCCAGTTGCCCTGGGATTGCATATGCTTCGCTCAAATTGCCAAGAAGATACCGCGGCAAGTATTGAGGTCTCAGACAAGGAGACAGGCTGGTTCTTTGTGCGCAAATGACGACTCACAAACAATACAAAAAATGTAATGCTCAAAGATCTCTTTGTGCATAAAAAGCTTGTGCCCACCTTTTTCAACTATCGCAGGCGATCAATCGATAGTTCGCAGTCTTTATCAAGCACTCGTCCGGCGATGGTCTTGACGATGAGATTGTCAGTTTTGACGATCGCAAGCTCGCCCTCTTTGAGCACGATGACATTGCAGGTGTATGAAAGCGCGGTAAAATGGATTCGAAAAGGCCAGCATCTCCCTAACAGCTCCGTCTGTACTGTACCTTCGCTCGTCGTCGACCGCTTAGTCATCAGTCATCCTCCCAAGTGCTGCGACCAAAAAGTCGATGAGCGGCAGGCGCTGGCGGTGGCGTAGGCGTACGACCGGCGTCAAAGCGGTCCCTAGCAGCATCGACTCAGACTTGTTGACATACTCGAAGATATCTGTCGTCCCAAGTGTGGTGCTTCGGCGCCGTGATTGGCGCTCCTCGTCGGCGCTTGGCGCACGACATATGACCACGGTGGTTGTTGGCTCATGCCGCCTTGTGACCTATGGAGCGCAACGCAAAGCTGCCCCATCTCCTCGCTATCGCCGAGGGGCGCCATGGAGGTGACATGACATCACCGCCGAAGCCCATGCGGGAAGCCGTTCGGGGTCGGGAAGGGCTCTACCGCTGCGGCTGACGGAGACGGGGGAGCGCCGTCAGCTCGTCACATAGAGAACTTCGTCAGAGCCTTCTGCTCGGCTTGCCTCAGGAGATGGCTTGGCCTCGCTTTGGGAGGGTGGGGAAGCAAGCACAGGCTCCTGGCTACGCTTGGGCGGGTGGGGTGCGATGGGGGCATCGTCTTTTCGCGTCTCGGGGCCAGGCGCCTGGGGCATCTCGGACTTTTGGGCGCTAAGGTGGGCGGCTAGCTTGCGTTTTGCGGACGCAAAGTCGTGATCCCCCGGTGCGTCGAGCGCTTTGGCTGCGGCGCTCCAACCACGAACGTCAAAGGGTGAGAGCACGACCCGGCTGCGGGCCAGAAGCAGCAGCTCCTAGTACGCACGATGCTCTTCAGCATGCACAATGAGCTTCACCAAACAATCGAGCTCTTCAATTCTCAGGCCCGCAATCTCTGCGGGCGTCACAAGCCCGAAGTCCAAGGTTGCGCGTACACGACCAGAATGACTGCAACAGAGGAAGCTATCTGTTTGTGCAGGTACTCATAAACTCATTTATGTGCTTTACCCTTAGATATCATCATACCAGGTTCACCAGTCGTAGTACTCTTCAATTGCGCTGAAGTTGATGAGTCCACTTTGGTGGTCGGCAGCAGTACGACTTCACTACCTGATGGCGCGCATCATAAATATTGTGACATTTCCAGGTGAGAACCTCAAGATGAGAGCTGGTTGCGAGGTTGCTGCTGCTTTTCAAAACATTGATTCTTCTATCGAACTAGACCTTTACTGTCCTGTACAGTATCCCACTGTACAAGCACATAAGAGTCGCTACAAACGACAAGTGAGCTGATCCTGCCCGGCCCAGTGTTCTGCATTCGAACCTCGCTTCGGAAACTGCAGTACTCAAGTTGATGGCACACGGAAAAGACCCTTCTCAGCTGCACCAAACGCGCCAAAGACCCGCAGTACCAAAGAGACAGAACAGCGAGGTATTTCAAATAGAGATGGAGGCATCAAGGAAGAAGGTGAGAGGTCGAGACCATTCAGGTTGCAGGGGAGGGGAGAGTCGAGGCCCTCCCACTGCAAGCAGATTCGAGGGAAGAGGTATCAGCACGCCAGAAATCGGCAACAAAATTCAAAGCAAAAAGCAAAGAGCTGCCATTCGAACACGTTACACTCCGGCAATAGTAGCTCTCTCGTATCAGAAGGCGACGTCTTGGGCACGAGAGAATGGCGAGTGTAGTGGCGAGAAGTGGTGGGTCGAAGAGGCAGGCTGCCGATTGAGGCATACAATGTCAATGCAGATTGTGGCTGCCTCCACTCTGTCCTCCTCAAGCGCCAATAAGGAAGACAGGGGGGAGTTCGATTCTTCTACGGGTGAGGGCGAGCGTTGCTGACACTGGGAGACAAAATTGTCTTGCCGCTGACCAAAGGCGATCGCTTGGTGGGAGGGCGAGAGAGCGGCCTCGTCAGCCGATGACGGCAGATTGGACATATCGGCACCGCGCGATTCAAGTGAGGTGTCAATGGTAGTGGGCGGTGTGGTGGCGTTCGGCGCAGAAACCTCTGCAACCCTTTCCAATTCATCTAGCCTAGCTATCTCCCTGTTGAGCGCTCGCGGCATACAGCCGTCCTTCAAAGTGTACCACCGGAAGAGCCTTTGGGACGCATAGTCAATGAACCCAGGCAGCGGAGGCGGCATTGTGAACTTGTGCAATTTGGCCTGAGCCCCCGTGTGTTGCGAGGCCCTCTTGACCAGGTCGGGATCCAGGCGAAAAGCTGAGCATAGTACCTTGGGCAAATCATCCTTCTCAAAGGGGAGGGCAAACTGTGTTTCGTCGAGGTCAAGATATCGCTGGATCTCTGCTCGACACAGAGGATCCCGGATGCATTCGAGAAAGTTGCCCAGGATAGTCTTGCGATTGGGAGGCGGTGGGGGTGCACAGGGCAGTCGTGCTCGGTTGGAAGGAGAAGCGTCACCTTCCAATGCCCTGCGTTTGTCCCTGGCTCGGCAGAAGGGATTCCTTCTAGTCTGAACAGGAGCAGGTGCCAGGCTATCTCCTGGGTTAGAACTGCCGCCACTACCACTCGGTGCTCCCGCACCGCTGCTGCTACTGGCACTAGGCGAGCCGGGATCAATAGGTCGAGCTGTAAGGTGGTGAACAGCCTCATCAAAGCGCTCCATCGTGATGAGACCTGTCTCCATCTGCATGCCAGCATATATGGCTGAAAAGCTAAAGAGATCACGACGAAAGTGGGGCAGAGTCTGAGTGGTCGGGAGCGGCCAGTGAGGGAGCAACGTGTTGTTGGTGCAGTCGAGGATAGTCAAATACAAGTGTTGGCCGGGTTCGGTTGTATGCTCCCAATCTATGCGCAAGCCGATACCCAACAAACCAGTCTGGAATCCGCCAAACGTCTGTCGACTTGAGAACATGGACTGGTAGTGGCGGCCAACCGCATCCCAGAAGCCACTCGCAACCGCATTGAGAGGAGATACCCGGTGATTGAGTAGGTAACGAATGTTCATCGTGCCATCATTGCGGAAATCCTGGATATCCTTGGCAAACTTGGCGCGGTTCTGGATGATGCTTGAATCAAAACGCATGACGCAGTCAACAATGTCGCTGTATGAGATCCGCCTGGGGTCCTTGACTTCAACGGTGAAGAAGGGGACCCCGCCATCGGCGCCTTCATCCGTCTGTACAGGATACCAGCAGAGTGAAATGTCCGGCGTGCGCTTTCCGAACGGCAAGTGGAGAAGGTCATTTTGTTGTTCGGCGGGAGTGGGAGGGGCGCGTCTGGAGCCCGCAGGATCAGGGGCTCGACTGGCGATTGCGTGGGCAAGGAGGTTGCGGGTAACACCGGCCGCTAGAACGCCAGCATCTAGGCGATTAGCAGCGTCGGTAGCAGCATCATGGTAAGGTGTGTCAATGATAAAGCGGTTGTCTTGGAGCATGACCGTTGTTCCTGTTGCTTGACGAAGGGCCTGCAGGAGCCGTTGATCGTTGGGATGTGCTGAGACCGAGGGCTGCATGCTTGCACGGTGAATAAGACCATCAAAGCAGCGACGGAGGGGGTCGAAGATGTTGACATGAAGATACGAAGTCACCTCATGCTCGTTGCGAAGGCGATCGAAGGTGAGGATGGCACGATCATCAGTGATACATTCACTGTCGCCATAGATTCTAGCAATCTTGCGCCACATGCTAGTCATGCGATCAGGTAGACTGTGGTCAAGCCGAACTGTCTTTGGAAGCAGACGGCCATCGGCGTCATCCGACCTGGCGTCAAGGCGCATATTGCCGGAGGGCTGCATTATGGCAGCAATGTTGTTGAAAAGCTGACTGTGACGCCACGTCCGAGAAGGAGAGCATTGGGGTCAGGCGATTGCGAGACATGTCAGCATCAGCAGGGAAAGTGCGGCGCGGGAGCGCGGACAGACCAAGGGGGGATGCGGACCGAGGAGAGGGAAGGGTGAGAAAAGCAGGGTGAGAAGAGAGGAAAGAGTGTCAGTTGCCGCAAAGGAGAGTGTGAGGGAAGCGGAAGGAGAGGAAGGAGGGGCCGACAAGAGAAACACACTGGTGCGCATACAATCTTGCGTACAGGTATGCGCAGCAGATTGCAACCAGAAGGGCAGGGATAGAAAAAGGGGAGACCCGGAACTCGGACCAGACTTACAGGAAGACGTATGGAAATACTGTGCGCGAAGCGCCAGGTGGGAGCGGCCGAGAGAAAAATGCGGGGGTGGCGAAACGAGTGGCGAAGGCCCTGGTGGAAGGAGAGAGGAGTGTTAGGGCGCGGCGCGTCGGTTGAAAAAACGGGTCGTATTCTTCACCGAGGAATCTGGTTGCTGTCAGCCGTGTTTGGTCACAACAAGCCGCGAGAGGCGGTGGCGCCTCGCAAGCGGCGTGAGTGAAGAGACGGGGCGATGGTGTTGTTAAGGCAACTGTGTAGGACAGCGACGGCGAAGGGGCCTGGGTTGGGATGGTGGTCAGGAAGGAAGGAAAGAGGGGGTTTTGGGGACGAGACCAAACTGGGAGGGGCGACGATTCAGCGAGTGAGCCCACCCTGCGAGACGCGCTGGAGCAACGCTTTGTCGGCCGGTTAGGGCAAGGCACGGAACCTCCATTAAGCTAACGTGGTTTGCGTGCAGTTCACAACCGAATTCCCCAAAATTTTCCTTGCAGGCCGACGCGACCATACAGTATTTCGCCATGCATCCAGTCACTTCAACCCTAGCCTAGGAGGCTGGTGCATAGTTGACGTCAAACATGTTTTAAACCTTCGATGCTGAACAGATATGGCGATTGGTGATTAAATAGCGGTGGTGGCAGATTGGGAGTATGGATGCCTAGCAAGCGCTGCGAAACTGAAAGCGAGGCTCGAGCAAGAGTCCAGCGCTCAGATCACCTTCCAGTTCAATTGGCTGAGTTTGGCGCAGACAAAAGGGAATCAGCAAAGCAGTGTGACTAGACAAAGGTGCTTAGACTGTTCGAGATGCCAAGTCCCATCAGTGGCAAAGGCCCTATACCAGCATTCGAGAGCCACTCAGATGCGCAGTGTCTGGACTGCACGGCTCATCTGACTCCAGATCCGTTGCCACCGGAGGTCAGTTGCGACATCCGAGCGAAGCTTTATTGTGCCTCGCTCGGGCTCTTGAGACTGTAAGGTTTTTGACGTTCTCAAAGCCAAGGTTCGAGTCAAGGCGATTGCGCCATGAGAACATGACTGACAAAAGGACGCGAACAATGCTGAGGACAGGAAGGGGATCGAAAGGGTTGCCCGACACCGGCTGATGACTACCGGCATACGTAAGGGGTCTGTGCTTTAGTCGAGTTCCATGATTTCGGACGTCTGAGGTTGTTCCTGAGCAATGGGTGCACAAGAAATCGAAGGCAGCCTCGGTTGAGCATACTGATTCCACACGGGGTTCGGCATGGTGTTGAGATGGCGAAGGCCGTGCAAGATGGGATCGGCATTCAGGATCTTGAGGAGAACTGGGCGAATCTGGAAGAAGTCGAGACAAGGGTAAGCGTGCTCGTTGGCCACACCGCGAATCGAGAGACGAGGACATTCCTGACCTGTAATGGGCTGCAGTCGGGGTCGCAAGCCTCGAGGTGCGTCGCCAAATGAAACCTTGGTGCCCAGGTCAAGGAGCACACTGATTAGAGCGCGTTGGGTGAGTGGCTGCTGTTGCAGTGGGGCGATTGAAGGGCGAGTGAGGATCGGCCCTGCGATTTTGGCCGCTTTGAGAGGATCGGTTTCGATTGTCTGTGGAGCGGCTTGGTTCTTGGCCTCCCAGGCAACATAAGTCATGTATCGTGCCGCGTGCCTCTCAGTGCGGCTGGCACGGTCATCACCTACGTCGTCATCTGCATCTGCTTCAGCAAAAGGCTGGTCGAGATGGCCCATGAAGACGGGGATGATACCATCAATGCCGTGCTGGCCATGCGCCATTTGCAGAGCGAGTCCGCGCTTCCAGCAGTACCACAAGTACTCGGGCGTGATCTCAGTGATCTCCTCTGGTAGCACATCAAAGTGCGTGAAGTGGGTCCAAGCTGGCGGCGTTTCATTAGCCACCTCGCCTTGTGATTGCATGGCAAAAAGACCGGTGCGCACGCCGCCATCATAGACGTCCTGGATGCGTCGACGCAGCTGGTCGAGATGGTCTTGCTCGAGAGTTGCAAGGCCTGACAGGATGGCTTCGAGGGGAACAGCTTGACTGATGATGCTGGCATCGGTCACGCGACTTGGTGAGTGCTCGAGTTCATCGAGCCGTTGGCGCTGAGCGGCGTCGCTAGCAACCGTCAGAGCGAGACGCGAGGCGAGCTCACCATAAGTGCCTTTGAGCGAGGTCATGACCGGGTCGAGCAGGCATCGTTGCCAAAAATTCTCAAGAATGAGTTTGTACCTGTCGTGCACCGGGCCGTAGCTCCCTCCGGTAACCAAAGACGGCTCTCGAACACGGGACAGCATGTAGAGCGCAGCAGCAATGGCTAACACAGGTTCCGAGGGCGAATCGACGTACATGGCAGCCTCGTCGGTAATACGGTTGACGATACGCATGTGGGAATCGACGGCCTTGCTCATGAAGATTTTTTGCTTCGCGAAAAGGGGAGAGCTGTCTGAGTGCGTGGGAACGAGGCTCAGCGCGAGCCGTGACGCCATGATGCTGAAACAATGTGCGCGGTCTTCGATAAGGAAGGCTGCGCCACCGATCAACTTGGTTTTGGCGAAGTCCCAAAAGCCACGTTTTTCCAGAGAACTCCAGAGCGGCCGTCCATAGGCGATGATGTGTTCTCGCATAAATGCTTCCGAGGCACGAGAGAGGCTCCTCTGCTCTGCCAGGAGCGCATCAAAGCCGACGCCGACAAAGGTGGGAAGTGGCGTGGAATTCTTGCTACGAATCGACGTTTTGGCATCAATATGCTCGACGAGATGAGCAGCACTGCTGCTGGTGCTCATGAGCACTAGCCAAAAGGTTGGATCCTCGAGACGAGTTTGGAGGTCGCTGATATAGCACCACGCGCGGCGGAGGCTGTTGAGTGGGTGATTCGCGTCCTTTTCTCCAGCAAGTATCAGCTCGACGCACTCGTCAAATGCTACTATCACGGGAGGCGCACGTCTAGCGCCAGCGTCACGGCGGAAGGAGTGCAGGTGCAGTGAGATGCGGCTGACTTGTTGCTGGAGGGCAAAGTAGGGTCCATGGATGTAATGCTGGAAGATGTCCTCGAACTTGTCCTCGTCGAGCAAGTGTCCAGTGGCTTGATCGAGCAGGCATTTGGCCAGCTCGGTGATATCCTCGAAGAGTTTCGTGCGTTGACCGTTTTCACCTTGATTTTGATCGAGGCGGTTGAGATGCAAGAGGTGGTGATGCTTTTCTTGGTCGGTGGGGCACTTGTCGAGGCTCTGAGCAAGTTGTTGGAACCAAGCGCCGAGGAAGCAAGCCACGTGAAGGTTGCACTTGTCTGGATGCGACGCTTGAGCCTTTTCAAAAAAGGTAACGACACCCTTGTCCGGAAAGGGGAAGCCGGCCTTGGCATTGGCGACAGCGTTGTCGGAGCGAAGGCAGACGTAGAGCAGAGGGGTGAGATGACGGCATTCGAGCACCATGCGCGTCTTGCCCGTGCCGCTCGACTGGACGATGGGAGTGCCGCGATAGTAGGGCCTGCGATCATCCTTACCGAGTTGGTCGAAATCAGAATCAAGTTGCGAGACAAAGTCGAGGAAGCGTCTAGGCGCATCACCGCGATACGCACGTCCAAACTGGGACGCAAGATGAGTATTGGTGTCTTGAACCTCTGCCGCTCTGGAGTTGATGGGCAATGTGACGGCAGCGTGAATGAGCACAAGCGCGAGAGACTCGTTGTCAGAATCGAACGTGGCGGTCTGACTCTTGAGATCCTTGTAGGCCGAACGCAAGGCCGAGGTCAATGCAGGCAGACGACCGACGGCGTTGTCTAGCTCTGGAATGTGGGCGGCAAGCTGCGTCCGGACTTGGTCGCTGACGATGCGCGAAGCGATCACGGGGATGTCGTGGGCCAAGCTGTCGTTGTCAAAGTTAGTCCAAACAAAAGTGTGCCGGGTAACTAGACCTTGCCAACATTCGAGCTGGCGAAGGCGTGATACGCATGACTTTGCCCTACGCTTGCGAGGCGATTCTTGTTGAGCCAGCAGATGGGTGCTAGTGCTGTCGGATCCAAGGGGAGGCGTGGTGGGATTGGCCGCGGTGGCAGGGGCTGCGACTGAAGCTACGGCAGAGGCTGCGACGTCCTGAATGACCGGCTCGGAAAGCGCGTTGAGGTAATCGCGCAGTCGTGCCAAAGGCCATTCGCTCGCTTCGAAGCGCGATGAGAGTCGATCGTGCAGGAGACGCGAAATGACTTGGTCATAGTCGGATAGCTGTCGAAGCTGTGAATTGTCGAAAAGGAAGCGGTCCAAGTTGGCAGCGATGTGCTGCTCTTGCGAAGGAGAAAGCGGCATCGTGACGCAGACTCATACGCGAACCAAGTTGCGAGGGATGTGATCCCTCATGTGGCCGTAATACTGCAACAACGCGGTAGTTGGTGGTGGTGGTGATCTCAGTTGAGAGGTGTCATGCTCAGAGACACGTTGTATTGTGGCTGGATGATCCATGTAGGTTGAAAAGAGACGCGACGAGTGAAAATCTCGAGAGCCACAAGGGGGTATCAGACAATCCCGGATCTTGGAATCCTGGGATTATTTCGGGCCGGGATTCCCAATTTCCTTTTTTTTTTTTTTTTTTTTTTTTTTTCCTATCAAAATGACAAAATCCTGCAGGATTTCAAAAACCTTGCTTTTGACCGCGATTGCGAAATCCTAGCTTGAGGATCAACTTTTTTTGAGCGCCTGTATGTTAGACCTCAACGAAGCATGCTCCACTCGGCCGTAAAGTGCAGATGTGGACCCTTAGAATGTGCACAACCCTTTCTTTTTGCTCGTCACCACTTCACCACCATCCTCCTTCCTGTCCCGGTGACAACGACAAAACGACTTACTAAGCTAAATACTAGGGAAAACGGGGACGAGAAAGATGGTAGATTGAAAGAGAGACGCTGACTCGGCCGAAGGCCGAGTTCAGCTCTCGTGCGAGAAACTAACGTACAGGAATTGGCCGGGAGCGCTAGCTCCCGACTCCCGGGACAGAGGCCCGAACAGAGACAGGCTCCGTCCTCGGAGTCGAGGCTGCAACAGGAAACGAAACGCATGAGACTAATCAACGGAAGGAACTGGCAGCGCGGCAGCTTGATGCGACGAATACGAAGATGCAGCGGATGCGGTGGGTCGACCTTGAAACGAGCTTGAAGCATACGTACTCCGGACCGGAACACGAGCGATAGATGCTTGATCAGCTGCGAGGGATGAGGCGGCATCAGTTGCGGCACAGGACGAAAAGCAGGTTGATGAGGCCAAAGCGGAAGGGGACGGCGAGCAGGACCTCTGTGATGATTGGCAGCGGCTTCCAAGGCCTCAGGCTTGCCGACAAAGCCAAAGTCAGGCCGGATGGTCGATGAGAGACCAAAAGAGTCGGCAGATCGAGGCTCCACTGCCAATCGAAGTTAGAAGCCGGCATTGTTGCGAATCGGATGGACAAGTTGCGGAGTCGAATGCGACGAAATATGTGGCACGTATGCGACTGAGCTGCTTGAGGATGCGCTCGAGGATGCGATGAAGCGACTGCGATGCGGTGATGCTGATACCGGCGATGCGATGCAGAGGAGTGGATGCGAATTAGGTGTGATGCCGAGCTGCGGTGCTGATGCGGGAGCGAGCAGAGGTACGGACGGTGAAGCTACGGCGATGCTGTTGTGATGCTGCAGATGCGATGAAGAGGAGCTGAATGGTAGAAGAGGTGTGGAAGAGACCAATGGCACCGAGCGCTGGGGAACAACACGCCCGCACCTATTCCACAACGAGGGCACTCGTAATTTTAAGCTCGAAGATGCACGGTCTCGTCGTCAGTCGCGTCTGAGTCGTGTGCTGGCCAATACGGCTTCAAGCGATCTTGATGCACTCGCTCCTCTCGTCCATCGATGAGGCTACGAACGATATACGACTTCCGCTGCTTTGACTGGACGGCGTATGGACCTTCCCAGCACAGGGCCATCTTTGCTGTGGTTGAATACGTCGACTCGAGTTGCGTCCTATGCTTGAGAACCAAGTCACCCGGCTCGTACGTTCGTGAGCTACGGTATGGAGTGCTACGAGCAACGCGCTTGCTTTGCTCTTCCTCGAGTGTTGCAGAGGCTTCCACCCTCATTGCATCGACAAATGCCCGCTGACTCCGTGCTGCTGCTACATCGGGCAGATACTCGCCTTGCTGTTCTCGTGTGTCCCGGATCGTGAAGCCATAAAGCAGCTCCGCCGGCGACCAGTTCTGTTAGATGATAGCAGCTGAAACTACGTCGACTAATACGAAGGCAACGTTAGTTTTATCAATACTTGTATACAACTTACAACATCCGATGCTGGGTGTTGGTACCCAGTACCTTGTTTCCTAAGTTGCGATCTTGGGAGAACGTTGCAAGGATCTTAAGTCAATATCCAAGGGTGACCCGACTCTGATGTCTAAGATCCGTCCCTGACAAAGACAATATAAAGTAGTGAGATAGCGCAGTCGGCTGGAAGCCTGAGGTACAACCGTAGACTATAGACACCCGACGATGGGTGTGGGATATCGCTCTGGGATCTAGGGATATGTTAGAGAGGTGGAAGATTCGATGTATTTCTGCTCTTCGGTGCTATGGAACTGGACCTTATATACACATGCGCCGCTGGTTGATTTTACACTAAGTCGTGCTACTCTCCCCAGCAGAGTCTCCCTATACAACGCCCTAGGACTTGTCCTTCCTCCATGGAGTGCAATGCCCGACATCGGGTGTTGCCTCCCTTCGAGTTCTCAACGTCCCGTTTTCTCCCTTCTCTCGTCCTATGATTGGTCCGGTACATAGATGTCCGACCATAGTTTCTTCCGTTGTCCTGGATGACTCGACATCGGCAGGTCTCGGAGGCAAGCACTCGTCATCGAGTCTTGTCATTGGTCGAGAGGTATATCGTTGCGTTGAGGTAGAATGTGATTCGCTGGCATCGCTCAACACCCATTGTCGGGTAGTGAGGTCCACGAACCAATGAGCGCGTCTGTCTGCGCGCCATGCGTAAAGGCATTTTCCAGTTGGCCCGAAAGTTTCCCCGACGTCGGCCTCTTGAATTAGTCCCGTCGGAGTTAAACACCCGTTAGTGGGTGAAGTGCCTCATGAATGAAATGCCGAAGTGGGAGACAAATTCAGATTCGCATTGTCGAATCCAACAAGTTCGCCATTGCTGGAATGGGCCGTCAATTGAGTTCTCTGACTGCGACTGCTAGGTACGGCAGCCAGTGCTGCAGCTGAGCTTCCGTCTCTCCGATCGGAGTAGCGATGAGCTTGCGGAGACTCTGAATCAAGAGACCGTTGTGCCGTTCGACCAATCCGTTGACCCAAGGAGCGTAGGCGGACATGATGATGTGCTCCACTTCGTGCTCTGCCAAGAAGTTGGCGACTTCGGCACAGTCGAAATGAGAGCCGCCGTCTGAGATGATCCGGCCCGGTAAAACGCTGAGAGTATCGTACAACTCCTGCAGTGCCTTGACGACGTCGTGCGCTCGTTGATGGGTGCACGGAAACGCCCAAACGAATCTGCTGAAGTAGTCAACGATGACCAGAACCTTGCTGTGTCCGTGAGATAGTGGCAGACTGACGAAGTCCATGGCCCACACTGCCATCGGCGAAGTAACCACGACAGGATCAATGGTGCTGCTGAGCCGAGGGCCGAACTGCTGACATGTCTGGCAGTGCTTGATCACATCGCGGACGTCGCGCCACATCGACGGCCAAGTAACCGCTTCTTGCAATCGCAGTATGCTGATCGTATTCGCAATGCCGAGATGACTGCGTGTGTGGACCGATCGTGCAAACGGCTTTGCTTCCTTCCTTGGCAGAACGCGGCAGAACTCTCCATCTTTGCATTGATAGAGATCACCGTCGTGAATCACGTAATCGTTGAGGCGGCTAAGCTTTCTCCGAAGGGCCTGCGATTCTGGCATCTCGAGGAAGAGGAGGAACCGGATCAGCAGCTCCATCTCATCTCCCCGGAAGTGATGCAGTAGCGGACCAGTCAGTCGATCGAGCTCCAAGTAGCGTTGAGCCGACGATCGAGCCTCGTCCGGATCTTGCTCGATGGCTAACACGAGAGCAGGTCCAAGGTCTTGCAGCGGCTGCGATGGCTCGTCCGATGATGCCAAAGGCCGATGCGATAGGCCATGTGCAAGTTGATGTCGTCTGCTGGCACAATGCCTGACCTCGATGATATTGTGAGCTAGCAGCTGCTCTCGCCATCGAGCATGCGCAGCCGGCATCTTGTCAGTCCGAAGCATATCCCGAAGCACAGTGCAGTCGGTAACAAGGATGATCTGCTGCCCGAACATAAATGAGGAGAACTTATCGAGTGCGAACTTTGCTGCTGCCAACTCGCCGAGATGAGCTGAATACCGAGTCTCTGACGGGATGAGCTTGCGGCTTGCATAGGCGATGGGGAAGGCAACTTTCTTTCTGACTTGTTGACCTCCGGCAGGACTGTCATGCGGGTCAACGACGAGCTGCCACTTGCCGGCATCGTCCTTCCTAACCTCGTATTCCTGCATGAGCACGGCGCCCATGCCTTCAGCGCTCCAGTCGCTCTGCACGATGAAAGGACGATCGTACCGCGGCTCTTTGAGGACGTTCGAGCTGACCAATGCTTGCTTGATCCGGAGGAACGCAGCGTCGTGCTTGTCACTCCAGACGTCATCGAGGCCTTGATCGTAGTCATCGATACGCTGCGTCAGCTCATCCATCGGGGCAAAGACCTTTGCAAAGCTGGGGATCTTGGAACGCAAATAGGAGCAGACGCCGCAGAAGATCATGAGCTCTCAGACCGTCGTCGGCTTCGGCCAGTCGACGATGGCCTTGAGGCGACTCGGATCGATCTTGATGCCATGCTGTCCGACGACTTGTCCACAGAAAGTGATCTCCTCTTGCAGGAACTGACACTTATTGACCGCGAGAGTGAAACCGGTGTCGATGGCGTGGTCAAGGAAAGCTCGCAGCCAAACGAAGTAGGCGCCGAAGTCTTGATGGCCTGCAGCAACATCGTCCATCCAAAAGTCGCTATCTCGATCGAAGAGATCGCCAAACGCCGTAGTGATGAACCGATAGTAAAGCGACGGACCGACCTTGAAACCAAACGGCATCACGGTGTAACCGAAGAATCCAAGGTCCTCGATATACGTGACTGAGAGCAGAGTCGCTAGCGGGGAATTGGCGACGATGAAGAAGCCTGCGCAGCCGTCACCTTTGAAGAGGTAGCGCTTGTTCGACAGCTTCGAAGCCTTGACTGCAATGTCGCCAGGCACGAATGCAGCATCGCGCATGTATTGGTTGATGGGAGCGTAATTGTGCACCAAACGATAGCGTGCCTTGGTCGTCTCTGCGGTAAACTGCAATGCGGTGATTGGTGTGGGGTCGGGCAAATCGGCATCATACTCCAGACCAGCCTCTTTGAGTGACGCATTGACCTGTCGGCGAAGCTCTTCGATGGAAACGTTCGACTCCAGTTCGGCTGATGGCTTCGGGACGATGCGCGTCTCCGAGATCCATCGAACTTGATCCTCGTCAATCTTGGTGAGGAACCCATTGTCGATAAGGTTGCGCACCTGCTTGTGGAGGAACTCCTTCTGCGGCGGCGAGAGTGCTTGTGTGTGCGAACAGCGTGCAGTGTTCGGCGGCTCAGTGGTGAGGACAGGATCGCAAACGACCTTGCGATTCTGCTTGCAATCGGCTGACGACTCTGCGAAAGCGAGGTGCTTAGCCTTGATGAGAGCGCGAAGGTGCTGCTGCTGCGCTGCTGTGCCTTGAGGACCGAATCGCGAAGAGAGGAGTGCTGCAATGCGCTCAGCTCACTCCTCCGACTCGTCGTCTTCCTTGCCATTGATGCGATAGGGCCGAAACTCCGCTTGATATTGCTGACGGCGAGTTAGATAGTCCGGGTCGACGTCCTCGACCAGGTAGAGAAGCTGCAGCTGTTGCAGCTCCGCTTCGTCTACCGGCTCGGCGAAAGAGACCTTGCGTGGTTGCTGCGGATCGCTCTGAGGTAGCGTCGCCCATGACATTGCGTGATCAATGGACTCGCTGTCTTCAACTGCTGTGTGTGCGACGTCGATATCCCGCTGCTCCTGTGGAGGCTCATTGAGTCGCTCCAAGTCTCCCATGTTGGGCCAACGCAGCAATGCGGAGTTGAGCATGCGTATAGCTTCGAGCGGGGTCCCTGGTGTGGGGAGCAGCGGATGCCGATGAGCGAGCGAGACGAGCGGAATCCAGTAGCGGTTGTGGCTAGCGATGCGATTGTCCGGGACGTAGATAATGTCGAGCTCGTAGAACTGTATCGCGCTGACGAGCTGCTTCCAAGGCTTGCCTAGGATCATGAACGGATCCGAAACGGGCAAGACCTCAAAATCGAACTCTTCCTCCGGCAGCTCGTTGTCGGCACCTTTGACGACGATGCTGAGAGCGACGCTGCCTTCCGTCTTGATGCGCCGACCATCCGCAAGACGCACATAAGTCTCGCCGGGCATGAGGCTAAGGGCGAACGGTGTTTGCTCGAGCTTGAGAGTGTCCAGCGCAGCATGCGAGACCACATTGACCGATGCACCGTCGTCGACAATGGCTCTGCCAACGACTCGCGTGGTGTTGTCAGGATCCCTGCCTGCGCCGTTGATGGGCATCACCATGACCGAGAGTGTGAACAAGTCGTAGCGATGGTAATGCGCCCGTTGCTGCAGTTCCCATAGATCTACCTTGGGCTTGACACGAGGCAGTTTACCCTGCGGCGCTTGCAGATCCGTCTGCGATAGTGGCTGTTGCTGCTGCTGCTGCTGCGATTGCTGCAGTTGCTGCTGGTCGGGATGCGGTGGCGACGGAATAGCTTGCTGCGGGGAATGCGGTTGCTGCTGTGCTTGCTGCGGCGAGGAGTCTGCTTGCTGCGGTTGCTGCTGAGGATGGAGCCTCTCGAGAATATGCGGCGGCGGTGTTGGCGTGCGGATGGATGGCGACGGCGATGTGTCTTTGGCACCACGAGACTCACTGCGGTCATCTTGGGCTAGCGCGATCGTCGGCATGAGCGGATATTCGACCGTGAGATCGACGATTGAGGTGGCGGCCGGAGTGGTTGATACTTGCGGCGACGGAGAAACAACTGAAGTTGCTGGCTCTGCTGGCGAAACGACAGTGACAGGACAAACTGGGGAGGAACTCGATGTGGAACCCAAATGCAGTGAGGACCCAACCTCACTAGCCAGGGTCGCTCTCTTAGGAGGGGTCGCTTGCTCGTGGCTATCCACGAGCTTAGGAGCACCTATCGAGCCTTGCTGCTGCTGCTGCTCGGTTCTCCTCCCAGGGTATGCAGTCGCGAGGGCAGCGCTAGTCTGCTCACCTCGGCCGCACCTGTTCGAGCGAGATAGCTCAACGTACCCAGCTGAAGCTGAGAGGAGACATTCGGGGACCCCGCTTCGAGGACCTCCTCCAGTTGCCTTCACGTCGCTACCAGACTTACCGACAGCTTGCTTCTGATCATTGGCGACGGCGCCGGAAACGGTGTTTTCTCGAGTCGCCGGAGGCGCGACTGCTTGCGACGGAACTTGAATCGATGCTTGTGATGATGCTTGGGACAATGCTTGCAGTGCTTGCAGTGCTTGCGATGCTTGCATTGGAACTTGCGAGACTTGATTGCCCAACGAGACTTGAGGAACTTGCGATGAACCACGAGACGAGAGATCTTGAGACCCTTTTTTTCGCGACACAGGAGCAAGAGCTTCCTGCGGTGGCAGAGGATAGGGAGAGCAGGACCACGAAGGCTGGTCAATTGTAGGGCTTCGATCCAGGAGAGAGGGTGGGGCGAGAAGGGAGACGATCACTTGACCCTGACGCGTTGGAGCCCTTGGGTTCGGGTCGTGAACACCCGAGGGCCCTAGGCATTTCCCTGGCATCGTCGATCATGAGAGCTAGCCCCATACATACGCCGGTACGTCTGCTCGGCCTGAGGGACCGGAGCATTAGTACAGTTGGAGATGAAATGGCCTCGGTGGCCGCAACAGTGACACTCGTTTGAGCCAGCCGGCATCGTACCCGGAGTGAGAGGGTAAGGCTCATCGAGCGGTGGCTGCATCGTCGTTCGCGGATGTTCCCGTTGGAACTGTTCGAGCGCCGCACGATACTGAGCCTGACCTTGAGGCGTATTCTCAAAGGTCATCTGCGCAATTTCGGTAACACGTCCCTGCGGCGGATCGCGAGGCGGAGAGGGGGGAAGCAGCTGGCGAACCAGTTGCTGTTGCTGATGATGCTGTTGCTGAAGCGGCGGGAGAAGGAATTGACCTTGCTCCATCGGCGGGGAAGGCGGCAGTTGCTGTCGAGCGGCGAGCACGTCAAGAGCCTTGCACATCTCATCGAGATCACGATGAAGGTTCCGATCCCCTTGCTCGCGCTGCTGAAGATTCTTGAGCTGCCTCTCGATCGAAGCCTTCGAGTCATGGTCGGCCAGGATACGTTCGTAGGTTGATTGAGGCACTGAGCGGCAAGTGTTAACGAACTCGCTGAGACTGGCGTTGCGAGGCTGTTCGATAATGGCTTGCAGCTCGTGGGGAAGAGAGTGCCACGCCATGAAAGCCTTGGTAGACTCGGCCAGGAACTCAGGGCTGACATCGGTGCCAAGCTCCCAGAGTCACTGTAGCCAGTCATCCCAGTCCGTATCCTTGCGGAGGAGGTCAAGAGTCGGCATCAGGTGAGCGACGAACCTATCGAAGCGGGCTTCGTTGCCCCCGATTGCGCCTCCCTCGAACCGGTCCAAAAAGGCTTGCTGCAGACGGTCCCAGGAGCTTCGGATCTCTCGAGGCTGGGATTCCATCCACGTCTCTGCGGGTCCTTTGAGGAAGTTCTCGAACAGCTCAGCGGCGAGAGCATCATCTCGTTGACCCGTCTGGAGTAGGTATCGCTTGAAGGCCTTAATGAAGTGGCGTGGGTTTTGAGCTTGCGAATGACCGTTGGCTGCGCCGTTGGCCGCGCCACTGAAGTATCTGACCGAATCGATGAGATTGGCCGACATCTTGACGAACAGCTTTGTTTCGATAGGCGATAGGACTTGATGCTGCGCTGAGAGATCAACAGCTGATGGGAGGTGTTGAGAGCTTGAACTCCCCGATCGCGAAACAGGCGAGTCTGATGAAGAGGGCGGCGACGATGGGATCAGGGGTACTGGGTCACGATGACTAGTGCTGGTCGAGACCGCTGCTTGAAGAGATTGACGAACTGCTTGCTGGAGTCTGAGACGTTCGGAGCTGCGGCTGCCCGGATGGCTCATACGAAAGCTTAGGCGCTGAATGCCAGATGGTTGCTGTTAGGGTTGCGATGACGATGAGACGATTCTTTTTTTTGCTGAGATGATGCTGGATTAGTGTTGTTGCCGTGGTTGACCTAAGTGTGAGGCCGTGTCGAGTGGATGGATGCTGATGATGGTGAAGATGCTGCTAGAAAGGTCGATGCGATCTGATCGATAAGGTCAAGAGGCGAAAAGGGAGAGGAAAAGCTGAGTCGCGCACGCCCGGAGATAGGCTGCGCCACACAGAAATAGGGAATAAGGGACGCGTCGGAATGCTGAAACTGCTGCCGCTGCGATTGCTATTGCTGCTGCTGATGATCGAGAGGATGTCGTAGATGCTGCTGCTGTATTGTTGCTGCCGGAGTAGGTGCTGCCGAATGCTATTCGTCGATGCCTTGTCGCTTCCGGGTTGGCCCCCCAATGACAACGACAAAACGACTTACTAAGCTAAATACTAGGGAAAACGGGGACGAGAAAGATGGTAGATTGAAAGAGAGACGCTGACTCGGCCGAAGGCCGAGTTCAGCTCTCGTGCGAGAAACTAACGTACAGGAATTGGCCGGGAGCGCTAGCTCCCGACTCCCGGGACACCGGACGGACTCGCCGAACCCTTCAACGTTTAACATTTAAGCATTCCAACGTGAGCGTTGTCTACCTGACAGACTCAGGCTCCTGGCATAGTCACACCATTGCAGCGATAGCCATGAGCTTCGGAGAAGACCCTGCACGCTTGCCAGAGCAGCTCGATGCAGAGCTGCTCGATCCTGCGCTTTTCGACAGCATGCGTGATCAGCCCGTAAGCTCCCGGGCTTCGTCTTCACCTGCAACGGCTCTCGACCGACCCTCGACCACTGCACAGGCCGCAACAGAAGGTGGTGCCCAGCAGTCTCTGCCTGCCCATCTTTTGCTTTTGCCTTCGTCTTCGCCTTCTCAGCCTTCGTCTTTGTCTTTGCAGAACTCGTCTGCTCAGCCCTCGACCTCTCAGTCTTGCCAAGCCCGTTCCACCCAGCCTCCTCAAGCCTCTGAATCTCGCCAGGCTTCTCTTTCTGCCGCAGGCACAACCACTGCTTACCCGGCAAAGAGAAACTTCATCTGGTCGGACCAAGACACCCAACATCTGGTCCAGATTCTTCACGCCAACGAATCCTTTCAGCTTTGCCTGCTTCCAGCATGCAGCAGCGAACCTAACGATAACCACCTTCGCAAGAACGGAGTCTGCCGAGAGATCTTTTCTCAGATCTGGCCTGCACACTCGCCGATCGACCCAGAACGGATCAAAGGCAAAATTCGCTGGCTCAAGAAGATCTACTACGAGCAGAAGAAGAAGCTCTCTCTCACTGGCGCCGGTTTCCTCGAAGGTATGGATGCCACTGATCCAGTAAGTACTTGTCCTGTTCATGTTCTATGCCATCGAAGCTCACTGACACTTTCTCTGTTCAATTTCGATCTCTGTACAGGCTTTCGCTTCTCGCTCTGCCGTTGCTGCCAAATATCCGTGGTTCGCCAACATGCATGAGATGATGAACGATCGTCCTGCTGCTGGCCCTGCCACACTCGTCACTACGCCCTCTCTCGACGATGACAGTGATGTCAACATGGATCTTGACAACGAAGAAGACTTCGATCATGCTGGGCATGGCCGTGGCCTGCCTGGTCTCGATGACGTGATGAACAACACATTCACGTCGGGCAGTGGGAGTGGCAGCGGCAGTACTGCTCTGTTCACCCGGGCTTCATCGATCACCAGCATGCCTTCTCGTGCCGAATCTTCTGCCCCATCTTTGCAGGGCGCTCCTTCTACTCCCACTCCCATTCGTGGCAGTGCATCCATTGCTAGCACTCCAAGTTCGACTGGCAAGCGCAAGCGAGGTGGTATCGATCAGAAACGCGACTCTATCGCTGATGCTTACTATCGCTCGCAGACGGACACCATGCAGCTCAAACTGCAGTTGGAAAAGGAGAAGACGGAGCAGGAAAGGATCAAGCTCCAAAAGGAGCAAGTCAGAGTTGATCACGACAAGGGCAATCAGGAGCTACTCAAGGACGGCAACCAAGCAATCAAGGAGCAGACTGCCGCCATGCTGCGCATGCACCAGGACTCTCACCAGGCGCTGATGACCATGGTTAGCCTTCTGGCTGGTCGCTTAGCTACTGAGCCCAACAACGCTGGTACTGGCCACAATGCTTAGGCCCCTTGCTCTTGCTCTGTCGATTCCATTGCTCTTCGAAGTTTCTCTTTCGTGGTGTATCTGCTACTTCCCATTCGCCGCATCGCTGCATCGCCGCATACCCTCCCATACCCGCTCACATACCTCATACTCCCAATGTAGTGTTCGCAGTTCCATCAATCGCAACTGTTGACAACGTTTTGAAAGAGAATTGTGCTACGATTGTGATGAGGAGTAAGATCATCTGCGCAATCGAACAGAGGGTCCAAAGCACCCACCTTTGCTTTTCTTTCACTCAACTCATCAGTTCACTCGAGACTTCCTTTCTCTCATCCATGTCCATCTCAATCACCTTCGCCGCAATCCCAGGTTGTTATCAACCACCATGCCTGCCCGCTCTGCACTCATCAGCATGGTTCGCTACAGTGACAAGCAATTGCTGCTCCTGAGTGTTCATAATGCTATGGAGCTTGCGTTAATGGATGAAGCAGAACAAGCTGCTGCCAACAACGAACACCTACGTGGAGCACTGGAAGGCCAGAACACTGCAAGTGACAACGTCTACAATTCCAGCAGCAGTGACGATGATGACACCGGCATCGACGAAGGCACATCTGCTACCAACGCCTTGATGAACCTGTACATCGAGATCAGCAAGCATCGATATTCCGTTGACAGGACCAACGTCTACAAGCGACCTGACAAGATGAACACAATGCTTCACCACTTTGAAACCACAGGCAACCTTCGATACTATCATGGACTGGTCCGCATGACACCTCAAGCTTTCGACAATCTTGCTATCAGGCTGCAGCAGACAAAGGCATTTGGGAGCGGCACAATGGACATCGACAGGGTCAGAGAGGTGGCGGCTGTAGCATTCTATAGGCTCGGCAGATCTGGTAATGCAGCTGGCGAAAGAGATGCTTCTCTGCAGAGTGGATGCAGTGTCGGGAGCGTGCTAGCGTGGACAGAACTGACTGTGGCAGGTTTGATGGAGATGAACAAGGAAGTGATGGCATTTGCAAGCGAAGGAGAACATCGAGCAGCAGCAGCGTGGGTCAGACGAAGGACAGGAGTCCCTGAGTGGGGCAGGGGATGGTTGGTCGTCGACGGAACACATGTCAAGCTTGAGTTCAAGCCGGCAATTGTGGGTAACGATCATGCAAATTTCAAGAACTTCTTCAGCATCAACATCACCCTCGTTATACTGCCGCACTCGCTACGAATCGTGGAAACCGTTGTTGGTCAGCCTGGATGCGTGCAGGACTCAAAAGTCTGGGCATCGGGCAGCAACATCCTCAAGAAGCCTTGCTTGTACCTTGATGAAGGCGAATTCATCTGGGTTGATGGCGGATATGGTCACTCGAAGTTCACCGTTGGACCATTTGCTCACCTGCGAGCCGACAGGAGCAGAGACATGTGGCACTTCAACCAAAGCCTCTCACGAGTGAGAGTACAGGTCGAGCACGCTATTGCATACCTCAAGAATCGGTTTATGTGTCTGAAAGGCTACCGTGGCAACATCTATCGTGTCAAGGATCGAGACCTTGCAGCACATACAATTCAAGCATGTATCATTGCACACACCTTTGCCAGCCGGTATGACGCGGATGAAGAGCTTCGAGAGCTGCTGGAGCCTTCTCTCTCGGAAGACGAAATTCAAGAGGTTCTTCATTCAATGCAAGAAACCAGGCAAAGCCGTCAGGAGCTACGACGCACTCGCCAAGCTGCTCAGCGTCGATATGAAGAGGAGACGGCTGAGGCAGCAAGAGGTCGGTCCCAGTATGCCATCTCGAGGATGAGAAGCTCTCAGGCGCACAATCTTCGGGAGGAAATGTTTCAGGCTCTCTTTCGGTCAACAGGCAGAGAAGAGGAGGATACAAATGCTCTGTCAAGACGCCACGAGAAAACTGTGGAAGACTACGACGAGATGATGCAGGAAGCTGCTGCTCAAAGAGCACAAATGCCAGCAGCGGGTAGATGTTCAAGAGGTCCAAGAAGGTCTGCAAGAGTAACACAAGGCTCGTCTGCATCAGGATCGACATCGCTTACTCAGTCTCAGTCTCAGTCTCAGTCTCAGTCTCAGTTGACACACTCGCTCACATCGTCTTCTACTCCCAACAACTAGCAATGCTACCACTTCACCTGACCACGTGTGCATCAACAGGAATGTGCTATGTATCACACCCGCATCTCATCTTTGGCAAAGTCCTGCAGGCGCTCGGCTCCAACGCAGCCGAAGGCCAGTCGGACGCTGTCGCCGAACAGGCTCTGTCCACCTTGATCCACGAAGGCAACCAACGCATCCTCATTGTTCTCGACGAGATGGACCACCTGCTGCAGAGCCGCACACACCAGAACATCCTCTACAAGATTTTCTCGTGGACGTCCAACTGCACCGGAGGCGCCCGCAGAGGTGCAGCGTGCAGTCTCATCGGCATCGCCAACTCGCTTGACTTGACCGAGCGCTTCGTACCGCTGCTGGCGAGCAAAGGTGCGTCACCAGCGCTGTTGCACATTCAACCGTTTGAGGCGAGCGAGATTGTCTCGGTTATTCGCGACAGACTGGAGGGCTTGTACGAGCGATACGATGATGAGGAGGGGGTCGCAGCTGTGCAGAGCACGGAGAAAGACACGCCGCTTGCGTTGTTCACATCCAGTTGGAAGCTTCCAGGAGAGGCTTACATAGTTCATCGCTTTCAGTCTATTGTCATTGTAGGACTTTCTAGATTCTGATCAAAGGTTGAGGTTTGTACACGATTCAGGATTGCAAGAGATGCATGGAGACATGTCAGACATGTTAGAGCTATCCAGAACACCTAAAAAAACAAAACCTGCGTATTTCATGCGGGGGGGTCAAGGAATCCTGGGAATCACCGGCCCGAAATAATCCCAGGATTCCAAGATCCGGGATTGTCTGATACCCCCTACAGTATGAGCGTAATACTGCCATGTGACTTGGGACGAGGGTGCTTACTGAGCCTTAGTCGCGCACAGCACGTGACCCCCAAATCCTTACGCGAAAACAGCTGTCCTCGGAAAATCGGAAATTCTAGCTCTTTGACGCGCTTCCTCCATTGCGCAACATGTTCCGCAACCACCATCATCGACCGCCTCGATATGCTACCACCGCTTTCTGTCCCCGGTGCGCTGGCAGAGACAGTTGTATCTCGCAACGCTTGATTGCTGGGAACAACTGGCGTGCTTTGGCCGAAAGATGCAGTCATCGTCGTGACAAGGTGGATCGAGTATGGCCTTGCCATTGTATCGCATAGCCGTCCTAGGAGTGTTTGACTCCATAGGTGCGCTAGACAGGGCCGTCTTCCCGGGGAGACTCATCGTCCTGTGCCAACGTCATTGTCGAAATCCGGAAGGCGCACTTGTCGAGTGTGGCCAGCGCCGAACAGGTCTTTTGCGAGACTTAAGGCGCAGCCGGCATTTTTGAATCCACAATGATGGTGTTAGACCGCCGCTACAACTAACATACAATTAAAAACATTTTGCCAAGAATTTGAAGTCTGCTCGTCCCAGCCAGGATGTCAACCTGAGGGTGGACCAGCACTAGCTAGCTAGTCAGGGTCTGGTCAGGGCTCCGTCGAAGCTCGGGAGGCGGGAACTGGCGATTGAACAAAACCATAATTCAGGCATCTGCTCCCGCTGCATGTTGGCTTGCGACTTGGAACTCTGGTCACCGTCGTCTTGGTCCTCGTCGCCGTTGTCGTCGTCGCCGTTGTCGTCGGGGTTGGGCCATCCGGAAAATGAATATGATTACCCTCCTCCTCGCTGATGGTGACGAGCCTGATCTCTTTCACCATCCGCTCCTTTTCCTTTTCCCTGCTCCACCTTTCCCCCTTCCCCTGCCCCCTCGCCATTCTTCTCGTCCTCGTCCAAGATCGCTCAACACAGCTCCGCCATCCCACATCGCCATCCCGCATCGCCATCCTGCGTCGCTATCCTGCGTCGCTATCCCGCCGTCGCCATGCCATCTGCATCGCCCAACAACGCAAACGATGGCCGCCGTGCCCGCTCTCGCTCCCGCAACGCCTCCCAGCGGAGCAATACCGACGCTGAGATCATCGCAGCCATCCGCCGGGCTGGCGTCAGCGTAGGCAGTTTCGTGAACGCCGTCACCATGCCCGTGTAGCTCGCCCGTCAACTCGGCACCAACAAGCCGGTTGCTGCGGCCTCAGATGCCGTCGCTTCGACCTCTTCCGTGAATACCTCCGCCAACAGTGCTAGTGGAAGTCCGCACGCAGGCAGCAGCAGCCGCAGCAGCTGCAGCACGGCCATGACACCCCCGTGATCAATGATCTCCTTGAGCATCGGGTCGGGGCGAATGATGTAGTCGATGATGGGTTGTACGCGCTCCTCATCGATGATGCTGCTACGGTCGCCCTTCTTCCTCTTCGGTGTCATCTTCCCCTTGTCAAGGAAGGCCTGAGCGATCGTCGAAACCGTGGAGTACGGTCGTCCCGTGAATTTGGCGGCCTAGGCCTTGGTTTTCCCAAATGCAACGACCGTTCAGATGAACTGCTCGCGCTCACACTCGCGGACGGCCTGCCTTTGCTGACGGACAACGAGCAAATGGGCAGGCATGGTTGAAGTGCTACGTACAGGAGGGCTGATTATACGTGCAGATGATGGGGAGGACGGCAGCAACAACGGCGAGGAGGACGGCAGACAAGGAAAACGCCTCGGGTAAACACAGCTCAAGCTCATGAGCATGAGGAAAACGCTATCACAATTGCATTGATGCTAAGTGATACGATGACGTATATATCTTGTAAAGCGTTAATAAAGAAGGTGCGTCTTCTGCTGGTGTGGCGCAAGCGTGTCTAAACTGTGAAAGGCTAGTTTGGCATCGACACGGCTCGCTGTCTTTGTATCTTACTGTGCAGATAAAGAGAATTTGCTCATGTGCGGATCGACACCGCATTCGCGAGTCAAGATTGCCGCTATCTGCTTGTGACAGAGTTCCAGCAGAACCGCTGCTGCAGCAGAGATTTTGCGTCGGGGTTGAGAACTCAGGAACCCAACATTCATTTGCGAGTCGAGAGCATCTATCCACACAGCGTGTGCTGCCTTTCCGACTCGGCAACGTACAGCCCGAGGAGAACACGATGTGTCCTTAGCGCCAATGACACCCACCATCCAAACAGGCTCCGGTAAGCAGTTGCGGTGGACATCTTCCTCTATCGACTATCACACAGCTCCATAAATGGCGTCTGTCAGATTCGATCTCGAAGATGCACGCGTCCCAAAGGTCATCGCTGAGTTTCAGTGTTGACGATGCACAGCTCCCGAAGGTCATCATCAACAATGGGTTTCGACAATGCACAACGTCCAGAGGTCACTGACAACCCCGAATTTCGACAATGCACGACTCCAAATGATCATCTTCAAGTCCAGGGTCGACAGGACACGACCCGCAAAAGTCAACGAAAACCTTCCGTGCGAACAAGACACCACCCACAAATCGACAACTTTCAGTGTCGACACAACACGACTGCAAAGGTTGATCGATCATTTTCAGTGTCAACAAGACACCACTCGCAAAGTTGGCCGATGGCTTTCAACAAAACACGATTGCAAAGATCACCGTCAAGCAGCATACTTCTTCTCCTCAGCCTCGTTCTAGACGGCAACGGACCGTGTAACCTGATCGTCTTTTGCAGAGCACAGATCCACAAAGCTGATCGACCTTCTTGAGCCGGCTGTACATTGCTCGTTCGGATCTCTTGTGCATCTGCCGTAGGCGGTGAGGTGGACGTCTATCGATACTCGCTTCCTTTCTTTCGTCGTCGTGATCAATGGCTCAAGAGAGCAACACCATCTCAAAACAAGCAAAACGCGAAGAGAGTGAGCGGCGTTGTCTTCACGCTCAGAACTGCCATGGGGTTTGCGAGGCATAGCCCTCCGGGGTCGCAAAAGGCGCTCAAAGAAAGCGAATGACGTCGCGTCCACTTTCAATCTCATTCAACGTTTCAACAACGCCGCTTGTTCTGGTTCCTTCTTGGACCGCAGTCTGCCTAACTTCAGAACGTGAGTTTCCTTGTACGACTAAGTAGAGTTCAAGTTGCTGTCTGTCCACAGGACTCGGTCGCCTGCCCGAAACGAGAGCGCCAAAGGCGCCCAAGCCAGCCGAACTGCTGGTGTCGGTCTGCTGCGGTGTCGTGTGGTGGTCGAGGTAGGTCAGATAATGGTGATGGGAAAGCGCGAGGCAGGACCAGATCCACCGCTTGCAATAGCTACGAGCCAATTCGAACGGCATTTTACTTTCTAGCACAGACGGATCGCCATAGTGCACAAGGTTTTTGAGTGGTGTGCAGCTGGAGCGATGTCATATAGTAGTAAAGAGTTTCGATTGTTGTCGCTTTGGCTCGCAAATGACATTCAAAGAAGGCGATCAATGTCGCGCCGGCGACCAGAGGCCTTCGATGAAGGAGATCGAAGTCGTGTCACTCAACAAAACCACGACGCGTTTCTCGAGTGGTGTTGTGATCATTCACCAAACTTCAATGAGTTTGTCGAGAGGTGTCAGGCCAAATCGACATGATATTTGAAGTCCTAAGCAAAGAAGGGGAAACGAAGCGCATTTCCGCTCCTCCGGCTTTTCCGCTCTCGCTCCCATTCTCGCAGACTGATCGTTATGCTGCATGGACGTGAGCAACCTCGTCGACCAGTACTCTCACTTCTCGGACGGCGTCAGCTACAATCGAGAGATCATGATCTTCAAATGTGGGCTCGATGAGCTGCCCTTCCAGCTGGTCAGAACGGACATCCATCGGTCGCTCGACAACCCGACTGCCATCAAATAAGCTTGGCTGCGAAATGACATTTTGGAACGAGGAGCGGGATAAGGAGGTGAAGGTCAAAGGTGCGTTTGGGAGGAAGTCGGATCATCTTTAGCATTGCTGAGTACGAATTGGTCGCGTTAGCAGTGCATGTGCATCTCGGGTGGTCGCAGACTATGGTGGGTTGGCTGAGAACGATGATGGAACCGGTGCTGGTGCTGTCGCCCGTCGGTGTGAAGGCGGAAGTAGATGCCGATCTGTTCAACAGCCTCCCCGACCGCCGGCTCTCTTCCCCTGACTCTTCCTATGTCTCAACCCGCAAACATCCGAAACGACATCACATGGCTCACTCAAGCTTCAACAGACACTGTGGACATCCACAACTTCAACCCCGCCCTCCAACTCTCCGCCGTCATCCCCGACGATAAAGTCATTAAGTAATTTACTGTACATCAATCCAAAGTGGCAAATTGCCGGGCGTGGCAGGGTGAAAGTGGTCGGCGGTGCAGCCAAAAAAAGCTGCTGTAGACGTTGGAAAATCTGGCAAGGCCGGTAAGGGGCATTGCGCTGAGAGAGGAGAACTTGAGGGAGGGCAGGGAGAAGGGGCTGCTGGGCAAGGCGTTGGCGTTCGGTGGTGGAATCGGGGGCCTGATCCTGGCTTGAGTGTTGTTGGCAATGCGAAACCAAAGATTGTGTTCAAGCGATGTTTCGAAATGATGCTGTGTTGCGGACAGAGTGGAACGCTCAAGAAGTTGCACATACGATCACACGGCAAAGACGTCACTGCAATCGCGACATTTGAATCCGTTTTGATTTGATCGTAAAGAACAGAACATTTCACGTAACGTAAGAGCGGTGACCTTGATCAACATGGCTCTTTTCTTGGCGAGAGAAAGCGGTGCGGTGCGGTTGCTCCGTCCCTCAAGCAAATCGCCGAGCGGCAATATTCAAGACGATGAGTGTGATGCTGGTTCCTGCGAGGGCGTGGTGATGTAGGCGTCGTTCGATGAGCCACCACCGACATGACGAAGCGTTGCTGGCCATCGTGTGTCGAGCGTCGCCGAACCAGAACTGAACCGAGCCGAACGAAGATTGGTGTTGTTGCTGTGGTTGTTGATGTCGCAGCGGGGTTCAGTGCCGCTGTTCACGCCCGGCGCTCAAGACGATTCGTACGCCGACGATCGAACACCCGCGCGGACAATGCTCCTGTAACTACGTCGTCTTTCTCGAGCTCTCTATACCGGATCTCGAACCTTTACCGAGTCGCTCGGATACGCTGGGTAAGCACAAACACAGAAGTGGGAAAAACGATTGTATCTGAGATGACACGTTCGACAAAAAGTAAAGTGTTTGACCGAGGCTACCAGCGCCGACGCATTCGACTTGCCTCTCTACATGATCTGCTCTGCTTTGCCTTGCTTCCATAACAGAGATGCCGGCGTCGAGACTCACTGAACCCGTCCGAGAGGAAACATGCAGTTTCGGTGCGAAATATCCCAGCTCTTCCTCTGGTGAATAGGGTCATGGCTTGCGCATGTAACAGCAGGAGAGTTGCAGCCGGCTTCAACTGTTCCGTGCTCCGAGTGCAGTTCCTTTAAGCGCATGGTCCACACCCTACCTTGAGCCACGGTATCAAAGACTTCGGCATTCTCAAAGTCAATCAAGACGATCGCTTTGAGCTCGTCGCACCAGAGCATGTTGCGCGGATAAAGATCGTTGTGTTGGACACCGATGTCCATCAATCTTGCTATGCACCACCCTCTAAGATCGCGAAAGCTTCCTTTGACGGGATCTCGCCACTTGGAGGGCAAGATGATGTTGAGCTTGTCCTTGGTCTCTTGATTGAGGAAGCTAAGAGAGTGGTACGACAGAAACAGGAAGCCGCTGAACGAATCAGCAGCATCTCTGACGTGTTGACGTGCATTGAACACACCGAATGATACTGGCACGTGTATCGGAACCGCGCTTCGCCCATCAGCGGCAGGGAACGATGCGATGACAGGGAAGTCGTTGACAAAAGACGGGGAACTCATCGTGCTCCAGATGTACTCGTAGATCTTGTACTCTGAGTAAAGTCGTCTTGTAGCGCTGGCGCCACGCACGCCTCTTGCAGCGAAGGCATAGCCCAACCTCGGATGAATGAAGCGAAAGAGCTGAGCATGTGCTCCTCTGCGGCCCGGAATAGGCACCAGGATGTGTTCCATGCCTTGCTTGCTGGCAAACAAATCAAAAAGGTTTGCAATGTCTGCCTGAATCTGCTCGAAGGTGAAAGGGTGCGTGTGGGAGCGGTGGTCATTGCAGTTGGGCTTGTCACAATGAAGCCGAGCATTTGGGCAGCTTGGATCCATCTCCAAGCCGTACTTGAGGCCCAGGAGACAGCGTGCAGTGCACCATTGACTCGTTACCCGCTCGCTGTCAAGTTGTAGGATTGAAAGCGACGTGAGAGGTGATCCAGCTCCCGCCTCGCTTGTGTTGCTTGTGTCCAAAGAGCCACGGTCTTGTCTGACGGTCAGAGCGGTACGGTCAAGACCAAAGTGCTCGCATTGCGTCTGCTGCCCTTTCCCACCACCTCTGCTGCCGCCACCTCTGCTGCCGCTTCCTCTGTTGCTGTCACCTCTGCTGCCGCCACCTCTGTCGTTGCAACCTCCCTGGGGCGAGTCATCGTCTGACCTTGGCGATTGGTAGAAGGAGACAGCCTCTGTTGAGCTTGCTGTTGTTGCCCGTGAACTATCAGCGTCCTGATCCTTGGTTCGCTCATCCAGATGCTTGACCCATGCGTTGCGATCCTCCTCAGTTGTGGTGAACGCCTCGGAAAGCCCCCTAAGTAAGGAGTACAGCTCTGCCTCTAGCAGCGGAGCTGGCTGCCATCCGTCAGTGCCTTGCCCCGGTTGTTGCTCTGACAAGCAGACAGCAGAGACCAGGTAGCAATGAAGCTGAACCGGCAACGTCTGCGACATCTGCTTCCCGATTTGTTGCTGTGTGGTGGAGCCGTTGGCCTTTCTATGCTTGTAATGGAAAAACACAGTGGAGAGTCCGGTTGTAAGCGAGATGCACGGAAACTCATGACGGAGAATGTAGAAGAAGCACTGCTTGATCGTATCTCGCACTCCGGACGTGAACTCGTCGAAACGGTTAGGGCCATGCGAGAATCTTGAGGAACAAAAATCCATGGCAATCCTTCGTGAAAGGACCTGGCTGTACTTCTTGACTTCGAGCATGCCGAAGATGCGCTTATCATTCCCATCTGTAAAATGATGGAACACATCCGTGCGACCCTTGTATAATTTGCTGGACTTGTACAAGCCTCCTTCTGATTGCAGGTTGGAGCCGATACCAACAGCCGGGTTTCGAGAGGCGGAAGGCGAGACTTGGGCAGAGCTACGGTCGGCCGAATCTGGATGGAAGCCTTCTTCTGTTTCGTCAAGCCGTTGAAGTGATGGAGGAAGCGATCTGGTTCGCATCATAGACATGGACTTGACGCTGGTTGAGAGTGACGAAGTGCTTGAAGTGCCGGTTGAATTGTGATCCGGCACGAGATTGCCCTTCAGGTTTCCCCAAGGAATTCCCGGGAACATGGCAGAAACTTGACGAATCAGATCGGAATGGGAGTCTTGCTGCTCTTGAGTTCGTTCGAAGTGGGAGGCCACCATTGTATCCAACGCAGACAGAATCTCGTAAAGCAACGAGGGAAGCAGATAACCTGACCAGAATGCTTCCAAGTCCTTTTCGATGTTGTCTCCCTTTTTGGCAAGCATCTGTTCTTGCTTCTTGAGCATCTTGACGCTTGTATCCACCAGGTAATTTTCCTCGAAGAGAGCCCGAAGGATTGTACCGAAATGAACCACGCCTTCGTGCATTTCTTGGTCGTAGACGAGCTCGTGTGGGGATCGATAGTTATCGCTTTTGCGCGAAAGTGACGACGAGGAACTAGGATCGACATGCTCTTGGAAGAGCTTGAGAAGACATACGTCAAAATGTTCTCTACACTCTGTTAAAGAGAGCAGGCGATCTTCTCGTTGCTCGGCTTCCTTTGCTCGTTGCTCGGCTTTCTCTGCTCGTTGCTTCTCTTCCTTTACTTGTTGCTCGGCTTGCTGGGCTCGTTCGATTGCTTCTTGTTTTTCTTTCACCAATGTTCGTAGAATGTCTTGAATGCTGGGTTGGAGAGGCGACGTAGCAGCTGGCGTTCCAGCTGTAGGGCTAGAGCCTAAACGCAGTGATGAGATCGACGATTGCTGAGGAGGGTCTGTAGACGAAGCTGCAGAGGCTAGGGTGAGGCTTGCCATTAGTTGATCCAACGCGCTCTGCCCATCAATTGTGGCGTTGGCGCCGCGACCGGTTGGCAGGCTGGAGAAGAGGCTCTCCGTGGGCTCGTCGACGCTATGGCTATCCTCGCCTCTGTCGTCGAGACTGGAAGGTTTCGATCGGGAGGTCATTGCTGCTCTTTCACCTGTGTGATGATCGAAAGGGCGAAGAGCTGATGTGGAAGTCAAGAAGGCAGATAGATATTTCGTAATAGGGAGATTTCAGAAAGCTGAGAGCTATTCCCTCTCTATAATCACAATACCACATTCCTCAAGCGTTTCGTCGAAAGCTGTCGCGCTGTGAAGAAGAAAAAGTCGACGCTTTGCTGCGCAGCCAGAAAGTGGAGAAATCGTAAAAAAATTGTTGAATCGGGTTCAGGTTTGATGTCGATGATCCGATGAGATCCGATAGACCGGGCAACAAAGACAAGGCAGCCTACCCTCACATCCTCTCCACCCAACACACGTTCCTCACTGCACATGCAGCACCTAGGCTAAGCTGTTCTGCAAAGCCGAACAATGTCGAGTTGTCTGGAGCGCGCTGGCTGGCTGTAATGGGAAGCCTGAGAAAATGGACAGCGTGAGACCGGCCAAACTTGACCAAGCCAGAAAGGACCAGTGTGTCCGCTCAATTGAGCAAGTGCTGACGGCGGCGACGAAGGGGAGTTCAAGGTTGCTGGGTTGATATGGCGCCATAGAATGATGGCGGCGCGGCCGCAATGAGAGACTTGGCTGAACGCAAAAGCAGATCGAGCATGTAATTGTAATTACCGCCGCAACTGAGTCATTCGAGAGATACTGCGAAGCTCCTGGACACCTACACTTCCACGGTCATACAAGGAAGCGTGTGAGACCAGGGGGGTGCAATAATGTTAGCATTTGCAGCATAGCTTGGCACATCTACAGCATGTCAGCTAGCTATATGTCCATCGGTTCGTATTGTGCTTCGCCTCCATTCCTGGCCTCTTGGTCATCCCGGTCAACTACAGCCAATTCCATCGCCTGTTGGCAAGTCTCAACGAGGGGTGCCAACAAGATCGAGTCTGGGTCCATTGGGTCAGTGACACAGTTGTAACTGTCAAAGTCGGGGCAGCTAGCGACAGCACTCTGAAGGTTGACCACCACCTCGCGAATTTGCAGGACATCCAGACATGGATAGTTGATGGGCGTGCTCAGGCCTCGGATCCACACTTGAAGTGAGTCCATTCCATCAATGCTTCTGACTCTGGCCGGCATGTCCGAGATGTCCATTTCAACAAGCATGGTGAGCAGGCCACGCACTGTCAAGCAAATGTGTGGTGTTCCTTCATCATGTTTGAGTATGGGCCCAGCATGGGCAGATTTCTCAGCAGAAGAGTCTGCTTTGCGAGGTCCGGCCTTGGCTCGATTCTTGGTGTCCCAGGCTATATAAGTCATGTGGCTCGCCACAAACTCCTCGCGCTCACCCAAAGGTTGCGAAAGGTCGCCAACAAAGACGGGGATGATGCCATCGATCCCAGGCTGATAGTGTGCCATTTGGATGGCTACACCACGTTTCCAACAGTACCAGAGATATTCGGGCGAGATTGCTTGTATGTTAATGGTGAGGATGTCAAAGTGAGTGAAATGCGTCCAGGTGTGCACATCTTTATAAAGGGGGTCTTGGTCCGCGACCTTGGTGCAGACCGTCTCGATTCAGCTTCACACCATTGCCTTGCTTGCTTCGTCAAGCTGGACAAGCGCATTGAGAAGTGACTCCAACTTCTCGGGCTGCAAGAGCTGCTGCGCCTTGCAAGCCTCATCATTGGCGATATGAGGCTCGACTTGCCATTTCAGGGCATCCCAAGCGGCCATAAATAAGAGGCGAGCGACAAGCTCACCACGTATTGTTGGATTCGACGATGCGAATCTGAACCCGTCTCCCACTTCGGCGTTTCATTCACGCGACGAACCACCCACCAACGGGTGTTAGGACAACGACGAATTAAATCAAGAAAACGACAACGGGAAAAACTTTTGGGCCAACTGGAAAATACCTTTATGCATGGCGTGCAGACGGACGCACTCATTGGTTCGTGGACCTCATTACCCGACAATGGGTGTTGAGCGATGCCAGCGAATCACATCCCACCTCGATGCAACGATATATCTCTCAACCAATGACAAGACTTGACGACGAGTACTTGCTTCCGATACCTGCCGATGACGAATCATCCAGGACAACAGGAAGGGACAATGGTCAGGCATATGTGGACTGGACCAATCATAGGACGAGAGAAGGAAGAAAACGGGACGCTGAGAACTCGAAGGGAGGCAACATCCGATGTCGGGCGTTGCACTCCATGGAGGAAGGACAAGTCCTGGGGTGTTGTATAGGGAGACTTCGCTGGGGAGAGTAGCACGACTTAGTGTAGAATCAACCAGTGGCGCATGTGTATATAAGGTTCAGTTTCGTAGCACCGAAGAGCAGAAATACATCGAATCTTCCACCTCCCCAACATATCCCTAGATCCCAGAGCGATATCCCACACCCATCGTCGGGTGTCTATAGTCTACGGTTGTACCCCAGGCTTCCAGCCGACTGCGCTATCTCACTACTTTATATTGTCTTTGTCAAGGACGGATCTTAGACATCAGAGTCGGATCGTCCTTGGATATTGGCTTAAGATCCTTGCAACGTCCTTCCAAGATCGCAACTTAGGAAACAAGGTACTGGGTATCAACACCCAGCATCGGATGTTGTAAGTCGTATACAAGTACTGATAAAATTAACGTTGCCTTTATATTAGTCAACGTGGTTTCAGCTGCTATCATTTAACACGTATGCCTCTGAGAATGTCAACCTTAGTGGAAACGAGACACATAGTGTGTACCGTCTCGAGGATTGAGCCATAGTGGTTTACGGCCCTCTGCTGCGGAACAAGTTCATCGGTCATCATCTCGTCATTAGAAGGCATCATGATAAGAGCAGAAGTGATGGCGAGCATGGGCTCTGAGGGAGAGGTGACATGGAGAACAGCATCTTTGTCTATGCGGCTGAGGATGTGCATGTGCCGATCGACAGCTTGGCGCACAAAGGTGGCTTGCTTGCCAAAAGTGGCAATGTCGGCACTTCGAGTGGGCACATACTGCAGTGCCAGGCGCGAGGCAAGAACGTTGAAGCAGGTGGGCCGCTGGCCACAGCGGAATGTTTGAGTGCCCAGCAGCTTATACACTGCTGTGGACCAGAATGATTCCTTGACCAACGAGATCCACAGAGGTCGGCCATATTTCTTGATGTACTCGGTATCTGCAGCGTGCCTGGTGGTGCTTAGTGCCGGAAGCTCGGGCCTCAAAACGTCAAAGCTGATACCAACAAAGGTGGGCAACGGCACAGCAGCCTGATGCCTGGTGGACGTGTACTCTGCTTGGGGACGGTGTCCCGGGAGTCGGGAGCTAGTGCTCCCAGCCCGATCCTTGTACTTAGTTCTTTCGCGCGAGAGCTGTACTCGGCCTTCGGCTGAGTCAGCGTCTCTCTTTCAATCCACCATCTTTTCCGTCTCCATTTTCTATAGTTAATTAAGTAAGTCTAGCCTTTGTCAACGGATGAGACTGGTGGCACTGCTGTCCGTGCTCAGCAGAACTAGCCAAAAGGAGATCAGGGCCGGTTGTTGATCAGTGGCTTGCTGACTTCTAAGTGCTTCCTGGCACTGCTGGTATTCGAGCTCTGAAATGTAGTCCCAGGCATGGCAAATGCTATCGAGGAAGGTGGGCACAAGCGTCACACACTCATCGATTGCAACAAAGACCAGCATTTCTGGGAGTGGCGTTGACGCGGTGTGCGGCTGCTGAGGCACATAGTGGTTTTGCATCAGGCTCATTTGGTTTCGCAGGTGCTGTAACAGTTTATCGAGGTACGTGTGAAAGACAGCATTGTGATCCAAAGAGCTGACAGGCCCGGCTAAAGCCAGCAAGTGAGCCTCCCTAGAGACGGTCTTGAAGAAGGTGTTGCGGTTGGCTTCATGCTCTGAGTCACCAAAGTCATTGAGTTGTTCAAGGTATCGAGACTTTTCAGCTAGAGTTTCGAGCCCCTCGAGCTTGAAAGCAAGTGTGTCGAACCAAGCAGCAAGCAAAACAGCGGCCCTTTCATTGTATGTCAAGGTCTTTTTCCTTTCAAGATCACTCAAGGCTAACTCCATCATAGGCGTGTCACCTAAAGGATAGCCTGATTGTGCCGAAGTGGCTCTGTAGGGACGAATGCAAACATAGAGAAGAGGGGCTATGTTGCCGAGTTGGAGAAGCATGCATGTTTTGCCAGTGCCACTGGATTGAATGATGGTGGTGCCTTTGTAGTATGGTGTCACCGTAGACGGCTTCAGGGATAGCCCAAGCCGTCGGGACGGTGTCTGTGGACGAGGCAGTCGAAGGAGGTGTATGACGAGGAAGATAGAGGCGGTGTTGGATATGGAAAGGCCAGTTCGAAGATAGGACCCTGTGAATATACGAACTGGCGTCAGTTCGTAGATAAGCTAGGCCTAGCTTCGAACTCCCGAATAAGAGGTTTCCGACGTGGCTAGGCAAGCGGGGGATGGGTATGACGCCGCTACTGAGGAGTTAGCTCCCAGGACCGGCTAAGAGGGCCAACGGAGGTTCAAGCATTGAGGGGAGAGACGGGGGACCGTCAGGGAGGGCGGTTGGACAACAGAGGCCAGAGCACGGGGCCAATGACACACCCACACGCTACATGCGGCTCTTAGGGGCCTCGTGCAGGAGCCGAGGTGATTCGGGAGGTTGTGGCCTATGGCCTCGAATCCCTATATATATATTATGATTTCACGACGGTGGATCGAGCAGGGGCTCATCCACTCTATTATATACTTTCTTTATCATAAGCCTTGTTTTTCAGTCTCATAGTCTCGTAGCTGCAATTGAATTGACATTGCAGCTTATATGCTCGTGTGATCGACAGTATCGACTAGCTAGAACCTACACTAGCATACGGAACCTCAACCGCGGTCTGGAACCTCCACCAGGCTATATCACATTGGAAGACGTCGGACGCGCACTCTAGTGCCGCCGTCAACACCAGCTACTCTTTTACGACGCTCCAAGAACACTCGAGCGAAGTAGAAGAATCTCTTCGACATCGTAGAATGTGCCACACTACCTCTGAGTGGGGTGTTCACAGGGTTCAGTCGACTTTGTAGGCAGGGAGGCGCAATTCTCAAACTCACCCAAGCTCGTAAATAGGGTGTCCTTCCCAACGAGCTCATACTGTCCTTTCGAGGCCGCGTCACTTCGAATCTAGTCTTACACTTATCCCTGAGCTGGCACGATCTTGAATTCAGGGATTTACGGGACTTTGAAGTCGGGCGCGCGACCCCTGACATATGGCCACTTGTGTTGTGGCTTGTCTCTGAAGAGTGACAAATTCACTTGGTGGGCAAAGGCAAGCAGACGGTGGTGCGCATTGCCCATGTACAGTCGACGGAGCCCCACAGCGAGGGTTTGGAGAAGCAGTTCCTCGCGGTGGTCAGGGCGATCATATGTGTGAGCCAGAGGCAGCGAGGCGAGCAAGTAGAAGAGGTATTCATCCTGCGTGAACGAGATGCCTTGCTCTCGAATATGTGAAATGGCGTCGAGTAGGGCTTTTCTGGCCTTTTCGTGCAGCAATGGGTCATCTATCGAAAAGTGAGCGATATGTTTCCTCGAATGCTACACTATACGAGCTGCTCTTCCTACTGTCGTCGGAGTGCAATTCCTCCTGGGCACGGCTGCCTATTCCCGATGTCGGGGATTGGCTTTGTCTACTTGACAAGTCGTTCCGTCCCTTGACTCTGTTTCCCCTTTTCTGATTCGTCCAGAGCTCCCTGTTCCGTATCCATCCGTGTCAACCTTCTAGCATCTTGATTGGTCCGGTGTGGTCCGGACTGCAATGTATGTTATCGTCAATCCATGATTGGTTGGTCGTTCGGGAGTTTCCATATGGTACTTCTGTGATTCGTCAATGATGTTCAACTCCCGCTGTCGGGAGTTGAAGTCCGTCAACGAATCATAAGTGGCGCTGGGATATATCGTCCGAGAGGGTTTTTCCGGCAAATGGTCCGCAAACCTGCGTGTTGCAACCTAATTTCGTGAGTGAGTGTCAACTCCCGATACCGGGAGTTGAGTGTCGCTAAGTGGGAATACTCTGAGTGCGAGGTGAAGCTGAATCCGTTCGTCAGATCCAACAATCCCTGTGTGCCAGAGCGAAGGCAAGGCGAGCTTTCTTGTGTTTTGCTGTGAGCAAGGGTTTTTTGATTATCTTTCTTGCCTTAAAATGTTGAAACAGGAGTGCCTTGCAAAGTGTTGAGGGGGCAACCTTGATGTTGAGCTGATGCTGGACCTCTAGGCAAGCCCTACGCAGTGTTGTTTTTGGGTTGCTGCGAACAAATCGGTTGATCCAAGCTGCATGATGGGGGCCAAGCTTTTTTTTGGCCACTCTTTGGTGTTGGCAGTTCTGTGGATGCCGCTTTCCTTATGTTTGATACCATGGACTTGCTGATGCCAACTAGCTGGGCTACTTGGCGTGTTGACTGGCCATTTTGAAGGAGTCACATGGCCTCCTGGCGCTTCTGCAGGCTGATTGGCCTCATGATATAGATTGATGGTATAGAGAAAGAAACAACACTTCCTGTGCTTGCCAAAAGATGGCACACGCTTTCACACTTTCAGTAGATGTTCACACATGCATTGACAATGTGGGTGCCAAGTTTCATCTTGAACCAGCCAGCAGAAGCGGTGTTGTTGCATGATGTGATGGTGCAAGTGGGCTTGTCCAAAAACTGTCCACATGAGTCAAAAAAGCGAAGCTATTTTTTTAAAATCCAGTTCACCTTCTCTTCACAAGCAGATACCACCATCTTGTAGCCACGGTCCAGGGCTTTCCAACAATATAAGGTGAGCATAGGTTGCATTGAGCAATCATGGTGTAAAGTGATGATTTATGGTGATGCGATTTTTATGTGGACAATTTTCGAACGCACTGTACAGTGCGCGCGTAAAGTGATCAAATAAATATGCTATCACCATTCATCATTGCTTTTCTCAACATCTGGCTAATCAACTCACCATCTGTCTTATATCAATAGAAAGCTGAGCCCCGTGGCTACAAGATCATGGTGTTTGTTTGAAGAAAGAATGTAAATTAAAAATGCTAAAAAATGCGAACTGGTAAAAAGTATTTGATCACTTTCTTGCATGCTATATAAAACCACTTTAGTACTTTGTATGGCCGCCTTTGGCCTTGATGACAGCCCTCAATCTTTGTGGCATACTTTCTATGAGCTTCTGGCAGTCTGTGGGCATGATCTTGTCCCACTCCTGTGTGACTCTGACCGCCAATTCTTGCTGTCCTTGTGGTTGGGTCGGATATTGACCTAAGCGGCGCTTCAGCAAGCCCCAGAGGTGCTCAATAGGGTTGAGATCTGGGGATTGAGCAGGCCATAGGAGCGTCTCGATGCCCTTGTGCCGTAGCCAGTCTTTGGTGTAGCCAGAGGTGTGTTTTGGGTCACCATCTTGCTGGAATATCATCTCCTGAATGTTCGAAAATGCTCGAAGTGCATCCATTGTTGGCACAAGGTTCTGCTTGAGAATGTCGACATACATGTTGCTGTCCATGATCCCCTGTATCACCGTCATCTTTCCTGCACCTGCCCAGGTCATGCAGCCCCAAACCATGATGCTACCACCGCCAAACTTGAGTGTAGGTTGAATTAGGCTGCTGGCGAGTCCAGATGCTTTCAACCAGCAGAAGCGACGTCCATCAGAGCCCAGGCGGTTGATTTTGGTCTCATCTGACCATATGACACTTTTCCAGTCATCCACGGTCCAGTCCTTATAGGCTTGTGCGAAGAGCAAGTGAGCTTTCCGATGTTTCTTGGTGAGCAAAGGTTTTTTAATTATAACCCTTGCCATGTAATGTAATTTAATGAGCTCTTTACGCATGGTTGTGCGGGAAATGCTGGTGTTGAAGTGTGCTTTGAATGCCTGGCATGCTTGCTGTATGGTCTTGAAGGTCCTGCTCTTGAACTGGCGCTCCAGGAAGCAATGATGATGGAACTGCATTTTTTTCGGCCTGCCTATTCTTGACTTTGGGAGTGTTGCAGCCACAGTTTTCCTTATGTTGCTGACAGTTCCAATGGCTACATTGTATTCCTGGGCTATTTGACGGTGTGAGAGACCATCCTTGAGCTTCTGGATGATCTCCTTGCGGCACTGTTGGCTGATCTTCTTCATGATGTTGTAGAATGGTATATGGTGAGTAAATGACATGATCATGCCGTCCAAACCTCCTTTGACAAAGCGGTTTTTTCCCAGCACCTTCCATGGCATCTGTGCAATGTGTCTGTGAAGTTTCAGCCCACCAGGTTGCCTGCAAGCGGTGCTGTGGTGGTTGGTGGGTTGCATGTCAGAAAGTGATCAAATAAAAAAAAATCGCCAGCTATTTTCATGGATACAGAAACATCTCTTTTCACACATCTGATAGCATGGTCACGTAGCTGAGATTAAGAGCTCTCTAACGGTATAAGGCAAGGGGGGTGTTTATAGGACAATTGTTGTGTAGATAAGTGATGTATGGTGACCACGGGTTTATTTGATCACTTTACGCGCGCACTGTAAGTAGCGAGGCACAGTCAGAGAAAAGAATGAGTTCATAAGGCGACAAAATGGAGATGTAAGAAAACGGGAAGACGGGGTAAAGGCCACGCGAGAGCGATGCAACGAGCATGGGACAGTGAGACAATGAGACAGCAAGACAGCGAGACAGCGAGACAGCGAGACAGAGAGTCGCGGACAGGAAGACGTAGACCGAGCACCCAGGTCTGCAGTGAGCTAGGTCGACATGCTTCCTCAAGGCAGACGAGCTACCAGCCTGCTTCACAAGCCGAGCGCCGGCTAGGGAGTATGCCGTGTGATGATAGCGTGTTGACAGCGACATATTTGGTGTTGGTGGAGGCGATCGTGACATGGACAGCTCTGCGTTGACATCGGCTCCGTCTTGTGGGTCAAATCCGGTCAACGCCGCGCATGCAAGGCATTGACTCAGAACGGTGATTCATCAAGGCCGCTGCCGCCTTTCAGGTGAAGTTAAATCGGTGTGTGATCAATGCGCCTTAAAGACCAACAGAAACATGACCCAATCGGCGCGTTCCAGCGCCACCGACCTCCCCCGGGTGGGAATAGCGTTGCATGAAAGACAGCCTGCACTAGCTTCGCCCGGATCGGCATCGTCAGGCCGTCCACCACTCGCATGCTCACAGGAAGGGGATAACGAGACCATGACGAAACTACGAGATAGTTGCGATGCAATGTGATTCTAATGCGAGTGATGAGGGAGGCGAGCGGGTGGCGCAGATGAGGGGCGGCTGAGGCACGTGCGAGGCAAGACGGAGGCACGGACCAGATGGAGGGGTGACAGGTGTAATGTTGGCGCAGTGCTTAAGGGCGATGCGCACAATAATCAGGTGTGAGACAGCGGCAAAGGGAAAGTTTCCAGGACGAGCGTGGAGGAGACATAACATAGACTGTCTTACAGAGGCAGGAGGGTGCAGCAGATCGCAAGACCGAGGCAGGAGGGTGCATCCGCAAGACCGAGGCACAAGACCCTTATGGTGAAGGTGTCGAGAAAGATGTTAAAGGACCCCGAGGATCTGGGCGCATGTGGTGAAGGCTGGTGTCAATGTAGACGGTCCCGCGGATACCTGTGATGGCGAGGGTCTCCAAAAGCGATCAGAGATGGGCCCTGACGGCGATCTGAGGAGCGCAGCACTTGATCTCGCACATTCACAAACCAGCCCAGAGGGTTGCGACGAGTGTATAGCTGATGCGCAGGCCCTAAGGAGCAATGCGCAAGACGAGGGGAAGCAAGAAGGCGGGCAAGGGGACCCGGAACAAGGCAAGGGTGGTAGACACCTCGTAACAGGAGCGCAGGAACAAGTGAGTGAGGTGGCCAGGCCAAAGAACGAGGCGCGCAGAGTGAAGGGGTGGAGGAGGATAGAGAGTGAGACAGGCATGATCAGCGCCGTGGTGACAACTTGAACTGAAGAGGGGGGGACCAGGGGGCTGCTCAGAGAGAAGCTTCACCAAAGAAGCGGCGAAAGACCGATCAGGGCACTCTGCAGCCGGGAGTGGGTAGGAACAAAGACGAGAGCTCGCTTCCATCCGACTCGGAATCCGACTTTGTCGACAACGAGGAAAGTGATACCGAGAACGTCATAGCTACGACGTCCAAAGCCGCCGGCAAAAGGAAGGCTGGGAAGCAAAGCGCGGGTGCCAAGAGATAGTTCACACGTGCCTTGTATCGTTCTTGATCCGCTGGTATATCCAAAGGCTTCTCTCACTTCCAATGTCCTTCTCGATGTCTTCCTCGCTCCTTTTGGCTTGGACATGTCAAGCATTGATTGCTTTGCCCGTCGCTGCTTTGGTTGTTATAAGTCGTGTGCTCTTCGTCCGCTATGGTCCCGTGAATCATTTGTGCCGAGACATGATCCTTGCACTTGCGTGTCTGGGGCAGCGAGCGAGATTCACACTTGGCTTGTTGCGCTGTAGCACACAAATGCAGGGGTTTGTCTTCTATGAGGTTGATTTCTTCTTCTTCCTCAACGTCATACTATACATCTACAGTGAAATGTAGCTTTTGCTCTGCTCGTTGAAAGCATCTCTGTACAAGCGCCCTCCGGGTCAGCTAGCAGTTGTTCACACTCATTGCTCGCCGTAGCCCTTGGGGTTGTTGCTCTGCCATCGCCACAGGTCCTGAGCCATGTCGTCGAGTGTCCTAGTCGCTTTAAAGCCAAGCTCCTTCTCGGCCAGCGAAGGGTCAGCCGTAAGATCGGGAACATCGCCCGTTCGTCGGCCGACAATCGAATAAGGAAACTCATAGCCCGACACCTTCTTCATAGCATCCACCATGTTGAGCACCGACATACCGACACCTTTGCCGAGGTTGAAAGCGCGGTATTTGCCCTTGGTCTCGATCTTGCCCTCCGCAAAGATCTCATCGCGGTCAAGCGCCTCGACAGCGTTGACGTGGCCGCCGGCAAGGTCCTCGATGTGGATGTAGTCGCGCACACACGTGCCGTCCGGGGTAGGGTAGTCGTTGCCAAACACCTTCAGGCCTCCCTCGCGGTACTTGCCGACAGCCATCTGGGCGAGCAGAGGTAGCAAGTTGCCCGGCTTGCCTCGCGGGTCTTCGCCGATCTTGCCAGACTTGTGTGCGCCGGCAGGGTTGAAGTAGCGCAGACCGATGGCGCGGAATTCTGGGTAAGCGTCGCAGACATCGCGGATGATGATCTCGCTCATCCACTTTGTGCGGCCGTAGACTGACTCGGGAGCAAGACGCGTGGATTCGGGAATAGGCACCTTGGGAGGCGTGCCGTAGACGGTAGCGGAGGACGAGTAGACGAGACGGTTGCAGCCGTTGTCGTGCATGACCTTGAGCAGGTTGACGAGGCCGCCAACATTGACGTCGTAGTAGTTGATGGGAATCTCCGAGGATTCGCCCACCGCCTTGAGCGCAGCGCAGAGGATGACGCCCCAGATCTTGTCGCCGCCCTTGTAGCTCTCAAACACGTTGCGAATGTCGTCTTTGCTACGGAGGTCACCCTTGAATACGTCGACCTTGCAGTCGTCCTTCTCCTGCTGCGAGGCGCTTTCGGAAAGCTCGTCGATGGCGATCTGCTCGAGACGCTTGACAGCGGTGGGGAAGGCGTTGTGGTAGTTGTCGAGGACTGTGACGCGGTATTTACGGGTGAGGAGGGTGACGAGTGCGACGTGCGAGCCGATGTAACCGGCACCTCCGGGGATGAGGATCCTGGGTTTCTGGGAAGGCATCTTGAATGACGAGCGATTTTTGATGGAAGTGGTCGTCAAGAAGCAAAGAGGGACAGCGACGAGACTCGACGGATTTGGTTGAACCGTGACGACGAAGACGCAAGGGCGATCCTGCGGCGGGCAAAGCCCAAATAAGAAAAGGTCGACGACGACTGCTGTCCTGCCTTACTTCTTTTTCTTTCTCGGAAAAGAGAGGAGCGTGTTGCGTGTGTGTTTTTTTTTTTTTTTTTTTTTTTTTTTTTTTTTTTTTTTTTTTTTTTTTTTTCGTTCGTCGTTTCTTCCTATCGAGGCGCTGCGCGTGTGGCGCGGTCATCGGTTTGCATTTCGAGTGTCGGCGAACCCGAAGGAGCGGGATCCAAATGCGCAACGAGACTCAAAGGCAGCTGCCCGACAGCTCGGCGTGCAAGCAAGCAAGCAAGCGTGGGCGTGGGGAATCCGAAGACTCGGAATTGCTGCTAAAAGTAGCCCGAGTCTAATTCGAGCTACACACTGCAGTGTGTCACTGCAGAACAACACCGCAGAAACTCTAATCGGCAAGAACTCTTTGGGGAAGGGCAGGCGACTTCGAAGACAGTCGTCCGATCGCACGTTGCTGTTGGCTCGCTGTTCGTCGGTGGTCATCTCACATAGCCTGCCACGCATCCTTCCAACCAAGGACATAACTCATCAGCGACGAGCTCCGAAGTCAGATGAGGCCGAGCTGACAAAGGCAGGGGTGTGTGGTCGGCCAAGGCCGAAGACCGAAAAAAGAAACTTGAAACGTCGGGAAGTCGGCGGCTTTTTTCGATTGTACAGTAATTACCGGATATGTTCCGCTGCGTTGCTTCCCTGGCCGTCGTCCATGGTATCCGCTTCTTCGCGACAAGCTCGATCCCTTCCCATCCGATCGGAGCTGGGTCTAGGGAGCTTCACCGGAGTGACCGACCATGCTTCCCACAGCACGCCTTCGAACAAACCTCTTCGGCGGATTCCGTCTTCCCTGCTCCTTCTACCGCGGCGGCACATCCCGAGGAATCCTATGGTCAACCTCAACTCTAGCGCACTACGACAATGCGACGCGTGACCGTCTCATCTGTCGTGCTATGGGCTCGCCCGACCCAGACAAGCGTCAGATCGACGGGCTAGGTGGAGGTATCAGCTCGCTCTCCAAGACCGCCATTGTTGGTCCACCCGATGCAACACTGGCTGCGCGTCTGCGCGAATCGCGAACCAGCTTTGCAGATGGCGTCGACTATGCAGACGATGAGGTGTTGGCAGCACGTGCGGATCAAGGCTGGGACCTTGTGTACCGATTTGGCCAGGTACCTGTGGAAAGCGGCATGCAAATCGACTGGACCAGTACATGCGGCAACCTGGTCTCTGCCGTTGCGCTGTTTGGACTGCATCAGGGGCATGTCAAGCAGCAGAGAAACCATGAGGCTTTCGAACAGCTCAAAGCGAGGCCAGCGAGTGTGGGCGACAAATTTGCCTTTCCAGCACGACTCCTTGTGACGTGTTCAGGTCAGATCGTGCGTGCCAACGTGCCCGTGACTCTTTACCGCATCGACAACGGCACCGTCTGGTACCCGGATCTCGAGGGAGATGTGTCAATCTCTGGAGTTCCCGGAACAGCTCCAGGCATCCTCATAGAAACTCCGCTCGAGACAAGCCAACTGCTCCCCACGGGCAACCAGATCGACAACATCATCGTGGATGACACTTCCTACCCTGTTACGATCATTAACGCTGGTCTGCCCACCATTTTCGTCCCCTCCTTCAGCCTTTCTGCTGTTCTTGACCCGTCATCACTCTCAACTCAATCGCCGTCCGAACTGGACGCAAACCCTTCGCTAATGACGCTGCTCGACAAGCTGCGGATCGCATCTGCTGGCCTTACACCGTTCATGCAAAAGACGCTCAGCCCTTCGGCGCCCAAGATCTGCATCGTCCATCCAACGCCTGATGCAGGCTACACTACGACGGGTGGCCAACATGTGCCGCCTGCTGACATGGATGTGCTGGTCCGGGCCGTCAGCGTGGGCAACCTGCATCGCACCATTCCTGCGACGTGTTTGTCCGCTCTGGCTACAGGAAGGGCTTTCCCGCTGTCGACAATCGAACAAGCCGTTCAAGCCGGTGCGCAACGGCAGGAAGAGGCGTCGACGGGAGACATCGTTTCGATACGTGTGGGCCAGCCAGCAGGTGTATCAGAGGCAAGCGTGAAGGTGGCTCCACTGACGCAAGCGGAGAAGGGGAAAGACCTGACGCGCATTCCAGAGTCGATCGTGTACTATCGCACTGCGAGACGCATCATTGAAGGATTTGTTGATGCCCCACGGGCGCTTGCCTAGTCTCGTTTCCTCACACATATACCCCAATGGCATTCAATATCTGCAAACGACTTTTTGGCATCTCTTGTCCCAACCTGACAATCTCTGTGCGATTGCGTCTTGCAATTCTAACCAAACACGTTCTTGTACACTTTACGAAGACTCCAGCCCACAATAAACGGGATTCCCCAGCACGCCGCATCGCCGATCTCCCTCAGACTCCTCAGCTCCGCAGGCAGCACCACAAACTTGGCCTTTGGCTGCGTCGCATCCACCTCCCGCCCCTGCTGAACCAACCTCGCGAACTCGCCACCAACAAAGTCGCCATCCGTGTAGAACCGATGCATCTGAGCATCCTTGTCCGACCATCGCTGCCTCAACCACGTCTCGAACGTCGTTCTCTCCTCCTCACTGCTCTCCGCCGGCTTGACATTAGCCCCCAGCGGTGGGACATCGACGTTGGCGGTGGCCACTTGGGCGACGGAGGCGACGTTGGACGACGTGTCTCCCGCCACGGGCGGTGTAATTCGCGTCATGGTGAAGTGAATGTGGATCGCCGGCGGCGGAATGCCCTGCATAAAGATCGAGCGCAAAGTGTAGAAGTCCTGTCCGTACCCCGCTGGCGGCACACCCGGGTACCCAATCGTAAAATCGACGAGCCACAGGTCGTCCATCTCCTTGGCCAGCGTGCGCAGGCAGAAGAACAGCCCCGTCGACCGCGGCAGTAGCAGGTTCTCCAGATCCTGGATGCCCGTCTTCTCGGCAAATTTAGCCGAGATCGGTCGAGTCTGTCTCGAAACAAGTGTGCCTTCCGGGAAGATGAGCAGCAGGAGCTTCTTCGCTGTCTTAGTCGATGTCGAAGGGGTTTCGCCGGGGGCGTGGTTCTGCGAAGCAACTTCGCCAAGCTGCTTCGCAAGCTGCGCCTGGTCGCTCGCCCAGTTGCGCGCCAGAAATATGAACCGGTAGAACTGCATCCCCCATCCAACAAAAGGTATCCACTTGAGGCTCTTCTTCAAAATGATCAGGATGCTGTCGGCCAAATCAGCATAGTACGCTAGACACCACAGATACAGCCAGTCCGTGTACACTTGGTGGTTAGACATCCAGACCGAGCGGCTCGGCAGCTCGAACGAGGCAATCCGGCCGCTCTGCTTGTTGCGGTGCACAAACGGTTCCGGGTCGAGATATCCACCTTTGCCATCGCCGATCGAGATGACCAGCTGCGTCGGCCCAAATAACTGCGAAATGAGCAGCAGCCCTCGACTGAATGCCAGTTTTGAGTAGGCGATGTGTTCGTGGTAGATCGGCTTTGTGGCTGAGAAGAGAGAGAGCGGCCAGGAGAGCAGTTGAAAGAGGTGCGTCGAGATGATGCAAAAGTTGAAGACGAGCGCGAATACGATCGTTTGCACGTACGTCTGTTTGGGCGGTCGCGACGAGATGGGAACCGCGTAAGGGGGTGCAGCTGCACTCGTGCCTAGACCGGTCTTTGCGGATACATCGTCCTTGATCGTGGCAGCATTGCTCGCTTCGTTGAAATCCATCTGTATGTGTTGGTTGGTGTCACTCAGGTGTCTGGGTTGAAAAGGCGGGGGGTTGGGATGCGAAGTCCAGGTCTGTCTAGCAGTCTACGGATGCTCCATGGGAGAGGTGGAGAGGATGATGGTGGTTCGCAGCGAAGCTGCATCCGGGACGTTTTGACAGAGGGAGGCTGAGTTGGCACCCAAAATCGAGTCCGCGGATGGCAAGCTGCTGCAAGAAATGCCGACTGACGTGTGCTCACCACCGCAAGACCCTGAATTCCAGTCGCACAAGCCTTTCGGCTGTCACCTGCCGGGTTCTGGGAAAACTGGCTCCGCGGCGCTCGGCGTGCTCGGGCCACGATTTGGATTTGTTATATCGGAAAGAACGTACAAGTATAGAAATTGATCTTCGTCGTCTAGTCGTCTCTAGCAACGCCTCTCTCCAGGAGCAGTCATCAGTCTCTCTATCGGTTGTGGAGCTCAAGCTGAGGCCTCAGTTACTGGTGGTGAAAAGTTAGGGCAGCCACAGCCACAGTCAAACGGCATCTCAGGGTGTATGCAACGACAAATGCAAACTTTCTATAGCGAGGTCCGGAATCAAAGCTCCAAAGCGGCAATGTCTTTGTTTCCGGAACACAGTCAACGCAAGCTAGTACCTTCGCCAAGGTAGAACGTACGCCCTGCCGATCCATCGCCCACTTTACCGAAGCCAGGACCCGTCTTTGCCTCGACCACCTTCTGGACCTGTCCAGCGTCCAACCCGACTGCACTCACGAGACGCGAACCGATGCTGTTCCCTGGACCGCCCACGGCGCCTCTTACCGCCGAGAAGGTGCTGCTCTCTTCACGCAGCGACACACCCTGCGTGTTGATGACGCCGGTCTTGATGCCACCGGCTGCGGCCGTTTGTGCCTCGAGTGGCGTCCCTGCTGTGGAGGACGAGGCGTCGGACGACGTGTAGTGGGATACGAGATTCTTGGCAGAGACGACGCCGTTTGCAAAGAGGTCGTAGTAGTTGGCCTTGGCTAGCGTGTCGACTGCACCGATAACGTGCTCCTGCATTGTGGTACGAAAGTACACCATTGGCGTAAGAAAAGAGATATTGTGTCAGTCATCTGGGCTTTCGAGCGTCAGAAGACGGCAAACGATACTTACATTCCAACGGGCCTTGATCTCTTCTGTCACCGACGGTCGAACGGGAGCAACGTAGGCGGGCTTGAGTTGCTCGCGAGAGACGCGTTCCTTGCCCTCCTTGTCCCAGTTGTCTGGGTCGATGTCGTTGAGCTGCAGCTTGATGCTGTTGAGTGTTGCAGCGGTATCGTGTGTGCGCACAGCGATTGTATGACGGAATGTGTAGAGCAGCGAGGTGGCTACAAAGACACCACCCAAGGGTGCCAGGATAAAACGAGTTGGTGCCATGCTTCGTCTGACCCGATCGCCGTTGTGCCGGTTCCAGAGATGGGAGATGGGCTTTGTTTCTAGCAAGAGCGACCCGTTCCGAGGCAGATCGTTGGCTTGGCGGATGCAATGATGGTGGGCAGCAGGATTGGAAGCATGGAAGCGGAAGGTGACGCTTTCCATGTTGGCAGGAAATGAGGTCCAACATTTCCTCGCCTTGCAGATCCGTGCGACCGTTTGAATTCGGGAAACGTAGGCAGCCCAAGCGGGTGCTTTCGGCGACAGATTCGAGCAATTTTTGTAATTGTAGACAGGAGGGGGTTTCAAAGGATTTTTCGAGCTTTCGAAATTCGTGATTGTTTGCCGATTTGAAATCATCAAAAATTTCAACTTTTGAGGCCCCGAATTGCTCCAAAAAGCTGTTTTAGAGATCTTTTGAATTTGGGTTACATGATTTCTCATTCGGCCGAGTAATCATGAAATCGGGCGGAAATCATGATTTTCCGAGATCCGAAATTTTGACTTTTTACACTACGCACATCTACACAAAGGGTTGAGGAACGCGGAGTTCCATAAAGTGGGCCGTGCGAGTATCACGTGATCCCAAATCACAACGAAATCCGAACCAATCCAAATCCAGCTGAAATCCATGGTCGCAGGGACACGGTGCGACCATGGATTTCAGCTGGATTTGGATTTCGCTTTTATTAGTATTATGTAATCATTTTTGGATTTGAAATCCAGCTGGAATCCGAAATCCTGGAAAAATCACGGATCTCGAAAACTCGAAAATCCTTTGAAACCCCCTCCTGGCAGTCATTCTGAACAGGGTCTCGTGATCGACGCTTTTCCCATCCCACGGTTGCATTCCGACAGTCTCATTCAAATCAGTGACTAAGTTACAGGCAGCCCTCTCGAGGGAATCAATTCATACGTCTCGGATCTCGGGTTTCACGCTTTTCTCTGTGTTGCTTTCGAAGAAATTCCTCTTTTCGTGTACTCCTTTCCACTTTCCGACCAACCTCGTCTCCGCTTTCACTCCCACACCAAAGCTGTTCCGACTCATACGAGCCATTGCCAGGTCTTTGGGGCGCATACAGCCCGAGCTCCTGCCTCGCTCACCCCTAGACCGCTTTGCCGCTGTCCGATCCAGACCGCCGTCGTCGTGGACCCTACAGGTGCTCAAGATGAATGCGGCGTACAGTCCAATAGCCATGTTGGCAGAACGAGCCTGCGGCCCTATATACAATGCCATCGATACAGGCAACAACATGCTCGCCGTACGTCATGCCGACAAGGTGTTGCAATCACAGCCGGACTTGGCCCTCGCTTCCGCACTCAAAGCCCTCGCACTCGTACGTTCGGGAAAGCACGACCAAGCCAACGCCATCTGCACCAAGCTCGTCTCGAGAGGGCTCAGAAAGGGAGAAGACAATGCCTTGACTCCACTCACCTGGACGCTGGCTCGACTCGGTCGCGCCCACGACGAGATCGCACTCCTCGAAGCCGCAGTCAAGGCCAGTCCCAACGACGAGGCGCTTGCCCGACAGACCTTTTTCGCTCTCGTCAAAAACAAAGCGTTTCAAAAAGCGCAGCAGCTCGCACTCAAGATGCACAAGTCGTTCACCGGACGTAACAGAGCACAGGGACGATTCGTGGAGGAGTACTTTTGGTGGTCCATCTTGTCCTATTTGCTGCTCGCCAGGGATCCCAAGGCACCCGGTGCCGCTCTTGCGCTTCCACTCAGCCAGCGAATGATCGAGAAGCAGATCGAGTCCAAGCCTTTGGATCTTAACGACGAGGAGGCGCTCTACCTGCTGCTTCAAGTGCTTATCCGCCAAAACAACAACAAGGACGCTTTCGATCTCATCGCCGCTGAAGGATCCGTAGGACACACGCTGTGTGACCGCAATCTCAGTCTGGAGTTCACTCGCACCGACTTGGCCAAGGAGTTGCAGGATTGGCAGTACGTTCGAGACAACTGCTGGGCCCGCATCGACGGCGGCAGTCGCAACTGGGCCCATTTCGCCGGGTTTCTCGATGCTACTGAAAAACTGGGCAATGACCAGTTGGCTGCAGCGCAGAAAAAGATCAACGTGCTCCTCAGCGTCAAAGGTGCTACCAAGGATCGCTCCGTTCGCCTCGCCGAGCTTGAAGTGGTCAGGAAGCGTTTGAATACAGCCGATCAAGACGCCCAGGCTCGGCTGGCATCCAAGGTTGTTTCGTACTTTGACCAGTTTGCGAGCAAAGCATGCTGCCACGAGGACCTCTTGCCGTTCCTCGGCGCTCTTTCCAAGGAATCACGAGAAAGCGTGTCGGAGAAGATCAAGAAAAAGATGCGAGCGCTGCCGATCAAGAACGAACTCGATCTGAGGACCAATATTTCGATCGCCAAGATCATACGCACGGTGCAGCCTTCCGACACATTGACAGAGAACAGCGAGGCGCAATTGGCGACGGAGCTGTTCAAGCAGTACTTGGACGGTCTGTCTGTGGGCGCGTCGTTGCCCGAGACCGAGATGCAACCTGCCGACGATCTGGCCCTGCTCGGCGTGCAAGCATTGGTCTCGGCGTACAGGTTGTCTCATGGCCAGCTCGTTTACCTCTACCAGACCATCGCCTTGCTGGAGTTTGCACTCACAAAAAGCAAAAAGGGTTACCAGCTTCGTATGCTCCTCGTACGCGCCTACGTGCTGGCAGGCGCCTTTGACCGCGCATCGGTGCACTACGGTCTGATCGGGCTCAAGAGTGTTCGGAACGACACGCTGTCGCATCTGATCAGCGAGAGATGTTCCGCCTTCTCTGCCACCAGCGCCAGCAGCAATGCCGATGATGGGCTGTACAAGATGGCAGTGCGCACGCTGTCGACGTCGCAGACGATCTACGACGAGAACGCGAACTCGACGCCACACATGATCTCGAAAGCGTTGGAGCACGGTATTTATTCTCGCGTGGAAGAGTTTGTTGAGTTTGGCGAGGCGTTGGAGCGGTCGCTGCAGCGACAGGTGTTGCGTTTGGAAGAGTCGCGTTCGCATCTGCATAATCGACTGAACTTTAAAGAGGAGGAGGGGAGGCGGAAGTTTGAAGCTGGGATCGAGAAGGCGGCGGCAGCGGTGCAGGCGGATGTGGCGAAGGGGTTGCACGATCAGAGGGATTTCACGGTGCTGGTCAACTATCAGCCGTTGAATACGCCGGAGGTTGACGAGTTGACGCAGGTGGGACCCCGGCCTGATGCTGGGTGGGTGCGAAGCATTGCATCGACGCTCTCTTCAATGGCACTGGAAGCAGGGGACGAAGCGGATACGCAGCGGCTGACAGCTCCAGAAAGAGCACTTGTCAGCCTCGGGCGCAGCTCACGCTCTGGTACGTTTGACTGGACTGCATTAACGAGCATGCTCGAATCGACGAAAACCACCGTGCGGTCGCTCGTCGACATTGCAAGCGATGCTCCAGTCGACCCTGCTCGTATCGTCCGCCCTGTAGATGCGATTCACGGAGTAGCCATCACGCTGGAAGCCATCTACCTCTTCGCCCACACGCATCTCAACAACAACGACGACTTGAAAGCGACATGCAAGACGCACCTCGCCGAGATTGCTACGCTGGTCAACCACCTTTCGAGGTCGAACCAGACCAAACCGGTAGCGGATGAAGCAACTGTGTTGCAGGAGGGCCTGGCGTCGTTGGGCAAGCAACGGGTTGAGCAGATGATGCAAAGTGCGCGCGACAATGTAGCACGCAGCTCGAACAAGGTGTTTGGCAACCTCAGGGATGCGCTACGAGATGCATTGTGAGTGCAGCCCACGAGAGAAGCATGGAGTGTTGCGTCGGGTGGGTCGATTCGATGCAGTAGAAGAAGCTCCACCTGTCACGCTGTGCGAATGCAGCTGCTCATACGAACGACTCTGTGTGCGTGTGCGATGGGATTGCCTGTCTGCTGTTGAGCATACTCGAATGACGAGCTTGTTCTGCAACGGGGAGGAAAGAAAGCAGAGCACCAGATGGCTTCTCCGAATGTGCCAAACGCTCACTGCTGCCAAATGCTGCATGCGTGTCGCGAGGGTCTTTTTCCATGCATGAGAAGCTGCAATTCTTTGCTCGCGTTCTGTGCTCGCTCGCATGCGGGGCAGCGTGTCTCAGCTCTGCAGATTTGTCAATTTTGAGACAAGGGCCTCTGCGCTGTTGTCGGCCCGTTCCTGCGCTCACGCAAAAGGCGCACTGCTCGGACACAGGGCCGACGCAGCATGGCATCGGCACATCCTTTTCTTTTGCTCAACTAAGTGATGGCTCGGCACTGTCGAGCTATTATTGTAAGTCGGAAGAGCCTTCCCTGCCAGCAGAGACAAAAAACGAGTGAGCGAGAGTGAGTGAGTGAGTGGACTGCCGAGCTTCGTTCGGTTTGGCGCGTCGCCCGTTGAGATTGACGAGCTCGCTAATGCAAAAAGACACACACGCACGCACGCTTGCGCCGCTCTATTCTGATCGCGGTCTCGGGCCTTCATTCTGCGCCACACGTTTCGCTGTCATACCTTTCCATATCTGACTTGCCCAGCTGCTTCTGCAGCCTTGCATTACCACCACCATCTCATCTTTCCATCCAATTTTTCCTTCATTCGAGATAGCAATCCTTTCTTCTTCCTCGACGCCGCTCCGTCTATCCAGATACCCTCCGCTCTCGAGACGCTCAACATTGATACCCACTCAAACACGCTTCCACCTCTCTACCCTTTCGGAGGCCAAGCTCAACGACGACGTGAGGCGTAGGATATATCTAGAAGATATTCAACCCCCTCCAAAAAGCACGAGCTAACTTCCTCCGTCAAACAATGGCAGCCGTCGCGCCTGCTGCCTCTGCACATCTTGGCCACAGCGCATCCCCCGGCCACCGCGCCGTCTCATCGCCTGAACCTGCTACGCTCAAACGTATGACGTCTCGCAATCTCTTCGGTCGCTCTCGCAAAACAGCACCGTCCTCCTCGGAGCTCGGATCGCCAGCAGTCCCTCTGGGTCACTCGAATCGTCAACCAAGTGACAGCACATACGCCTCCAACGGTCGCAGCCATGGCTATGCTGTCGACGACAAGGTGTTCAGCAGCCACGACTCCAACCTGTCCACCTCGGCGCTAAGCACAACCAGCACTGCTTCCCGCACATCCCGCTTCTTTCGCCGATTCGGTCGTCAAAAGCCTCCTCCTGTTCCTTCGCTTCCTCCAGCGTTGGTGCTCGACCTCGACGCCGGAACAGCTCTCGCTCGCTCCTCCGACGCCAACGTGTCCGCTTCAGTCTCTACTAATACCAATCCAGGCAGTGCACTCAACACGAAGCAACACAAGCAGCCTCCACCTTCCGCCGCCGCAGCCATCATCGCCGAATCCAACGCTGCCTATGCTGCTGCCGAGACCGTCCCTAAGCCTAAGGGTCTACAGCGCAAAAAGATGCTCGATGCGCTTACCAATGCACGACTTGACGTGGGCCAGGCTCGAGACTTGGTACGCATGTGCGGCCTGCAGATCCGCGAGCGAGGCCTCGACACTTCGGGTCTTTTTCGCCCTTTCCGCATCACCGAGTCGCAAGACCACGTCTACCACATGATTCAGCTCTTTCTCCTTTCGATCGACGTTTCGACTTATATTTCCGTCTTTCCCATCCTTCCAGAGAACGCGCTCGATCGATTTGGTCGCAACGGAGCCGCGGCCGGCAACGGAGCTCGCAACACTACCGCCACGAGTCAGCAAGCGAAGAGCAAAGTCGCACTCGAAGAACTCGACAAGGAGCTGCGATATGCTGCTCCACACGATGTCGTCTCGGTCTTGAAGTGGGGGCTGCGGCACGTACGTCTTCGTACATCGGATTTCAACTCGAAGGACGCCGACGAGTGGTACGATGTGTTTGTCGCGGCTGAGCGCGAGTCTGGATACCACGCACGGGCCATTGCGGATCTGCTGCACCCCAGGCTCCCGCAGGCGACGGCAGAGTTGCTCAGTGAGATGCTCGATCTCATAGCGTCCGTGGCCGCGCACTCGAGCAGCAACCACATGCCTGCGTCGACACTGTGCAAGGTGTTGGGGTTCTGGATGTTTGGGAGGATCGGGGTGGCGCATCCGCCGCCGACGGTGGATGAGCTGGTGGAGGCCGTTAACAGGGCGGCCGGGATGGCGGAGCATTTGCTGCTGGCGCATATTAGGTCGCAGGCGGCTGTGACATTTTCGATGCCGTTGCGGCTGACGGAGTTGGTGCAGCGGTATCCGTATATCAAGGCGAGTGGAGGGGCGCCGTGTTTGCCTCCAGCGTTTGGGTCGCGACCTGTGACGACGCTGAGGATCGATCTGAGGTCGGACAACTTGATCGTGTCACAGGCCAAACCGCGTGCTCCGTCGGCGACGCTCACAGATGCACTGGATGCGTCGGCGTCAGATGATCTGCAGGGAGGACGGGGCGACGTGTGGGCGGCCATCATGGCCCAGCTCGAGCATCTTGAGGGCGGCAAGAAGGGGTACAAGCTGCTCCTGGACGAACACGTGCGCATTTTGAAGCAAGTTGACCAGGAGTTTTCTCGGGCGGAAGAGGCGGAGAGCGGCCAGCAGCATCTCATGTCTGCAGCAACAGCAGCTGCGACGCCGGTGGTGCCGGCACCGTCGATCGCAGAGCTCAAGGCGAGTCGGCGTCGATCGCAGTCGCTGTCGGATTTGCGGAGTAGCAATCTCGTCTTTGCAGGACCGCTTTCGACCCTCAACGAAGCGAATATCAGTGAAGGCGGTGTTATCCCGCGCGGGAATGGTACACCGAGAGGCAAGGTCGTGCCGCTGGTGGACGAGGAGGAGGAAGAGGAGGAGGTGGTTGCGGAAGGGCCGAGTGGCAGGCGGCAGCGGCGGTATGGGAATGATTCGGAGCTGTTCTCGGGCGAGTTGGAGCCGTCGGCGAGTTGGCGATCGTTTTCGGAGGAAGGGTTTGGAGGAATCAGTACGGCGTCGTCGGAACTGTCGCTTTCTGAATTCGACCTCAGACCGGTGGGAGCGTCCGCTGCGGCAACGTTGCCGTCTCGGCGTAGCAATCGGAGCCTGTACCGCGTGAGGTCGTCCACGTCCGGTGTCTCGCGGCGCAAGCTCTCGCGTGCGTCCACTCAGCCAACGGATGCGGACGACGAGCGAGCCAAGACAACGCACACCGTCACCTCGGCCGCACTGACCATGCAGCTCGATACGAGCTTCGCCGTGCTCTGGCAGGACCAGCTACTGGATCTGTCGCCATGTTGTCGCTTGCCCCAGCTGGTGTTTGTGCAGCTCAATCCGCGGACGGCAAACGCGGTGGAGTGGGCAGAGCAGGAGCAGGATAGGGCGGTGCCGAGGTATCCAGGCGAGGCGCCGTGGCTGCTCGTCGTGGAAACGGTCGTTCCGCCGAGGCCGCCCACGCCGCCGATGACCCCTGGAGAGGGCGAGAGCGATAGGAGGAGCATCTTCGCGCCGAGTATCAGGAGTGTCAGGATGCGCTTAAGGAGAGTCAGCACGGTGATTGGGACGGGGATGGGGGCGGGGAGGAGGCATTTGCAGCATGCAGCGGATGGCAGTGATGCGGCGGAGAGGGTGTAAAGTGCAGTCCACGCTGTGAAACTGCTTTGATGCTCATACACATACTGCTCCTGTACAGACTTTTTCAGAATTGCATTGCTCTCATACTTGCTAAAGACGATTCAGTAGACTGGACATTTTGACGACACTTACTCAAAGTCACGATCGAGGAAGGGACAGATCGGGGCAAGTGAGGAGAAGCAACCTTTCTGAACAACTGGAGCAGCACGTGAATTTGTCACGCGTCTCGGCCTTCTGCCGTGCGCCGCGCCAGAAAAATGTGGAGGAAAAATGGCGAGGAAAAAAGGGGGTGCAGCAGCGCACGGTCTGCACAAGGAAAGTGTTGTTCTCCGCCCTTGAGCGGCAGGGGACCAAAAAAGAGGGGGGGCTTCGAGCGCTGTCAGACTGAGCCGCAAAGCGAGAGCGACTTGCCATTAATGTTGCTGCCCATGCACCTTCCTCCTCACCCACCAACCATCTTGACTGCCTCAAAGTTGTGTTCAAGTGGCCAGACGATGGCTGGACCAATCGACTTCATTTCGCCCCCCTTCTACACCCCCTAGTTGAACTAGCATCTAGGAACTTCATCAACCACGTTCGCACACGACATTGTCGAGACAAAGCATATATACTGACCTGGCCACAGCAACGCTTCTCTTGCTCACCACTTTCCAAAGGAAGTATCATGTCGAGCCCCGCCGTTGCAGCATCTTCTGCAGGCGCTGTCTCTCCCAGCCGCTTAGGTTTCTGTCAGCGATGCGGCGATCCCATCTCTGGCAAGATTCCTTGCAGCCGATGCGGCGGCACCAGCAAGGAGCCGCGCATTCGGTCCACACAAGCATTACCGGCTGCAAAGAAGCCAGACCCGTGGGCCCATCGCTACGTTCACGCAGAGTCGAGCTTCCTCTCTGCCTCTGGAGTGGATCAAGAGGAAGAGTACCTCCATAACCAGCCGCCTCCACTCTCGCCTAGACGCATGAACCACGATCCAGCATTGGGCTTCGGAATGCCTTCCCGCATCACGCGCGACCTTCGCACCAGCGTTACGGGTGCCGGTCCCAAGCCTTCGATCAGCTCCACTGGCATCAACTCGTCAAAGCTGAGTCCGGGACCAGTCGAGCTCGGCTCGCGCCGCGCAAGTCAAGACTACTCTGCGCCCGTCGTCAAAGGCTCTGATGGCGTCCTCTCGAAAGTTTGTGGCTCGCTGGTCGAGCCCTCCGAGAGTCGCAATCGCTGGGCCTGTTCCGATTGCGCCACCGTCTTTGCGCGCGACTCTACACTCTATGCTGCCCCCTCTTCTCTGCAGAAGCACGGTGCGTCTTACTATTGTCGTGACTGCTACGCTAAGCGGTACAGCTTGGGCGAGTGCCGTGCGTGTGGTCGTGGCGTTCTTGGATCCACCAGGGAGGACGGCAAGTATGTCAAGGCGTCGAGCGGGGTTTGGCATGGACGGTGTTGGAAGTGCGCGGCCTGTTCGAAGGGAGGTGCGGACAGTGTCGAGGTCTTCGTGGGGATGGATGGTAAGCCCACCTGTGAGCGGTGCTTTGATCGTCCTCCACGTGCAACCGCCGCCGAACCTGCTGCTCGTGGTAGGTCGCCTGTAGAGGCTGGCCTCCCGGACGTGCGCAGGATCACTCGTGTCGGCGCTGCACGCAGTGGCGCCATGGGAGCCACCATTGCAGAGCTCACGAGAAAGCTCGGTCAGCAGACAGTTCCTGCTTCTCCTCGCATCCCCTTCTCCAGCAGATCGAGCTCCAACACCTCTATGCCCACCACGTCCTCATCCCACGGCTCTCTCGACGCCCCTCGCTCGCCCACAAAGGGCGGGTACGCCTTCCCCAACCACGTGCCCACTTCTCCGGGTAAGAGCACGAACATGACGCGATCGGGCAGTCTCACCGGGAGCCCGCCTAAGCCGCGCCCGCTCACAGCGCAGTTCAGGGACGGAATGAACTTGGCGGCGTTCAAGCCGTCGTTTGGGAATGGCGGTGAGGGTGAGCGACTGGACCGGAGGGACTCGCGCAGTCGCAGTGTGAGTCCTGTCAAGCGGCCCGAGTGGTCTCGTTCCAAGCAGACCGACGAGCGTGTTTGTGCGGGCGGAGAGTCGTGCGGGGAAGCGGCAAAAGTGCGAGCCGGATCCAAAGTTCCAGGAAGTCCTTCCCTCACTCCTGTCCACCCTGCGGCAACCAGGATCGACATGTCGAGTCAAGACGCGCATCGACGTCGTACGTCGAGCGGCTTTCCTCTCCCGCTGCATTCTCCCTTTTCAAAGGGCACAACGGAGCAGAGCGAGCCGCTCCAAGGCGACAAACCAACCTCGGCTTCCTCAGAGACGGATCTGGCCTCTCACCTCGAGCCGGGGCAAGGCAAAACGCGATGCGCCGAGTGTCATCTACTACCCTTTGAGCGTCCCAGTTCCGCCGGTGGGCAGGAAGTGGTCATGGTGACGCTGGCAGACGACGTGCATCTGCATGCTGAATGTTTCCGCTGTTCCATCTGTCGCGAGCTCATTGATGGGACGAAGACGTTTGTGCGTCTCTCTGAGGGTGATGCTGTTGGGAAGAGGCGTGCCTTCGCTCATCCGCAGTGTTCGCCGACGGTGCAACTGAAAGTGGTGCATACTGGGGAGCAGGGAGATGGTGAAGCAGGGCAGAAGAGTTATAGGGTTAATTTGGATGTGAATCAAGCAGTGGGGATGAGTCGGGAGAGTAGTGCGAGGAGCCACGCTACGCATCAGAGGGAGCTCAAGCCGAGTCCCGTACCGTCGCCTGCTGCGTCGATGCGATCGAGGGAAAGCGGAGGGAGGGGATCGATCTTGCCCTCCTTCTCCTCGTCAACTGATCCGAAGCCGGCCGCAGCTGCTGCCGCACGTCGATTCCAGCCCACCGCAGGGGCTGCTCCCCCCACCCTCTCCTCTCCGCACACGAATGCCGCACTTCCCGCAGGAAGCACCAATCCAGCTGCAGGCATCTTCTCGCGCCTCACTGCCCTCTCCACCGCCTCCGGCAACCCCACCCTCGCCGACATTTCTGCGAAACCAAAGCTCGGCGGGATGCACAACTGCGCCTTCTGCGGAGAAAAGCTCTCTTCCCTCGAATCGACTTTAGGACCCAGGGGCACGCAGTGGCACAAAGCATGCCTGGTCTGCCGCGCGCCCCCGCCGCCCCAGCCAAAGGGGACGTACTACGTGCGTGGGAAGCAGCCGCCGACAATGTGCGGGAAGAGGCTGGATAGTGGGGCGAAGGTCAATGCGCAGGGCGAGGTGAGGTGTCGGGACTGCTATGATCGCGAATCGGCGGCGTTTAGAGTCAAAGTGTAGAGGGAGGTCAAAGGGATATCTGTCTCACCCGCTCGAGTTGTCGAGTTGTCCGTTCACAGCGATTAGGCACAGACGATTTCAGAAAAGGCGAGTCCTGTTTGAATGTTGATCATCATTACCAAACGAATAGACATCAAACAAAGACTGGAGGGGATTACCATGGCATCCAACACAACCTCACACAATGCAAAGTGCGACATTGAATCGAGTGCGATTTTGGCGAGGTTAACGAGACGCTTAGTCGAAAAGACCGAAGCCCATGTCGTCGTCGGACTCCTCCTTCTCCTCCTCCTTGTCCTCCTCGACAGCAGCGGCAGCACCGGTGTCAGCGGCAGCAGCAACGGGAGCGGCGGCAGCGAAGGCCTCTGGGTTGGCCAGATACTCCTTGGCCTTCTTGGAGCCCTCGAACTCGTAGTCGGTGGCGAGGGAGACGGCGATGAGGTTCTTGTAGGCGTTGACGAGGCTGTGCATGACCGAGGCGATGGTGGGGTAGTTGATGGCGAGCGAGATGCAAGCGACTTGCTTGATACCGAGCACGAAACGGTCAACCAGTTCCTCCTCGCTGACGTCGAGGACCGACGACTCGAAGCACTGGCCCTGGTCGTAGATCTGCACGACGGTCATGCCGTACGTGAAGGGCGAGATGTTGAGCATGTTGAGCAGCGTCGCCTCCGAGGTGCCCACGCGGTTGCCGGCGTCGACGACCTTGACATCCGAGACAATCTCGATCGTACCACGCGCGATCTTGGTGGGAACACCGAGCGCCTGGAAGAACGACGTCTTGCCCGGCTCCATACCGGTGTTTCCGGCCTTGACAAAGATATCGGCGGGAGCATAGGCACCGGCACGAGCAGGCGCAGCGACACGGTTGGACAGGATCAGGTCGCGCACATCCTTAAGGTCGCCCGAGGTGAACACGAATCCGATGTTGCCCTTCAGGTGCGGGAGAAGGCGCTCGTAGTCCGGGTGGTCGCCGACCAGCAGTCGCAAGGCACGACGAGCCATGGTGTTCTTGCCCATCAGAACAACACCCTTGCCACGAAGCGACTGGCGGATCTGGTGCATCTGCTGCGAGCTGACATTGTCGATGTTGACGATGAAGATGGAAGGGTACTTCTCGAGCAGCTCGGTGAGCTTCTCGAACCAAGCCTCCTTGGTAGCACGGGGCATTCCACCCATGTTGGCTGATGTAGATGTAAAGGTTGTTGGTGAAGAAAGAAAGTTGATGAGAAAAGGGGCGAGAAGAGTTCGGCCTACCTATCACCTCAAAAAGCGGATTGAAAGGAAGTTTTAAAGGTCGAACAGAAGCAATCAAGAGATTGATAGAGAAGAGAGAAGGAAAGCATGATGACGAGCGAGTCGAATCGACAATGTCTCGAAATTCGCCCTCTTTTCTGGCGGTTGCTGCGGTAAGTCCTGCCTGCCAACTTTCGACTGAATTTCGGAGCCGAGCCTGCAAACGCTAACCTTTTTTTTCGCACGAGAATCCACGACCAACACTGCCGACTTCCGAAAATCTTTCTCAGGTTGCATTCGAGAAACGAACAGCAATCCTGCTCCCTGATCACCTCGACTCGACTACAGCGAACACTACGGCACTACGCATCGAACGGGAAGCAGTGGTACCACTCTCACACACCTTCAAAGCTAGAGTGCAGTCGCCATCACCACAAATGCCTCGACGACAGTAAACGCTTCGACTTGTCCTCAACACCAGCACACGCGACCCTCGCTGCTGCGCTCACAGGAGAAGCTGGCGTCACCAGACAGTGATGTTTGGGCATGTCCTTTAGTTTCCCCTTGCAGTCGCTGCGTCTGTCAGGAGCAAGGCTGGTCGCAGTCAGTCAGTTTCGAGGAGTTGCTCCCATCGCAGCAGCTTCAGGATCAAGAGCGAGCTCCAGCGGCAGCAACAGCGGCAGCAACAGCAACAGCAAGCAAGGTCAACAGCCATGCCGACCACATGCGCCTCATGGGTCTGTGGAACAAGGCATTGCTGGACCCTCACGCTGCTTTTGCACCTCGCATCGACGCAAAAAGGCATCAGAGCTACCCTTGGAAGAGCTCAACTACCAGAGCTCTATCGACACTATTCGACATGATCAGCTTCCGACCACGTCCGACTTTTGGCAGCCTCACGAGGCTGCTTCTAGATCGCTCACTCCGGCCACCAGAAGGCAGCCACACCATTCTCGGCATCACAATCTAGAATCAGCAACATCAATACGAGCGCTATTTCTCGACAATCGTTCGCAGGTCGACTCGACCTCATGCAACGACAACAACTTTTTCACACCCTCCGTCCGACAGCGGGCCGGGCCCGAAGTGGCGATCAACGACCCTCCACCAGCTATCGATCACAATTCAACAACCCCGACCACGCTGCCAACATACATCGATACTCTTCCATGCGATCGGCGGCAGGCCCTCGAAGACCGCATCCGCCTCCTGCTGCGATCGGGCGAGCACTCGATGCCCGCGCTGTGTGCCGAGTTCGGCCAGTGCAACGTGCTAGAGCGAGAACAGATATGCTGTCACATCCTCCGGCAGTGCGTTAAAGATGCCCAGGACGCAAGCGTTGTATGGGATCTCTGCCGCTCGTGGCCGTCCACCTCCGCCTCTGAGATGGCTGAAGCCGGACCAACACGATCGATGATCCGCCGCATGCAGGGCGATACGCTCTTTCGCTGCATCGCTTATCTTCAAAGTGCGCGGCGTACTCGGCAGGCAGCGATGCTGGTGGGCGATGTGCGGTTGAAGCCCTCGCAGTCTCGATTTTTGCTCGAACGGTTGATATTCGAGTTTAAGTTGCCGTCAACGCTCAACGCAAACCGACAGGAGACTAGTGACATCTGTCCGGAGCAAGTATCGTTGTCAAGTGTGACTTCGTTTGCGGCAGACGACGCGCGCATTGCAGTGCGAGAAATGTGCGATGCAATGACGAGCTTGATGGCCGACGGCGTGTCGTTCAAGCGCAGGGTGGTCAATCGCATGTTGAAGCTGCTGTGTCTGACGCGGGCGAGGAGTCGAGTCGTGCGTCTGCTGCGTGCTGCACAACGGCGGGCGCAGATCGAGTCGTCGCTCAGCGTCGCAGGTCAGGATGAACTTCGAGCAGCCGGTGGGTTTTCCCGGTCAAGGCCGGAGGAGCTGAAGCCGCCGCAAGTGGTATCTACCAAAACCATGGAGGAAGCGATGCGCGTGCTGTGCCCGCAAGACTCAACAGGCGCTCGTACGGCATACGAGCTGCTGTGTGCGTTAGACGTACAGCAGCGGACGCCGGCGATGTACGATGTCCTCATGACGCGCTACGGCGGCGCTCCCACTGCCCGACCGGACAAGCGGAGTGGGTACGGGACAGTGGACGAGCAGCTCTGGTCTGACGTTCACGAGCATATGGGCGGGCCAACACTGCACACCATCTCAGGGCGGATCGCGTGTCATGCTCGCAAGCGCCGGCTGGATCTACTCAAGTCCGATCTTGACCTCTTGCGTTCCACCGGTTTAGGTGGGGTGCATGACCTGACGCAACCTGCCAAACTCAACATGGTCCGGTGCTACATCGAGAACGCTTCGCTGATGGCGGGGTTCCGGTACGCGTCCGCCTTCATCACCTCCTCAAAAGACCCGCGCTTCCGGTCGAGCGTGGTGACGACGCTGTTGCGCGCTGCACCGCATATACACATCCCGCCGAGCGCCGAGTCGTCGTCGCCATCACGCGCACAGCTGCTCAAACGGTTTCTGCGCCATTTTTCGCATCTGCACGCCAAGCATCCCGAGCTAAAAACGGAGGTCGGGGAGCTAAAGTTGTTCATCCAGCTGCTGGAGGCACATCAGCAGTGGATCGAGACGGAGACGCTGTGGAACATGCTTGGCATCGTCGGCGCGCATTTCGGCAAGCGGGATAGAAGGCTGGCGGGGGTGCTCGAGGCGTTCAGTCGCGTGTTTGAGGGCAGGGGCGAGGTGGAGTCTGCGAAGGAGTTAAGGACTTTGATTGGGAGACTGCAGGCGGACAAGGAGTGAGCGATTGCAATTCATTCTTCACCAGCATTCTTGTGTGTAAGCAAAGTATGAAGCTTAGCCCCGATTCATAGTGTTCCCAGCGCCCCGTTTGTTGTGCTCTGCAAAGTGGTCCCAGTGGATATCCTTTTCGCGCTGTTCGTCCTCTGCATCCTGCGCATCTCGTGTGCCGTCCTGCTCCCTCCTCAGAGTGCGCTGCTCGGTCGACGTCGGCGCATCGTACGACGCCTGTCCGCCACCCTGGATGATGTTCCCCCGGCGCTGTTCCTCTTCGAGATACTCGTCAATTGACATTGTGGGGAGGCGGTGGGAGGGTTGGAAGACGGATGAGGCCATGTCGGCGCGATTTGTAGAGGAGGAGGTGATGGTGAAGGGGCGCAAAACTTTGCCTGAGCGAGCCATGAGGGGGCCGCTTGTAGGTAAGGACGGAGGCGGGCGGTCGACGCGCCATTCTTGGCCCACTGAGGAGGTGGGGCCAGAAGAGGGTGCTGGAGGGGGTGGCATGGATCGGAGGAGTTCGAGTTCCTGCGATGCCGAGCTGACGAGTTGCGCTGCTTTGAGCGTGTGCAGGTTGAGCAGGGCGAGGAGGTATTGGCGTACAGTTGCGATGCCTCCAGGTGCCGTCTTCGAGGCAGTCTCGTTGTCGGCGCCCAAATTGTCGTCGTCGTCGTCGTCGTCGTCGTTCTCTTCATCGTCACCACGTGAACGAGGTTGAGGGTACAGAAGCAGGTCGTAGAACACGTCAGATGGCGCTTGGACGTTGGTCAACTTCACCTTGGCTTGGTATACCTCCCTGAACTGCTCCAAGTTGGCCATCAACGCTCGTTCCAGTTTGAAAGCTGCAATCTTGACTTCTCTCGCATGCGGCATCCCCCCTTGCCCAGCGACAAGATTCGAATCGAGCCCAATTGTCGCCAGCTCATCAGGTAACACAGTGGCCAATGTCCACGCCAACAGCTGTTTGGTCGTCGGTGGCACTACACCCAGCGCTAGGGTCCGATTCAAAAACTTGGCCGCTGCTTGCTGGCTCAACCTCAGCCGCTGCTTGCGTGCAGTGTGGTCGGTGCCCGTGCGAACGGCTGAATGGAGCTCAGCGGCGAGCGAGAGCAGGAAGAGCGTGCGGAGGGAAGAGGTGGAGATATCACGCAGCTCATCGTTGGAGGAAACGACGCCGATCGAGTCCGAGATCTGCTGCGCTCGGTTTAGAAGCACCAAAGTTGCTTCTGCAGGGTCTGTGGCGGTTGAGGTGGAAGACGATGAGGCGGAAGAGGAGGTCTCGGATGCTCGTGGGTCGAGGTGTTGCGGTGCGGGTGGTGGAAGGGGATGCGAAGCTTGTAGGAATACGGTCGCGATGAGGTGGTTGAGTGTTTGTCCTGACATGGTTGCTCAGAGGCTAGGGATGATGGTGGTCGTTGGCAGCGATGATTGCTGAGTTCAATCGTACAGAAGGTCAACGTGCCGGTGTTGTTCTTCTAGAATTTCCGCTTCGGGGGGAGAACGACAGTGTGGAGTCGAAGCTTGATTAGTCATGTTTACGCAATGACTCTCAGCAGTACTTTTTGGCTGCATAGCCGGTGTCAACCACCGGCTGTGCCTTCCAGCCGCGGGCAGGCACGTCATACTGAGCAAGTAGCCCGTGCGAGGTCCATCTCTCTTCGACTCTGATGTCCAGAACACCAAAAGCACTCATCCTCGACAACACCGAACCGACTCATCCCTTTGAACATGCCGGTGCCCACCGTCCGTCTCGCTTCTGGCATCGAACTGCCCCGCCTTGCCTTTGGCACTGGCACAGCGCTGTACAACTCGAGTGCAGCCAAGCAGGTGGAGCAAGCGCTCAACGCTGGCTTCCGATTCATCGATTCCGCCCAAGTATATGCCAACGAAGACTCCGCAGGTGAAGGAATCCAGTCGTTTCTCAAGACGTCGGGTCTCAAACGTGACGACATTTACGTGCTGACCAAGGTCGGCAAAGAAGGTATGAAGAATCTGGAGTCTGCTGTCAAGGTCGAGTTACAGAAGCTGAAGGTGGAGCAGCTGGACTCGTACCTGTTGCACTTGCCGCCTCGTGGTAAGGATGGGCTCCCGAGCAACGTTGATGCGTGGAAGCAGCTGGAGAAGATCAAGGAGGCCGGGTTGACCAAGAGCATCGGTGTGAGCAACTGGCTGGCCAGCGATATCGAGCAGCTGCTCGATGCTGGGCTGAGCGTTCCCGACATTAACCAGATCGAGTTCGTAAGTGCATACTGTCTCCCGCGCATCTCCCCTTGCGTATGAACCCAATTGGACCTCTTCTGCGTGGACTCACACCCTCTTTGCACTTCACACAGCACCCGTACGTCTACTCGCACCCAGAGTACGTCAAGCTGCTCGCCCTGCAAAAGAAGCACGGCATCGTCACCATGACCTACTCCGCTCTCGCGCCCTTGTACAAAAACGCCCTGCCCGAGGACGGCCCGCTGCACAAGGCGCTCACCTTGATCGCCTCTGCCAACGCTCAACGCACCACCGCCAATGTGCTGCTGAGATGGGCGCTCCAGCGATCCGAAGGTATCATCACCACCACCACGAGCAAGGAGTCGCGAGCCAAGGAGTATCTCGACCAGGTCGACACTGCCAACGACGCCCAACTGGCTCTGAGCGAGCAAGAGCTCAAGCAGATCGATAAAGCGGGTCAAGAGCACGGTCCAGAAAAGTTCTACATGGCTCACCTGCTTTAGCCTGAACCTATCTTGTAGTAGTAGTTCGTTGCACTGAATCGAAGTGTGTCTTAGCGTATCAGGCAGGGAGGGTCCGTCAGGGAGGGGCGCGGATTTTTGGGACATGTGAGTTGGAGAGCGGTCTAACACATCCGGGAAGATTGTGATCACACCCGAAAACGGATCCGAAATCGCACCTTGAAATCCAAAGTGGCTCAAACACCTTTCAACTCGTTCCAATACGCTCTCCCACCACATCATCACCATTCACTTCTGATCGCGACCAACGCTGTCACCCCGCGCACCAACCGTCTCGACGATCACGACCGCCAACGCTCCACGCCGCAGGGAGCCGAGTTCTCGTCGTCTCGAATAACGTCTCATAATGGCTGTAAGTTTGCTCAGGTTGCGAGGTAAATGTTGATGATTATGGCCGAAGAAGTGCTGACTGTCTCTTGCAATGCTCACGAACGGGTCGTGATGTCGGCTGTGCATCTACTACACCCCTGCAATCATCGACGACTCATCCCAACTGCAACCGCACACTCATATCAAACGCGTCACCTCGCATCCTCCAACCACCATCGAATCTCCTCTTCTTCGGACCTCTCGCCGTACCAACGTCTTCCATTTCTTTTTGCCCCCGATAGTCCGGATTCAGTTTCAAAGGCGGCCGCCCGCGCTGCTTTGCCTTCTGGCAAGAGTTCCAGAAATGCTACGCCAACGCCGATACCCCCTCGGACTGCGTCGCCGCCAAAGAGGACTATCTGGAATGTCTGCACCACACCAAGGAGATCGCACGTGCCAAGGAGATCAAGGACCACTGGCTCCAACGTCAAGCTAAAGAGGCCCACGCCGCGCGCGAGAAGGGCGAGGTCAGAGCAACCAGCTCGATCATGGATCTCGGGCTCATAAACGATAAGAGCCAAGCAAAGGATGAGTCGAGCGGTTCGGAATCGTCGTGAACACTGCCACGGGGAGATGTTAGGCGCCTCGATTGTCTCGGTGATACGTCCAATCATTTCACGATTTCAGGTTCACATGCTTGTCTGTGATCGGTGTGGACTTACAGCGCTATGCTGCAGCTCAAGCACGCTCCGTGTCGCGTATCGAGAAGTGTCGTAAGTGGTCTAAACCAAGTATTTGCACATCTCCTCTTTCTCGCAAATCAGCAACCTAAAATTGCAGAATCGTACGCAAAGCCACCAGTACTCAGACTGGGCGGCAAGTCTTCACCCCGCATCCCGAACGTCTTACTCGGCCTCGCTCCCAGAGTCAGCTCCAACGTCGACCCCTGCTGAAAAACGTCGTGACAGAGCCAATTCTTGGTATACCTCCTCCCATCCAGCTTTGCCTCGACTATGTACTTGTTCCGCCTCGCCCTATCAAACCCCTTGGTGACCATCCTAAACGTCTTGCCCGTCAGCGGGTTTGTAATCGCATACTCGCTGAGCAGCGGGGTGCTGAGCAGATACACCCCCGTGCCCGCTACAGGGAAGAAGCCCAGATGCGTCCACACGACCAGACTGCCCATGGCCCCGACGTCGTCGTTTCCCGCCAAGCCCGACCGGGTGGTGTTGAACTTGCCCCTGATCAGGCGCACGATGTTGTCGACCGTATGCGAGTATCCCCCGCGCGCAAAGTTGGCCGAATAGGCAGCCAAGAACCCCGGCTCATCTCCGATGTCTGCATACTCCATAGCCCACATATGGTCGTATCGCTCGACAAACCGTTCGTGCCCGCCCATCAGCGTTACTACCGTCGCCATATCGTGTGGGGCGAAAAACGAATATTGCCAACTGCTGGCTTCGTAGAAGTCATGGCCGTCGCCGCGGTCGAGGAAACAGCCCATCGGCTCGAGCGCGGGGGAACAGCGCTTAGGATCTTGATACACCCACGTGCCGTACTCGTCGCGCGCCTGCAGGAACCCGAAAAATCCATCGGAAGTGATGCTGGTGTTCCACAGGTTGAATGTATCGTTGCTGAGCCGTGTGTACTTGTCGTAGAGGGGCCGACGCCGCATTCCAGCAGCGACGAGTGCGATGCTGAAGTCGTTGTACGCATATTCGATGGTGCGTGATGCCGTGCGGCCCGGTGTGGAGCCAGGAGCATTAGGCGAGCCCCACTCTCCTCTAGGCACGTAGCCGAGCTTAGCGCGCGCTTCGATACCACCTCTGCCTACCAACCCCCACGAAACCGGCTCGACCTCGGCGTCCTTGAGCATGGCACGCAACGCATCGTCCCAAAACGCCGTATCACTGCTGAGCACGCCCTTGACGTACGAGTCGCTGAGCATCATCTCCGCATTACTGCCACCCTGGGTGAATCCCTGGTTGGTCGACATCCTGCAATCGGGCAACCAGCCTTCACGCTTTTGAATCTCAACAATGGCCTGCAGCACTTCTGCCTGCACATGGGGTGCCAACAGCGTCCACAGAGGATGCACGGTGCGTGCGCTGTCCCAGATGCAGTAGAGCGAGTCGTACGACGGTTTGCTCGTTTCAAAGCGGGGGTTGTCGCGCGTGACATTGTTGGGGGAGAGGAAGGAGCGGTAGAGGGAGGAATAGAACAGCTTGAGATCGTCTCGGGTCACGCCTTGGTGGGAGATGGACAGCGTGTCGCTGAGACGGTGGTTCCATTTTGAACGTGTTTGCGAGGAGATGGCGGAGAGGGAGCCTGGGGATGGGAAAGTAGGGATCTCGGAAGCGCCGTAGTTGCATGCAGCTTGCGTGGATGTCCAGCTGATGCCAATGCGAGCAGGGAGGACGCCGTGGAAGGGTGCAGAGGTGAGCGAGCGCTGGTCAAGGGACAGGATGACGCCTGCTTCTCCATAGATGTCGGTGAGCTGCATCGCACCTGGTGTTGAAGTATCGCCTTGGTATACTCCCAATGACCGCACCAGTGGCACGTCGAGGCATGTGTAGACGGTGAATCTGCCAACGCCAAACGAGGGAGAGAAGGAGGCACTGGTCTCGATGCGAGCCACTTGAGTAGCGGCTGAGTGCTGAGATGCCGCGATGGTGTAGGACGAGGTGATGAGAGTATTGTTGGGTGAACCGCCGCTGTTCTGCAAGTCGGTCATGTAGTCAAGCACGAGGACAGGCTCCAAGTTGTTGGCCCTCTTTGTCTTTGCTTGCTGCGAGGATGGAGGAGGCCACGATCCTTGCTGAAGTGCACGCGAATAATCAAAGTTGTAGATAGCCGCGTGGTCAGATGCAGCCATGCTAACATCGATGCCAGTGTGGAGCGAGAAATGAAACTCTCCTGGTGCGCTCTTGACCGAAGAGTGTGTGATGTTGGTTCGTCTTGCATGTCGAGTCCACTTGCAGCTAGAGTCGAGCTGGTTGGTATCTAACTGGCAGTACTGTGGCAGCAGCGAAGACATGCCAAGCGAAGGGCGTCCGCCAGTTCCGTCATCGTGGAGAGCGCTGATTCCAAATATCTGGGAGTGACCGTCAGGTACAAATCCGGCTTGATTGCCCGATGCATCCGAGTCGAGTCCAGGTTTGATGCTTCCAAAAGGGGTTGACGGGCCCGAAAAGACGTTGCCACCATTCAACGTGCCGATGAGGGGGTCGACGTAGGAGGCCGGGTCGTTAGTCAATGAAGGAGCGGCTTGCACTGATTGGTGGCACACCGAAAGCACTGCCCATGCTATGGAGCAGCGGCTACTACAGCGCATGGTTGCAGGGCAGATGGATGTTGAGATGAGTGCAGCCTCATGGATGCGATTCTTGAGGATGTCGTCCGAAGCTGAGGTAGGGATGCTGTGAGTGTGCCAATGAGATGGTGGGAGGATGAGCCGAAACCAACACTTGTTTTTCTTCAAATTTGTTAGGTTCGACGCAAAATTCAATCCTGTGTTGTAGCAGGTTTTGAACTCTGGGCTCACTATGCCACTTATATTGTCACCTGAAGGGATGGATGAGACTGGTGGCACTGCTGTTTGTGCTCAGCAGAACTAGCCAAAAGGAGATCTGGGCCAGTTGTTGATCAGCAGCGATTGTATTTTATTCTGGTTGGTGCAGACAATGTGCTGAGCACTCTATGCACCAGCCAAGAACGCATAGCATCTCTGTGCCACCACTCTGCACTTGCAATCAAATTATCATTGATTGGTGTATAAAACATGAGATCTGCCGATCTCCCGATCGACAGGCAGACCCTGCATTGCCTCTTTGATCTTTCACAAAGGCAACACCATCTGCGTACCCGGCTCGTCGCTCAAAACTTGACTATTTTCGTGGAGTCAGATGCTCTGAATCGGCGCACGGCTTTCCCCGTTGACTGAGCCATTCTGTCTGTTGACCATCAACCACGACCATCACTCGCTCATCCCATTGCAATTCCGTTTTCGACACCATGCTAGCCCGCGTTTGAATCACGCGTCTCCACACACCATGTCATACCCACATCAGAGATCCGCTCGAGCATCGTCCGACCTCAACACTCGATACCAGCGCATTTCCACGCACCAACAGCAGCAGCAACGCCAAAGACGCCAGCCGCTGAGGACACACTCGGCCACCACGCCAACATGGTCCTCGCAACCCGTGCCCGAGCCGCCACTGTTACCACCTCTCGTCGATCTGGCCAACTGGATCGCAACCCTGCCACATATACGTCAATGGCCCTCTTTGCTGGTGGACCGTCTGCTGCTTGCGCCCATCTCTCAGCTGCTGGAGTATACCCGCGACATCCTCCTGTCGCCTAGGACGCATCGCATCGTGGTGCGCCTCGGTGTGCTTGCCACCATCTTTTGGATCGCTCTCGCAGCCGCTGTGATCAGCTACGTCGGATTCTATCGTGCTTGGGTGCCTGACGTCGGTCTGCGTAAAGAAATCTGGCTGCAGTACGGTCACGATCGTCCTCCTTATGCGCATCTTGACTTTACCTCGTCAGCTCAGGGCGATCAGCTAGGAGAGCCAATTCCGTCCTCGTCTTCTGATAATCCGTTTACCGATATCAGCGGCGAGTTCTTTGCTCAGGACCAGGCATACGATGTCACGCTCGAACTCTCGGTCCCGCTCAACCAGGCCAATCTCGACCTTGGCAACTTCATGGTGGATCTCGACTTGAAGAGCAAATCCAATCGCTCCGTGTTTCACGTCAGCAAGCCCACGCTGCTCACCTACTCGGCTGCACCCGTTCGAGCCGCATCGTCTCTCTCGCAGATGCTGTCGCGCAATCCGCCCTCTTCGCAGTCACCCACCAGTTCGCAGCTGCTTCGCATTCCCCTTTTGCGTCGAGCTGTGTTGCGACCTTCGTCATTTGCACCTCCGCTCTCGTCTACGCCTCCGGATCCGCGTGCCGATCGCAAAGTGACGCACGGGCAGGTGAGCGTGGGTCGAGCAGATGCAGACAAGTTTTGGGTGTACGGCGGCAACCACAACACGTTGGCGGGCGTGCATACTCTACCGGGCAACGGTCGCATCGTGCCTCTGGCCGTGGGCTCGCATTCAAGCCGTGGCGAGCTGCAGACGTACGCTGCCAGCCTTCGATTCGATGCGCACCTGACGGGGCTTCGGTTCTTCATGTACCACTTCCCGCTTCTGTCATTCTTCACGTTCACCACACTGTTTTTGGCGTTCGAGATGGCGACGGCGCTGACATTGTGGGCGGTGGCAGCCATCTACACGAGCTCGATGGCGGTGGCGCCTATCTCTTTGGACACGGACGAGCACTTCCAGCAGCAGCAGAAACCCTGGCGTGCGCAACGCCGCCCTACTGACGACTACGATGGCGTCAAGACAGAGACAGAGACGGCACCGTCTGCGGAAGAATCGTCTCGGTTCAGATACGATCAAGGCGAGGAAGAGGAGGATGAGACGGAAACAGAGACCGAGACACGGCGCAGGGTTAGGCGAGGGCCGCGCATCAAGGTGGAAGAGTTTAGCGACGAGGACGAGGCTGCACGCGCGGCTGCAGAGGAAGAAGAGATGCGGCTAAGATCGCTCGAGAGTCTTGAAGCCAAAGATGCGGCAGATCTGGCGGAAGCCATACGTCAATCGAGGATGCGTGATTTGCTCGAGGCGAGGAGAATGGGTGGCGCAGGGCCCAGTGGCAGCAGCGAACGCGGGCTGATGCCGGGCGAATCGTTGATTGATATTGTGGATCCCACTTCGCCCATCTCGCCCGAGGAGCTGTCCGAGATTCAGTTGTCCCGAAGAGTACTGGATCGACTCGACGAGGAGACGGAGGAAGATACCGATGTAGCGTCTTCGCGGCCTTCCTCGCGTCTTGCTGCACGGGGAGTGGCGACGCCCGTTGAGGGAGGCGCTGGAGAAGCAGAGGCATGGGAGGATTTGGAGGACGAATCGGTGTCGGGCCAGTCGGCCGCAGGAGAGAGGTCGAGGCAGCGCGACAAGGCAAGCGACGATGACGACGAGGATGAGCAAGGTGCGGCTGGCGAGAGCACGATTGGCGGATCAGCAACATCGGGTAGACGAACGATGCGCTCTTTCGGGGCCACAACCACAGCCACCGGGTCGTCTTCCACACTCACAGACTAGTGTTTGGCGCACATTGGTCTCTAGGGTATTTGAGATTGACACTGTCTAGCTTACGCTACCAAGCCGAACGATCAACGATCAAATTTGCGATCCTCTGGAGCCTCTGTTCGTCCTCCTCGTCGAAACCGTCGAGTGATTCGCAGTCGATGTCCAACACTCCGATAATGACCTCCTCGCCCGTACCTCTGCCTGACCAGGACTTATCCGTTTGTTCCATCACCTCGCCATTCCGCGGGGACTGCTCCGCCAGCGCCGCCTGGTGAACCTTGGCTAAGCGGCCCCTGCCAATAACCAGGGGTACGACGATCTCGGAGCGCGACAGCGAGTCGCACGCGATATGGCCGGGGTAGTTCTCCGTATCCGCCACCCTGACAACCCTCGGGGGGAGCAGGCTCGAAGCGTCGGCGCAGACGCCCTTGCCCGGCACCGAGTATATCAGCTGGCAGGCGGGCAGACCGTTAAATGGCCCGAGCAGCAGTGTGGGGCGGGCGCGCGGTTTGCGGGCGAGCACCTCGGAAGGGAGGAGCGGGGAGAGCAGGTAGAACCCGGCCCAGTTGACGCGCTTCTCGCGCCACAGGGGGAAGCGGTTCATCGCGTTGAAGATGAGTGAAGATGCATTGGAGAGCGCACTGATCCAGTCTGTTGTGGGCTCGATGAGCGAGAGGAGGGAGGACTCGAGGTGGTCGTAGAAGTCGGTCTTGGTGACGACATACGCGGGCAGGGCTGCTGCGTCTGCGTGCACCATGTTGACGCTGGTGTCGGTGGTACGGAGGGTATGAAGGTGAGGTGGTGATGGTGAGAGATCAAGATGTTGGTGACGAGTCTTGTACGTCTGAGCTGTATTTTTTAATAGCCGACGTTGTTTGGAAAATCACGCCATCGCCTTTTCAGTTTTCTTCTTGATCGGGAAAGTGCTGCTCGTGCATTATCGCATTTGATTTGTCCATCTTGCTGAAACAGATCGAGTAGATTGCTTGTTCGCCAATGGAAGCGTCTGCAGAAGAGTGAGCAGCTGTCAGTTGTGCACGTCAAAAGGCCGTGACCAGGGTGTTGCTTCGGTTACAGTCAGCGAGCCGGCTCGGATATAAAAAGTGAATCGAGCGCATTGACGCGTGCGGAATGAGTCTGAAAGGCTTCAGATGCTGCGGCCTTTCTTCTTGACTCCCACCACCACCCCCTTGATCACCAGCGATCCTCAGGTCGTGGCACAGAGACACAATGTCGAGGACATCACTGCCTCTCCTCTCGTCAGTACGCACATTTGCAGCCGCCGCTTCGTCCTCTCAGAGCGTATACACACGTGCATCGCCGTTAGCAGCTGCGGCATTCTACCGACGAACCACCGCATCGCTTCACACTTCGCATGCTCCAAATGCGTCCTCCTCGTCCTCCTCGTCCTCACCTGCGTCGGTCTCCAGCCGCCCAGACTTCTCATGCGTAGATGCAAACGAACGCAGAGGCCAAAAGTTGCAAACCCTCGCGAATCAGGCAAAAGCTGCAGCGTCATCCTCGTGTTCGACACCGTCCTCGAACAACCCCTCGGTCGCTTTCCCCTGTGTCGACGCCAACGAAGCACGCGAAACGAGGCTACGCGCGCAACTCGGCTCGCCGCAGCTGTCCGAAGACTCCACCACCGCTTCAAAGAGCGAGGTCGACGAGTCAGGACCCGAACCCTCCTACACAAAGGTCGTCAGCGGCTACCAGGTCTACCACCATCCGCACCCTTTCCGGCTGGACTACGGTGGCCAGCTGCCTCGCTTCGATCTCGCATACGAAACCTGGGGGGAGCTCAACGCGGACAAGAGCAATGCCATCCTGCTGCACACCGGTCTGTCCGCCTCCTCGCACGCCGCCAGTACGCCTTCCAACCCGGCCAAAGGATGGTGGGAGGACTTTGTCGGCCCCAACAAGCCCCTCGACACAAACCGGTTCTTTGTTATCTGCACAAACGTCCTCGGCGGCTGCTATGGCTCTACGGGCCCCTCTTCGCCACACCCGCTCGACCCCACCTCGGCAGCCTACGCAACGCGCTTCCCGATCCTGAGCATCTTCGACATGGTGCGCGCCCAGTTTCGACTGCTCGACCATCTCGGCATCCACACGCTCTACGCGAGTGTGGGCAGCTCCATGGGTGGCATGCAGTCGATCGCCGCCGCGCATCTGGAGCGTGAGCGCGTGGCGCGCTTGGTGTCGATCAGCGGGTGTGCGCGGTCGGCGCCGGCGAGCATTGCGTTGCGATATGCGCAGCGAAGCGTGCTCATGAGCGACCCCAACTGGAACCGCGGGTTTTACTATGCCGCCGGTGCGCTGCCTCCGCACACGGGCATGAAGCTGGCGCGCCAGATTGCGACGTTTACGTACCGCAGCGGGCCGGAGTGGGAGCAGCGCTTCGGCCGCGCGAGGCGCGTGGCGGGTGGGCAGGAGGAGGAGCTGGATCCGGCGCTGTGTCCCGATTTCCTGATCGAGACCTATCTGGATCACCAGGGCGAGGCGTTCTGTCTCAAGTACGACGCAAACTCGCTCATCTACATCAGCAAGGCGATGGATCTGTTCGATATGTCCGACCACGCACTTGCTGATTTGCAGCGGCGTCGCGTTCGCGCTCACGGTGCACAGCAAGTGGGGCTGGCGCTGGGCGAGACGCAGCCCGCACCACGTCCGCGCAAGCGACAGCATATCAGTACGCTCTCGTCACCCGCGGCGCATGCGTATGTGCCCGCACTGGCGAGAGGGATGGCGCGGCTCTCGCACATCCCCACGCTGGTGATCGGCGTGCAGAGCGATATCCTCTTCCCCGTGGAACAGCAGCGCGAGATCGCAGAGTGCTTGCGGCTCAACGGCAACGACCAGGTGAGGTACTACGAGCTGGACGCACCGCATGGACACGATAGCTTTTTGATCGATGTGCCGAATGTCGGCGGGGCCATTCGTGGGTTTCTCGAGTAAGAAGCGTTGTATCAGTAGCAGCAAGAATGTTGTGCGCACCATCCACTGGGGGTCAAACGTCAACAGAGAAAGGGTTGTGTGATGGGGACCATTTTTAGATGAGCGCGTCGTCGGTGGTAGAGACGAACTTGCGACGGTGGTAGATGAGCGGCCTAAGGTCTTCGTGCGTGTTCCTAACGTGGACGTGGACAACGCGGGCGATGTACAGTCTACTCTTCTGCGCATCCCCCTCTCTCGATTGCTGAGTGCTGTATCTGTCCAACTCGACACTGTTCACCACTTGACATGCCAGAGCGCCGATAGAGCCCTGCACCAGCGGCACCGATCCTTCGCCCAACTCGATCAGCCCAGCCTGCTGCAACGGATGTCCACCATCTTCCCCCCCGCTCGGGAAAGCCAGTGGTGGTGTACCAGGCACAGCGTACGCCGCGGCCAGCCCCGCCTGTTTCGCCGACAGCATGTTGATCACGAAATCCACGCGTCCATCCTCCTTCGCCCCCGCTGCCCGCGTCCGCCGAGATGCAACGTGCGATGCCAGCGCATCAGCCAGTCTGGAGGGCGTCTTTATCGAAAAGCACACCAGGTCCGGGTCGAGCGAAATCGACGTGAAGCTGGATAGCGTTGCTGCGTGGATGTATTTCTTCCCTGCGGACGGCAGGAAGGTGGTGACGAGCGCTACGGGTTGTGCGGCCTCCCTCATTAACGCTCGGATTCTAGCGGAAGCATCGGTCTGGTTGGCATCTTGTTGTGACCGCAAAGTGCAAGAGCGGGTAAAGGAGCGTCGGTGACTAGAGTGTCGCGTTAAGGGTAGGAACGCTTCAAGTGTAACTTTTGATGTTGTTGCTCGTGCGGCGGCGCAGAGTGTTGAAGCTGGGAGGCGGATCGACATTGTTCGACCGCTAGGGTTGTGTTGGTATCGTGTAGAAGCAAGGTGAGGATGATTGGAAGCCAACACAAAACAACGTCGAGGCTTCGCAGCCCGAGTTCCGCGCGCGCATTTTCCCGATGATGTTAGACCGCTGTTTTACGAATTTTTGTCAATTCTTTTTACCCCACGCTTTTCTCGCTGCTCGCTTAGAGGGCCACGGCGGGAAAGAGGGCTGTGCGTTCCACGGGTGAGAAGGCTCGCTGAAAGCCAAGATTAAGCTTCTCGATTGGCCGCTTTGCAGTTGGCCGCAGTGTTAACGTTATCTCTCCCTCAAGCTCATCCTCTCCCTTCACACATCACCCAACCCGCTCTTTCCGTCTTAGCCTTGCTTCCCTCTTCCACATCCTCACCCTCAGAACCCTAAACCGCCTCTCCCAAAATGCACCTGCTTCCACGCGAACGAGACAAGCTCTTGCTCCACCAAGCCGGTTCCTTGGCCCAAAAACGTTTGGCGCGCGGGCTGCGCCTCAACCAGACCGAAGCTACTGCGCTCATCGCCACGGTGCTGCACGAGCGTATCCGCGATGGCGAGCATTCGGTGGCCGAGCTGATGCAGCACGGGAAGACGCTGCTCGGTCGGTGTCATGTTTTGCCGGGGGTCGCGGAGCTGTTGCACGAAGTCATGGTCGAGGGCACGTTTCTTGACGGCACTTTTCTGGTAACCGTACACCAGCCGATTTGCACCGAGACGGGCGACATTCACGCTGCGCTCTACTCGAGCTTTTATCCGGCTCCTGATCCGAGTGTGTTTGCAGACGCGGCAAACGCGGCCAAGGCGGTGGTGGTGGGCAAAGCGGCTGCAAACGAAGTGTTGCCCGGAGCACTCGTCACCAAGCGCGACGCACAACCTATTGTTCTGTGCCCGAAACGCCAACGCGTCGCCGTCAAAGTGACAAACACCGGCGACCGTCCCATCCAAGTTGGCTCGCACTATCCTTTCCTCGAGACCAACGCCGCCCTCAGCTTCCCGCGTCTGCTCGCCCTCGGCAAGCGTCTCGACATCGCCGCGGGCACAGCGATTCGCTTCGAGCCCGGCGACTCCAAGACTGTCACGCTCGTCCAGGTGGGCGGAACAAGGATCCTCGCCGGCGGGAACAATCTCGCTGCTGGACCTCTGGATGAATTCTTGGCTACAGCCGAAACCAAAGCCGAGCTGGTCAAACGCATCCAAGCCGCCGGGTTCGCCAACGAGCCGCCGCCAGAGATGGAAGATGACTCGCCTCCTGCACCGTGCGAGCTCTCGCGCGACGCCTACGCCGCTCTGTACGGCCCGACCGTGGGCGACAAGGTGCGGCTGGCTGATAGCCCGCTCTGGCTCGAAGTGGAGAAGGACTACACGGTGTATGGCGACGAGCTCAAGTTTGGCGGAGGCAAAGTGCTGAGGGACGGAATGGGTCAGGCTTCGGGTCGTGCCGATAGTGCCGTGCTCGACATTGTTGTGATCAACGCGCTCATCGTCGACTGGTGGGGCATCGTCAAGGCTGATATCGGTATCCGCAATGGTCACATTGTGGGCATCGGTAAAGCGGGCAATCCGGCCATCATGGATGGAGTTGACCCCAACCTGGTTGTGGGCTCATGCACCGAGGTGATTGCGGGCGAGAAGTTTATTGTCACGGCGGGGGCTATTGATGCGCACGTGCACTACATCTGTCCGGACCTGCACCAGGAGGCGCTGGCTACGGGAATCACTACGTTGATCGGCGGAGGTACGGGTCCCACAGCGGGAACGAGCGCGACGACGTGCACGCCCGGCCAGGACCAGCTGCGCAACATGATGATCGCCACGGACAACGTGCCGCTCAACTTTGCATTTACGGGCAAAGGCAACGACTCGGGTTTGCCCGGCTTGGAGGATCAGATCCGCGCTGGGTGTGCGGGCATGAAGATCCACGAGGACTGGGGTGCGACGCCGGCGGTGATCGACGCGTGCCTGACGGCGTGCGACAAGTACGACGTCCAGTGCAACATTCATACGGATACGCTGAACGAGTCGTGTTTCGTCGAGGGGACGTTGGCGGCGTTCAAGGGGCGCACGATTCACACGTACCATTCGGAAGGTGCCGGTGGTGGCCATGCGCCCGACATCATCCGCGTGTGTGGCGAGGACAACGTGCTGCCGTCGTCGACGAATCCGACGAGGCCGTATGCGAGCAACACGTTGGACGAGCATCTGGATATGCTGATGGTGTGCCATCATCTGTCCAAGGATATCGTGGAGGATGTGGCGTTTGCGGATTCGAGGATTCGCGCAGAGACTGTGGCGGCGGAGGACGTGTTGCAGGACAGCGGGGCGATCAGTATGATCAGTTCCGACTCGCAGGCGATGGGACGCATCGGCGAGGTGGTGGCGAGGACGTGGAGGACTGCATCAAAGATGGCGAGCCTCGTCGGACCGTTGCGCGAAGACTCGAATTCTGCGCGGGTGCCACATCCAAGCGAAGCCATTGCGGACAACCTGCGCATCAAACGCTACGTGGCCAAATACACCATCAACCCGGCGCTGGTACACGGCTGCTCGCACCTCATTGGCAGTATCGAACCGGGTAAGCTGGCTGACCTGGTCTTCTACCTGCCGTCCAAGTTTGGGATTTGCCCCGAATTTGTGTTGAAAGGCGGACAGGTCGCGTGGGCGCAGATGGGCGATGCGAATGCGTCGATTCCGACAGTGCAGCCGATCTATGGTCGACCGATGCACGGCGCCAACGCGGAAGCAGCGCCGAGGAACTCGATCCTGTTTGTCTCGCAGGTGTCGATCGCGGAGGGCATCGTGCAGGGGTACGGAGTGAGGAAGCGCGTCGAGGCGGTGAAAGGGTGCAGGAAGGTGAGTAAGAAGGATATGAAGCTGAACACGCACACGCCCGATTTGAAGGTCGATCCAGAGACGTACGAGGTGACGGATGCGGGCAGGTTGCTGACTGTGCCACCGGCAGATGAGCTGCCTATGACACAGAGCTTGCACTTGTTTTAGGGGAGATGGGTATCTGGAAAATGGGATTGGGGAATTGTTTATGGTTTCAATTTCGCATGTGTGTGTCCAGAGTGAGGGCTCGTCGATGTGCAGCATTGCGTGTCTTTTCGGGTAGAGCAGACCAGTATGCATCTTCTTCTGCAGCGTCCATCGTGACGAGATCGGGGAAATGAACGACGAGACGAGCTGCGAGAGTCGGATGCGCGGTTCGAATGGCTAGTGTTCTCGCGGGCGCGTTTGGGGTGGCGGGCAGAGGGTGGATGTACGCGACTGATTCGGGCACTCGTTGTTCCAGTTGCGGTTTGAGATGTCGGTTGAGGATCGTCGGTGTCAGTTGGGAAGGTGTGAAGGCGGGGAGCGTTAGATTTGTGCGATCGGGTGATAGGGGCAGAGGGAGGAGCAAGATTGTTCCTCGATACCACGGCTTTGATGGGTCCACAGCGGGGGTGTGGTGAGGCACGGATTCTCGTTGGCGTTTGCGATCGTGTCGAGTGTCCGTGTCGTGTACATGTGGCCGCGATAAAGGTGTTTGGTGCATCAGCTGTTGCTGTCTACAGTAGAGTTCTCGCATCCCGACCCATGCATCCCAAGAGAGACATCGGATCGGCTCCAACAGCTTGTCGTGCGGTCTGCGCGACAGATCCCATGGATACTCGCCACACAGCGCCTCGACATGCTTGCCCGATTCAAGCACGAAGAATGCGCGACCTGACGTCCACTTGGCCTCCAACATGGAACTCGACAAGAACCGCTCGTGGCTGGACATCAGCCATCGATCCAGGATGCCTGGTTCGAGAACGGCGAGCACCATCCCAACCTCGGTAGACGTTGGGATCAAGCTGTGCAGATAGCTGGCGGCCTGTGTGCGTGTGCGTATCCTCGGCGGAATAGACTCGACATACACAAGTAGCGGGGCCAAGCTGGCATTGTTGAGGTGACCCATTTCGCCCAGAACCCGGATGTAGGCAGCCGAGAATCCGATGGAAAACTCGTGGCGATGCAGCACGAGCAATCCCGCTGCTGGGCCCTCGATGAGAATCTGCAGAGCCTGCGAGAGGAGGTGGATCGATTTGCAGCGCGTTGCTAGGCCAGGTACTGAGGTGAGCAGTCGCGCGAGGTGGATTATGTAAGCCTTGCCGGAACGCTTCTTGTCAGGCTTGTTCACCTGGTGACCGTCACACGGCTGGTTGAAGGTTTCCAGAAGGATGGAGTACAGGTCGTCGTTTGAACGTTGTTCGTCACGGGATTGGTCGGTGTGGATCGTATGAAGGCCTAGTGGGGAAAGCCGCAGGTAGAGGAACTCGACGAGTCGGTCGAGTTTGGCAGCCTCGGATTTGGAGTCCGCCGCAGACGGTGAAGCCTGACCTTGAGGAGCGGCATCTTTGGAGATCGACGTTGATGATGGACTGGCTGCCGTAGCGTCTGGAGGTAAGATTCCGCCAGTCGACTTGGGTTCGGCGACACCGTGGTTTGCCTGCTGAGCAGCTGTGCCAACAGCATTTGATCGTGTGCTGCGGGTCGATTGCGCGCGTCTTTGCAGCTTACGTGGGAGGAACATGGGACACCGCTGCATGTCAGACCGCGTAAGCTGCAGACTCGATGACAGCAGATTTGCGCGGCATCTTGAGGGGACGCAGGTGGTGGTGGTTGACAAGGTCGACTGCGCAATTCGACGTCTGAGGCCAAAAAAAAAAAATATAAAAGCAGTTGAAAATCGAGGCGCAAAAAGCGACTCAAAAACAACTGTTGCCATCGAGCTTACCTGGCTGCCCACGCTTACTACTCCACCAACCCCCCACCAAGACATGCCGCAATCTTATGGAGAGCGTGATTTCGGATAGACTGTGGAAATAAGTTGGACCGCCAAGTGTGTAGAGAAATCTCCCAAGATGCGGGTGCTGTCTTGTCGTCGAAGAGAAGAGATGATCCTTGTGTTGGTGGATGCTGAGCAACCGAAGGATTTGTGCCGACACTCCATTTGCGCACCTTTTGGTTGCCTTCATCGCAAGGTCCCACACCTGACACGTTGGCACACCTTTGTTTGTCACCACCACCACCAACTTGGCAATGTCGTCGTCCACCACCAAGATCCCACGCGGAGAATTCCGCGACCCGCATCCGGACCCCAACAGTCCTGCCGCCAAAGCCGCCTTGGACTCGCTCGTCTCCACAGTAACACAGGCACACAAGCATTTTGGTGATCCCGTACCGTTGGATTACCAGATCGCCTCTTACCCGCTGCCCCTCATCCAGCACAAGATTGTCTTTGACAAGAGCCTTACCGTCAAACGCGTCGTCGAAGCTCGCATCCGTCTCACGGTGAAAGCGAGCTCGGGTCACTGCTTGACCGCGTTTACCTACGAGCAGGCGCTCCGAGACGCACACTTCTACGACCACCGTTCGGACCATGACGATGCGCGGGCCATCTTGGACCGCTATCCGCTCTTGGCGCTCGTGTTTAGTGTCAAGGACTGTGTACACGTCCAAGGTCTACCCACTACGCTCGGATGCTCGCTGAGGGCGGCTCACCCCCAAGCAGCCACCGCCGATTTGGTGGAAAAGTTGACAGACGCGGGCGCGATCATGATTGCCAAGACCACCGTGCCGCAGCTCATGATGTCCAACACCACACACTCGCCGCTCTGGGGCACGACGCGCAGCCCGATCCAGCAGGCTGCTTCGCCGTCCACAGACGAGTTCCAGGTCGGCGGCAGCTCGGGTGGCGAAGCGAGCCTTGTCAAGCTCGGCGGGAGCCAGCTGGGCGTCGGCACGGATATGGGTGGATCCATTCGTCAGCCGGCCTGCTTGAACGAGTTGTGCGGCTTCAAGTTTTTCTCGCAGACGCAAATGTTTCGCTGGCAGCTGCCAGAGGACTATATGACCGGTTTGCCGCACACCAGTGTCCCCGCTACCGCTCCGGGCTTCCTCATGCGCGATGCTGCGACGCTCAAACTCACAGTCGAGACTCTGTACGGTGCGAAATTCAACTCCAAGGACGCGCAGCCCGAGCCACAAGGCCTTGGCAACCACCCTCGCATCGTGTACACAACCCAGCAGAGCTCGCCCGAAGTGCAGGCGCTCGTGCACTGGCTCGTCGAAACACTCACCTCGAGCGAGGCTGACGCACTCGCCCGCCCCAGCGCCAGCAGCGAGCTCGGCGAGATCCACCTCACAGCATGGGGGGACGCGTGGATGCAGTACGCAACGCAGCACGGATTCGACGACGCACGCGCAATGCTCGCCGACGACCCGCTCATCACGCGCTCCTTTTTCGACGAATCGCGTCTCGACGTCACCCTGGACGACAAGGCGAAATGGGCACCCGACCCCGCCAAACTCGCTGCACTCAAGAAGACCTTCTTGCGCCAAGCCGGCGTGAAGGAGGCCGACAAAGGCGCCGAGCAAGTGGAAAATGTCGTGTTCGTCACGCCGACGTTTATCCTCGGTGGACCGGTTGAGGCAAGATCGTTTGTGCAGCTCGACGATGCGGGCGAGAGCGAGATCTGGTGCGACGTATTCAGCCTTCTCGACTGGCCGTCTGTGTCCGTTCCCATCCCGCTTCCGGAGCCAGTCCGCCAAAAAATCAGACAGGACGCCCTCGACTCGGCGCACTGGGCCCAATACCTTCCTGGACCCATCAAGGCGGATCCGATCGTAGGTGGTGGCAAGAGTCGACTGCCTATGCTCAGTGTGCAGCTCGCTACGGTGCCGGGCAATCAGCTGGCGCTGCTCGACTATGTCAGTCGGATCAGGCAGTGAAAGAAATTGGACTCAAGCAGAGATGCAGACAGTTGGATGCAATTGAGCAAAAGTGTGGGTGTGTGTTGGAAGACTGCAGATGTGGGAAAGGACCATGTTGAATGCAAGTTTACGGCAAGTGCTACGAGACAAGTTGGGGGAATAGGAGGGTATGGTGAGGGTTGAAGCCTCGTCTACGTAAACCGTAGAGACGTGATACAATTGGAGCCGTTGCCTCAGTTGGCCCTCACCGACGGCTGCTGCCAAGTAAACTGCGATTTAGGCTTGACCCGCTCACCATTGTATCCCATAACCTTCTGCCCCGCGATCTCTTCCACATCATGTCCATCTTCCGCCTTCTTGGCGTGCTGCTGCCCATACGCCTTCACCCTCAACCTCTCCCATTCGCCTGCCGTCGGCACAGGCTCGCCCCTGGCCTTGGTCACATCCCAAAACCCGCTGCCGTCCCTCTTCTTCTTCTCGGCGTAGGCCTGCCTCACGACCTCGCTCTGCTCCTCGAGTGGTTCCAGGGAGACATCGTCGTTGAAGAGTGCAAAGTAGAAGATGCCGAGACGCTCGTAGTGTGCCTGGTCGGCGGGAGGGGCGACGACGCGGTGGATGGTCTGCTTCAGGTATCCACCCGAGATGAAGTGCATTGCATCGCCGAGGTTGATGACCAGCGCGTTGTCGCGGTGTTTGACGAGGCGCCATTTGTTGTCTGGCATGAGCACCTCGAGCGAAGTGATGGGTTGCGACCAGAGGATGCTGACCGAGTTGAAGTCTGTGTGGCCCTGTAGCCTCACTCCGCCGAGTTTGTCGTCGTCGGCCTGGTCGGGTGTGTGGTAGAGCGCGTACCGCAGCAGATCCAGTCCGCGTTTCTCGGGCTCCTTGGACAAGTTCCACAGGTAGTCCGCCGGCAGCTTCAGCACGAGCGATAGCACGCTCAGGATCTTGCGCAGGATCACCGCGTGGTTGAAGCGCGCAAACTCCTCGATCTCCGGCAACAGCTCCTGCAGGCTCGGCGGGAACAGCTTCGCCTTGGCCTCCGCCGAGAAGCTCTGCGATCCAAAGTTGAGCTGCTCAATCCGATCCCTGACACCGTCCAGCTTCCAGTGACCCTGCTCCTTGTATCCCACAAAGGATCCGGTGCCAAGAATGTCGGCTTTGTACGCAGCCTTGTCCGCCTCCGAGACGCCGTGGAACGCATACTGGCCGATCGCGAATTGACGCAGCACTTGCTCCCAGCTCAGGCCGTGGTTTTCGGCATAGATGAATCCATCGCGCGAGAAGGCTTCGCCGACAGAGGCTACCACCGAGTCCGGCACGGTGGTGTAGTCGTCGCCCGTGATTTGGGAGAGGTCGAGCGTGGTCAGGGGCGCCCATTCGAGGTCGGTCTCGCGAGTGGGTTGCGGGGGCACCCAGGCCGGGAGGGGAACTGAGGTGGACGGCATCGTGACGATGATTCGACGGGGGGGGTGTAAGTGTGTTAGAGAAGGGTCCGATGAGCTTGCCAGGGAGTCGTAATGGTGGAGGATGGAGTGGAGAGGGAGACGAAGAGCTGAGGATGAGGAGGAAGGCTTATAAACGATCCGCCCTCTTCAAGCGAACGAGTCACACATTCGCCGTACGCGAGCATCACAGCAACATTGGAGAAAGAACAAGAGGCCACACTCCTCAAGGAGCACAGTCTTCGCACCGACCATCCCTGCCCGCGGGGCTACGGGGGCAGCTAGAACGAGCGGCGCCTTATCGGTGAGCTGTACTCGGAAAAGGGACCACGAGGCGAAGAAAATGACGAGCTCTCCGAAACCGCAAGCTCGGAACAAGGTGGGTTGGGAGAGCACACCATCTCGCGTTCACGGCGGTGCGGCCGCTGGTGACCGAGCTTGAGGCTCTGTTGTGGAGCAGCTGCAGCAGCAGAGGACGGGGTGAGCCAATGTGCTGTTGCGAAGCCGCGATGCATGCACGGTTATCCATCATAAAAACTGACACCACTCAAGCCAACCACACATGCACATGACGAAGAAGAACTCACTCCTCCTGCTACTTTCATTTGACCAGGCACTCTTTCCCCCGCTCGCCCTCTCTGTATACACCCCCGCTGTATCTAACATGTGAAACCGCTCATGCCTTTGAAGCTATCCTAAGACAATGTGCACATGTCGAACAGCAAGAAGTGTGTTTGTGTGCGTCGAGAAGGAATCACAATTATTTTTCTAGGATAAAAAGCTTTGCGAAGCGCAATTTGACGTGACGAGCACGCCATCACGCCATCGACAGCAACTCCAGACGCCGTTCTTCTTTAGTCACCTCACATCATGTTTTAACACCGAACAAAGCAGCGAACGTGCTCTTTCCCCGCTTGCCACGTTGTTCGCTTGCATCGTTGTCGGCGATGATTACGACGATGCTGATGGAGGGTCATCGTCCCCGATCTCCCGATTGCACTCAACTGTCGCACAAGCCAGAGAGATAGCTTACAGCATAACAATTCGATTCACATATAGAACGTAAGAGTTGAGAGCGAGACAAAGAGAAAGGTACATGATTTAGAGAGACTACAGAGCGAAACCATTTACGAACCCATCCTGAAGCCAAAGAAAAACCTATTTACACGCTCCCGATCGAGTAGCGAGAGAGAGAGAGAGGGTATCGTGTGCTTGTGCGCAATGTCTATCGACGACGCGAGTAATCGGTGCCTTGCGATCGACCCGTGTCCGCACGAGGACGACCGTTGCCATTGGCGCGGTACCCATCCTCCGCATCGTACGTGTTTGACTTGAGGCTTCCACGTCCCGAACGGCTCGACATGGACGTAGCCCTCGAAGTCATGCTCCTGCTCGTCGACGAAGCCAGCGAGTTGGAGCGCGTCGACTTGCTCGCAATGCTCTGACTCGCCAGCGATCCCTCGGTGCCATGGAAGAACGAAGCACGCGACCTCGACTTCTGGATGCGCATCGTCTCCATGGCAGCGTGCGCGCGAACCTGGCACATGTTGCTCAGCAGGTAGTTAGCCTTGCTGCCACCGCCGATGAGTCCCTTGCCCTTAGCCTCAAGCGGCTTGCCCGACAGCACCTTGCGGAACTCGGTCTTAGCCGCCTCGTCCTGGCCCATGCAGCTGCGCAGACGCCCCAGCTCGTAGTGCGCAAAGTACACCAGATAGCGATCCACCTCGTCCAGCTTGGATCCGTGCTCAAACACCTTGTTGAACGACTGCACCGCGTCCGCCTGGATCTCCTCGATTGGTCCTACAGTGTCCTCGGCAGGCAGGCGCACCAGCGTCTGCGGCTCCGGGTATGCCACAAAGCGTAGCGCAACACCACGCAGGAAGAATGCCAGGCAGTACGACGACCAGTACTCGTTCTCGCCCGTTCCGTACGACTTGGGGTTGTGGTACGACTCGAGCTCGTCGATAAACTCGTCAATGCGCGTCAGCGTGTTCTCAACAAGCAGGAACACGGGCGTCTGGCCGATGCAGTGCCACAAATACGAAAACTCGAGACCGAGCAGCGGCAGGCGGTTCTGCTGCGCAATGTACTTCTTCGCTTTCAGCGCCACAAAGCGTTCGAAGGGGATCTGTCGACCCGCCACCTTCTTGGTGAGCTTGCCGACGGTGCGCATGATGGTGGCGCTCTTGGCGCGGTCGTCCATGCCCGTCTCGTAGAGCATCACCGCCTTGGCGTACTGGTAGATCGCCTTGGACCAGTTGGACTCGCGCGACAGCACGTCGTAGCACTCGTACGCACGTGCAAAGTCGCATGTGCACAGGTACGTCAACGACAGATCCCAGAAGCACAGGTGGTGGAGCTGCTTAAACTCGCGCTGCGCCTCGATGGCGTTGCGGTAGTACTCGATCGCCTTTTCGGGCAGCGCCTGGGCAGCGTAGAGACGCGCTGACCAGAAGAGGTAGAAGATGCCGTTGGGGAAGCGCACCAAGTTCCACGAGAGCACCTTGTCGGCAAACTCAAAGTCGAGCTCCGTGACGGGGATGTAGCTCGAGACCCACAGGTGGTACATCAGAATGACAATGTCGCACAGCGGTCGTCGCACGCCTTCCTCGTCGGCCGAGATGGTGGGCAGCGGCTTGCTCTTGCTCCAACCACCGGCGCGCGCAAACAGGTCGAGCGAGAACTTGCGGTCGCCGACAAAGCCAAAGCCCTCCATGATCTTGAGCGTGTTCTTGGGCAACAACGAGAGCACGAGCGAGCAGAGAGCGTTACCCAGGTAGACACCCGATCGGAAGTCCTGGTCCAGGTGGACAATGTCGGTGCGCTTGCCCGACACCTCGGCCTCCTCAGCCTCGGCGTCGACTGCCTCGACAAACCTGAACAGCTCGCGGACCAAAAAGTAGGCCGAGCGCAAGCCCAGAGCCTGCTTGACAAATCCAAGGGTGTCACCCGAGTAGAAGATGCCCAGCACCGACTTGAGCAGCTGCGACTCGGCAAACACGAGCTCGGCGTGGAGCTGCACCAAGCTCATGGAGCGGTAGCCGCCCTTCTTGCCGCTGATGAGCTTGCCGATGGTGCCCTGCTTCTTGCGCAGGAAACCGGCGATCTTCATCGAGTGCTGGCAGCACATGATGGCCGTCTCAAAGTCGGCGGGCTCAAAGGTCATGATCGACTTGACCGAGTTGATGAGCGCCATACCTTCAGCCTTGTACAAGCGCGTGCCGGCACCTTCTATGCAGAGATCCTCGGCTTCACGCATGCGCGAGTTGAGGAAGAGCGCCATGGCCTCACGCACCGTGGCGAGGTCCTCGCGGCAGTCGTTGTCATCGATGCGGCAGTCCGAGGCGCTGATCTTGGAGTTCATGTAGTCCGGACGCACAGCGGTCTCGGGCGTGATCGACTCGTCCGAGTAGGCCGACATCTGGTCGTCGTCGGGGCTCTGGTCCTCGTCGTAGTCCTCTTCCTCGTCCGGGTAGTGGTCGACGGTGCGGAGCTGCTGGCGCTGTCCAGGACGAGCGACGCCGTGGTCCTCCTCATCCTCGTCGTCTTCCTCGTCGTCGTGCACGTCGTCGCGGTAGTCCTGAGCACCGCGCGAGTCGGCGTAGCCATTGGAGCCGTTGATGCCGTTGGTACCGTTGCCGTTCTTGTTGCCACCACGGAGGTAGCTGAGACCAGCGGCGGCAGCACCGGCGGCGCCAGCAGCCACACCGGTAACGGCACCGACAGCGGCTCCAGTGTAAGTCTGGGGCTGCTGCTCTTGGTCGGTGTGCTCGTCGTGCTCAGGCTCAGGCTCAGGCTCTACCTCGACAGCCTTCTTGCTGGGCTTGCGAGCAAGGCTCTTATTCGACGAAGCGGTGCGCTTGGAACGCGAAGCGGGTTGAGGCTCGGGCTCGGACTCGGGATCTTCGAAGTCGTCCTCGTCCGACTCTTCCGGCTCGGGCTCGGGCTTCTTCTTGCTCTTGCTCTTGGACTTCTTGACGCCCACGGCCCCAGCGGCGGCGGCGCCAGCTCCAGCAGCGGCTCCAGCAGCAGCCTCGCCGCCCTTCTTGGACGACTTCTTGGTGCCCGACTTGGCCGAGGCAGCGTCGCTCGACTTGCCGCCTTTACCGCCGCCGTATGACTTCTTGATGGTGCCGTCGGTGCAGATCTCGGCGAGCTTCTTGTGTCCGTACGAGTCTTCGAGTGTGTCCTCGTTGTGGTCCTGGAGCCACTTGATGAGGGCGCCATAATTGTGACGGTCGTTGACCACCTGGGTGATGGTCTTGCCGTCGGTCTGCGGATACTCCCAGGTGATGGTGCCGTCCATGGTCATGATACCGGCACGCTGGTAGATGTTCTTGGCACGGGTAAAAGGCTGGAGCTGGTAGTGCTTGAGACGGATCTGCTTGGCGAGTACTTCACGGCGGAAGGCGAGGTCGGGGTTCTCGTCGTCCTTGGAGGTGGACTGGAACCATTCCTGGGTAGCCTGCTCGAACTTGTCGGTGAGCTCCTTCATCTCGGCCTCGATCTTGGAGCGCGACTTGGTGTCCTTCATGATGTCGTTCTCGCCGGCCTGGGGCTCGATGTAATCCCAGTCCCAGTCCATGGTGCCGCCCATACCCTTTCGGATCTTGGAAGGCGGGATGAGCTCTTCGAGGTCCTTGGCCTTGCTCGAGAACTTGATCTTGTCACGCACGACGGGGTCGAGCATGGGTTGGAGCACCTGCCAGATACCCTTAAAGATCCAAGGCGCACCGTGGATGTAGATGCGCTGGAGCGATTCGGGGTAGTAGGCTTCGAGACACTTGACGAGGAAGAGGACACACTGCCAGTCCATGTTCTTGAGACCGAAGCCGGCCATGTCAAAGACGACGACGGCCTTTTCGTAGGGCGAGGTGGTGATCTGACGTGCATTTTCCATGGCGAGCAAGACGTAGTCCTGGAGGACCTCGTGCTTCTGTGCGCTGGTAAAGTGACGTGCGACGTGGATGAAGTAGATGGGATTCTCCATCTTGTCCGTGTTGCCCTTGATGTAGGAAATGCCGCGTCGCATCTGGTTCATGAAGCCAGGCACGTCCTTGAGGCCGTCTTCACCCTTGTAAATAATGCCGGCGACGTCCTTTTCGAGACGGAACTTGCAGGCGGCGGCCAACATGGCAAGAGCGCGGTCGATGTCCCATTTACGAGCACGGAGGAAGCGAAGGACCGAGGTATCAGGGTGGTCCATCTTGGTGAACTCCCACATGGTGGTACGGAGGATGGGGCCTCCGTAGGTGTTGATGAATTCGTTCATCTCCTTCATCTCTTCGGCCTTCTTGGCCTCTTCCTTGGCCTTGTCGTCCTTAGGGATGTCCTTGCCGGCGTCCTTGTCGTTCTTGGGCGGAGCGGAGTCCTTCTTCTTGCCCATCTTGCTGGGACCGCCCTGTGCCATGATGCGTTCCGAGACATCCTTGTTCTTCTCGAAGAGCTCAAAGAGACGTCTCCAGATCTCTCGGAGGTCTCGTTCTTGAGAAGCGGTGAGGTTGCCTGTGACGAGGGAAGTGCGTACGCGGAAAAGCAGGATAAGGTTAGTCTCTGCGTCATTCGAATCAAAGCAATCGCCGCGCTCGATCGAGTGCATCGGATCCGCCGATAGCGGGTCACAATCGCAAACGAATTGCGACGCAAGCGCAGCTAGATCGGAAAGTCCGGGGTTAACAACGGATGCAGGCCGACTGCCAACCATCCGCAAGAACTCGCCGACGGAAGCAAACAACGGCCGATACGGCAGAATGGCACAACTAGCTCGGCTGATGATTGTGTGTGAGGGCCGAGGATGAGGGGCGTGAAAAACGTACCTCGGTAGGCGGGAAGGATCTCCTCGCCGAGATCGTTTGTGACTAAAGACATGTTGGTCTGTGTCGAGTCGGAGAGCGAGGTTAGTGGAAAGGCGGGAAGCGTGCGGACCTCGGGTGAAATACGAGCTTGTCAGCTGTGGAGCCGAACTGACGCGACTGCTAATCGCGCTGCTGGTACGGCTGAAACGACTGTTGTGGAACGAGGACAGCTGGGAGATAGAAAAGGCTGCGAAAGCCCAAACGCTGCAATTTTGCCTGAGAGCAATACTAACAAGGCGTGGCAGCAAAAGACGAAGCAATCAGTGCGACTGGAGAAGGAAACAGACACCAGAGCCAACCGCAGGGAGAGAGGGAGTGCTTCGACCACGGGTACCAGAAACAGTGCCAGAGTGCGGCTGTGTTCTGGGTGATGGTGGAAAGGAAAGAGAAAAAAAACCTTTCTCCGGGAGAAAGGGAGGATGGGGAGAAAGGATCTGATAGCTTCAAGGAAAGCTGTCGTGGATGGAAGGCGTTAGGAGGAAGGATGGTGGCGGTGCAATGGTTGGCTTATATTGGATCGAGCGGGGCAAAGCGATGAGCAAGTGTCTGTGAGGCAGACAGCGACCGGCACACGCTAACTAGAAGACACGGCGCTTGCCGGGCTATATTGTGTCGGATTTGAAAATCCGTCGCGATGGAACCTGTGACAGTGGCTATCCAACTACGAGCCATGCGATGCGATGTGATACGATGCGAGGATGCGAGGCCAAAGCGGAGAAGCAGACCTGAGCCGATTGAAAACGAGAACACGGCGATTGAGCAGAGCAAGCGGCTGAGCGACTTGGCTGCGGGGCGGAGGCTGAAAAAGGGCTGCGAGGCGTGCGATCAAACCGACGAGAGAAGATGGGGAAATCGACAGGCAAGCTCTCTCTCTCTCTCTCTCTCACTCACTCACTCACTGTCTGCCATTGTCACTCCAGACTAGCTGATCTACGGATGATGATGCCGTCTGGTGATTGGGCGGAGAGGCAAGGCAAGGCCACGGCGGCTCCACGAAAAAGCAAGTCCAATCACATCAAATTGGGCGTGGAGGTCCGTTTAGGTTTTTTTTTTTGCTTTCTTTTTTTTTTTTTGGCTCTCGAAGGATTTTGGCTGGTGAAAGACGAGGAGAACGCAGCTCAACATGGACAAGAGAAACACTGAAATGGCGCCGCGCCTTTGAGACTTGAGGCAGATGAGGCAGTGTCACGGTTCTGCTTTTCCTCCTCGATATTTCCATTTGATATTTTATTTTTCTTTGATTCGCTCATCTTCCAGAGACCGGTCTGAGCTCAAGTGGCTAACGTGCGCCGAGCCAGCAGCTTTGGATCGAGCTGTTCAGCATCAGGTCTGAACAGCAAATGATCAAGATGGTCGAGGATCAGACAGGGTCCAACCACATCTAGCAAAGCTCTGAACTCACTCCAACTCAAAAGCCAAGACCGAGAGCAGCGGCTTCGATGTCAGGCTGCGAGGACTTTCGCAAGCGGGTGAGTGCGCTTGAAGACCCCGTTTCCTTTCTTCTGAGACGACGCTGCACAGAGCACGAAGCAATGACCCGAAACGAGGACGAGGACGAGGACGAGGAAGAGGAAGGAAGCGCGGCGCAGGCACAGCAGCTACAGTATCCAGACTCAAGTCGTTGTTTGCGGGGCACCGACCTCATCTCGCACGGGCTCTAGTGCAGGGCGTTTCCCTGAAATCGCGTGAAATGCGACCGAAGGCTACTATCTGAGACCTCTTGAGACCTTCACCGAGTCGCTCTCTCTTTCTCCAAGACACCCGCTTCTCCACTGCAAGACGGCGTCTAGACTCAGACACTGGGAGGGTTACGAGACAAGACAAGCAAAAAGTGCGACAAGCACGGGCTAGCACTATCCAAGCGCAAACAAAGCATGGCCACCTTGACTGACTGGATGGAATGCTCACGGCTGTGCCAGTGTCTCAAGAAGAGCAAAGGTGCGAGCTCGGCTAAGGTCGTCGCGCATCTCAAACTGACGCCCAATGCCCCTCGCCTTTCCAACTTTGAGCCGCTTTCGAGCCCGGCCCTAAGTGGCCTGCACTACTTAGTGCTACAGTTAGTGCATTTGCTTGTTTGCTTCCCGTTGCCCTCGTAGGCTCTCAACAATGGCTGGAGCAGATCTTCCGCGAACCAATTTGAGCGGGGCCGGCCTGGAACTGTTTGACTCCTGTAGGATGAGTCTAGCAGGGAGAAGCCAAGCACGCGCTGTAGATTAGAAGCTCTGATCAGATCTTCGTTTTTGTCCGCGCTTCGGCCCTATGAGCAGGGGCCAAGGGTGGAGACAAGATGACGTCTTCTCCGAGCCTTTGTCCGCTCCGTCGATACGTTGGAAGCATGCTTCCCCGCTCTCCTTTCCTACTATCGTTGGCGGGGCCGTTGCTGTCGACATCGTGTTCGTGGGGCAGCTTTTGTTCCGTGTGCTTGACGTACAGTACTGTACATGCAAACGTTTGGTGATGACAGCGTTCGATGTGACCCTGAATGCTTCCGCAAAGTTCAAAGTTGTAGTCCCCTTGTTTTGGTCCCGCGGAAGAGGTATCGCTCGCTGTACAGCAACGGAGATCCACATCGTCCAGTGAACAAAGAACAATTCGGATGCGTCTCGTACCCCATACAAAAAAGAGCCGGAACAGAGGGCAAGCTGGACTCCCTTTCTCTCTCGCTTAGAGCTTTGGTGGTTCCCCTCACGTTGCAGCCGAGCTCGATGGCCTTCTGGTTCGGCCAGTTCGGTGCCTTGACGACCTCATGACCTTTCTCTTCGTTTTTCCCCGGTGCCTGAACGCCCTCACCGCTTCGAAAGCCAGTGACGTCGCAAGCAATCCTTGACGTCGGTGTCAATGACAGCTTCTTGGAGCATCCTCTCCCGAACTTGGTGTGAAGAGTCGAGAAGTTCAGTATACCAGAAACGCATTATCATCAAATCTCTCCGTGGCTCGCTAAGCGGTGGCAGCAAGTCTTCCCAACGTGGGGTTGTCGTGCCGAGCCCTATTTGTAAGGTGCTGAGAAGGGGCATCCGCGGGACCAGAACAGGTTACCACCAGGCTTAAATGGTATTTGGCTCGACAACCAAACTCAACCTTCTTTCACGAGCAACATGTTGCTCGTCGCATGCTGCTAGTCAGCCCCGATTTCGATCTCAGCCAAACTCGCCCAACTCTTCGCAGCCATCACAGACCCATGATGACAAGCGCGCATCTCCGTATTCGTCCTTGTTTATACGCTCGCTGCTCACCGTCACGTCAAGATGGTTGTTGGAAGAAAAACCGGCTTGCCATCGGCGATCGTGTGCTATCAGCCCTATCGATGAGCCCGATGCGGTCTGTGCCTTCACACTCTTTCATCTGCCTGGTCGTTCACCAGAGGTAGTCTTCAAGCTAAAGCTTCGAATTTTGGGATTGCTTGTTGATGGTAATACATTCTCGAAGCAAACATCGAGAAAGGGTGACGACAAAAAAAATGAGAATAGGTAAACGAGAATCAAGAACCAACGGAAGAAAGGAAGGAAGGAGTACTGTCAAGGGAACAGAGGTGTCGTCCAAGCCGCACCAAGCCATGGCTGTAGACGATACGTTTTGAATGATGAGGACAAGCTAGTTGACGTCGTCCATCTCCATGTGCGCCATCACGTCACCACCAGCGTCAGCACCGTAACGCTCTTCGCCGTCGTCGTCGTTCAGACGCGCACCACCGTCGACGTCTTCATCGTCGTACATCTCGGCAGATCCCGAACGGTCAGCACGGTCGCTGCCGCTGCCACTGGCGCTGTCGTCGAGGCGGTATCGGCCCATGTCGCGGTGCTTGCCGTCGCTCTCGCTGATACGCATGTTGCCGAGCCCTGAAAGCGGGCTCATGGTGACACTGCGCATCGAAGGGTCGTACGTGCTCGTGGTGCTGCCGTCGCTGCTGTCGTTGGGCACCAGCGACGGCGTAGTTCGACGCGCCGGGCTGCCGCTGCTTGCGTTGCTCGAGATCGTGTTTCGGCGTTTCGAGGCCATCAACGTCTCGAAATTGATCGACTCGGATCCGAGCAGCCCGGACGATGGCGGGCTGACCGCGGCAGGCCACAGCGCCTTTTCCTCGGGCAGCGAGCGCGCGTTCGCATCCATACCCACCAGGATGGCCGCTGCCTCGAGCAATTGCACCTGCTGGTGCTTGCTCATGAGGAACTTGGACGCCTCCTTCCAGTAGACTGTGTGCTCCCAGCGGTGCTTGATCAGACAACTCGGATGACGGTACACCTTGGCACAGCTCTCGCAACGGTGGAGCTCCTCGTGTTTGCCGCCATTGCTGCTCTTGCCATCGTTGTCGTCCTCGCCTACGGTACCTGTGGAACTGACCGAGGAGCGACGGTCGCGCTTGGGTCCGTTGGCGATCATGCCTGGACTGGGCATGGGCATGGTGCTGTCCAGACTCGACGGGCCAAAGCACTCGACGCCCAGATGCGAGTGCCCTTGAGAACGACCCTCGTGCTTGATGGGTTGCGCATTGCTACGTGCCTGGAACGAGCCGGGAGCCACTGTCGAGTTGGAAGTGATCGACGAAGAGAGCGAGAGCGCCTCGGCGGCCGCACCAAACGAGGTCGAGAGACCGCCGCCCATCTCGGCCATGCCCATGCGAGGCGAGCGAGCCATCGCAGGAATCGCGCGTCCAGTGGGCGAACCAGGTCCACCCGCAGCGGCACGGCTCATGGAAAGACCGGAAGCACCACCGGCGCCAGCAGCAGAAGCGGTGTCGGTGGCTTTGCGTCGCATCTGTCCTGTGATCGATTCTCTTCTGCGGCCACGGCTTGGCACAGCAGACGAGATGCTACCGTCGGAGGAAGCATCCGTCCGCGTGGTAGGCATGGACGAGGGGGCGAAGAAGCCTTTCGAGGGCGGCGAAAGGCCAGTCAACGGCATGGTCATGGTCATTGTTTGCGAGGGCCCGTCGTAAGCTCGGCGAACGGGGTTGGCGACAGTATAAGTCTGATGCGTTGCGAAGAAGAGCAAGGCAGAGTAGTAGGTTAGCTTGGAAGCTCTGAATTGCGAGTGGAGGACATGATCATTGTTATTTGCCATGGAGCCGTGGTGACAGACTTACGGTTGTGGTACTTCCGCTGCTTTCAGAGAATCGACTGGCGGCAGAGTTGGAGAAGCTCATACGTTACGTGTCGAGGTGATTGCGTTCTGCGTCGTATGATTCCAGAGGAGAGGAGCGAATGCATAGAGGTGCGTGTGGTGGTAAATCGCGTCGTTGAAGGGATTGAGGTGCGAATGGAAGGAACGTAGGAAATAAGCAAGAAAAGATGATTACAAAGGGAATGGGCGGAAAAGTGGTCAGGCTGAGGGGGCTCTTAGAAACGTCTGGCCAGAGAGTCGATGGCAGCATGTCATTGCAAGACCCGCCGCCTTGAACAAGGGAGATCCGCTCAGTATTCGAACGAGCACCTGAAGCTCTCGGAGAATGAAAGAGCTATTGGTCTGATTCGGCTGATGGAATTCGTCTTGTATAAGGATGGACGGGATGCTTCTCCGCTGCTGGCGTCGTCAACGTGACTATCAAGCAAATCGTACGGAACCAAAGGTCGGGCTGAAGTGCTCCATGTAGGAAGAGCCAAGCAATGTTGCAAAGAAGAAGAAAGAGTGAGGAGAATAGAAGAAACTCACACCGTGCAGCGAAGGGTCGAAACGTGTTGGAGAGGTGGCGGTGAAGTGTTTGGCGGTGGAGATAGCTTCGAAACGAACAGAAAGGGACAAAGTTCGAGAATGCTATCAGAAGTGGACGAGCGCCGATGGTAAAGATGGATGCTGCTATTGTGGGGGGTGATTTAAACGACCAGAAGCTTGACCAGAATCCGTCGCGAAGATGCAGTGCTACCCTATCAACCGAAACGGAACAGCCCCTGCAAGGATACAAGAGCGGTTGCAAGTCGGATAGAGGGTTTCGAAGGGGTGAAAAGCAAAAGCAGGCGGAGAGAGGTGCTGAAGACCTGACTGCTTGTAAAAGCACGAGGGACTTTGGGAGGTCCAAATCGACGCTTGAAGGGCCCTCCGAGTGTTTAGCGGGTGTAGGTGGATAGCCTTGGGCGAGAGGATTGCACAGCACCAGGCTTGAGGTGAGCTAGGCCAATAAGGAGCGTAGATGCGATCGACCAAAAGCAAAGAGCAAAGGTGTGAAGGACAGTGTCGAAGAAGTCGAATGCCACGAAAAGAGCGATGATTGTGACTCAAATGGAGACCAGGTGAGAGATGTCGCGAATGCAAAGGTGACGGTGTCGATGATGATGATGATGTTGTTGGCGGTGATGGATGGTGATGGTGATGGTGACCTGTAAGGACGAGAGGACGAACACCAAGACGAGGCAAGGCTGCGTTTCAGCATGTGTGTCCAGGATGACTTTTTTCTTTTCTTTTTTCTTGGGAACGGGCGGCCAAAAAAAAAAATCTCGAAAGTCGCGAGCGGGCAAGCATGCAGCACGCGAGCAGTGTCGACAAGCTGGTTGGTCGGTTGGTTGGTTGTGGTGGATGCAGCCGAAATTTTTGGAAGGGCGAGAGGGAGAGGTCGACTTCTCACTTTTTTCTGATTGGACGGGCACCGACGAGCAGGCACGATTGCAGACAACCTAGGCGTGCGGGAGGCAAGGGCCCAGACAAGGGTCAGCGAAGGATCAAGCGAGAGAAAGAGACAGCGTGGGACACTTCGGACAGGCAGGCCGAAGAATTCAAGAGGCAGCCGGATTTCGACGCCCTTTGCGGGCCGGGATCTTGATTTCTTGCGCAGCTCCTCTCGCAGTGCAGTTGGTGCGCGGTCAGGCGTGCGGTCTTCTGTTTATTTTCGTTTTTCCCTTTTGATTAACCCTCTCTCTATGTACAAATCGGTCGCTATAGAGGCCATTCCGACGTTGACGTGGACAGCAAACCTCTGTTGCAAAGGGACTCTGAGATCACTGCTTTGCGACAACGACCTGCTCAACTGTTTTGACCTACAAAAGAGGCAGGCAAGTATTGGCAGAAAGAGGAGTAGTGCTGGGGAAAGCGGTCGTGAAATCCTTCCAAGCGTCAAATTGCGTGCTGGTGCTGCTTTCGCAAGGAAATTCGCCTTTCCCGCGGACAGGAGCAGCCCGATACAGCATCTCGAACCGGCTCGGTGATTGCATGTCTGCGAACGGATTCTCAGCTAATTTTACAGACGTCCAAGGCGAGGTTCAGAGAATGAGTTATTGGGTACAGCGCAGAGGCTGGTTATCGTGGATCCGACAGGCTGGCTGGAGTCGGTATCGAACCTCAGCAGATGAGACGCAACCAATAACAGCGCTCTCAACGCCGCGGTCGGATTTTCCTTTCAAGTCGTGCTTCTCTGTCAGAGCGAAGGCAGAGGAAAAACGGAAGCCACATGCAGTGAAGCGCCAGCGAGATTGCAAGGTTGCAACCGCGCCTTCCCGATTTCCTGTTGATTGTTCGAATACAGCCATTGGAATGAGATACTGCAATGTTGTGCTTGAATGCAACTGTAGGCATGAGGAGTCGAATGGCATTGCACTCTGCACATCGGTGGTGAGCGTTTGATGATGATGCTGGAGCGGGGGTGAGGCGCCGATCGGCCCTGCAAGTTCGCCGCCTGGCAATTGCCGCAGTCGTTGCGCCTCTCCGATCCGCGTGTGCGGTCTGAAAAAATTCGTTCCATAAAGAAAAGAAAGCCTTGGAATCAAAGTGATTTGGTTGCTGTCGCTTCCGCCGCGCCTCCAAAGAGCTGCAAGAGAGCTGCAGGCAGAGCTTGCCTCTTCCGCCTCCGGTTTTCTTCTTGCTTCGAGACCTCGGCAAAAACATGATTTTTGGATTTTCCTCTGCGCAGAGCGCTTCGCGGCAATCCATTTTTTACCATCGCAAGAGCTCGCAGTTCTGCGCGCGCACATCGCCGAGTCTGCCTGCTTCGCCAATAATCGCAGCAGCCTGGTGCGGCCTTGCAGGGCGGGGAAATGGGGCAAAGCGCTTTGCGATGCCCACGGGTGCGGCCTCGTTTGCGGGCAGACTGGTCTTCTAGGGCTTGTACAGACGCTGTATGAGTAATGGGCAGCGCGGATGAAGAGGCCCAAGTGCGGCAAAGGGCACGAGCTGGGCTAGGTATCATCGTCAGCTCTTGAGCGGCACTGGTTACCAAGCAACGGTCTCCATACAGATAGATATCTGTGGTCGGTGTACACTATACGGGCAGCGGCAGCTGGGATTCAAATGACAGCAGCGGGGACAGCTAAAGCAGCACGTCCTTGCGGAGCGGAGCGACCGTAACGCAACATCGTGGTGCCTACAATCACAACCAGGCTCCTGGCTCGCGGTGATCGGCGCAGAGCAGCGGCCATCCCACAAGGCATTGCTCTGCAGAGGCGGAACTTGAATTGCACACCAAGGTGAGTAGTCCATCGAGAGCGAGTCAAAGCCTTTGGGGTCTCTGCATCGTATCAGATCCGGCTCGGCACCTTTTCTAGAGTACGCCAGCTTCGAATTGGCCGGTCCCTCTTTTGTTGAACACGACCGGCAACAAATGGCTGCAGCAATGCGGCAAAGCTTGAGCGTGTCAACGACGCGATCCTCTTGCCTTTAGCCCCTTCGTCTTTTGAGCAGACTCTGAAACGCCTGGACGTGGGGTAAAGACGAAAGCTTCGGAGCGTGGGGAATCCGCTCGGGCGATCATCGGTGTAATTCGTGGAAGGCATCCCAATGTCGTTCCAGTGATGCTCAGTTAACAGTCCAGCGGCATGGTACAAACTCCTCGCTCTTCTCAATCTCCGAACTTCCGTGAACTGGGCTAGTGAGTCGAAGTTCTTCTTTGCTTCCGTCTTGAGACGGCGCACCTCATCGGTGCCCGGAATTGCTGCATCGCTCCCTCAGAAGCAGAACACACACAATAAGGAGAGAGCAGACCCGCCCCCACTTTAGTGAAGCGCTCGACAATGAGCCGGTCGTTGTGTGCCAGCTTTTGGGTGCGCTCGTCGTCAATGAAAGCAAAACGCCTTGCTCGAGGACAACTGACACTGGATCTGCCAAGAAACGGAGAAGATTAATCAAAAGCGGAGTAAAGCGGGCCCCCGTCGAGGCTCGTTAAGCCGAAATTGAGCGTTTTTGTCGGCTGCCCGGACGACTCGCAGGCGAGACAGCAAGCGAAGAGGCTTGAACAAAAGCATTCAACTGTTTCCTCGATCGGTTCAGAGCTTTGTTGTATGAGCGTAGAGCGGTCTTGGTCAAAAGGTCGCGAAGGTCGAGTCCAAGCTTGAACTAGCAGCTTTGGAGCAGTACACACCCTTTCATCTGGTTTCACCAGGGTGCTTGCACGGCAGCTCGCCATTGCTTGAGCTTATTGTTGATCTAGGTCTGTATCCAGTACCTACCGCGGTTGGACGTGTGCAATGCATCGGTCATTTCTTCTTCCGCTCGAACAACCGCGACCACACTGCTTGGTGCGTCGACAGCATATGGGAAATGTGCCGCATGGTCGCATGCCCGAGATCGCCGGCGCCGTTCGCGGAAGGAAAGGTGACCCTCGATAGCAGAAGACGACGTTCGACTGTGCAAGCTATCGCCAGTTTCAAAGGTTCTGTGTGTCGACGGACGAGAGAGAGAGAGAGAGAGAGAGCAGCATGGCCTCATCTCGCGCCAATCAGACGCAAGAGGTGGCGCAATGTCAGCCAGCCAGCGTGACACTCCGCAGGTGCGCACACACAAGGCAACGTGACTTGGAGCTGAGTGAATTTGTCCGTGAATTTCCCCAGACTTTTGCTTTGTAGCGAGATCTTCCAGACGACGTTTTTCTTTTTCTTCTGGTTTCGATGGCACTCTGGCTCTGGCTCTCGCTTTTATGCCCGTGTGTGTGTCTGTGAGCCTGCATGTCTAGCTGTGTTGCCTTGCATCGCCTCTTCCGCTCCGGAAGTTCAGCAGACGAGGCGGAAAACGCCAGCCAGGCTTGACGAACCCCGCATTTTTTGTTCTCATTGGTCGCTCGGATGCTCCACACGCAGCCTCGACGTTACGGCATACCGTAAGTGGGAGCCAACTTTGTTCATTGATGATGACTGACTCGGAGCTTTGCTGTTTCCGTCCTCGCCTCGATGTGCTGCAGTTTGCAATCCTACTTGTCTGTGAGCAACGCAATGCGCAACGTCGGTGAAGGAAGTCGACCGTCGCCCGCCACATCGCTCGTCTCGATGCAACCGTTGCAGCTAAACCTTGTTTCGTTTCGTCTGCGCCAGGCAAAGCTTCAAAGCTTTTCCGTCTTCGTAAGACAGGAGTCATGCTAGGTTGCGTAACAAGTTGGCGTGCGCTTCTGATTGCTGTCATGTGCCGCTGAGTGTGACTTCTTCGGAAGGGCCGAAGCGAACGATGCTTTTGGACTCGATGCTGCAGGGATTTCTTCCTGTGCGCTAACATGCGCCCTCTTCCCCTTCTTCCTACCATCACACAACAGCAGCATTGTTCCCACACCACCTCTTCCGCTTCCGCTCTTTCCGCCGAAAAAGGGGCCTAGCCTCCCTTGACAGTCTGGCTACACCTTTCTGCTTCTCATCTGCTGTAGCTCTTCACGCCGACTGACTGGGCGACCGAGCACGTGTTGCTGTCTCAGAGTCTGCTGCACCGCCGCTTTGCACCATTTGTCTGTACCCACCTTGGCTACAAAAACGTCGAGAAGATCCGACACTCCGGTCCATCCTCGTCCTCGGTCAGCGGACAAGAGAAGCAAGTTGACTCGCTCGCCGGGAACTCCAGCAACATTCAGTCGATCAGTCTTGGCAACAGAAGCTCTCCATCTTCGTCGGCGCCGTTCCGACTCTGAGCTGCTGCCCTCCTCCCCGCTTTCAAGTCAAGCTTACTTCAACTTCACCTCAAGCCACTCGACCTCGACCCTTGCGCAGCAGGCGGCGAGTGCGCGTTAGCTAGGGCCTTCTGCTCATCATTCAGCCTCTCTAGTTCAATCGGCACTCCCGTCGCTCTTATTTGCTTTGCGCTTGCTCACGACCTCTCCTACGATAGTTTACGGCCGTCGGACTCCACCGACGTCGAGCCATGGTTGCCAAAATTTACTTTGATCCGCCTCTGTGGCTGCAGCGGCAGTCGTGGGTGCTGGGCAAGCTCAGGCAGGAGCGATCCGATTCGGTCGTCGATGTCGGCTGCTCTAACGGCGTGCTGCTTTCTGCTCTGATGCAGCCTGCATTCCAGCTCGATCAGTTTCCCGTTCGTCGCTTCCCCGTCCTCGCCCTTCCCGATAAAGCTGCTAGCGATGACAAACACGTCCGAGACGATACCGCCACCGAAGCTCTGCTCTCTCCTCGTCACTGGATCTACAGCCCCAACGACATCGTCCTTTCCCGCCTCATCGGTATCGACGTTGAACGCAAGGTGCTCGACAATGCCAAATCGAGCCTGTCGCTTCACGGTCTAGCCCTCGCCAAGAACCGCCCGCGCTGGAAATCGCTCGACGTTCGTCTCTTTCACGGGCCCGTCGAGACCGAAAACGAGACACTCGATGACTACGATGCCTTTGTTGCCACTGAGATCATCGAGCATCTCGACGAAGCAGCCCTGCAACGTTTTGCTCCCACCGTCTTTGGCAAGTACCGCCCTCGCATCGTCCTCGTAACCACCCCCAACTACTGCTTCAACGACAACTTTGGTCAAGATCTCACCACCCGCCCTGGTTTCCCTGATCCTACGGGACGCACCGACCGTGTCTTCCGCCACGAGGACCACAAGTTTGAGTTCACCCCAGACGAATTCAGGGAATGGTGCGAGACCATCGCAGACGACTTCGGCTACCAAGTGCACATCCAAGGAATTGGCTCCGGCATCTACAGGGTGCCCAAGGAGGAGATGGTGCCACCTGTGCCTCCTGAGCAGGGTGCCAAGATCTGGAAGGCTTCTCGTCCTCGCACCACCTCCAAGGCCGACGAGAGGCTTCGCTATGCAACTCAAGGCGCCTACTTCGTTCGCCGCTCTGCCGACATCATTGCAGCGGGACGCCACCAACATGTACAGGACGGCGCACACAGCGGATCCTCACATCCTTTCTCGGACCAATTTTTGCAGACACGTTCCGTGCCCAAGCCGCCAGTCGAGTCTCGAGTGCACGACATTTTCGACGAAGCCATCAGCCGCGACGGCGATGAGAACGAGGAGGACGGCGACGAGCGTGGCAGATCCGGTCGACGTGCACGCAGTCGACGTACCGAAAACTTGCCTTTCCTCAGCAGTCCTTCGCCGCAGACGCCTGTGCTTCCTACCTTCGCCGCCCCCGCCGGGCCTGCCGCAGCCGAATCAGCCCTAGCAGCCATAGCAGCAGCAGGCAGCGCTCCGCCCACACCCTTCACGGGACATCAACTGGTGTGGAGCCATCGATACGACTGCTCGCTGCCCTCGTCGCAAGTGACCACAGCTGGCAAGCGCAAGATCCAGTGCGCCGTGCCTTTACCTCCCGACGACATCTTCAGAACCGTGGTGGAGAAGCAGCGCAAGCTATACGTCCATGCACAATGGCACGGGGATGACGGAGCCTCTTCTGAAGCCGGCATCGGCAAGGAAGCCGTCGCCAAGCTGTGGGACGTCTGGAGCGACGACGAGGTGCGAGCCGCGTGTGCTGGTCGAATTGCAGTTCTGCTCGACGCTCTGCGGCTCGTTGCACCCGAGGCCGAAGTCGGGCTGCCCCGGATGGATGTGGACAGCACGGTGGGAGCCTGTGGTCTGCCCTCCAGCGCTGCAGGCGACCGCCACACTACCGTCGTAGGCTCCGACGCCGCCCACTGGGACCTCCGCGTCCAGACCGTCCACCACAGCAACGTCTCTGCTACCGCCAACTCGCCCGGCCACGACTTTGTCGAATCCGACCTCTTCCTCGTCTACACCCATCCCGACGTGGCGCGCTGGCAAGCCTCGATCGACGAAGCGCGTAAGTGGGTGCCACATGACTTGGCCTCGCCGCGCTGGAATGTCGGCGGCAGTAGCGGTAACAACGGCGGTGGACCGGCACGTCAAAGCAGTTCAATGTGCGGAAACGGGGCCAGCACGACCAGGGAGGGAGTCAGACAGATGAAGGACGATTCCAGTCTCAATCCGACGTGGGAATGAGCTGCAGCACACTGGAGAAAAGCAGGCTACTTTCGGCCGACATTGAATCACTCAACCTCAAAAGCATATCCGTTCTTTCCCTCTGCCCCTGCCACCACTCAAAGACGAAGGCTTGACACGAGCTCTTATTTCGTCCTCGGACCACACACATGTATAACTTCATACCACACGATACGAAAGCACAGAAATCCAACGAGAAATGCATCTTTTTTTCATTTTCGCTGAACACGACGGCCGGATCGCGTCGAGCCGGCGGGGAGCGAGAGTGCGGCGGCGAGGACGGCTTTCTCGTCGCCCGGAGCGATGGCGTTTGTGAGGACGACGTCGAAGCCTGGTTTAGATTTTGTCTTGTCCGCTGCTGCTGTTGTTGCTTTCGACGACGATGGCGTTGAGGCCGATGCCGGTGATGATGCTGATGGTGTGAAGAGTGATGCTTTCTTCTGTCTTCTGGGAGTGTGTTCGGGATTTGTCGCCGCGGGATGATTCGTTGTAGGGACGGCATCTCTCGCGGTCTCCCACACTTTCCCGGGGCCCTGTTCGCGCTCATCGTCCAGATAGATGCCCATCTCGGGCGGCACCGCACCCACTCCCATCTTCCTGCCATTTTCCTTTCCCCCCCGCTTCGCGCCGCCTCGCTCCTCGTAGTGGCCACCAGACCAAACAAACCTGCCCTCGAGGAGCTTGGTAATCACCTTGTACGCATATGCATTGGCATAGGCGATGCCCGTACGTGGATCCCTGTAGATCGCAGGGAGACCGGTGATGGGGCAGATCGACTGACGCGGTTTCAAGGGACGGTTGCGCGAGGGCACAAAGGGGTAGGCGTCCCACGAACAGTGTGTGCCGAGCAGAGCGTTGAATTCGTCCAGCCACTCCCAGTCATCCGGCATCCGTTCGACAGAGAGTAGCGTCCGTGCCTGGACTTCGTACTTTGAAGAGGTGGTGGAGGAGGAGGAAGGGGCTTGGGCGGTGGTGGTGGTGGAGGAGCGCAGGAGAGCCGCTTGCTGACGTGCCGCGATCACGGGGTCCAGCGTCAGGGAGGCGTTCGTTGGCGGTGCGGTGGAAGTGTGTGGTGGTGCGGCGGAGGAGAGCGGGCGAGCGTTGTCGACTGTAGAAGGCACGGTGTGGGGCTGCACCGGCAGAGTTGAGATTGTGTCGCGTGTTGGGTCTGACTCTTTCGAGGTGGGTCCTGCGGATGAAGCCGCGTCTTGTGCTGCTGATGCCGAAGCATCCGCCGTTGTGGCATCGCCGTTTGACTCCTTGGCGAGAGTGCCCGCGGCTGTCGCGGTGCTTTGCACGTTCGCTGGCGCATCTGGCTGCGCAGACGGCGGCGTCGATGATGCTTGCTCCGACTGCAGCGCAGTGGGCTTCTTCAAATTCCCTTTGTCAGAGTGTTCGTCATCTGGCAACGAGCGAGAAGGCGACCCCGACTGCTGTCCCGATGCGCCTTCTGCCGAAGCTACCGTCTGCTTACCTTCAGCCACCACCATCGCCTCGACCTTGGCCCCCTCCCCACTCTTTTGCTCAGCCTGCCCTTGCCCTGTCGAGGCAGATCGGTCATCCTGACTCTTCCCCTGCTCTGATAACACATCCTTCACCTCCTCCACAACCTTCGTCTTCAACCCGACGCTCATCCACCTTACAAATGGCCCCGTGATCCGCTCCTTGCGTTGCCTCTGCTTTGCCCTCCGCTCCTCCTCCTGCTCCAAGAAGCGCCGCAAGCTCTCCCTGTTCTCCTCTTCCACTTCGAGTGCTTCTGCAATGAGTGCATCCTGGGTCAAGCTCGCTTTCTTTTTAGCAATCTGCTTGACGGGCTGTGCTGCTCTGCGCTGCTCTGCTTCTTCTAAGCGCGACTCGACTTCGAGTTTGGACTGCACGGTTGCTGCGCGTGCCGACGTCCGGCGTCGATTGGCGTCAACTGAAGACGACGACGACGACGACGGCTGATCCGGCGCGAAGCTGATGCGTCTGCGTTTAGGGTCCGGTTGCCCGACGTGCGCCGGGGCAGCTCGACGCGCAGCACGCAGTTGAGCAGGAGCAGGAGGACGCCTGGCAATCGCCACCGCCGCTCGCGCCGCAGCTCTGCGCTTCTGCTTATCCGCTTTCTCCTGCGCCTCGATCTCGCGCTCTCCCTCGCTCTCGTCCTCGTCGCCGCCGCGCGCATCATCGTCCGAATCCCGGTCAAAATCGCTGTCGACGATATCCACGCCGTCTTCGTTCTCGTTTGCTTCGAAATCGACATCGTTTTCGACTTCGGTGAATATTTCGTCCTTTTCGAGCTCTTGGTCGAGCAGGGCTTTGAGGCGGTTGCCAGCGGTGCTGCGTTTGGAGCGCGAGGTGACCATGAGATCGGAGGTGGTGGCGGAAGGGTCGAAGCGCTCAATGCGGAAGGAGGAGGGGACGGCGTCGGAGGCTAGGGAGGGGGAGCGAGAATGGTCCGCGGTGGGGGAGGAGCGAGATGTGGACATGGCTAATGCTGGTCGTAACGGGTGGCGAGCAGTGGGAGTGAGCAAGTAAGGTGTGAGAAAGAACAGCTACGGCCGCTAGTTGTAGACGTTGCGGAGTGCCAGCATAGGCTGACGTGCCGCCTGAAAGGGGAGTAGTTGTAGCGTGCTGATTACCGCATTGGGACGAAGTTTGTGAGTGCCGTTGCTTTTGTTACCTGGCTGTATGAGAATGGAAGAAGGACAATGTGGGTTGGTGGAAAGGGGTGAAGATAGTGGAGAGACACTGAACGACGAGAAACGCTTCGTCTTGCACTTCCGTCTCCCGAGGCTCGCCAGCTAAATTTGGCACGACTACTCCTTCCCATCGTCCCTCTGCAACCACCTGCCTCACCACTTCGCCACTTCCTCTCTCCATCCTCACTCTATCCACTACACTTACAAGCCTACATCATCTCTCGCACCCTCGCCCTACTCTGCGCACCATCAACCCGCTCCGTATACTATAAACCAGCCAAACATGTCAATGGAAGCCTTCTCAGCAGCACGCAAGCAAAAGCTCGATCTACTTCGTCAACGCCGAGCAGCCGAGCAATCCGGGTCCACCCTCCCCACCTCCTCCCACGATGCATCACTCCTCATAAAACGCCACTTCCGCAACTATGACCCCATCACAGGTCAAATGAAACGCTTCACTTCGGCACGCGATCTGCCAGATACAGTCGAGAAGGACGTGGACGGTTTGCAACAGCAGACGATCACCGAAGACGAGCGCAGAAGGCAAGAGGAGCTCGACCTGAACAACATTGCGCCCAAGCGACCTAATTGGGACTTGAAACGCGATCTGGAGAAGAGACTCAGGAAGCTGGAGAGGAGGGATAAGGAGGCGGTGATCATTCTCATTCGTAAGTTCCCGCTGCTACCCATGCTTGCACATGGACACAAGGACACTGACTGGTAGCTAGCACCGTTTACATCGACGTGGACGACAGGCCAAAGGATTCAAGCGCAGCAAAAGGCAGCCGGTCTCGATGCGCACAGCGCAGACCGCAACGAGGCCAACATCACCGGCTTGAGCGCTGAGATCGCCGCCACTGCAACAGCTGACTTCGACCGCGACGATTCGGATCTCTCGGACGCCGAGAGCCAAAGTGATGACGAATAGCGCTTTGTGAACCACGCACCTGTTGTTTTGTCTTTTCACCATTGTATTTGTATCTCGCTCAATAACCCCGTCCAAGCTTCTCGCACACAAGATGGAAACCGTGACAAGAAATCGTATTAACAGGCATATGCTTTTCAAGACGTTCAACACTATCAAACGAGGCGCGCCGTTCAACGGGTCCAGCTGTTGAATAAACCGATGTCATCTGCGCCGTTCATGGGACCCGAGCAGCCGACGTCTTGCTGCTTGTCCTCCTCTTCCGCTTCTGCATCCGTCAGACGGCGTTTGCGGTTGCCGTTGGCGCCGCCGCCACCGTTGACGACCGCAGCCGTGGCATCTGAGGCGAGCTTGTCGTCGTTGGCAACGCTCGAAGCCGAAGGACTGGCACGGCTGGCGTAGATCTTTTTCTGGCTTTCAGCGATGACTGGAATGTTGCCGGCTGCCTTTTTGGCTTTGGCGTTCTCGCTGCGGAGGCGCTCGAGATGTGCGATGTACTCGGCATCGACACCGCCGGTGACGTAGTGGCCGTCGAACACCGAGCAGTCAAAGTGTTTGAGTTCGGGGTTGAACTGCTGCACCGAGTCGATGAGGTCCTCTAGCGTCTGGTAGATGACCATGTCGGCCTGGATGTATTCGGCGATCTGCTCGACGGAGCGGCCGTACGCAACGAGTTCCTGGCGAGAAGGCATGTCGATACCGTACACGTTCGAGTAGCGGATAGGCGGCGCACAGGAGGCCATGATCACCTTTTTCGCTCCAGCATCCCGCGCCATCTGGATGATCTCCTTCGATGTAGTACCGCGCACGATCGAGTCGTCGACAATCAACACGTTTTTGCCGCTAAACTCGAGCGCCATAGCGTTAAGCTTACGACGCACGTTCTTGCGACGCACGCTCTGGCCAGGCATGATGAATGTACGCCCGACGTAGCGGTTTTTGATGAAACCTTCGCGGTAGGGCACGCCTAGGTTCTGTGCAAGCTGAAGGGCGGCGACACGCGATGTGTCTGGTACGGGGATGACGACGTCGATCGACTCTCCCGTGGACTGGAGTTGGCGACGCACTTCGTCGGCAAGCTTGTCACCCATGGCCATGCGCGAACGGTAGACCGAGACGCCGTCCATGACACTGTCGGGTCGGGCAAAGTAGACATACTCAAAGATGTCGGGCGAGAAAGTGAAGGCGTCTGGCGAGTCGGCGGGAGGCGTGAGGATGCGACGCGAAACGGCGTGTTTTGTGATGATGACGGCTTCACCGGCCTTGATGTCCTCGAAGTCTTCAAAGCCAAGCGCGTCGCAGACGACCGACTCGGAGGTGAAGCAGTAGTCCTTACCGTGTCCTTCAACATCCCCAGAGTCTGTGGCCAACGAGGGGCGTGAGCACATACCCAGGGGACGGATGCCGTTAGGGTCGCGGAAGGCAATGATACCGAAACCAGCAAGCATGGCGATGCACGTGTATCCACCCTTGCACTGCTTCATGAGGTCACGGATGGCGGTGAAGATGTCCTCCTCGTTGATACGAAACTTGCCCGTCTTTTGCAAGTTGTTGGCAAACACGTTGAGGAGCACTTCTGAGTCCGAGTCGGTGTTGATGTGACGGTGCGCGTCGGCATCGAGGAAGCGACGAAGCTCATCGGTGTTGATGAGGTTGCCGTTGTGGGCAAAGGTGATACCGTAGGGAGAGTTGACGTAGAAGGGCTGAGCCTCGGAGTGGGCAGAGGAGCCGGCGGTGGGGTATCGAACGTGACCTACGCCCATGTTGCCCTGGAGACGGGCGATGGCGTTGACGTCAAAGACGTCACGGACCATACCGTTGGCTTTGCACTGGTAGAAGCGACCTTTGTTGCCGCAAGTGACGATACCAGCGGCGTCCTGGCCACGATGTTGGAGAAGAGAGAGCGCCTCGTTGATCTCTGGCGCCGCCGACTGATCGACTGAGGCGAGGAGAAGCGCGGTGATTCCACACATGGTCGTAAAAACCGCACGCACGCGATTGGGTGTGGTCTGCGAGTAAAGACGTGCGTTTACGATGGAGGAGAGAAAGAAGGATGCGATGCACGAGGAGGGTGAGGCGGATACCTGAGAGGAGAGAAGGTAAGAAGCAGCGTCGAGAGGCCAGAGCGATATATTAAGCTGCGCCTCTCAGTCTGCAACCCTTTTTTTCTCTCGTCTTGTTGAATTCACTCCGCCAAAAGTTGACCGATTTTGGGCCACACCGAAGCAGACAGACAGCGTTCTCAAGCACGAAACGGCGGCTTGCCATCGGTCTCATCACACGTTTATCTTGCTGTTCGCCACACTGCGCAAGCTCGGAGCTGTGTTCAATATTAGGTTCTCATTTCGGTCTGCCCGAACAAAAGGCAGCGAATGTGTGGGAGAGGGGAAAAAAAATGTTGTTCGTCCCTGAGAAGGATCTCTCCGGGAGAGTCACGGCTCGAGAAGAAATCAGAAACGAGAAAAAAAAAATTAGCTCGCCGCACTGTCTCTGCGCCCACCGCCTCGGCATAATTCCGATGCTATGGGAACAAGCAGAGTCTGAAGATAATCGGTCCATCCGTTGGGTGGGGCTGTTCAGCAACTGCGATCAAAATGAGGCAGCAGTAGCGAAGTCCCTTCCCATTTGCAGAATGTGTAATCACGCCCGTCGCGGATGCGCAGCAGAGGCGGGGTCGTGCCGTCACAGATCGCGCAGCTCAGAGTAAAGCCGAAGCACCGACGTGAGCATCTTTTTCGTCGAAGCTGTGTTGAGTCGATCGGCAAGATGGATGCCAGCAGATCGGTCCGATGGTGCCCTAACCGCGCGAGACAGCTTCAGAGACGCCACCAAATTTGACTCTTTTTCGGGAGCGGCAGCGGTGCTTGAAAAAAGGGCAAGGGAACGTCCTCTTTTTTTTTGGGACCGTTGAACTGCGTCCATACAAGGTCTCTGGAGCCGCAGCTCGACCAAAAGCTCAGTTCGACATTGGCTCTTGCTCTCTGTCTCCTCACCAACCACTCTCACCCGTCGAACTCCTTCATTCTCGACAACGTACCACACTCCTTCTGCGCAGGACACTACGTAGCAAGTGCTGCCGCAGCGACGAGTCTCAGCCTCGCACACTCATTTCATCGGAGGACTCGACCACTTTTGGATCCAGCCCACGCATTCCATCACCTGGCACACGCTTCGTTTCCTTTACTCGTTCCTTTGGCTGTAACAACATGACCGCCGCCACTACTTCCAACGGCAATGGTGCTACTGCCTCTGTCGACAAGGTTGCCGACAAGCTCGCACAGACGACTCTTCCTGCCTCGTCCAACGGAACCCACGGTCACTCGAATGGCCATACCAACGGCGACCACAACGACAACGAGGACGAGGGCGACGACGATGACGAGGACGATGACGACGAGGCTGATGCTGGCGCTACTACCGCCACCGGTGCCGCCAAAAAGAAGAAAAAGAACAAGAAGAAAAAGAAGAAGTCCAAGGCCAAGCTGACGCAGACCGTACCTCCTCGTGTCGGGCTCACAAAAATCTTCACCAACGGCAAGTTCCCCGTCGGAGAGATCCAGGAGTACGATACATCCAAGTTCAGCGAGGAAAGGAAACGTGTCACGGACGAAGAGCTCCGCGAACGCGAGAGGCTCGTCCAGCAGGAGGAAGGCTTCGACTACAACATCATCCGCCGTGCCGCCGAGGTGCACAGGCAAGTGCGCCAATACGCACAGAGCGCCATCAAGCCCGGCATGAGCATGATCGAGATTGCCGAGCTCGTCGAAGATGGCACACGTGCGCTCGTTGAGGCAGAGGGCTTCGAGTCCGGCATCGGCTTCCCCACGGGTGTCTCGATCAACGAGTGCGCCGCGCACTACACCCCCAACGCAGGAGACAAGCGTGTGCTCCAGGCCACCGACGTGCTCAAGGTGGATTTCGGTGTCCACGTCAAAGGCCGCATCGTCGATTCCGCCTTCACACTCAACTTTGAGCCTACCTGGGACCCCTTGCTGGCCGCCGTCAAGGCCGCCACCAACGCCGGTGTCAAGGAAGCCGGTATCGACGCTCGTCTGGGCGAGATTGGCGCTTCGATCCAGGAGGTCATGGAGTCGCACGAGTTCGAGGCCAACGGCAAGACGCACCAGGTCAAGTGTGTGCAGAACCTCAACGGACACAGCATCGAGCGCTACTCGATCCACGGCGGCAAGTCCGTCCCCATCGTTGCGATGCCTGATCTGGATGTCAAGATGGAGGAAGGCGAATACTATGCGATCGAGACGTTCGGCTCTACGGGTCGCGGATACGTGATCGATCAGGGCGAATGTTCGCACTATGCGCGAAAGAAGAACCTGCCCAAGTCCATCCCCATCCGCGTTCATTCGGCACACGGTTTGCTCCGCACCATCAACAAGCACTTTGACTCGTTGCCGTTCTGCAGGCGTTATCTTGATCGCGTCGGTGAGAAGAACTATTTGTTGGGTCTCAAGCATTTGGTCTCGCTGGGTGTGGTGCAGGACTACCCGCCGCTCTGCGATATCGCCGGTGCAATGACGGCGCAGTATGAGCACACCATCTTACTCCGTCCGACGTGCAAGGAGGTTGTTTCGCGTGGTACCGATTACTGAGGGAATTTGGCGCTGTATCAGCACTATTGCAATGGCACCGAAGACAGTTCCCACGGTTCCCTTTCTGCATCGTCCTCTCATCTATTGGTAGCAACACCGGTTTCCTTTTTTTTGGTTTATGCATACGGGTGTGCGGCTGTGGTACAAGGTCAAGTTTCGGCATACTTGTCAAAGACATCTTTTGGCGGAAAGACCGTGGGAGCCAACTCGAGGTACTTGTCGTAGTCTTTTTGTGAGAAGCAGCACAGCACCACTCGTTCGATCTGCAATTCAACGGGAAAGAGCGATTGTTCAGTATCCTCTCCCACCTCTCTTTGACCTTTGAATCAGCCCGAAGCTTACGTTCTTACTATTTTCACCCGTCTCGAGCCAGCTGCCGATCTGGTCGAGCGCAGCGGTGGCAGCCTTGTCGAACGGGTAGCCGTAAACGCCTGTCGAGATGCTGGGGAACGCGATACTCTTCCCGCCCACGCGTTTCAGCTCGTCCAAACTACGCCCATATGCGTTCCTCAACAGCTTCTCGCACTCTTCGTGTTTCTCTGGCTTATACACCGGCCCTACTGTATGAATCACGTGTTTCGCAGGGAGGTTGTAAGCGGAGGTCGTTTTGGCGGCGCCCGTTGCGCAGCCGTTGAGCGACCGACATTCTTCCAGCAGCTGCGGACCAGCGGCACGGTGGATCGCCCCATCGACTCCACCTCCGCCGAGAAGGGAGTTGTTGGCCGCATTGACGATGGCGTCAACAGTGAGGGTGGTGATATCGCCGCAGTGGATGGAGAGGAGGGAAGCGAACGGGTAGATGGATGCGGAGAGGGTGTGGGCTGCCGGGGGGGCGACGGTAGACGAGGCGTAGAGCGATGCTAGCGTTGGGATTGCCGATAGTTTCGTCACCATTGTGGAGTGTCGGCATGTCTTGTGAAGATGCTGAAGGAATGGTCAACGGTGAAGAGCGAGGAAGGAGGCTGATGATGGGGACGGATGTGGGGCAGCGGCAGGAGATGTGGAGATTTTGTATTTTCCTTTGCATGTCAAGGAACAGGATCTGACATTTTCGACAAAAGGCTCACATCGGAGCCGTCATTTTTTAAAGCTCTTGGTGTCCCTTTCTTTTACCTCTCCTCCTCGCCACTGACACTCCATCATCTTGTTCGCACCTTCCCTAAACGCTCCCATCTAGCCAATCTATCTTACATATCCGCCCAACATGCCACCTCCGCCTCAAATTCAAGGGATCCCCGGCGGCGAGCCGACCGTTTTCCAGAAAAGTACGCCCCTCCCAACCCCTTCCCCGCGTCCCACTTCCCACAATGCAGCATCCATTCTTACTGACCACTCACTCTTCTACTCTTGCTTATGTCTCGGCTCGCAGTCAAGATGGGAGCAATGACAGGAACACTCGTCGGTCTGACGATCGGGTTTATCGGTGGAGGCATTCAGATTCTGCGTGCGGGGCCTGGGCCACGCGGAGCGTTGGGAACGCTGTCGCAGTTCATGCTGAGTTCAGCCGCCACGTTTGGGTTCTTCATGTCCATCGGCACGGTTTTGAGGACGGAGGGCATCGAGGCTAATCCGTATTTGACGCCCGCACAGAGGTTAGTCGCGCTCAAGCAGCAGGAGAGCTTGTTGAAGGCTGCGAGGAACGGCGATGTGGATATTGAGGAGAAGAGGCGAGTGTAGAGAAACAATCCTCGAATCGACGACGGAGCGCCGAAGAAGATAGTGCAGCTTCCGACGTGTACACTACTCAAAACCCCAAGCAACTCGTACAACAGAAGCGGAATTAATCCCAAGAAGCTGCTTCACTTGCTACTCAAACAGCTCAGCAAAGTGTTCAGTCTCGCGCAAAGAAGGTCTTTGCGCTACGACTTGGTCCGACGAAAGAGAGGTGTGGTTAGAAACTTGTAACTCTTTACAAAAGGTTACTTTAGCATCACCAATCACTCCCACCATCGCCACCACCGCCAAAGAAGCCACCCCAACCTCCTCCGCTATCACCATCACCGCCATTTCCACCCCATCCACCCCAGAAACTCTCATCTTGCTGCTGCGTATCTTGGGCGCCTGCCCACGGATCACTCTCTCCCGCTCCCCACACGTCTCCTTCGCCTGCCTGCTGCTGGTCAGCGCTCCACCATGGGCTCTCGCTCTGCGTTGGAGATGGCATCGAATCCTGTCCGTACTCTGCAGGGTTGGAGGGAGGCTGCCCTAGTCGTCCGTCTTGCGTCATACCCGAATCAGAGGCGCCATAGGGATAATCCACGCCGCTCCCTATAGCTCCACCAGCAACGCCTGCTCCAAAGCCACCATCTGCTCCGCCCTGGTTGGCGGGTACGTTCTCCCCCGAACCACCTCTGGGCGTTTCAGCAGCCTCTCCTCCGCCGCCACCCATACCGCCCATGTAGAACCAGGGAAACATGCCTCCGCCGCCATGCATGCCCTCCGAGTGGCGGCTGAAGTAGTCAAAGTCAATGCTCACCGCTGTTGCCAGCGCTACGGCTCGCTCGTCCAGCGTTAGCGGTCGGGTACCGTGACTCTGGACCAGCTCCATTCCTTCTGCTATGCCTGTCGGCTTTGCTTGGGTCCCGCTGGCTGAGGGGGCAGAGAGACGAGCATCGGTCATGGCTGTTTCGCCGACCGAGTCGAATCGCAACACATACTGGCCAGTGTCGGTGAAGATCTCGCGCCCGAAGCCGCGGAAGTTGCGGTCGATGGCGCCGACCAGCTTACTGTCTGCATCCTGCATCAGAAACGTCCAGCTCAAGAACCCTGCGTCGATCTGAGCAAATTGGACAAAGTTGTCCCCCTCCTCCTCGGTGCGTCTAAGGAAAAGCTCGTACCGCCGTTTGTACAGATGCCAGCGCTGCTGCACCTCACCGATGAGCTCCAGGTCGGAATCCTGCGGCGCGCCGTATCCTATAGGATAGTCCGATCGCACCGCATATATGTGCGCAGTCGAGTTGATCCACGTGAACGGACGTCGGATCATGAGCACTGGCCTGCCAGATGCATCCATCACGGTCGCACGGAACGGACGGTGCGTGCGGAGTAGCTGACGCTGAAGCGCCCCACCGAGCAAGCCCTGTTCTTCTTCGGCGAGGTAGCCTACGAGCTCTCCCGAGGGTGCGTGGATCGAGTACTTGTTCGCCTGTTCGAAGCCGAGGAAAATGTTCATCATTTCGATTTCGCGTGTTACGACGAGGGCAGATTGCGAGAGGAGCCGCGTGGCGCCTTCGAAGTGCGAGTGGGAGGCTTGCAGGACGTCGCGTGGCTCGTGTGGGACAACGGCCGGAACGTGCATCGAGGGGTCGGTGGGAAGATTCGCTTGTATATGTTCTGTTGATGACCTTGCTTCCAAACGCTGATCATTGGAACCGTGAGCGGGTTCTGAGGTGGTGGGATGCGATGCTTCCGTCGGCTGCCGGGCATGGTCAACAGCGTGCTGTGTAGTCGACAATCGGCTCGGACGACGAAGGTCTCTGGACACCGTAAAGCGAGTCCCCCTTCCCATTCTTCCGGAAGCAACAGATGAGCTCGTCGATATTGACCGCAGAGATGGAGCCGTAACAGCTATTCGGATCGCCCATCTTGTTGTGGACCCGGATGCCGTCGCAGGCAGACTATTCGTGGACCAGTTTGCGAGGCGCGGCTCGGCGATACCGACCAGTGCTCTGGCGCCTGCCATGACGGTGTGGCTGAGACGGTGCTTCGTGCTATCCCGAAACCACTTGTTTATTCCAGCGGGATGGGAAAAGTGATGGTGGTGAGAGCCAAGAAAGGATGAGTGTCACGAAGCTCATCAACCTGGCTCAGCACCTTTTCATAAGTGGAGGTTCGCCATCGCTTTTCTTTTTCGGAACACGGCCGTGCGGCTTTTCAGACAGCACCTCATTCAAAAACTCAGCCGCAAGATCCTCTTGCCGACACCGCTGGATGCAAGGGAGACAGTTGCAATGTAGAAGCAAGACAGCTGTGCCCATGTCTACATGAAGCTCATGCTGCCTCACGGTTGATACAGGGAGCCGCGGGCGAGGCACTCACGCCATCATTTTCAACCTCCTTTGTATTGACCGTCGCCAAAAGAGTTTGTTGCGCCGCAGAACACACGTCGCGCACACGTTTTTCGAAGATGCAAGGTAGAAGCGGTGATGTGGAGGTCGAGAGGGAGTACATTTACATTCGAACATGAATGAGACTCATACCTTGTGCTGGTGGTCGGACTCAGTGGTGACAGGCGTCGACTCGCTTACAGAGGGTGCCCTAATGTCGGCCAGATCGGAGAAGTCATCTTGCTTGACCTATCATCCAATACGTATATGAAACAATGGGAGAAGGGGGCCAGAAGTCAGCGTACGAACTATATCGATAGTGATTGCATGGAATGACAAGAATACCCACCTTTGAGATCGAGTAAAAGTAAACGCTGGTGGCGAAACCCATGATTAAAGAGCCTGTGAGGATGTTTCGAGCACGGTACGGCTTTCGTGCACGCTTGAGACCTTCAGAGATGCCGTATCCTCCTGGGTGGTACGTAGCATGTGTAGATCGAGGAGGAACGGTGGAGCGACCGGCCGAGCCGTACGAAGCTTGCGATCCGTTGCCGGCTTGCGTCGAGTTGTATCTTGGCGCAAAGGGAGCTCGAGGGGCGGAGCCAGAAGCGATCTTGAGAGTCGAAAAGCTCAGCATGACGATGATTGCTGGTCTTGCACGTGGAGATGCGAATGAAAGGTGTTGAGTAGGATATAAGTGGCGGACAGAGGGGAAGAAGAACACTAACTCAGCAAGAAATCCAAGCTGTTCCGAAATCCGAGCCCCTTGACAAATCTAACAAATGCAAATTTCGGGTTCGGCCACGCAGAAACGCGAAAGCTGAGAAAAGTGACGCGCAAATCGGCGTCGAAAAGGGCTCAGCCTTAGAGTCATGAGCATGGACCAACACTCTTCTTACACCTTGGCAGACATCTTCTACTACCTCTTCCACCGTTCTTGATCCCACTTTGATTACATACGCGCCTTTCCGCCTCGACGCGGACCAAAGCATCTACATACTGCACACGAAGCAAGCGACTCGACGACGCAGCCCCACACTGACAGCAAAGCCATGGACCGGGAGCTTACATCGACCGCGCACTAGCGATCCATCGAGACATTCGCCTCGCCGACATGCCCGGCATACCTTCCAAACCAAACAATATACCCTTGGCCTCTTCGCTACCCAAAGTCAGCTTCCGAAAAGTACCACCAGACGAAGCGCTAATCTTCCACATCCCTCCGGGCATCATCGACACTCACGCCATCCCATTCGGCTACAACGACGGCTCCGAGTTCGACAAACCTCACCATTACATTCGCTATGTCGAGCCCATCGAGGGCGACCTCAAAAAGCAGGTCGAGTATGACATGGACGAGCAGGACCAAGAATGGCTCGATGCTCTCAACTACGAGCGTCGCAGGGATGGCCTCGATACCATCTCCTACGAGATCTTTGAAATCATTTTCGACCAGCTTGAAAAAGAATGGTTCGACCTCATGAAGCGCGTCCCACCGAAAGCCAGGCACGGTGCAGGCGCAGATTCCGCAGCTCAAGGTGCAGACGCTGGCGACTCCGGCTCGGACGATGGCGAGGACAGCAAGTGTGCCATCTGCGACGACGGCGAGTGCGAAAACTCCAACGCCATCGTCTTTTGCGATGGCTGCAACCTTGCTGTTCATCAAGACTGCTACGGCATCCCCTATATCCCCGAAGGTCAGTGGCTCTGCCGCAAATGCACCGTTTCACCCGACCGAGCCGTCTCGTGCATCCTCTGTCCACACGAGGGTGGAGCTTTCAAGCAGACCACCACAGGCAAGTGGGCGCATCTCCTTTGCGCTATGTGGATCCCAGAGACCGGCGTCAGCAATCCCGTCTATATGGAGCCGATCGACAGCGTCGAACGCATCCCGAAGGCGAGGTGGAAGTTGCAATGCTACCTCTGCAGGTACAGAATGGGCGCTTGCATTCAGTGCGACAATCGCTCCTGCTTTACTGCTTTCCACGTCACCTGTGCTCGCAAGGCCGGCCTCCTCTTCCGCACCGAACGCACTCGGGTCTCGCATCATCTGTACGACGACTCGGACAACAGCGACGACGACGGCGCCGAGGTGCTCCGCGCCTGTTGCCACCGACACATGCCTGCCGACATGCGCGACCAATTCAAGATCGACTTTGGCAGGCAAGGAGCCCTGGATGACGATCGCTCCGAAACCTCCTACCGCGCATCGCCCTTGGTCTCACGCACACGCGAGCTCTCGGTCGAGTCCGGCATGGGCGCACCCTTGATCTCGGTCAGTCGTCGCAGCTCCCTCGTTGGTAGTCACGACGGCACGCTGGCATCCAGCAACGCACCCAGCACGTCCAAATCCGCACGTGCCTACAAGAAGAGCTTCAAGGCCGGCCCGCCCCTCGTTCCCGCCTACATCGCCAACCGCGTGCTCGAGTACATCACCAAGATCCATCTTCGCAAGAAGGCCACCGCCGTCCAGCTCATCGCGCGCTACTGGTCCTTGAAACGCGAAGCACGTCGAGGTGCGCCTCTCCTGAAGCGGCTCCATCTCGAGCCCTGGACCGCCTCGTCTCAAAACAAGGAGCAGACCGACGCGCAAAAGGGCAAGAAGCTTCATTTCCTGCGCACCATCCGTGCCGACCTAGAACGCGTGCGCATGCTTGTCGAACAGGTGCGCAAACGCGAGAAGGAAAAGCTGCGCCAAGCACAAGAGATCCGCAACTCACTTGTCGAACCCGTGCTCTTCCCCTTTCATGCCGATCTGCGCACCGCCATCGCCAAGTTCGAAGCCGTCGATAAGTATGGCTTCTTTGCACAGCCGGTCTCCAAAGTCGACGTGCCCGACTATTACGACATTGTCAAGGAGCCCATGGATTGGGCCACCATCAAGGACAAGATCGCCAACAAAACCTACGAATCGGTCGAAGAGGTGCGCCAAGACGTGCTCAAGATTGCTACCAACGCCATGACCTACAACAAGGCAGATACCCCTTATCACAAAGCAGCCACCAAAATACTCAGAATGATACCCGAAGTGTTCAAGGAGCTGGCAGCAATCGAGACGTCTCATCTCACTCTTCATCAGTACAAGAGCGCAGTCCGACAGCAACAAGAGGCGGTCGAAGGTGAACAGCACAACGGCACTGGTGACTCTGTCACGACTAACGCGTCGATCACCCCCGTCGATGCCAAGAGGTGCAGTCAGCTGCTTGAGCTTGGGCTTGAACCACCGGCAGATCTGGTCTCGCTGCTTCGGGATTATCGCTTGATGGCAGAACAAGAGCAGATGGAGATCCGACAGCAGGCATACGGGACGTGTCCCATGCCTTCGACGGTGCGCGTCAAGGCAGAAGAGGACGGCCATGCAGCCGCACAAGCGGAGCCATCCGCCAAGCCACCTCAAAGACCCGTCACGCCGGTAATCAACTTGATGGAAGATTTTGTTCACCAAATCTATGTCCCGCCGCTGCCGCCACGATCAGTCTCAGCTGCACGCGTGTCGCCGACCTCTACAGCAAGGCGCTCAAGTGTCACTAAGACGTCGGCCGCTGCGGCGTCAGCTGACAAGACGTTAACGAGGACAGCGCGCAAACGCAAGGCTTCTGACACGCAGCCCAAAGAACCGGTCGAAAGAAGAAGCACGCGTCGGTCCATTGCCATGGATGCTGCAGCCGAAGCCGAGACGCCGCAAGCAGGCGCAGAAGCTGCCCTTACCACAGCTGCGCGCAACAAACGGCAACGTGCTCAGAGCTCAGTTCAGGCCACACCCACTGATGATGCTGGCACGCAGAGCTTTGACAGGAAACACGCAATGACCAAGGCAAAGTCGCAGTCACCGACGACCCCTGCCAAAACGCAGGACGGCATCAAAGTCAAGGGAGACGTGGGTGCTCACGACTCGTTCTTGCTCTTCAACACAGGATGGGTGCTTCCCGAGGGATCCAAGCGTCATCGCAACGCTGCAGCCAGACCCGAGATGATTGGCCAGCGACCGCGCAAGATCTCTGCACCCGAGTCGCCCAACCCGTCTGCGTCCGGAACCGCTGCTGCTGCTGAGCATGCTTCTGCAACAACACCCCAACAGCGCCCAAGGTCGCGTACGGCGCCGTCATCGAACCCTCGCCTCTCGTCGACAGCGCCGACATCAAGGAACAGGCGCCAGAGCAGCACACGCAAAGAGGAGAGCAAAGAGGCGGATACAGCAGGCAGTTCACCGTTGACTACGGATGACGAGGCCGAGAAGGACACCGATACTAAAGTGCAAGGCAAGCCTAGCAGGCTGAAACGCACACACGAGAGGGAGGCGAGTCGCGTTTCCGAAGATGCCTCGGAGGCTGCTGCTACCGGACCGTCGACCGCTACACGACGCAGCACTCGTACAGCCACCACCTCTGCGGACCCGTCTACTTCGCCCTCTGCAGCCAAACGACTTCGTTCGACGTCCGAAACACCTTCAACGACTCAAGAAGCGACCGATTATCTCGCACACCCTCCAGCGGCAGGCACCAAAGTGTGGGCGAAAGTCGACACGTTCCCGTACTTCCCCGGTGTCGTCGTTACCGACGCCTCCAAATTCCCGGCTCAAGTCCGTCGGACGCAGCCTGAAGACGCAAGCATGGTTGCAGTGCGATTCTTCGGCAAGCAGACAAGTTGGGGCTGGATTTCACCGCACAAGCTCGCGCCGCTATTGGTGGATCAAGCGGAGGACAACAAGTATCTGAAGCTGGCAGCGAAGAGGGGACAGACGAAACAGGTTCGGGATGCGTACGAGGAGGCTAAGAGCCGTTGATTGTTGTAAAGCAGAGTGTTTAGGTTAGTCGAATGAGTAGGAACATGAGCATCCAGCTGACGATGACGATGAGGATGGCCGAGAGGGTGAACCAGCCCATGCTGCGGGCCTTTTTTGAGTAGATGCCGAGCTTGCCGCGTGTGCGTGTCATGAGGTCCAAGTTTGAGGATAGATCGGTGCCGGCTTTTTCGAGGAGGAGACGATCGCGTTCGAGCGAGTCTGCGAAGGCGAGTGAGTTGGATTTGAGCACTGAGGCCATGCGCAAAAGTTCAGAGGAGAGCGCTTCGTGAGTTGCGCGGTCGGATTGCAGGATTGTGTCGCTTGCACCGCTTGCAGTGGCTGCGGTGGTGGAGGTTGTGGGTGGAGGTGGTTGGGCGGCGCGAGGTGCTCGATGGTATTCTGACCAGTCGTCGTCTTCTTCAGTGGAAGATGGATTTGGTTTGATACCGCCGAGTTTAGTGGTGGAGTTGGTGAGGTGAATGTCGGGATCAGTGAGGACAGACTCCGCTTCAGAGGCCGCGCCATCATCGTCGTCCGTTGAAGAGCTGGATTGGACGTCGATGTCGTCTATGTTGGTCGCCGCGAGTGTCTTTTGCTTCCAGTATTCGTAGTCCCCCCCGTTTCCCCCTAATCCTCCGGCGGTAGATGGCACTGCTGTAGGTTGAAAGCCGACAGGCGCAGTAAACGCACCGCTCTCCTCCTCCTGTTGGGCGGAAACAGTCAGCATGCGGAGAAGCGACTCTACAATCTCCACGTCCTGCTGTGTCCTAGCCAACGCGACCTCCGACGCTTTTCTATTGGCTGTGCTTGAAGAGACGCGTTGAAGCTGTGAAGCCACTTGACGCAGATTGGTCAACAGCGTCAATGTCGACCAGAACAGCCGCGAATCGTCAGAAGACCCGCTCTCGTTCGACACCTGGGCGTGTAGTGCATTAACACGGGATGCGAGCCTCTCACTGCGTCGAAGAAGGGTGTCCAAGTGAGAGGGGGAAGAGCTGCTACTGCTTGTGCTGGTTCCAGAGGGGAGACGGGCAAGGTACTGCTGGAACTGGCGACGTGCGGTTGACGACATTGCCACATCCGCCGGTGGGTTGAAGATTTGACTCTGGGGTGACATCGCCGATGGAGCCAAAGGCGAAAAAGGTATGGTGGCAGTGAGGGAAGGCGGTGGTGTGGAGCTGTCACACTTTGCAAGCACGGACGCCTCCACCTCGGATCTCGGCGAAATTTATTTGAATTTGTTAGAGCGAGGAACCATCACGTGCTGCGGAAAATGCCGCACAAAAATGCTTTTGCGCTTCTGACTCGGGTAAGAAGCAACCTTTCTTCTTTTCGACTCAACCCTGCGCTTCTCTCGTTACCACCACATCCCAGCTTTATACCTCACACATCCCGTTCGGAGGTACCCTGAACCGCCTAACAATCGCCGCTACGAGCGTCCTTTTGATGTCACCCTTGCGGTCCTGCATCCTTTCAACTCTTCGTCAACACTCTTTTGCATTCACGCTTCCAGCAGCACCAGCTCGCACCTCGCAACTCCGGGGCTTCTCCAACAAGCAGGTCCCACCCGAACAGCTCCTCAAGTATCTGCGAACAGGCTCCGCGCTTTCCGAAAACATGTCCAACGTCAACGAAGCGGATCAGCAAAAGATCTCCTCGCTCCAGGCCGAACGCGCCCAGCAGGATGAGAAAGTGCAGCAGCTTCGAGCTGCCAACACCGAGCAGTCGACGCTCAGGGCTGAGATCGGAAAGCTCAAGAAGCTCGAAGCCCAGCTTGCTGCTCTGGGGCTTGGTTCGTCCAGAGCTGGCTCGTCCAAGCAGGAGGTCAAGTTTACGCTCAAGACGCCCAAGGGTACGCGCGACTGGGAACCGCTCGCCATGTCGGTTCGCAAGCGCATCTTTTCCACGATCGAAGACGTCTTCACCGCCCACGGCGCTGTCACCATCGACACGCCCGTGTTTGAGCTGAAGGAAATCCTCTCGGGCAAGTACGGTGAAGACTCGAAGCTCATCTACGACCTCCAGGACCAGGGTGGAGAACTGTGCTCGCTTCGCTACGACCTTACGGTGCCCTTTGCACGATTCGTCGCCATGAACCCGTCCGAGTACGGTAACATCAAGCGCTACCACATTGCCAAAGTGTATCGCCGCGACCAGCCCGCCATGTCCAAGGGCCGATTCCGCGAGTTTTATCAGTGCGATTTCGACATTGCCGGCGTCTACGACCCTATGGTGCCCGACTCCGAAGTGCTGTGCACGGTCGTCGAGGCGCTCGATGCGCTTGGAATTGAGGGTTCGACCGTGAAGATCAATCACAGGAAAATCCTCGATGGTCTGTTTGACATCTGCGGTGTTCCCGCCGACAAGATTCGCACCATCAGCTCGGCGGTGGACAAGCTGGATAAGAGCCCCTGGAGCGAGGTCAAGCGCGAGATGGTCGTGGACAAGGGTCTGGCTGAGGATGTGGCTGATCGCATTGGCGAGTATGTGAAGCTCAAGGGCGGTAGGGATTTGTTGGCGAAGTTGAAGGCTGATGCGGTGATGGTCAACCACCCGGTTGCGTCGCAGGGGTTGAAGGATATGGAGCTGCTCTTCGACTATTTGGACGTGTACGGCATTTCGCAGCGCATGAGCTTCGATCTCAGCCTCGCGAGGGGGCTGGACTACTATACGGGTCTCATCTACGAGGCTGTTACTGCTGCGTCTGCGCCGCCTGGCTTCAACGGTGCCGAGGGCACAGCGGAGAAAGTGGTGGAGAAGAAGAGCAGGAAGGCTAAAAAAGGTGCAGCGGAGGGCGAGGAGGAGGTGGACGAGTCTGCGGTGGGTGTGGGTTCCATCGCTGCCGGTGGACGCTACGACAATCTGGTGGGGATGTTTTCGGGATCCAAGAAGCCGGATGCTGTGCCGTGTGTCGGGGTCTCGATTGGCGTCGAGCGCGTGTTTGCGATCATGATGCAGCGACTGAAGGAGAAGGAGGTGAAAGGCGAACGCTCGACCGTGCGGGCTAAAGAGGTCGATGTGTACGTCATGTCGATTGGAGGCGAGGGACTGTTGAAGGAGCGTATGCAGGTGACCAAGATGCTTTGGGACGCAGGCATCAAGGCCGAGTTCATGCACAAGGCCAAACCGAAGCTCCCGCAGCAGTTTGCTGTGGTTGATAAGGAAAGCATTCCGTTTGCGGTCATCTTGGCGCCCAACGAGTGGGGTGCGGGTGAAGTAAGGGTTAAGCAGCAGAAGGGCAAGGACTCGGATGAGGGACAGGGTCAGGGTGAAGTGGTGAAGGTGGCGCAGTTGGTCGAGTATTTGAAGACACTGGGCGCGGGCAAGGGTGCTACGGCGCTCAGTGATCGTCAGAGCCTCATTTGACGGGGTTTACGAACGAGTGTAGACTTGTGTTTTTGTCGCAGCAACGAGTATTTTTTGGTGCATGACAGGTATTGTGAGTTTCAATGGGATTGAGTCAGAATGAGTTGCGCGGCGGCAATGCTCGACAGTCGGACTGTGAGCCCGCAGTCTGAACGAAGCACAAATTGATAAGCATGTTCCGTCGCTCTGTTTGCGAGCTTCTGATCCCCACCCAATTGACCCTTCGACCGTGCAGCCCCCAAATGGTTGAACGATTGAAATGTGACTTCGATTTGAATGGTCGACAGGGAGAGCTGTATCGGAAGAAAGCTATGTTACAGAGAGAAACGAGCCAGAACGATCTAAAGCAAGCCTCCCCGAAGCGCGAGGACCAACTGCGCGTTTCCCCAAAACCAACTTATCAGTACATTTACTCTCAATCTACATACGCCGGAACGACGAGACAGCCAACTTACGTGCAACACACTTCCTCCCTCTATGCCAAAGTCTTTGGCCGTTTTCTCGTCGTGCCTGTCGCAGCGCAGCAAGCAATAAAGAAGCGTCAGTCTTCCAAGTAAGCTGGATGGCTTTGGGCCGCTAAAGAGCGGGCGACGTACATTTGTTTACCGCCAAAGATGAGACGTTGCTGTGCTGGTGGGATGCCCTCCTTTTCTTCGACGCGTTCCTTGATGCGCTGGATCTTGTCTGTCTGTTCAATGTCCAGTTCGATCTCTGCACCATGGCAGCGGAACGGTGTTCCGGTTTGGAGCGATTCAAAACCGAGTGGAATTTTCCTCGTGTCAGTACGATGAGGTGAGGTTGAAGCAAGAAGAGGACTTACCCTTGCCAGTAAGTGTTTTGACTTTGATCAACATGATGGCTGCTGCTTGACGAGTGCTGAGAAATGAGTGGTCTGTTGTGGTGCTAGTGCTTGGCAGTCGAGGCTGCTGGTTGTGTTGCAGCAATGATCGATGGCGGGACGATGATGGAAAGAAGGAAGAGAAAGGGTCCTCTTCTCACACGCGCACGCACCTACGTCTCGAAAAGATGTGGAGCACCCGTTGGATTTTTCGCAGACCCACCAATGTACTCTCCCACAGAGTCTAACAGGGTCCCGCCCAGGAGATCGGCGAATCGGTGATATTCATTTCGGCCAATTCGGTTTGCGATTTGCCACAGTCGGAGAGCAAAACATCAACGGATCGATAACCGTTGCCGAGATTAAAGTCAGCGTGCCACAAAGTGCCACACTGGTCGGATGCGCTTCGTCGAGAGAAACGGCATGCGTCCACAAGCGTCGCCATGCAAATCTGCCATCCCAGTGTGTGGCGCTCCCGCATGTGTTTGTCGCCACTACAACGCTCCCCCACTCTCTCGCAAGTCCCCGCTCCCTCCCTGCTCGTTCAGTTTCGGCTCCTTCCGCACCTCATTCTTTTGCACCAGCCACAATCACTATCAGGCTCATCGCTGGCTTCTTTTCACGAAGCATACAGTCGCGCACAGCGATGGCGGCAGTCGCTGTGTCACAAAGCATTCTCTTTTGCGGGAAAAGTGCGGGTCGCTTGTACAGATACTCTATGTGCGGGCAGTTGGATGCATTCTAGCGAATCCACCGCCCTCACAATGTCAGGGCAGCTGCAGACGCCGATGAGCTTCGAACGGCTCCGCAACCCCTTCGTTGCCTCCTCCCGGGACCGTCAGGCCGCTGGCCATCTCCGACCGCGACTCTCCTCCAAACGAAGGCGCAAATCGAGGGACGTGGTGCGTCGTCAAGGGAGTCGCCCGAAAGTTGCCGCCTGCACCAGCACCGGCACTGCCGAGTCCGTTCAAGCCGAGGCCGCCCTCGAGGTAGTCGACGGGAGCTGCCAGGTGTTGCGACGGAACCGATTGGCGTGGAGGAGGTTGCTGCTGCTGCTGCTGCGACGGCGACAGCGTGAGCAGGGAAGGCGCGCCACCAACCGAGCTTGTGCCCAACATGGATGCAGATGGTGGTCGCGGATTACCCAATATCGTATAGCCCGTCGAGCCGCTGCGAGGCGCATCAAAGTAAGCGCCGCCAGACGAGCCACTGAGCGCTTCGGCTTCCGACCAGTGGCTGCTGCTACCTCCGTACGCGCTGGGGGTCGGCTGCGATTCTCCAAACGTATCCGGGCGCGAGGCTGGTCGGTCGCCGTATGGATGCATGCGGCTGGTGGTGTACAAGAACGCTGAACCGTCGCTTGACGACGTGCTTCCTGACACTGAGCGTCCGTAGTTGGTAGGCGGCACCTGAAAATCACCGCGCTCCCTTCTGTCGGCGTAGCCCGTCGATCTACGGGGCAGCTCGCGACCAGCCAGATCGTGCATGCTCACAGACGAGCGTTGGCTCTCGTTGCCAGCTTTGCGGTCGGTCAAGTTTCGAGTCGAGATGTTTGCTTCCGAGACGTCGTGTTCCCGACTTCCACCGGCATAAGTTCCGTACGCCGCCTTCTTGGTGGAAGTGGGGACGTCCGCCATTTGCCTTGGATCGTTTCCCTGCGCACCGGCACCTGCACCTTGCTTGCGTTTGCCCTTCTTCTTGGGTCGGTACCGGTAGGTCGGGTACATCCTCTGATGGGCCAGCTTCTTTTCGTCGGCCAACGCCTCGAACTTTTCCTTGACCTCTGCCGTCTCGTTCTGCCACATCTGCGAAATGATGCGCGAGATCTCGGCCTGCGACTTGGGCTTGTCCTTCGACCCCGAGCGTGTTTGCGCCTCGTGACTCTGCTGGATCTCCCTGAACTTCTGCGAACGATACAGAATCCAAGCATTGGGCGGACGCGGCGTGTGTGGCTCTGCTGCCGCTGCTTCAGCTCGTCCCGGTGCTCGATGCTGTACATCCAGCGGGCTCTGCTGACCTTCCATGTGGTGATGCAGAGCATACGGCGAGTGCGGCTGATGCATCCCTAGCGATTGAGAGCCCGCGAGGTCGCTTGGCAGCTGTAACCCACCAAGCTGCTGCTCGGGAGTGTGCTGCAGATGATGCTGGTGACCGTGCTGTGGTTGCTGTTGATAGTGTTGGTGGTGCTGCGACGTCGGCTGCTGGAGCGATTGTTGGTGATAGTGATGTTCGTGATGCTGGTGCTGCGGATATGGCTGCGAGGGATGGCTCATGGTCGACGGTGGCTGCGAATATGGGCTATAGTGTGCTGGGTGTTGAGGAAGGGCGCTGTTGTAATGGGTAAGCGGTTGCGGATCGTGTGTCAGATGTCCACTCAGACTAAGCAAGGAATGCGGTGAAGCATCCGCTCGGACCCCTCCGCCGCCGCCGCCAATCGCATCGTAAGATGCAGAAGTCGGCGGCGGAAATAGCGACGAGCCGTCGACATACGATGCTGGCCGTCCAAACGCGTCGGGTTGCGAATTGCTGGTCAGTGCGACACTGTCAGGCTCTGGACGGGCTTGTCCCGCACCTCTGTCGTCCCACTGACTGGTGCGGGAAGGCCCAGGCCCAAGACCGTACCCCGGCTGGGCCATACTTTGAGGCATGAGAGGTGTGCCTCGAGGAACCTGACAAGGTGGGACAATGTGAGTCGTTGACGACGAGCAAAGAGATTGCCGGTCACATAGTGTCAAGAGAATGATGGAAGTAGAAAAGACAAAGAGCACGTGGAAAGACGAGAAAATGCTGCTGTTAGCCTGTTGATCGTATCATGGAGGCCGATGTCATAGCTCGTCCACCGCTTGAGACCGGGATAGGAGGCCCAAGAGAGCGTCATGAACAGCAGAAGGCGGTCGCAGGCCAATGTTGCGAAGGGCAGCCACGATAAAGGAGTGCACAGACGACGTCGAGCCTGTGCAGAGACGCAAGGTCGTGCGCAAGAAAAAAAAACAACACACCTAATGCACGCACGGCGCGCATGTTCATCTCACTGGCGGCACCTTTGGACAATAGACAAAACAAACGAAACATCACAACGGAATGCGGAGAGAGGCGCGGGGCAGTGGGGACACTTACGGATTCGGCGGGGGTCTTGATGGAGCGTTGTGCTTGGTGAGGCCCGCTTGTGCTTCTGTGGAGGAAGGATTTGGTCGTGACGACGACGGGAGCATGTGGTCGGAACGGAAGGAAGGGAAGCGGCGGCGAGGGAGGGGAAGGAGGGGAAAGAGTCAGTATCACCACCTCGCTCCAGCATCCCTGAAAGGGCTTCCCTCCCGGCAAAAGCGAAGTCATCGCCCACAACGTGCCCCAAGTGCCCTTCACTCGCAGCTCTGCGCCACTTGATCAAGGCACCGTGCCGCGCCAAGAATCAGCCCCACGGTTGTGCTGCTGCTGTGCTTTACAATGCGGCCAACATTGGTCGAGATGCAATGTGGTGGCCATTACGCCCACAGTCCAAATCGCTGGGCCGCCTGACAGTGTCAAGGATGCCATCGATGAATCGTGCTATCCACAAAGACGCCCACAGCCGGATGAAGCGATGGTGGGAGACAAAAAGGCAGATTTACTTACAGAAAAGTCCTCGAAATCACTTCCATATCAGCGGTGCCTATTGTCTTTGGTTGGCGGTCATGAAGTGCTCAACCGAAAGGTTTGCTTCGGCTGGCAGCTGTCCCTTAGACAGTAAGGACGCAGGTGTGGAGCAAGTAAGAACCACCGTGAGAGCGGTGCAGAGAGGTGCAGATGAAAAGGCGGTAGAAGGGATGTTGCTGTGTCTAGTGGTGGTGGTGATGGTTGGTGATGATGGTTGGTGGCGACGAGGATGCAGGGTGTAGCTTGGATCGTGGTTGTTACGAAGTTGCAAGACGCTTATGAAGGACGCCGTGAACAATGACTGCCTTGAGAGCTGGCAAACGATGTGTACGTGTCCACGTTTGCCTAACGGAATCACTGTCGCCCGATTAAGCTTGGTCTGGGATCGACAGGGGGAACCAAGATGTCAAGTAACTGAGACACTCGATTTGCAGGGTGCAACAAAATGATCTGGTAATGAGGATGGACGGAGAGCCCCTTTGAGATGCGTGAAGGAGACACGCGGATAGAGCGCAGCCGTCAAAGCAGGGGCACGTCGCTCTGCTAAAGTTGGCGCTTGCTGAACCTCAGCGCTGCAATGCACCGAATCGGATCGAATCAAGTCAGATCGAGCAAAGATCCAGTTCGAACACAAAATGTCTCGGCCTTCCACCGTGGTCGAGCAGCCAGCTGGAGTCCGACCGCCTCTTCCGCTGCGAATGCAGCCCGAACGGGAAAGGAAGGAACGGAGGCTGAGCGCCTTTATGGAGGCTAGACTTGTTGTCTATGCACGACAAGCGCTGGCACGAGCGCAACCAGTATGATGCTGGCGAAGGGGGAGAAGAGATCGCTGCGTGTCGCCAAAGACAGCGAGGCCGAGCGTGTTGCTCGGAGCCGTCGCGAGCAAAGTGCAGGTCTTCAATGGCTAGAGAGAATAAAGGGAAAACGAACGAGCTGACTTGGACACAAAGCCGGACGTAGAGAAGCAGAACAAAGGGCGGCTACTGCTGGCGGAAGCGACACTGACCGAGTCCAGCGGAGGAACATAAACAGAAGCAGGCATGCGGCTGCAAAGCGGCTAGAAAAAGAATCGAACGCGGTCGAGATCGAAAACGGGGCGTCAGTGGTCGGAAGTGGTGGAGGATGAGGTCGGAAGACGAGGTGTGGCTGAATGATGGTGGATTGCAAGGAACAATGGTTTATTCAAGGGAAACAGATATGTCACCGGGCGAGCGTCGCATGCATACACAATGATGATGGCAATTTCACAGGGTGCCGACGCAAGGCCGCACTAGCTTCAAACACAATGGGACGTCCGCATAAACTTCCAGCATTCCGTGGTGCCAAGCACGCTGTACCTTGCAAGACTAGTTGACCCAAGTCATTAATGCGAATTGCCGAACGCGAATTGTCTAGCAGATGGAGTTGCGGTGACTCAACCGGCCTCCCCACGTTTACATACCCGCTCGCGTTTGTAGCGGGTTTGCTTGCATCGTAGGGACGCTGGAACTAAACAACAGCAACAACCACAGCAACAACAAAAAGAACAACGGAGTAAGATTGCCGACGTGTGTGCATGTGTACATCTAGAACGTGGAACGAAACGCAATGCATGGAGCGATACGGGTGCCCCATGGCAAAGACGACGATGCACGGCAATGACAGAGCAGGCTCGGAGTGCAAGGGGCAGCGGTGGTGCCCTTGGAAGCAGCAACGGCGGGAAGGGCACGGGCCGAGAGCCGGATGCACATGCACACCATGACTCGCGGTGTCGATCGCAAGAGCGAATTCGGTACCAAAAAAACATCATCGACCCAGAATCACCACGCGCGCTAAGTGAAGGAGCGGTCGGAGTTGGTAGTGGACCCAGGCAGCGAGACAGAAGCGATTCGGCTGATCGGCTGGTTACGCTGAATCCTTTCTTTTTTAGCAGGCGCCGAATTTTCGGGAATCCGCTGCTCCTCCAACCGAGGGAGCACAAGCAACACCGAACCAAGGGCAACGGCACCACAAGGCAGCGCAAGACGAAGCAGAAGCAGAGAGCAAGTCAAAGTGGGCACTGCAAACAGTGAGTTCACCGGCGAGACGAGCTCGTTCTAGCTACCAGCAGGCTGGAGGCTCAGTGAGCCCAGGCTCAACAACAAAGGGCTGCAGATGCAGTAGAGAGATCCGCCAGCCGCCTAGCTTGCATTGATTGCAACTAAGGCGGGTCGCGTCGCGTCGTTGCAAACCGGACGGGAAAAAAAAAAATTAAAAATTCATCAAAACAGGACCAAAAAAAAAAAAAGAAAACAAAAACAAAAAAAAAACCCTCCGATCGTGGATTGGCATGGCGGCAGTACACCGCACTGTGATACCGTTCCCGTCCCACTGACTCTCGACTCGTCCTTGCTTTAGAGCTCTCCTCTTCTGCTGGCTCTCTCGCCGCTCTCAGCCTTCGTCTTGCACTCGCTTGTTGAATGCTGTCTCTGTGTCGGAATCGATAGGAGGAACAAGCAGAGAGAGAAAAGTCTTTGTCTAGCTGTTTGGAGAGGATGCTCCGTCGGCAGGCATTAACAGCACTCTAAGCGACCGAATCAAGGCGGTGATCACCTGGAAGGGCACGACCGAGCATACACGTAGCGCTGATGATTTGGCCTCTCGCTCCGCCTCTCTGCCGTACCAACCCTCTCCGGCGGCGTGCCTCCCGAACCTGCAATCGTCGCAGTCTTTTTGAACAAGAAACGGCCTTCCATTCTATTTGAAATGAAAGCCAACCCAAGACGAGCCAGGAGCGCAACAACAGTAATAGCAGCAACACAGGGAACAGTAACGAATAAAGCCAAGGTCATCTTACTGTATATCGCACGAGTCAGTGCGCACTGTCCCCAAAAAGGCATGTAGGTCTTGATGCAAGTCTTGCAGATGCGCTCCTTGCTCTCCTTTATTGCCTTTGCTTAGAGCTAGAGTAGTGTGGGCATCGGACAGATTGCTAACGCCGGAAGAGGGCTATCAGCATTACTTACTGTACAACCCAACACGTGCTATAGTCACCGAAGCACACTAGCACCACTTTGCGTCGTTCGTCGTTCCGTCTAAAGGCGTAGAGCGCCACACCCTATTTTGGAATGCATCCTAGACGAGAGCGTGACCAGTACCATTGGGCCAGCCATTGATCTGTCGGAGAACGAAATGACAAACGGCAAAGGCTCGAACTTCGGCTCGAACGATGACCAGGTCGCATTGTCCGGCCGCTTTTGCCTCGTTCCATCTTGCAATGATTCGTACCCCTTTCTTACTGTAACTCTTGTTCATACCGAAACAGAGTGTACCACCAGCTCTTTCCTCATCCGCCAAGAGGCCGAGATAGTCGAGCTAACATGCGTTGCGAGTGGGATGTTGGGAGCCACCCTCACCAAAGAGGAAGAGTACAAGTTCGCATGAAAAATACCCTTTTACTGTATCCCTTGCCATCGACGCGGTGTTTCCAGAAAAGCTGGGCACCGAACAGGGACCGAATGGAGCGGGTTTCGGAGGTTTCGTTACGAGGCCCTTGGAAGGCTGGGCACGCTTTAATGAACTGCCGGCACCGTCTGTGTTCGCTCAACATGCACTACCTAGGTCTGGGACCATGCACAAAGAAGCGCTTCGGTGACGATCAAGAGCTGCAAAAGCAAACAAAGGGAACCTTTCTTTGCATATGCAAGGAATTCTTCGCGTCTCACATCAGCAACCTCATTTTTTACGGAGCACACGAGGTTTGATGCAACGAATGCACAGACTGCGCTGTGGTGTGTGTACATGCCGAGCACCCGCGGAGGAAGATCAGCGAAGCAAGCCACTGAGATTCCCATGGCCTACTGCAGTAAAACAGCCTGCAACTAACGTTAAGCGAGAAAAGGGGTTCTAGACGGCAGCTTGCATATCGACTTGTGCTGGAAACCTAACAAAAGGGCCAGACCTTGCTGGACTTCCACGCGGCAGATCATCTCTCTAGCGCTACTCAATGCCTGTACCAAGATGAAATCACTAAGCGTTAGACTGCCAAACTGCTAGGCGGCGGCTCGATTTTTGACAATAGCAACGACTTAGTTAGCCTCATAGAGCTGGAGGGCACCTTCGGTGCTACTGTCGTTAGTTCTGCGTCATTCTTCTAGCCAAGTCATTAATTTGGTACGAGACAAGGCGTTGAAGGCGTTTCACTGCCCAGTGTCCTTGTCCTGTCCAGGGACAGCGTCGGGCTGAGCGACCAAGGTCGACCGTAAAACCGAATTGAGCCATTTTGGCTGCGAGAGATATCGGGCGGGAGAGCTGGCCCTGAATCTGGGTGCGGGCCAAGAGGAAAATTTGATCTCCGAACAAGCTCTATTTTGCGCACGTTTTATTTAAGACTTTTTTTTTATTGTGAAGAAGCTCGCGTGCGAGTCGGCTCGCCTCAACGGTTCTGGTTGTCTCGTGCCAGGTGCGCGGAGCTTGGTATGTGCTGGACTGAGTCCCCCCCGCGGACGTGCTTGCACAGCTGAAAGTATGCACTGATTTTTTCCCATCGAAGCACTTGTCTACGGGCGGAGTTTAGCGTTTGGGGTCTGGCCGGGCCGGAGTCTTGCTTCTTGAAGCAAACGAGCCTAGGCAATCGCAATGAAGCTTAATCCATCACCAGGAAATTTCCGCAACCAGAAATTGGGCTCGTGATTTTTTCCCTCCCTTTGTCCTGGTGAATTTGCCCCCCTCAGTCGGCATGCATCTGCGCTGATTAGTGTAGATCGGCAAGAGCAGTGTGGTCCTTGCAGCAGCGCCGCATGCACCAGGCACCGCCACAATCACGTGCGTGTATGGAACTTGAGGGTGTTTGGTGCCACGCAGGTGCCGGGATGGTGTGCCGGCCTCACAACCCTGCAGTGGCACGAGTCACACGACTCAATCCGAGTGCGGAGTTGTTCAGTCGGACACAGAGATTTGACAAGTGGTGAGTGAGAGACGATCCTCATTCGAAAACTCCGCTCATCGAGTATCCCTCTTTGGTTGCGTGTCTTAACACTTGCTCAGGAGGCCGCAGACAGAGATCAGAACGAGCATGTACGAATACAAATGGTTGTTGTTTGAGAGACTGACAGCGTGTGCAACGATGACAAACGACTCGACAATCTCAATTTCCGCGGGAACAAAGACCCAAGAATGTGATTTTCTGGTACAGACTGGAGACAAGGTGGGGGAAAAAATTGCCCCAGCGCGTTTTCGGCGCCGCACCTTTTTCCCCTTTTTTCCTCCTCCCTTCCCGAGAATTCTTCGGCACAGTCGATCCGCTAGTCGGCTCAACCAGATGCTGCTGTTTCACCGCCTGGAACGGTGCTTGCCCCTTTCCGATCCTCCTCCTCGCAGCGCCAGCAGCGCTCGAAGGTTCTCGCTACTATTCTTGCTGCTGCCTCGTACTGGCTGTCCGAATTTTTGTGAGCACGCCTTTGACCGCAAGTAGACCGACAGATTGCCTCGCTCAACAAAGTGGGATCCCAGGTAGGGCTCGTTCTGTGCGTCTCGGCGGATGGCTGTTGGCTGCTTTCGGTGTTAAGAAGCTACTGCACGGCTGCATTGCTGCATTGCTGCATTGCTGCATTGCTGCATTGCTGCACACGATGACAAGGCTCGCACAGACCAAATCTCTCAGCACCCTTGCATATTTGAAACCACATGGGAAAGTCGTTCGGAACCGCAGCGGAGCTCGTTTTCACGACACAATTTTTCCGGCCCACGTTTTTGTCGTCTGCTACTTCTGCTGGTGAAAAACTCTTGCTCAACGCTAGTTTCGCCTGGACCGATGGTGGGCTCAGGGTGAGGCCAGAATCGACGCCTGTACTGTACGGCGTTGTTACACCATTTGCTGCGATACGACGTAATGATACCAACGCATTTGGATTGTAGACAAAAAAAATCAGTCTGTAGCCATAAGTGGCAGCGGCGGCTCACCTTGCGAACATGCTGATCAGCGCTTGAGCCACACAACCACCTCGTCTTTTCCAAATGGAGCACGACTCGCAACTGACCATACTGTAGGAGCGTCTGGCTCGGAAGTGTCTGGCAGCTTGGACGAATAGCCAAAGCCATCTGCACCGACGGTCACGGGCGCGTTGGTGACGATCAAAGCGTCGATGAGCTGTGGCTGCTGCATCAAGCTATCGATGACTGCTGCGCCGCCTTCGACCATGAGTCGCTGGATGCCTGCGTTGCGAACATGCTGAAGAAGCGTCATCCAATCGAGCAGATCCGCTGACGCCTTGTCGGGAAGCCAAATCACCTCGACGCCGGCCTCTTCCAGTTGAGCTCGCCTGGCTGAGCTGGCCGCACTTGACGTCAACACCAACGGCCGTCGCCCCAGTCCAGCAGCATGGTTTCGGATGAGCTTGCAGTCCAGCGGCATGCGTAGTTTGGAGTCCAGAACGATAGGTCGCGGCAGCTGCGATACGGGAGGCGGTTTTGAGAGGAGTCGTGCGTTGAGTTGAGGATTGTCGTTGAGGACCGTGCCGATGCCCACCATGATGCCGTCGTGGAGCGTTCTAAGTTCGTGTGTCATGAGCATGCTCTCAGCACCGCTCAGTGCCAGCTGCGCTTTGCCTGGACCTGCGATCTTGCCATCGTGAGACTGCGCAAAAGTCAATGTGACGTGCGGCCTTTCGTTGCTGTGGGCAAAGTGAAGGTTCTCCCGAAGAAACGAGGCTGCCAGCTCTTCTGCGCCTGCAGGAGGAGGCATCGAGCGAGAGCTATGGTCATTCGAGGCAAGACGCTGCTCGCAGGCAACGCCTTCTGCTTAGACACGTCTGCGCTCCGAGTCCAGACTGCGGAAAGAGCGCCTGTCGCTCAATTGCGCCCGATGAGCGTCGCGAGTGGGTCGAATATGCGGTCTGAGTGCGTGCGCGTGAGACTCGTTCGGATGAGCTGCACAGACGCCTGACAGGCCCGCAATCGTCAATGTGGTTGACGGGCGTGATGAACCCTTGCTTCTGTGAGTGCGGAGAACGTTGGGTGAAGATCTTCGCGAATGCTTTCTTTTGACACCTTTTTCTTCTTCTTCGAGTTGGGACGCCGCTCAGGCCACTCAGCGGAGTGGAACCTTTCTTCTCGGCAGTGGCGATACGCGTCGATTCGCTTTCTCGAGACGCACCGGCGTGACCTTGCTGGCCCTATTGAAGCTGTCCATCTAACTCGACCAAGTCAGAGCGCTACAGGCACTGGGCAGGTATCAGGCATTCAACGAAACGCGCCGATCGGCTCTGCCGTCGCCGTCTGGAGTCAGGGCGATAGCCAGCTTTTTCGGAGCAACCGAGAACAGTTCACAAAATCACACGCAGGCAGAGACGATTTTGCGGATGGACCCTGAGAATCATTCGGTTCGCCCGTCATCATGAACACCGTGAGAAGCAACAGTCTTTCACTCATCCACCACTCTCGTCACAACCGCGCCTCCTTGTCCAAGTCGTAGCGGCAAGTGCAAGGGCTGCTTCTGCGCCAACTTACTGCCATCTTTTCACCACCTCGAACTACATCTCAACCTTGCCATTGAGCAACCTGCTCCTTTTGCGCATCAAGCCCCCTCGAACAGAATGGCGGACGCACCGGCAACCGATAGCATGCCCGCAGTGGTCGCTGTCTCCATAGACGGCAAACCTGCGTCCATAGGCTACGACCACGAGTTCCTCTTCGTCGCTCGGGGCCATCACAAGCAGCAAGCAGATGCAATTGCAACCAAAGCATATGTGCGCGTGCCACTGGCTCTGGTGCTCAATGCATCCTTCGTCTCGGACTCGGACGGCGGCTCGCTCCTCGTGCGATTGCTATCGCCGCCAGTGCAGGCAAAGGCTCGCGAAGCATCCGGCCCTTTCTCGTTCTTCAAAAAGGAAAAGGCGCCACCCAAGTGCATGAAGTCCCTCTCGCAGCAGGCCTACGATGCGCTCAGTCCGGCACAGCGATCCGAGCGACTCCGAGAACAGCTGGAAGCACCCTGCTCGAGCTTGCGTCTGGTCAAGATCGAGGCGCGCGTCATCGCCACCGCCAAGGACGGAGCCGATGTTGAAGCAAAGACGCAGGCTTGGGTGGATCTGGTCATGAGCGCAGCGTACAAGCATGTCAAGCCGTACAAGAGGGTCAAGGTGCTCGTCAATCCAGCCGGAGGTCCTGGCAAGGGTCGCCAGCTGTTCGAGAGCCGTGCGCGGCCCATTCTCGAAGCGGCAGGCTGTAAGCTTGATGTCGTCATCACAACGCACCGGATGCACGGCGTCGAAATCGCGCGCGACCTCAAGGTGCAAGACTACGATGCCGTGGCCATCGTCAGCGGGGACGGTCTGTGGCACGAGGTGCTCAACGGGTTCGCTACGCGGCCGGATGCGAGGCAGGCGCTGGCTCTGCCATTGGCGCCCATCCCAGCCGGAAGCGGCAACGCCATCTCCATCAACCTTCTCGGTGCACAGCAGGGGTTCAGTCTTGCGCTCGCGTGTCTCAACATCATCAAGGGCCGTCCCATGAAACTCGACCTGCTGAGCGTCACTCAGCCCGCTTCGGCCTTCCCTCCAGGTGTGCCCGTCCCAGGACAGCCGCTGACGGGCTCGCTCGGCAAGCGCGGCGGCGCGAGAGCGAGACATGAAGCGACGCTCAACGGTAACTCGAGTCAAAGCGCACGAGGCTCGCACGACGTTGCTACACTGATCGACGCGCCTTCCAAGCCTTTTGTGCAATACTATTCGTTCCTGTCCCAGGCGATCGGTATCCTTGCCGATCTTGATCTGGGCACCGAACATCTTCGCGCGCTCGGCGACACACGGTTCGCCATCGGCTACGTCACCTCAGTGTTACGCAATGCCAAGTGCGAGGTCGACGTCGACATCAAGCTCGGAGCGCGCGGCACCAAAAGCAGAGCAGAGATGCGTCAACGAGTCATTGACTTTCACCAAGCCACTCCCTCGGCGGCAGTAAAGGAAGACGGAACCGCCGAGCCTGGAGACCAAGCGTCCGCGTTGGCGTCAGCATCGAAGTCACAGAGTCTGGTTCACGGTGCCGTCACCGAGCCGCTCACTTCCGGTGGCAATGCGCCGCCGCCTTTCGACATGCGCGATCCCTCGTGGTCGCACTCGTTGCTTTCTCAAACAAGCTCGGCGAGACAGGTTGGCGCGGCTCTCGAAGGCTCGCAAGCGGACGAGTTGAGCTCGAGGTCCAGCTGGGTGCGCATCCAGGAGCCCATCGCTAGTCTGTATGGTGGCAAGCTGCCATACGTGAGCCGCGACATGTTGCAGTTCCCGTTCGCGCTCCCCAACGACGGCACCATCGACGTGGTCATGATCCTGCACGCGGGCGGCCGAGTCGCCAAGGTGCCCGAGAATGGATACGCAGAGAACGGACAGATTGTGTACCAAAAGGCCATGACGTATGTCAAGGTGGAAGCGATCCGAGTGACGCCTAAACGCAAGGAGGGGGACAAGAAGCTCAAGATGGGTGGACTGATCAGCATCGACGGCGAGAAGGTGCCGTACGCGCCCTTCCAGGTTGAGGTTGCGCAAGGATTGCAGTACTCGGCGCTTTCGCTGTACGGTCGATTCTGTGCTCCCATTGTGGAGCCACCAGCGACAGTGTAAGCATCGTTGACATTCTTTGGAATAGACTCTTGACATTGCGTAGCTAGTAGAGGCCCTATACCATTTCAACGAGAATCATCGGCAGTATTGTGGTGTCGGGTGTCCTGCCACTTGTCAATAGGCTTGGACGGGGAGGCTCGAGTCCAACACCATATTGATGTGAGATTGTGCATTCGTCTCGCGGCAATAAGTATGCTTTGATAGTTACGGCAGTGGCAGCAACGGTGACGTGCTCTCCGACGAATTTTAACGAGCATTGCGCGCTGCTGGGTCTGTTGTGCAACGGCCAAAAAAAGTCAGGGCCGTGCGTAATGGATTCGGCTATATAAAGTAGGCTCGAGCACGAGCTCAACCTGTACGACCATCTATCAACTAACACTCAAGAGTACTTTGCAAAGCCTCTTACAGCTAAGATGTCGATCTCGAACGCAGCCAAGCAGATCGTGGTGGTGGTGGGTGCAGGACCCGGGCTGGGATTCAGCGTAGCACGCAAGTTTGCCGAACAGGGACATCCGGTTGCACTGCTGTCACGATCCAAGGAGCGTCTCGAGTCGCTTGCATTGCAGATCAACGGGCTTCAGGGTCAGCACGGACAGGCAGCGGCGTACGCAGTGGATGTGCAGGACGAACAGTCGGTCAACAAGACGATCGAGCAAATCCAGCAGGACTTTTCGAGCGGCAAGGCGGGGGCGCAACACCAAGGCGCGGCGATCCACACGGGCGTGTTCAACCCGGGTGGAGGTTTTGTCCGAGCGAGCTTCCTCGACACCAAGGCGAGTCAGATTGAAGAAGCCTTCAAGACGCAAGTGTGAGTGTACATCCGTGTATCGATATCAAGCGAGAGCCAACGTGCTGACGATGCGTTCTTTCTAATGGCGTGGATGCGACAGATATGGCGGGTTTGTGTTTTCGCAAGCCATCCTGAAAGCCATCACTTCGAGCCCGGCCTTCTCGCAGACCAAGGACCCGAAAGCACCGTTGGGCAACATCCTGCTTACGGGCGCCACGGCGTCGCTCAGGGGCAGTGCCAACTTCGCAGCGTTCGCCTCGGCCAAGTTTGGCCTGCGTGCGCTCGGACAGAGCCTGGCTCGTGAGTGGGGCCCCAAAGGCATCCACGTCTCGCACTTCATCATCGACGGCATCATCGTCACGGAACGCACCGACCAGCTGATCGGTAAAGACTATGCCGCCGAGTCGCGCATGGATGCCGACGCCATCGCACAGGTCTACCTCGACACGGCTCGACAGCCTCGTAGCGTGTGGGCATTTGAGACTGATCTTCGTCCCTCGGCGGAGAAGTGGTGAGAGGTGGGTGTATACCTAGCCAAAGCTGCTGGTTCTCATCATACCAATCTTGCAATCGAAAGCAGTTGTGTTGTGCATCGTCTAAAACTGTCTGGTCTTGTCGCCGCTTCACTCTGAGAAACGGGATTTTATAGTAGCCGAAACGCGGGCGGTGCGCCTGCGGTGTTTTCGAGCAGACTTGGCCAAAGCGCGACGGAGAAAGATTACCTCGGGTCTGAATCCCAGGTTGGTTGAGATTTTGACTGAAAGAATGCACGCCGCATGCAAAAAGATGAAATAGAGTCGTCCGGCGTTTAGGCGGGAGAGAAGGACAAGCAAGTTAGCTGTTTTGCCGTTATCACCATCCGCATCTTCGCTTTCGCTTCGGACTTCCATCTTGACTCAATATCACGGCCAATCACAGCGACAATACTCAGTACAGTATACCGGCTCTTCCGCGAGCAGTTCGCGCGCAACCAACCTCGATCCTTCGCCTCGGGGCGGCTCAGACCTGTGGGCTCCATTTGTCGCAACTCGACCCGAATCAGTCTCCGACCTTCGCAATCCGAAACGGATCCTCCGATCGACGTATTCGACTATTGTCATCTAAAGACACGTAGCAGCTGCTTTGACCCTGAAACACGATGCCATTTCACAACCCACTGGCGCGGCAGCCCGAGTCGTACGTCAAGAAGAAGGAATACGAGTTTAAAAAGACACTTGGAGAAGGCACGTTCGGCATTGTCAGATCAGCAACCTGGAAAGCAGCCAATCCACCCATCAACGTCGCCGTCAAGGTCATCAGCAAACGCATCCTGCGTGGACACGATGAGATCGTCAAGGACGAAATGAACGTGCTCAAAGGGCTCGATCAGCCGCATGTGGTCAAGTTTTTGGATTGGTTCGAGAGCAAGGACAAGGTGAGCTTTGCTGCAGCACCATCGGGCGGAACTTGAATGCATCCATGCTAACTCTCTCTTCCCTTTCTGCATACGACAGTACTACCTCGTGTTCGAGGAAGCGACCGGCGGAGAACTGTTCGAGCGCATCTTGGCCCGCGGACGTTTCACGGAGCTGGATGCGTGTCGAACCATCCGTGCCGTCCTCTCGGCCATCCAATACCTCCACCATCACAACATTGTGCACCGCGACATCAAGCCGGAAAACATTCTGTATCGAACCAAAGAAGAGGACGCCAACGTCGTGCTGGTCGACTTTGGCATTGCAGCGCACATGAAGAACGACGACGAGGTGCTCACATCGGTATGCGGCAGTTTCGGATACGCTGCGCCCGAGATTCTTGCGAAAAAGGGACACGGCAAGGCGGTCGACATGTGGAGCCTAGGCGTGATCACTTATACGATGCTGTGTGGCTACACGCCCTTCCGTTCGGACGACGCCGCAGCTTTGGCGGCGGAGACGCAGCGTGGCAAGGTCGAGTTCCACGACCGATACTGGAAAAACGTGAGCCCCGAAGCCAAGGACTTTGTCAAGGCGTGCTTGACCGTCGATCCCAAGAAACGACTCACGGCTGACCAGGGTATGGCGCATCCCTGGCTCACCGAACACAGCGAAGAGACGCAAGGCGTGCACGACATTTCGGCTGGATTGCGCGAGAACTACCGAAAGCGCTGGAAGTCGGCCATCGCTGCCGTGCGTGCTTCGACCAAATTTCGGACCTTTGCACAGCTGGCCAGCGAGAATCGTTCGGAAAGTCAAGTCTCGTTGCACACCAGTGGTGACGCGTCGGAAGCTTCTTCGACGTCGAATGACAAGGCGTTTTCTAACGAAGCGGGCAAGATCTCACCTCCTACTAAGCGCGAGCTGTATAGCGAGGACGAAGACGAAGCAGATGGCGCGGGCAACGAATGGTTTGACACCGAGGATGGCAATAACGACACTTCGAGTCCATCCAAGAAGGAGTCAGGATGGGTCGAGAAGCTCGAACACAAGCTCGACGACCTGCATCTGCCATCCCCTGGCAAATAGCCGCACCATCATCGTTTCATGCTGTTGTAATGTCTCTTTCGTCTGCGACCTGCTAGCGACCCGTTGTTATTTTGGCTGGCCTCTTGTCTCCTGTCCTTTTCTGTCGTTACTTTGTTCGTCGTCTCTCTTCTCCTCTGTACTCTTATGTTCTGTCGTTGAAATGCATGCACGCATCTTGGCTGGACAAGCGCTAGTGACGAGACCATCCAAGCGATTAGTTATGCCTTGTGCCTAGAAGAGGGGGTTCAGGAAATTCAAAGCCGAAATTCGGGCCTCGAAAACATGGGGTCCAAAAAGGCAAAAAAGTGAGACCGCCATACGAAGGTAAAGCTCAAAAGTCACAGCGAAGCGCAAACAGCGCGCGTCATATAAAAGAGAGCCTCCGGGGCGCCAAGTGCGAGCAAGAGCAAGCAGAAAACGCCGACACTTGGAAGCGGGTGTCCGTTTGTCTCTACCTCGGCATCGTTGTGGAGAAGTGCATACTGTGATACGAGCGATATCGCACATACGCGCACCCACACAACAGGCGAAGCAAAAAGAGTGCGGTCCCGTGCAAAGTAGAGAGCAGAGCAAGCGAAGCAAGCGTGCGTGTTGCGTGCAAGGCCCTCTCCAACCCAAAAAAAAAAAAGAAAAGAAAGAGGGAAGGTTGGCACGGTGCACGACGTGACACGCAGGATGGCTAGAAGACCTCTTCGGTTATTCCATGCAGCAGGCGGGCGGCGGCGAAAGCGACACATTTGCTGTGCGCTGCTTATCACTCGATTTGCCTTCTCTTCATGCCAAGCAGGTCTTTCCCTGTGTTCAGCTCGGCCCTCTTTCATAATCGGACCAACCGACGCACGCACACACACACACACAAGAACACTCCTTCTTTCCTCTGTTGCACCTTTCATCCCGCACGACAGCGGTCTGCGACACTCGTTCAAATCGCAGCTTAACTTAAGCCAGCAGCGCCAAGCTCTCGTCTCGACGTCGCATCTCGTCGAGAGAGCATCACTTGCTCAGCTGCAACGACGTCTTCGGCACAACAAGCCGTGCCCATGCCTTCGTCGGCGAATACGCACAACGAACTTTCCTCGCGCTCATCCTCCCCGAGCATCAACACCACCACCTCTTCAACGATTGCTGGCGATCGTATCCTGTCCGACTCGCGTCTGGCCAACCTCCCCAACAGCGCGCATGGCCCAAGCGCAAACAACGTGGAAGCTTCGTCCCCGATAGACTCACCCCACAAGCGAAGTGCATCGACTCTCACACACAAGCGCTCCGTCAAGTCCATCACCGAGGAGTACGAGAATCGTCGAGACACGTTCCCTTCCTTCTTTTTGCGCCCGCCCTCGTCATCTTCTCGACCATCGTCGCCTACATTTCCAGCTCCACAGCTTTCGCCTACAGCGTCTTCGTTCCATCACAGCCTCGACGTACCACAGACTCACAACACCCCTCTGCAGAAACGCAACTCTTTCTTGCAGACCAGCGATTCGCATCTTGCCACACTCGCTGCTACACCTCCGCGCACCAGAAGCCTCAGCAGTTCCAGTAGCATCTCTGGATCCACCTTTTCCCGATCCCCCTCCATACGGCTTGCCAGTGGATCGTACCCTTCCACTTTGAGGCCACCGGCCAAGAAGACTTCCAACTCTTCTATTCGTTCGCTACCTGAGCCGCCTTCGCAGCCGGAACAGATCACGGACAAGTTGCCCACCGCTACACATCCAACAGGGAAGCAGGGTGAGACGCACGATCTCGAGCCAATCACAACCATGACCACGTCCGCCCATGATAGCTCTGAAAGGTCATTAGAACCAAATCAACCACAGAGCACAGCCCCTTCAGATCAGACGCAGGACCCGGGACACGATCATGACCTTCCCGTGGCTGTCGATGAGAAGGCACAGCATGACGCCGAGGATGAAGCCTTGTATGAGGACATGGACAGTGTCGCCGATCTCAGTCGCCCGCAAGCAAACGGTGCATCTCTGCCTGTGCCCACCGACGTCGACTTCGCCAATATGACGCTCGCCGAACGACGCGAACACTCGCGAAGACACTCTCGCGTGCACAGTCGCAATCTCAGCGTCTTCTTCCCTCGACCAGGCACCGAGGCTGAAGCCGAAGCGGACAGCGCAAAGGCGCGCGAGCACTTTGAGCAGCGTGTCGACACCGCTAATTATGCAACACAGAGCACTTCGGCCAGCAACTCCTTCGGCGACTCGGCATCCGAAGTGCACCGTCGTGGTGGTAGCAGCAATCGTCCTCAAATCACTGTCAGCACCGACGCCAGCACGCTCTCGCCTCGTTCCGCCAGCTTTGCTGCTCTTACTGCAGATCAACAGCAGCCCGGCAGCAGTAACAGCAACAACAAGCTCGAGACTCCGAACCATCTAGGCGGCGATCTCAGTCCGAGCCCGACCAAGAGCAGACGTGGACACCATCATCGTCACAGTGTCGCCATGCTTGACGCTGGTCTCAGCCCCATCACGCCCAAGCAGAACGGCCATGCCATGGAAAGATCCACCTCGTCCACGTCTTGGAACTCGGACACTTCGTATGCCGCACCCTTTGATACCGGCGTTGATCATCATTCGCATTCGCATTCGCACACGCACACGCACGACCACCACCGCGGCCATCATCATGGCCACGACCACAGCCATCAGCATCGACGATCGCTGCACGCTCGAACCGTGTCGGCGCTTGGACATATTCCTCAAGCTTCGCGGCCTCTGCTGCTGTTTGGCACCTCGCATTTCGGTCTGGGTGCAGCGCTGTGGATGGCGGGACAAGAGGTCGACTCTCTCTCTGCTACGGGTTTGGGCTACCTCGTCGTGTTCGACGCTATGGGTATTCTGAGCAGCGCCATCTCCGACTGGGCGCTCGAGTGGGAACAGCACGCAAGCGATCTGCGAAGACGAAGCGGAAAGCCCGAGGGCGCCACGTTGAAGCGTCCATACGGCATGCACCGCGTCTCGACGCTACTTCACTTTGTGCAGACCATCTACCTACTCTTTGCCAGCGTCTACGTGCTCAAGGAATCAGTCGAACACGCGTTGCTGGAAGGTGGCAGCGCAGACGCCTCGACCGCAATGGCCGGGCTGGTCGAATCGGCTTCGGGGCACGACCATTCGCATGCACACGCCGAACACTCGTTGGGGATTGTGATGCCCAACCTGTTGCTGGCGCTGTCGCTGGCCGCCTGCGTTTTCTCGAATATCGTCATGGGCAACCATGCGAAGCTGGTTGCGGCTTGTGGCATCAGTACGGCTGCGTCGGGTAGGGCGCCTGGTGGACCGCACCACGGACGCAGCGGGTCGGTGCTGATGCGGCCGTCGGAGCTGGCATCGCCGCTGTTAGCGCTGTTGGCGAATCCATTCAGCTTGACGGTGCTGTTCTTTAGCTCGGCGCTACTGTTTGCGGGACTTACCATGCCATCGATTCAGGTAGCGGCGCTGGACAAGGTTCTGGCGGGACTCGAAGCGGTGTCCATGTTCTACGTCGCTTATCCTGCGTCGGTGGCGCTGGGCAAAGTGCTGCTCCAGACGGCACCTTCGGACGCGTCGCCCAACAAGCAGCAGCTCAAGCGTGCGCTCAAAGTGGTCGAGCAGAACCCGCTCGTTTCGTACGTGCCCCCGCCTAACGTTTGGCAGCTCACTCCACCGACTTCAGCGCTGGTACAGGCAGATCGTGGGTCGGGCATGCTTTCCGGTGGTGGCGGTGGTGGTGGAAGGGGCGTGCATTTTGGGAGCAAGAGCGCATCGTTGGTGGTATCGGTGACGGTGTTTCTGCGGGCAGATGCATCGGATGACGATTGCTTCGAGATGACCAAGTGGGTGTGGGAGAAGTTGGCGCCGAGTATTGGAGCGGGGAGGGGGTTGATGGCGGGTGAGATGCTGCGGGGGACGCAGAGGGCGGGTGAGTTGACGGTGAGCGTCAGGAGAGAGGGGCACGAGGAGGATGGTGCCGATCAGAGGTTTGGTGGTTGTCAACATGGCCACGGGCATCATCACCATGGCCACGATGATAGTCATCATGGTCACGGTCATGGCCATGCGCATTCCTCTCACTCGCACGATCACGGGCATGGACACGCACACGGACACGATCACGGTCATTCACATTACTCGCACCATTCGCATCATCACCATTGACCCGTTGCGCACGGTTCACTTCGGTCGATCGCTTCTAGCATCCCCCCCTTCACTCCACCCCTAGACCTTCCTTGTACACACGATAAGGAATAGATTTCCAAAACTGCACACTTTCATCTTTCTGGAAGGCGTTCTTCCGAACGCTCGAGCGAGCGAGAGTGACTGGCCAACAGCTCAGCATTTTTCTGGTGTGGGAGTTGGCTGAAAGTGCTGTCAGCGTCTGCAGTGACTGTCTGGTCTCGGTGACTCGAAGCGGTGTATCTCGATTTTCAGATCTGCAGCTGTACAATTTTTTTTGGTCTTGCCCGATCTGAGTCAGTCGAGAAGAAAAAAAGGGCCGTACAATGACGGATCTTCGGGGTTGCACAGAAAAGTCATGCGCAAAGAGCGATTTCCAGCAAGAAGAACTGATTCCTTTTCATCCATCTTTCGATCTTGTCGCTTTCCCACATCCTCATCCTCTTCACACACGCCGTGGTTCGACCTTCGGACACTTCGTCGCCGAACACTCGTTTACGCAAGCGCTCTCCACGCGTCAACCTCTCGCGCTCGGCAACGCATCGAAAGTGCAGACTCAGATCCGCATCCGCCTTCGTCCGCACACCCACATCGAATCGCATATCGCTTATCGCTTATCGCTTAGGCTCCAACAACAATGTCGAACCTGCTCAGCGCGGAAAACCTGAACGGGCGACTTCTGTTCGCCATCCCGAAAAAAGGACGTCTGTACGAAAAGTGTCTCGAGATCCTCGCGGGTGCGGATATCCAGTTCAAGCGACAGCACCGCCTCGACGTTGCGCTGGTGCAGAACCTACCGATCGCACTCGTCTTCCTCCCCGCAGCCGACATCCCACGCTTCGTCGGCGAAGGTAACGTTGACCTGGGGATTACGGGACAGGACATGGTCGCGGAGGCGGGCGAGAAAGTGTCGGGTTTGATCAGCGAGGAGCTGCAGCTCGGATTCGGCAAGTGTTCCCTCCAAGTGCAGATCCCAGACCCGGCGCTGCCGGCCAACGCTGGAAAAGGCATCACAAGCGTCGAGGACCTGGTGGGCAAGAAAGTTGCTACGAGCTTCGACTATTTGGCTGGAAAATACTTTGAGGAGCTCGACGCGAAAGTTGCAGCAGCACGAGGCGAAGCGGTCAAGACCCAGATCGAGTACGTCGGCGGCTCCGTCGAGGCCGCATGCGCACTGGGGTTGGCAGACGGCATCGTCGACCTTGTCGAGAGCGGAGAAACCATGCGCGCATGCGGCCTCACCGCTATTTCTAATCTCCTCACCTCCCAAGCCGTCCTCATCAAACCTTCCACCCCCCACAACCGCTCCGACACCAACCTGATCAACCTCATCACCGCTCGCATGCGCGGCGTCATCGCCGCAAGCAAATACGTGCTCTGCCAGTACAATGTGCAGAAGAAGGACCTCAAGGAGGCGCTTACGATCACCCCGGGTAGAAGGGCCGCTACCGTCAGCCCGCTCGAGGAGAAGGACTGGAACGCGGTCAGTAGCATGGTGCTCAAGGCCGAGGTCGCGACGATCATGGATAAGTTGGAGAGGATCGGCGCTAGTGATATTCTCATTGTTGGGATCAATAACTGTCGTGTTTGAGGCTCACCTTCACACAGGCGGCGATGCGGAACAGGTTATGGGCCTGCTGTTCACTTCATAGCGAACGTCTAGATGCGCTTTGTTGGCTTGATATACATTCTTCACCATCGGTAAATGTTGTACAAAAGCATCATCCTGCTGATTCAGTGTGTGCCTCTCTGTCTACACGTGTGTCACGCATAGCAGACTTGACGCAACCGCTCAGCGCGCACGCTCAGAACCAGCTGGCCGGCTCACTCTCTCACTACGTCGAGTCTCACTCCTCGCTTTCAAATGTTCCAAGTATCCATTGAATGCTTGAACAACACCAGCATACCTGCACTCACTCGAGCCGATCCCGCCCCAGGATGTTTCCAATCTCCCGTCTCGGTTGCAGCCACCCCAAGAACGACGGGAACCTCCTCCCCACGCCATCCGTAAACGCCGTCGAACTCGACAACTGCGACGACACCGACTCGGACCTCTTCCTGCCCGCACTCGCGCCCACCACGTCCTCCTGTGCATCATCCATGGGCACTGCGGGTCCACCTCCACCCAACGGCGGCCACAACGGCACAAACCCGTCCGCCTCACTCTTCTCCAACAGGTAGTTCGCAAACGTGATCAGGTACCCGTACCTCTGCAGGTAGTTGGTGAACACCGTACTGAGATGCTTGTACTTCTTCGTGCCCACCTCTGCATTGTCAGCACGGAGCTTCGAATCGTAGATCGCTTTGCGCAGGTTCTGCACCGCGTCCATCCGATCGATCGCGCGATCCGTCAGCTTCTTGGCTAGCTTGCCGTGAGAAAGCACGCCAACGAGCTGCAGGATGGTGCGCCACTCGCCCTGCAGCCACAGATCGTCCTCGCGGTTGTCGAGGTTGTCCTTGGGCTGTCCGAATGACTCGTCGTCGTCGCCGGTCGCGTTGACAGCCTGCGCACCGCCAGCTTCGTCGGTCGTCGCAGAGGTCGGCAGCACCATGGACCCGGACATCTCGTAGTTGGCCACCAACTTGTCGCCATAGTGCCACACGGTAGAGACAAGCGACGCAATCACCATCCCCGTCGTCGTGCGTCCTCGACCCATCTGGCAGTTGAACACACACGCAGATCCCGTCTGGAGCGCCGTAATCACGCGCTCTTCCAACTGCGAGAACACCGCAGGTACAGGAGCCTGTTCGTCCGTAATCGCAAGCCGCGCATAGTCCACCTTGTACCCCTCGCGCTGGACCAGCTCGTACACCTCGCGCGGCGTCAGCACATCCCCATCCTTGACCGTCTCCCACACGGGAATGATGTCGAACTCGCCCTGGCGGATCTCGGTCTCGTCGTGGAGTAGCACCCGTCCTCCGCGCTCGGCAGCTTCTTTGAGCATGTCGTTCTTGAGCGCCAACTCCATGCCTTCCACAACGTCTGTGGTGACGCCCGTGGCTTCGATGTTTGTGATAGGCTGGTCGGCAAGACGCAGCACATGCGGACGCCCGTTGACATACAGCACGGGTTCTTCTCGAAGCGAAGTCCACACCACCTTTGCCGGTCCATTCGGCGCAGCGCCCATCCGCGTCAGCCCACGACGCAGACCGTCAACGGTAGGCATGCCTGAACCCCACGTCTCGCGGCCGTGTGTCATGAGCGGTGTCTTGGGCGTCATTGGGGTCGACGGCTGATTCGCCCCACCACCCGCCTGGCCGGGAGGCGTCAACAGCAGCGGCACCCCACGCAGATTCGGCATACCATCGATCCGCTCGGGCAGACCGAGCTTCAAAATACCGCTGAAAAAGTCTGACTTGAGCATCGTATACGCCGACAGGATGCTCCCGTTTCGATGCGAAACCACCTCCTGCACCTCGTCCGACAGCGCCACTCCATCGCTCGCATCCACCTTCTGCAACGGCATGATGGTCGAAATGTCGATCTTGTCAAACTCCTTTGCGATGGTCTCGAACACGGGCTGGCGAGTGACAAACGAGCGGAAGCTCGGAGAGGCTTCGAGCAAGTCGGGTCGAGTTTGGGTGAGATACGACTGGAAGACAATGAGCAAAAAGTAGCGACGCAGGTTGTGGATGGCGCTCTGGATGTGTTTCTTGCGCAGCGCTTCGTCTTCGGTGTCCTCGGCGGCGAGACGCGCTTCTTCGATGGCTTCGCGTAGGTTGGTAACCGTCGCACATTGATCGATGCAGTCGTCAACCATCTTTTTGACTTCCAAGCCTCGGGGAATGACTCGAAGCAGGCTGTTGATGACGTGGTAGCTGAGAGGCGCTCGCTTCGGCGGCTGACTCTCGTCGCCAGATGGCGAGCCAAAAGCATCGTCCAGCAAATCGCCGTTGACGGTGTCACGCGCGTACGGCGTGGTCCAGCCGCTGTCCTGGACCGAAGCAGACAATCGAAGTTCATCCGAGCCCGCGATGCCGTCGAGCGCTTCAGCGTCATTCTCATCTTCGTGCACCTCCTGCAGCTTCGCTTCAGGAAGCTTGCTATGTCCCTGTTTGAGCCATCGAGCAATCATGAGGATAAGGACCGCCGTCATGGTGCTGCGACCCCTTCCGAGCTGGCAGTTGAGGACAACCGGCTGTCGCTCCACATTGGCCTGAAGCACCGTCGAGAGAAGCTCGCTAATGTCGGAAAAGTCTGGAGGTTTTTCTGCCGTCATGGGGATCCTTCGGAAGCGCAGCTGAACCTTGTCCTTGAAGTCGGTGCCGATGCGGGTCATGATGTCCTGCACCGTGTCCACATCGGCGGCAGTCGCCTCTTCCCAGATGGGAATGATGGTACCGTCCGACGTCTCGGTGTGCAGGAGCAGACGCCCCTCGCCCGATTCGAGCTCGTTGACAACGTCGTTCTTGAGGCGATCCTCGAGCAGCAGGAGTCGATCCCAGTTGATGCCGCTGTACGCCTTGATGTTGCGCAGCGACATGCCCTTTTGACGTAGGCAGTAGGGCTTGCCATTGACATAGACGATCGGTTCTTCTCGCAGATTGATCCAGGTAACGGTGCGTGTAGGCAAGCTCGCAGCATCGGCCTTGCTGGCATAGTGCTCCTGCAGAGCGGCGACCACATTGCGGATGCCGTCGACGGTGGGCTGACCCGTGGCAAAGATGTTGCTGCCAGGAATGCGGCGGAAGTTGACGGTGCCGCGGATTGGCAAACCTGCATTACGTTCGATGAACTTGCGCCAGATGTCGCACTTGAGCAAAGTAAAAGGACGCAAGACAATACCGGCGCGATTACGGATAACGTAGTCGGCAAACTCGTCTCCCGGCACCTGGGCACCCTGGCCGGAGACCTCGCCGAATCGGCTCTGCAGCTTCTCATTGGTAGCGACGAGTTCACCGGCCTTGCCTCCACTGAGGATGCGCAGATCGCCGACAGGATCAAAGAAGTAAAGACGACGACCTTTGGATCGGATGAGCTGAATCCCCCGCCAAATCTCGGCACGGTTCTTGAGCCAGTTGGCAAAACGGTGTTGGAACGTGGCCGTCTTACTAGCATTGACGTAGCTGGCGAAAGCGACAAGAAAAAAGTACTTTTCGAGCGACTTGGCCGCTTTTTCCAGATGCGAGGCGGCCTGCGCTTCATCAAGAGCGTCTGTCGAGTATCGGATTCGTGACGAGAGGATGGTCTCGCGCAGATTGGTCACGTGGGCACAAGAGTCGATGGCGATGTCGACGATGGCTTTGTTTTCTAGGCCTTCATCGAGAAGACCAGCAAGCTGCCTGATGACGCCGTAATCGCCCGAGTTCGCTTTGCGGAGCGACTCGAGCAAGGCTGGGTTGGAGAGCAGGATCTCGATGGTGGACTGCGAGTCGCGTGTCGACAGACTGACGTTGAGGACACGAATCAGACGCAAGAGGGAAAGGTTTTGGGCTTGTTGCTCACCAGCCTGGCGAAGGGAGCGGGCTACGCCGGAGTGAGGCGTTCCGTTGGCAGGCGCCTGTATCGGCGACTTTTGCGGTCCAGACAGAGGCGCAAAGGGATCCTCGTGGCCGAGCAAGAGCATTTGCTTTCGTCGCAAGATGACGGCAGCGACCATGGCAAAAGTGGTTCGAGTGAAGCCGATGCCACAGTTGGCAACGAGACTGGTTTCGGTCGGATCAAGATCTTTAATAACCTGTGCGTAGGCGTCGAGATAGTTGTTCTCGATGGCCTGATCCTCGGCGATGGGAATACGATGGTAGTCGACCCTCCAACCTTCTGCTTTGACGCGGTCCCATACTTCGCGAACCGTGTGGACGGAAGCCTCGTCGACAGCGATCCACGTCGGCGCAATCTTACCGGTGGCTGTCTCTTCGTGGACCATGACGAGGCCGCCGTACTTGGACGACTCGCGCAGAATATCTTGTTTGAGCCGAGATTCGATAGCCTCAAGGTTGTCGGCGCGCATACTGAGTCCAAAGGTGCTGACGGGCCGTTCGGCTTCGCGAAGCACAAAGGGCCTGCCACCGACGTAGATGACGGGTTCCTCTCTTGTGCAGACCCAGACGCATTTGCGAACCTTTTCTGGCTGTGCTGCGGCTTTGCGAGCGTTGCAGTGGGAAGGGGCATCCTGTGCTTGGTTGAGCGAAGGCGAGCTGATAGGCGTAGGGGTGTGTGGTGAAGAGGTTAATGCCGTTGTTGCATGGCTTGGCAAGCGCAATTCAAAGCTCTGCGATACGCCCGTGTCCTTGGTGGGGCGAGCGTTGAGCACCGAGAGGATGGTCTTGAGACCGGTGATGGTTGGTTGTGCGACGCCATAGACCTCGAGGGAGCAGTCTGCCTTGCGGAAGTTGGGAGCGCCTTGGAGGTGCAAGTTGAGATGAGCGTGACGCGCGCCGCCCGCAAAGTGATCAGTCTTGAGAATGAGGCCGCGGTTGAGGACGCTTCCCTGGCGATTGCGCACTACGCCCTCTTCTCGCTGTGCCCACAACTGCGCACCAAGCTTTCCGAACCCATCGGAGCCGAGCAAGTTGGGTTTTGCTCGAATAGAGGTCGATGACGATGACTGTGATCCGAAGCTGGTGATGGACGGCCGAGCTGGACCATTGTGCGAGGTAACGTGGATGCCGCGTGCGAGTCCAGCTGCCGTGGCTTGGGGCTCTGGCAGCGGCGACGAGAGCGCTGGCACATCTTGGTTGTCGCCGAGGCTGTCCTGCACGGCCAACTCGTCGAGAGGTGTCGCAGTCATCGTGCAGTCGCCGAGTGAATCCGTTGATCGCAGCGGAACAAGAGCCTTCCGATGGAGGCTGTGCCAATTGAGCTGGCGTCGAGATCAGTTGATAGAAGCGGTCCAGCGACGGCGCGCAAGCAGTCGTAGCAATGACAGCAGTGATGGCCGTGATGATGGAGGAGAGAGATGATACGAATCTGAATCACAACCTCGGCTTCTCCGACTTCGCTCGTCTGCGCACTCTGCAAGCGTGTGCGTTGTCTATCAGGGACCCTTTTGTCTTGATCGACTGGATTCTGCGGAGGGGAGTGTGATCATTGATAGGCACAAAGTCTGCGTTTTTCCAAAAAAAAAAAAAAACACAAAAGCCGGACAGCGAACGCGTTCACCGCAAAGCAGCAAATCACGCTTCATCTGCCGGAGAAGACCGAGACGTAAAATTGGCCGAACATCCGCTCACGTTACTGTAACCGCTTCCTTCATGCACCACTGATGGTCGATCTGTCGACTCATGGGTGCATTGCCATGATCGACCGGCAATGCTCCACGGCGTCGGGACTGGTCACTGCGCTCGCAACTCAGAGAGAAGTGTGAGTGTAAGGTGCTGCTTCACGTCTTCACCTCCACCTCTCGACCTATTTACTGAGCGATCTAACAAAATGGATTTGAACAGATCCCACGGATGCGCTGCCCGGCGAATCACAAATCGCACGCCTGCCGATCCACAAAAAAGCGCCTTCCCTGTCGTCATCGGAGACAGACCGAGCCTGAGTCGGCAAAGACAACGAATGAAGCGTAGCCACCTTGACTTCATCAAGTCACACGCATGCTCTTTCACTCCTCATTCCGCACACCAATCTACATGGCGTCAAGCGGAAAGTACGGCTCAGCTTCCCGTCCAGCAAACCCCTCTTGACTAACTACAACCACCACCAACCACGCCGTTGATACCGCGTCATCCGGCGCGTCGCCACCATCGACCATACAACAAAACAGTCGAGATAAGGGATTCTACTTCCAGATCTGACTTTCAGCGGACCCCAGACCACTCGATCCGCTCGTATATAGGCGCCCAGCCATCTCCGCAGCTCCTCTTTTCGTATACCACTCTTCCCGGACGGCGACACGTTTGCATGGAGCCTCGACGCTAGGCATCCTTGCATCGTGCTAGAGCTGGCTCGACGCTCACTCTCGGCTGTATCGACCCAACCTGCCAACAGTCGCTGCTGCTTCCACCATGGGCAACGCGCAGTCTCGTCGCCAGCTGGATGCTGAGCAAGAGCTCATCGGCGGCGAGGCCACCTCCTCGTCGCAAGCAACAACTCCACATTGCGGGTCGTCAACCGGAAACCCACACTCTTCGGGCCCAGCTGGTGCTACTGCTGAAAGTCAGAGTCGCAAGCGACGTCGCAATTCTGCCTCTGGCGGCCTCGAAACCGAAGCGACCTCCGGACAACATCGGCTCTCCCGCAGACGGCGCGCGTCGCCTCGTGCTGACTCCACGTCCGAGCCTGAGCCGCAACAGTCATCGTCAGAAGCATCACGCTCTCCCATGGACGTGGATGTAGTAGAAGCACCGGTCACTTCATCTACTGGCCCGCCGACGACGGAATCCAGCACGCCCTCCACCAATCAAGCTCACGCTCCTCTGTTGGATCTGCAGCAGAGATCTGCGGCTGTTCAGTCGCGCAGCGATGCTTCTCCCGGTCTCGAAGGTGGCGCTACGCCTCCTCCGCACCTCGATGTCCTACGCGATGAAAGGGAACGTGCTCGACGCCAGATCCTCGAGGCTCTTGGTGCCGCGCCTTTATCCGCAACAACCGCCCAGCCTTCCAGCGAAAGTACCGTGGCGGCTGCCACATCGCCAACCCAACTCGCTCCTCCCGCCACCGCTTCCATGCCCTCGGGTGCTTGGGCGTCTGCCACCATTGCTGCCTTGCTTGGGGCTGATGCAGCAGCGCCAACCGCCAACTCCCCTGCTCCTCAGGTGGACACTTCCAGCTCGGCCACCGCAGCACCAATAACCTCCGTTCCAGCATCGACGTCTACATCTCAAGCACGTTCGTCGCAGCCACAAATGCAGCAACAGCAACAGCGTCCACAGCCCGCTCGACCTCAAGCTTTCCGTGTTCCGCTGCAGCCAGAGATGATAAATGGCACCTCGATGGTCGTGCAAGGAGCACTCGTTGCTAGGATTCTTAACGATCGTCCAGCTTCGTCATCGTCCTCGTCACACACTTCGAACTCGTCCCAGAATGATGCTGAGAGACCAGCGACCAGAACCGAGACCAGTACAACTCCTCCGCCTCCTGGTCCCTCTGGTTCTGCATCCACTGGTCCGAACAGCGATCCCGACGTCCCCGGTGCGACCATCGAGGGCGATACGATGCGCGGCGCTGTGACGCTTGAGGAGCAAGCCGTCATGCTCAGCCGCATCCTTGGCATTGCAGCTGCAGCCACCGCTGCGTCCCTGCTCAACACTTCCGAGGCTCAGCATGTGGACCCGTCTCTACTTCAGACCAGCCTGCGCCGCCCTTTTGAGCGCGTGAACCAGGCACCCAACGACCGCAACGAGCGCTGGCTCGCCGACTGGCAACGCAATGGCTCCAATCATCGGTCATCTACCAGCAGCTCCCATGCAGAGCCGACTGGAAGAGAATCTAGTCATCATCCCCATGCCGGCATACCACGACATCGACGAGAGGGACTCATGAGACTCGGCCGTCAAAGGCAAGAGCATATCGAGGGCCCTGACAACCCAGACCCTTGGCGAACTCTGAACGCTGGTGACCAAACAAACCACACGAGCACGGGCTCGGAGGCCTCTCGCACAGTAGCGGCGGCTGCAACTCCCTCAGCGCGTGGTGTCACTGCTGAAGGCCGGACAGCCAGGCAACAGGAGATCATCGCGCACCTCTTGAGTGCAGCAGAGCAGAGACTGACGCGACTGCGATCTGCGGATCAGCCTACGCCTTCGAACGCAGCGTCGCACATTGACCGAGCACGTTCTTCCAGTTTCAGCGCATCTGGACATCACGCCAGCACCACGCAGCAAGACGCGCCACGCAGAGGCCTATCTCGGCTCATCCGATCCACCATTGGATCTTTTCTGCGTCCGAGCCGTCTCTTGCCGGGCCGCAACTCGCAGTCGACAGAGCGGCCATCGTCGGGCTCGCATCATGATGGATGGACAACTGCGTCGACGAACCGTAGCGGTCCGGGGTCTGCGGCTGCACCGTCGTCGGACTATTCTCTCGGTCCCAACGATGTCGCTGGCACGCTCCGACAAGTGCGCGATGGAATTCTGCCCGATGGCGTGCCTGGCAGCTTTGGCAGCTTCCTCAACCATCTGGTGGATGATCTCATGGCGGCAGTTCAGCTCATGCGGCCCTCGGACGAAGCAGCGAATGGACGGGCCGAGGCACAGACATCGCGCACGGCCAACCACTTTGAGCACACCACTCACGACCAAACCACATCTGGCGCAGAGGTGCTGGACGGAGACACTTCTGCTTCTCAGCCCCAACCTCAGTCAGCACAGGCTGGTGATTCGCAAGCTGGCTCGGGTGAAGAGAACCTCGAGACGCAGGCCAGGCGGCAACGCGATTTCCAGAACGGCAATCTCTCCTTCTTCCGACTCTTTCGCTTCGATCCGGTGGCGCCGTCGCAGCTGGTGCCATGCATCGTGGTGGGAGTGCGCAGTCTCAGTGTCATGGAGCGGTTTGGCGAGGAGATCAATCCGGCTCGAGCTCAGGGCCCAGGACGAGGCTTCAACGGTACACGCCAGCAGACTTCGCGACCGACAACGCTGGGATCTGCGGGACCGACAGCTACACCGCAACGTCAGCGTGCCCAATCAGTCGGCGCTGAGGTTTCTGCACCTTCGCAAGGCGAGCCGAACGACGCGAATGGAGACGAGCTGCCCGCATCGCGATTCATGCTGTTTGTCTCTGGAGGCCGCTACCCGCCGAACCATCCGCTGCTTACGTCGAATCCGGCCACCGCAGGTCGCGATTTGATGTTCCTGATGGATCTGTTGAGCACGATGCAAGCCATGCAGCACAAGCCTAGCACCGTAACGCAGGCCGAGATCGATGCCAGCGATTTGGTCAAGATCAAAGGGTCGGAGGTAGCAGACAAGGTGCGAGACGGCAAGATTACGGAAAACATGATCGAGCGCTGTCTAGTCTGCCTCGAAGACTGGCAAGACGACGACAACTGCCGCGTTCTTGCTTGTCGACACGCCTTCCACACTACGTGCGTGGATCGATGGATGACGTCGTCTTCCAACACGTGTCCCATGTGTCGACGCCAGGGTGTCAGCAAGGACGGCCACCAGGCCGGTGCAGAAACGGCCGACTCCCGACGAGCAGCGCAAGCCTGAAGAGCGCAGTTCACAGCGCTCCGGCAAAAGCAATTGCTCTGCAACTATCGACTCTCGTCTCTCTACTCCGCTTGACTGACTTGGCCTCGTTTCATCTCAACTCCCTTTCGCATCCTCATGTACTCCAAATGCATTTCCCACCATTTCTCTCCAGATCGTGATAATCGATGCATTGCTCTTGACTCCTTCGACGAGGACAATTGAGTCAAAGTTTGACGGCGAATGACTGGGGAATACAGACCTTCCACATTGGCAGTGTCGCGCTTTCTACGATCGCTTTGTTGAGCTGGCCTGGTTCGACTCATCAGCAATGGCAGTTCTCAGCGCGCGGAGGTCAGAGCCGCGTCCCCCCGGTTTTGGGCTGCCTGGTCCTTTGCGTCTCTGATGATTTCGGATGTGGGCCTGGTTGCGTTTGTGGTTGCTGATGTGGCGGTGTCTTTGTGTGATGCTGAGGGGATATGAAACAAGGAGCGCTGAGTGGCCTCTGGACCAGCGTAGACGCTCTCGGGCGGTGGCTGGTTGGCTAGTCTGCGTCGGACGAGCTCTGGAAGCGATCGTCCTTCTGGGCGCTCGTGGTAGTTGCGTGCATCGTTCTCCCACAGAAAGTAGGCCATCACTCCCGTGGCAAGGCCCAAGATTGGGTCAAAAACTCTGACGAGTGGGAAGACAGGGGCAGAGGACGAGATCAGCTCGCCGATATCAGCTGTCTACTCGAGCAGAGTGCTACTCACCTTCCAATAAGATACGTCGGCATTGTGTGGTTTGTGACTCTTCCAGAGCAGATCGAACGTGGCAGATGGTAGAATGCTTCCTCAAGATCAGTGGTGTTGCTCCGTCACCAGCAGTGATGGCCGTGGACCCTTTGGCAGTTGCACGATTCAAAGTGTGGAGGACAGATCGGGCCGTTCCAGCGTCGATCCTTTCGGATACGATCACAGCAAGAAGCCACTTTGAAATGCCCTGAGAAAACCTGCAATTTGAATTTGCAAGGGCATCGTTTCGACAGCGTTCTGACTGTTGTGCTTATACGCTGCAGAGTTTTGAACCGAATTTCTGACTTTCAAGCTGAGGTGTTCGCTTGGATCGAGCTTGGACAAGCACAGACCATGCCACAGACCGGCACCACGACTGTGACTGTCCCTTTCAGAGACCGCACGCCTGCCAGGGTAGGTTATCGCAGCAGGCTGTGCTGCCGCCTGCTTGTACCTGCAACGGTCTCGCCTTGCTCCTCCTGGCTTCTCTACTTCCACACCATCCACATTGGCCATTGGCAATCAGCCTCCAAGACTTTGTTCGAGGCGTAGCTTGTCGACTTCTTTGCTTCGACATTGCTTTCATCCATCTCCGGACGTCGGCCGAACAGATCCCTCGCTTTGCTCACCACCCCCGGTGCGTAGCAGGCTCTACTCGTTCTCACTGCTCTTTCTCCGGAATCCCTCGAATCATCCTGCCCTGCTCCACGTCGTTCCTGTAGCAGTCGGCCTCGGACGCTGCGTCACGTCCTTCAACCGCCATGTACAACAACATGCAGGGACAAGGCTGGGGCCGCCCGCAGCAGCCCCAAATGACTGGCTATCCACAGCAGCAGCAGCCCGGTAGCGGATTCCTTCAGCCGCAGCAGACCGGCTACCCCGGCATGTCGCAATTTCAACGACCCATGCAGACTGGAATGCCCTATCAACAGCAGCAGCAGCAGCAGCAGCAGCAGCAGCCACAGCCACAGCAAGGTCTCGTCCCTCAGCAGACTGGCATGATTGGCGGCGTGGGCGGCATTGGAATGCAGCAGGTCCGACCTCAACCCACCTCTCAATTCCTCTCCCCCGGTCCCACCGGTATGGGCATGGGTATGGGAATAGGAATGGGCGGGGGTCTCCAGCCCCAGCCTACGGGATACATGGGCGGTCTGCAGCCTCAACAGACCGGGTTTATGCAGCAAACCGGCCTCATGCCCCAAATGACCGGAATGCCCATCCGCGATCCTCGAATGCAGCTCATGAGCGCGCAGTTTCTGCCTGCATCTCAGCCCTTCTCTGGCGCTCCCGTCGCCGGCAACATGAACTTCAGCCAAGCCAGCATGCAGCCTTCCAATTTCCAGTCGCAGATCCAAAATCTCAGACAGCAGCAGCAGGGCTCCAAGGAGCCACGCATCCCATGGGCTCTCACCAAAGAGGAGCGCAAGAGCTACGACGCGATCTTCCGTGCCTGGGATGCCCAAGGCACCGGCTTCATCAACGGCGAGGTCGCGAGAGAGGTGTTTGGACAGAGCGGTCTCGAGACCGAAAAGCTCATGCAGATCTGGCACCTTGCCGACGCAAGCAACCGTGGAAAGCTCAACATCAATGAGTTCCACGTCGCCATGGGTCTCATCTACCGTGCTCTTAACGGCAACGACGTGCCAGAAACGCTTCCTCCCGAGCTCATCCCTCCCTCGGCCAAGGATCTCAACGACTCGGTCGATTTCCTCAAAGATTTGCTTAAGAAAGATACCAACGTGCGCCACAGTACCGGTCTCAACATTCCCGAGGCCGGCTCTAACAGCGGCGCATCCTACGCAAAGGCACGCTCCTTTCACGAGAACCCGGTCGCACCCAAGAAGGATGCCACCGCCTACAAGCACGACGACACCGACGTCGCCGGCTACAAGAGCAGCAGTCGCCACCTAGACCGCAAGACTGTCCGCTACGAGGGCCAGAGCGCCACCGACGATCTCAGCGAGATGAAGCGTCAGCTCGCAAACACCCAGAAGATGCTCGATAAGCAGGGCGCCGAGGACGACGAGGATCGTGAGCTCGAGCGCGAGATGGACGACCTCCGCTACCGCATCCGACGCATTCAGGACGACATCGAGTACTACAACCGTCGAGGCGGCCGCGATTCGGCAGACCTTCGTCGCAAGGCTGAGCGCGAACTTATGCACCTCATGCACGAGCGTCTGCCCCAGCTCGAGAAGCGCATCGAAGCCAAAGACCGCCGTCAGCGCGAGCGCGATCTCGGTCAGAGCCGCGAGAGGGATCGTCGTAACGACCCTTACAGCCGCTACTCGTCATCTTCCAGCGATCGTGACCGCTACCGCGACGACGATCGAAGCAACAGCCGCTCAGGCTCGGCGATGGGCGATGGCGAGTATCTTCGCGGCACTTTTGACCGTGACAGCGACAGGCGCAGGGACGACGGAGACAGCTACCGCCGCAGAGGCGACGATGATCGCGATGCCCGTCCATCTGCAACGCAGGCGCCGCCTCCGCCCGCTGAGCCTGCCAAGCCAGCTACTCCTTCGCCGGCTCCCTCGACCCCCGCTACCGCTCCCGGTCCTCCCAAGAACATGTCGGCCGAGGAGCGCGCCGCTTGGATCCGCTCCGAAGCCCAGCGACGTGTGCAGGAGCGTATGCGCGCTCTCGGTGCTGTTGCTCCTGCCGGTCCCACTCCCGTCGACACGAGCGTCGAGGAGCGCCTCAAAGCTGAGCAGGCTGAGGCAGCTGCCAAGAGTGCTCAGGCCGATCAGGAAGCCGCTGCTCGCGAAGAAGCTCGAAAGGCTCGCCTCGAAGAGCACCGTCTGCAGACCGAAAAGGCCAGCCTCGCCACCGTCAAGCAGGAGATCAAGCTAGCCGAAAAAGACGACAACCCTCCCCCTGCTCCCATCGTCCAGGCAGCCAAAGAAGAGATCGACGATCAAGAAGAGATGATCCGACGTCGCGAAGAGGTGCTCGCCAAGGAGAAAGCAGAGCGAGAGGCGCGTCTCAAGAGGCTCGAAGAGCAGGAGGAAGAGGCTCGCAAGCAGGAAGAGGCGTTTAAGGAGCGTCAGAGCATGTTTAACAGCGGTACAAAATCGGCCTCCTCGGCTCTGCCTGCGCCTTCGCGCAAGTCGGGCAAGTCGTCTGCTCCACCACCGCCTCCTCCTTCGCGAGCGCGTGCTGCTCCGGCTAGTGTCGCCGTGCCACCACCTCCCGCAACACTCGCTCCCCCAGAGGCACCGTCTGCCCCTGCTCAGCCTAGCCCCACTCCCAGCGCGAGCTCGAGCACCAACCCATTTCATAGGATGCAGCAAGGCGCAGGTGGTGCTGCCGCCAACCCTTCGTCAGCCGCAGCTCCAGCCGCCTCGACGCCCGGTGGAGGCACCAACCCGTTCTTCCGTCCCCAGCAGCCTGCAACGGATTCCAACCTTCCTGCCGCCACGCGCCCCACTCCTCCTGTATCTGCTCAACCCACCGGCGCCACCCCCAAGTCGGCTTCACGCGCCATACACACGGCGCCCAAGCACGACGACGACGACTGGGAGGATTCGGACAAGGATGAAGACGAGGACGAGGCAGACGGTCCCGGATCCAGCACGCGCGCCACGCGTCAGAACCTCGCACAGGCCTTGTTCAGCAACCTGATCCCCAGCAGTGGCCGATCAACGCCTCCTGCCTCTGCACCCAGCGCACCAGCTCCTCCGCCCGCGCCGCCTGCAGCTCCAGGAGCTCCGGCAGCACCTGCAGCACCAGGAGCTCCGGCAGCACCTGCAGCACCAGCAGCGCCCGTCATCAAGCCAGCAGCAGGTCCCGTCGATCGTGGTGCTCTGCTCGGACAGATTCAGGGCGGTCTCAAGCTCAAGAAGGCGCAGACCAATGATCGTTCCAAAGCGCTCGTGACCGGCAACGTGATTGGAGATGCTTCGCCGCCTGTACAGACGTACGTCCCGCCGCCTAGCCCTCCAGCGGCACCTGTCGCCTCGTCTGCCGTTGCCGAGCGATCGGTCGACGGAGGCGTTGAGGGAAGTGCACCCCCGCCTCCCCTCGCGCCACCCGCGCCTCCTGCTCCTTCCACGCCCGGCTCGTTTGACGCCACTGAAGATTATGCCGGCAACAACCCGAACCGACAGAGCGTCGATTGGGCCAACAGCCTCGCCAACGATCAGGCCAACAACAAGGCCGCATTCGTTCCTGACGAGCCGTCCGTCCGCGAAGAAGCCGAAGAGGATAGCCCAGACGAGGATGAAGGACCTGAAGACCTCGATGCCAGCCGCAAACCTGGCAACGGACACGCCGCTGCTGGTCATGACGCAGTGGAAGGTTTTGACCTCTCGCGCACGGTGCGCGTCCGCACGCTGTACGGCTACGCTGGTCAGCGAGACGAGGACCTGAGCTTTGAAGAGGACGATATCTTGTCGGCACACCCGGCCAAGGATGCTGACAGTGCTTGGTGGTACGGCTCGCTGTCGAGCGGATCTAAGAAGGGATTCTTCCCGCGCTCGTACGTGGAGCCGATTGACAAACGTAAGTGCGGCAGAATAATGACAATCATGAGATCCAGTGTCGGCTAACGACCTCTCCTTCTCTTCTCTATTTGGCTCTTCGCAGCGGTCAAAGCAAAAGCGCTGTACGACTATTCTGGAGATTCCGCGGACCAAGCCAGCTTTGTCGAGGGCGACACACTGCTCGTCGTCGACCAGGAGGATGACAACTGGTGGCGCGTCGACGTGGGCGGATCCAAGATCCTCGTCGCTCCCGCTACGTACTTGGAGCTCTCTGGTTAGTGTTGAACGCCGTTCGGGTCTCGTTTCTCCTTTTACTTCCTTTTTGCGGCCCTGCTGCACCCTCTGCTGCACCCTCTGTTTAAACACCCTCACCAACATGTGTGCCCAGGGTCCCTCCAATAGAATCTCGTACTGTCTCCTCGTCGCCTCGAGTCCTTTCTCGCCTCGTTTTTTTGACCAGGCCGAAAGGCCGAGAGCAAGGGCGGGCCAGGTGGGGGGTTTCCAATGTGATCCTGGGCCCCCTGCCTCGCCATGACCCGAGCTCTTTCCTCAAGAGTGTTGCGGATCGTGTGCTTGTGCAGGTGGTGAGCGGTGAGGAACAAGTGCAAGAACAGCGCTCCCTTGAGAGCGAGCTTGAAAATGTTGATCGGACAGCATGCTGAGACATCTACTTCTCTCCTCGTTTTACAATTACCTAGGATCAGTGTCGCTACCACAAACAGCGCCGGCATCCCTACACCCTAACGAAGACAGCGACGGATCGGGCGTCATGGTTCGTCTTCAATCGCAAGACTCGTCCGCCGAGCACCAGAGCAAAAGCATCCCCAAGAGCGCCGAGTGGGTCATGGTCGACGAAGAGTCACGCAGTCCCGGCTCCTCTACCGTCCATGTTCCACCGCCAGTCCCCACCACCGCCGAAACGGATGCGGACGAAGAGGCGCAACTGGCAGCAGCACTCGAAGCGTCGCAAAAGGATCACAGACTGCGAGAGGTGGATCGCATGCGCGAAGATCGCCAGCTGCGAAAGGCGATCGAAGCGTCAAAGATGGAAGCGGTTGCGTATGCGCTCGGCTCGATGGATGTCCAAGGAGAGTCAGCGGAGATGAGTGAAATGGAAAAGTCGGAGGAGAGCGACTCCACGACGGGTTGGACTTCGAGTGAAGATGATGACGATGACGATGACGATGAGACGGCTGCAACGACGGCAGCAGAGGAGGATGTGACGCCGCACACGGATGCAGAGATTCGTCAGCATACCATCGAGAGGCTGCGCGTGCTCGAAGCAGCCGGTGTGCTCGTCAAGGCGGACGATTCGGCAGCGTCCGAAGCAGCAGCCATTGGAGAGTCAGGTGAGCGATCCAAGCATGTTCGACGAGCCGATTCGAGTCAGTCGTCCAAGCCAGCTCGTCGTCCTCCACCGCCACCGGGCCAAAAGAGACACAAGAACATCGACGAGCTCGTCATGCTCTCCCGCTCACGTACAGCCAAGCGTCCTCCCAAGCCCGAAGAGCCGCAGCGTCGCAAACCGCCGCACCGACCTCGCAAGAAGCCGAGTCGAGACCTTCCCCCTGTGCCCATCGATGCAGCTGCTCCATTCACGCGTGGTGGCGCCGCCCCAGAAGATCGGATGGAAGACGCATACGATCGGTACCTCAAGCTTACCCAGGAGGTGTCTCTGCAACCGATCTTGCCTGCTACTGCGAGCGCGTCCGCGTCGGCCAAGAACGCGGCTATTCCTCCGTCTTCGCCACCTCCGTTTACGACCGGCTCGCCTGCGAGACCGAGCTCTGCTGCTGGCGAACAGCCTTCGCGCACCTCGGGCTTCTTGTCCACCATCAAGTCCATGTCGCATCGCAGTGCGTGGACGGGCTCGTCGGGTCCACCTGCACGACCTGATTCGGGTATTGGAGGCAGAATTGTTAGCGGCCCCATCGCTATGGGCTCCGCAACCCCTTCCGTTGGCGGCCTTCTTCAACCCGCATCGATCTCTGAACCGCTCACTGCTGGCGGTGAAGCTTCTTTCGAGCCATCTGAAGCGCCGCCAGCTGCTGGTGCTGCTGGTGCACGTGCGGGTGCGACTTCGTGGTCGAGCCTCGTTGGACCCGAACTGCTCTCCGGCCTTTCCGACCTGGAACGCAAGAGGCAGGAAGCCATCTTCGAGCTCATCTCGACCGAGACGGCGCACGTTCGCGATCTGCAGATCATCGTCGAGGTGTTTTTCAACTCGATGCAGAGCATGCTGTCGGACAAGGCGAGCACCGTTATTTTCGCCAACATTGAAAGCGTGCTCTTCACCGCTGTGACGTACCTCTCGGATCTCGAGGCGAGGCAGAAGGAGGACCGGCTGTTCATCACCGCCATCGGTGATGTGCTTGAACGGCACATGCCGGCGATGAGCGTCTACTTGCCGTACTGCGTCAACCAGCAGAGTGCAAGCGAGATCTTGGAGGCTGAGCGCAAGCGCGATACGAGGGTGGATATACATCTGCTCAATCTGAGGACGAATCATCCGGCTGCACGAGGACTGGACTTGAGCCACTTCCTGCTGGTACCCATGCAGCGACTGACGCGGTACCCGCTGCTGCTCGCACAGATCCTGCGGTACACGCCTGAGGATCATGTCGACTACAACCGCGTCAAGGTGGCAAAGGAGACGGCGGAAGGGATCCTGGCAAAGACCAACGAAGCAATTCGCGAGAACGAAGATGCTGCCGCGCTCGCCAAGCTATCCGAAAATCTCTGGTTGGGCGAGGAAGCCCGGCTTGACCTCACTAAGCCGTTTGTCGATCCTGCAAACCCAGGTGTTAGGCGTCATCGACGAGTGCTCCGAGACGAATTGGTAGCCAAGTCCAAATCGGGTCGCAAGCTTCGACTCGTGCTCACCACCGATCTGTTACTTGTGCTGCACGCGCAAGATAACAGTCTCTACAGGATGCCCATCCCTGTCAACGAGGTCAAGGCGCAAGAAGCCAAGGGGAAAGGCAAAGGTAAACACACGGATGTGTTCAACGTGGTGCACGAGCTCCCGGGCTTGCAGGCGGATACGCTGAAGCTGAAAGCAGCGAGCACGCGCAACGCTCAGGCCTGGATCCGTGCTGTCAACGCCGCTCGTGAGGACGCTGTAAAAGTGTAGTTCGGGGCCGACGCCGTTTCAATTCATCGATTTGTCAACTTTCCCTCTGCACTGAGATTTGCGATTGTGGGAGAGTGAGGTTGTTGCCGAGCTGTGTAGATCCAACCGACGTCGTGTGACAGAGATTGTGGCAATGCGAGTTTGCTAGAAAGACAACTGCAAATGCGATGAGAGATTGCGAGAGCGGTTCCATGCGGAGCGCGCCGCTCGCCCGCCTCATCGCTACGACAGGAACAAGCGGCTCGACGACGCGGTGCAGCGGGCGCAGGTGGCGGCGTGCGATCTCGACAACGACGATATCAGGGCGACCAGGGCCTCGTCGATGGCGCCGACCGCGATCACGACTTCGTCCTCGTCCTCCGAGTCGACTCAACGCAGCGCGGCATCGACGGCGACCGTCGGCCGTTGACGATATTTTCGACTCGCCCCGCCCAAGCTTTAGGGCTGTGGCGGCAAAGTGGTTCCAGATTCCGCAAGAAATGCACAAAACCCGACAAAAAAGTTGAAAAGTGCCCTCGCCCATCTTCGTTGTTCGCCGTAGCATCGACTGACTTCTTCTCCTTCCACAAGCGTAAGAACACAAAACAGATTCCGCAGGACAGTAGATTCGTTCGACTCACATATCATCACGGGCAAACAGGGTGGGCGGGTCTCTTAACACACGGGTTCGGGTAGGCGCGCATCACATCGAGTCGATCGTTCAAATACAGTACATTCTCTTTTACACAACGAGTGTGCGGATGATGTGGTGAGACGACATGGGTATTGCGCGCGTACAAAAGGGAAAAAGAGTTGTGGAGTCGCTCGCGATGCGAGTAGTCCGCACACATTACGAGATCCAGGCCCAAGCCTTGCCGGCGATGGTAGTAGGCTTCTCCTCGGGCACCTCAGCGTCGATGATTTCGCGCAAACCGGTGGTGAGGTCGACCTCGCTCGCGGGGATGTGAGCGCCGTTGTTGCGGTTGTAGTACCAGTTGCCGGCGTAGAGGATGAGGAAAAATGGGAGCGGAATGTAGTTGGTGATAAAGTCGCTGGTCGACCAGTTACCTTTGAGGAAGACGGACCAACCGCTGAAGAGTATCACGATGAAGGTGGTGCACACCGTCCACCAGCCGCAGAAGGGTTGCAACCAAGCGCGGTATGGCAGCACATCGCGCGACATACCTTGGACCTTCATGGCCTTGTGGAAGCGCAGGTACATGATGCCAATGCAGAACCAGGTGACCATACCGGCAATCGAAGTCATGTTGGAGAAGTAGCCGAAGACAGTGCTGGCACTGTCACGGACCGACATGTACGAGAGGAACGAGAACGCAACAGAGACCAAAACGGCAACGTACGGCAGACCTGCCTTTGTCGTGCGCGCAAACACACGTGGCGCAGAACCGCTGATCGCCAGACTGTACAAGGCGCGCGAAGATGTGAAAAGATCGCTGCTTGCCGCCGAAACTGCACTCGTCAAGAGACAAGCGTTGATGATGGATGGCAGCGCCGAAATTTGAGCTCGCTTGATCGCGACGACAAAGGGCGAACGAGCAGCGGTCTTGTTTCCCTCGGTGAGTTCAGGCGCGTTGGAAGGGCAGATAAGACCGATCATGAAAGTACCGAGGAAGTAGAAGAGGCAGATACGGATCCAGACCTTTCGGATGGCGCTGGGGACCGACTTGCGGGGGTTCTTGGCCTCAGCAGCGGCGACCGCCACGATTTCCGTGCCAATAAATGAGAATGCAGCGTTAATGAGTACACTGAAGAAACCAAGGAAGCGACCGAGGGAGCCGGAGATGCCGTTGTACTGGTGGAGAGGGCCGGGGTTATTCCAGTAACGGAAGCCGAGACGGCCCTGCTTGCCGACGCCGAGATCAATGCAGATGGAGAGGATGATAAGACCGACGATGGTGATGATTTTGATCGAGGCAAACCAGAACTCGGCCTCACCGTAGGCACGGGTACCGAGCAAGTTGATGGCGACGACGACAACGAGGAAGATCGAAATCCAGATGGCGGGGTTGAGATCAGACCAATAAGACATGAGAACGGCAGCGGCGGAAAGCTCGGCGGGGAGGACGATGACCCAGTTGTACCAGTAATTCCAACCCATGGCAAAGGAGAGGGGTTTGCCGACGAAACGCTCAGCGAGCTTGATGTGGGCACCGGGGACAGGGAGATAAGAGATCATCTCACCAAGACACATCATCATGGCGTAACAAACGGAACCCATGACGAGGTAACCCAAAAAGAGACCGAGAGGACCAGCATTGTGGAGAGACGAGGCAGTACCAAGGAAAAGACCTGTACCGATGACACCACCAATGGAAATCATAGCCATATGACGAGGAAGGAGAGAATGCTTGAGCTCTTCGCCTTTGCGCTGGTCAAAGGCGTTGGTGGACGAGCCGACACCATCCTCAAGGGTGGCGACGATGTCGCCCTGGTAGGAGTCGGATTTCTCCTTTTCGTCGTTCGAGGAAGGGTATGGCAAAGACATTTTGGAAGAGATGGGTGAAGGTGTCTAAGGAAGGATGGGAAGAGGAAGAAGGAGATGAGGAACCGAGATAGGATCGACTTTATACCTTTCATAAAGGTGGGTGAAGATGCGGGTCGGCTGCGTCGAATCAGACACGAGGCAGATTGAGCTGTGAAGAAGGGTGGGTCGCCTGCACTGTTGCGCAGAGAAGACGGCGCGAAAGATCAGAGCGTGGCACTAGAGGAGAGAGTGGGAGGAGCCGAGCCAAGCCCGCACGTCCAGACGGTATCTTGCATCCGCAATCTGAGACGGGGAACGGACAGCCAATGAGAAAGACGGAAATCGAGGAGATCGAGCGGGTGGATGGGTGCGGGAGACGATAGCAGAAGCCCACGCACACTCACAGACACAGAATGTGGGGTTCAGGGATCCTGGTTGGCTTATCGCACAGGCACGGCGAGCCGTCGTTGCAAAGAAACCGAGTTGCCTATCTTGAACGGACGGGAAGCAAGATTGCCTCTGGTCTGGACATCCACGAGGGGCCGTCGAATCAGGGACGCGAGAACTGGCGAGGCGAGGCGTTGGCAAGGCGAAAGGCGAACAGGCGGATCCACGGAAGGCCGAACAATGGGCATGGGCACAGCCCTACACTGGACGAGTGTCGAGAGAGCAAAGGGAAGCGGCGGTAGCAAACCTGACAGATACCGCTAATTGACAAGTTCGCGTGGGCGTGTGCCTCGCTTGCCAGTGAGAAGGCCGCAGGTTGAACCAAATTGCCACAAATTTGCAATTTCAAAAGGATTTCAACTCAGATAAAGGCACTAGACCAGTGTCGACACGGAGGATAAGCCCGGTCTGAGATCGGAGTTTCAGAACGGCGAGTCCAGGCGGCGCTGCCATTTCGCGGCGGTATCGCCGGTTTCTCTGCGAACCAGAAGAGAAAGCGGAAAGCGGCTTCCAGGTCTGACGACCAGCCTGCCTTTGCCTTGCCCGGATTTCTTCTTCCCCAAACGCCCAACTTGGTTCGTGCTAGTGGCTCGATCGTTGTCCAACAAATGAATGTGGGATTTCCTTTCATTGGAGGAGGAGGAGGAGGAGGAGGAGGAGAGAACGGTGGGACGATTAAACAGGCTGAGGCCACAGAACGTGCTCTTCATTGTAACCTGTTCATCTCGTACAGCCACTGTGGCTCCAGTGGGACAATCAAAGCATCGAATTGGGAACGAAAGATTACAGCTGCATTTTTCGGGGCAATCCACCGATCCATCTGGGAGAAAGCCTCTGCGGTCATCGTTTTGTCGCTGTCATTGGTGCAGATGGCATAATCGACTCCCCATTGGCTAGCTGCAAGGTAGCTGACAACGGACAATGCAATGCAGTTGCAAACATGACCTTTGATTGGCTCACTGGCTGTTTCAAGGAGAGTCGGCCAATGACAGAGAGGCACAGCCCAATGCAGCATTGTCATGCGGCCATGCAGTGATGGTTCAATCACAAGTCGTTGAGAAGGAGAAAGTGGCACCCAAAGCCCATTGCCACGCAGGCTTATCAATAGACCACAATTGCATTGCAAGGTGGGTTTGCGAGTCGGCCCGGACGATGCTGTTGTGAATTTGTTGCTCGGAACGATCGGGTCGGAGAATCACTCTTACAAGCAAATGCAGAACAGGAGGCCGGTTGCGAGACGCTCGCTGCTGATGCTCGCAACCCTTCACGCAGCGCCAATCAAGAGCGTCTCGTCCTCGCTTGCTAAGGCTCATAATAAATTCGAGACCCCAGCCTTGACTGTCAAAGGACAACGCGCTGGTAAGAAAGAAAAATAAATAATAAACAAAAAAACAAAAAAGGGACGGTGATTGTCACTCGCTGACACAGGGCGCTAGCAAGTCGGTAGGTAAAGTTACCTGCGGAGACGCCAGAGCTGGGACCTTCTCCGGCGGTCTTCTCCTTCGCAGGCCACGAGACCCGATTCGTACTGCACAATTTGACACGCACACTGCTCTTTTGCCTGTCTGTTAAGCGAGAGTCGGCCCGTGGGACGACCGAAGCAACAGTGAGAAGCAGTGTTAATGCACCTGATGTCTCGCAGGCTGCAACACTCGCCTGCTGCCGCATCTCGATAACTTACTCTGGTGACCACTGGAACACTGGATGCGCATCCAACGCTACAGTACAAGGCGTGATCTCGGCTCCAGAAGATGCGCCATACCTTTTCACCAAAGCGTCTTGCGCTATCTCCCTCACCACCAAAAAGGCGTCACGCACCGAAGTTGCTCCCTTTGCAGCTTTTGTTTCTGTTGTTGTCCTCGGCTCAAGTTCTGTCGAGTTCCTGTCCCACTCGCCGCAGTCGCATTCTCGGTTCGTTCGTCCATTGTCCACGTCCAAGATTGCAAAGTTTCTTTCTCATTTAAATCCACACTGTGGCGCATCTCATCTTCTGATAAATGATAAGCTTGTATTGGGCTGAGCAGTGCATCACAGAACTGTAACCACGGGCAGTGGCAGTGTGCTTGTGGGAACGCCAAGGGACAGAATGCAAGCTCGAGTCCCCCTGTCGCTTAGCGAACCTGACTTCAAGCTGTTTGCTCATGTGACGCCTTCAGCATTGTTGTACCGTGACATGCACATTTGCCGGGCCGTCATGACCGCAAGTCCAACGGCCATCGGACGGTGCATTGCTGACACCTGGTTCCACTTGAATGCATTGACCCGCCTGTGCACACCCTGCTGTCAGATGTTTTCTTCTTGCCCTCAGCCCAGGTCACGAAGAGGCACGGATCAGCTCTACCATGCTCTGTGGCTTAGAACCCGCGTCGACCATGACATTGCCATTTCCTTGTGTCTTCCTGCGGTCGAACGGAGCCGGCGCCTTTTTCCGTTTGTCAACTGGCAAACAAAATCCGCCTTTCTGTCCTCGCCGGCCGCACTTTCATGCAGGCCACAACGAGAAGATGATGGACCGCTCGAAACGTAGATATCTCGTGGCTTGATTGAAATCGAAACTGTTGCCCTTCCCCGCGTTTTCCATTGATTGTCCGACGACCGATAAACCCATCATATCCTTCTCCTTCCTTCGTTCCTTGGCAGCAACGCGCCCACGTTTCGGATAAGCTGATGCACCGTTTCTTCTTGAGTCGGATGTTCTTGCATTCCTTGGCCTTTACGACTTTCGATTCGCCGACCCCGCTATCACCCACGTTGGGACTTGCGATACGGATAACGATGCGCTCCAGGATTGGCGGATACGCTACACGCACGAGCTGCTAGTCGGTATCATCCATGTAGCTCGTCTGTTTCCTACGGAGATTATGCACTTGCGGCGTCCCGAGATCTATCAAGAGTGGACCCCGAGATGAGACTCGCAAGCAAGCAACTTTCTTCCAATTGATCTTCGGGTTGTGCAGTCTCCGGTTGAAAGCCAGCTTGCCAGGTGAGAAAGACCAATGGACTCATCACTCTTCGAGTACTTTGATCAGATGTTTGAGTAGATGGGGACGTCTCTCAGGAGACACACTCTATCAAAAGCTGTTCGTACGGACGGATCGATTCAAGAGAGACGTGGCAAGGTTCATGCTTTGCCCTCCAAGGTCACGAGCTAAGAACACCAGCAAGCAAGATCATGAGAGGTTCAGATCTTCGGTCTAACATATTGAACGAATCTCCACAAAGATCTAACAGACCCGATAAGTCATCTCTAAATCACATGACCAGCCTAAGCTCGGCCGAGCTTTCTGCTAAGCTATTTTTGTTAGGCCCTTCGACTTTTAGCGAGAAATTCTCGTTTTCCTCTCTTCCGCGCCGAGTCACTCCAACCCAAACCCAGAGCGTTCTTCCCGCTCATTCCTCTTTCCCTCCTTCATCCTTCAAGACCAACATCATCTTCGACCGATCCTTTACGATGCCTGCCGCCGACAAGCCCCAAGCCGTCAAGGCTACCGCTGCCAAGAAGGCCGCCCGCAAGGGCACCTCCGGCTCCAAGATCCGCAAGATTCGCACCGACACGACCTTCCGTCGCCCCAAGACGCTCGACTTGGCCAAGGCGCCTCGCTACCCGCGCAAGAGCGTGCCCCACGCTCCTCGTATGGATGCGTTCCGCACCATCCTGTACCCGCTCAACACCGAGTCGGCTATGAAGAAGATCGAGGAGAACAACACGCTGGTGTTCATTGTGGACCGTGCTGCTAACAAGCGCCAGATCGAGGGTGCTCTCAAGAAGCTGTACGATGTGTCGGCTGCAAAGATCAACACGCTCATTCGCCCGGACGGCAAGAAGAAGGCGTTTGTTCGTCTGACGCCCGACCAGGACGCTTTGGACGTCAGCAACCGCATCGGCTTCATCTAATTGTCGTCAGCCCCCCCCCCTATCCAAGACGTTCACCGCAAAAGGGATACTGGACTCGCTTCCCACCAGCGTTGTCGATAAAAGGCTCTTCACATCGATCGAGTTTCTCCCCCGCCACCGTCAGGTGCTGTGAGGAGTGACGAACTTTACCGGCGCGTCGATCAATCCTTCAGTCAACTTGTCTCCGGTCCAGCCATTCCACACCCCCTTCCCCTATCATTACACACGCCGACCGCCGGGCGTTTGTTTCCGCGCTTCCTCCTTGTGTAATGTTACCTTTTTTTTACGCGCCCATATATCCCGAGCCTCTCCTTTTTAGGAGTGTGCCTCATTTGACCCAAACGTCCACCAGAGCGTCTGCTTAAGCCTCGAATCAGGCTTTGGGTCATCCCCCCTTCTACCCTTCCCCTTCACTTTCTCTCGTCCCTACTCTCTTGCGCTTCGATTGCCGTTTCGCTGTTCTAGACACTCTACTCGCGACGAGAGGCACTACGTGGCAAGCTCGTCGAGCAAATGTCGATCTGGACCTTCACAACAATCGGCGCAAAAATGGAGAAAAAGAGAGAGAGAGAGAGAGAGGAGAGAGAGGAGGGTCATCGAAGGGCGCGGTTCGTCCTCCGCTGTGCTGCTTTTTTGTCTGTTGACTGTGTATGGGAGTTGAGTCATGAGAAGTCATAAGGGAACGCTTTCTGCCAAAGATAGCCCTTCCTGTCCATCTGAGATCTTTTTTCTTCGACCCATGTCTCCACTCATTGCAATGTGACACATTTCGGAATAACGTAATCGATGTACTTCCGACGCGTCTGTATTTCCGACGCGTTTTTCAATATGAAAATTAATCTGATGTCAGTACTCGTTCTGATCGTGAGCTCAGCCGTCTGTGATCGCATTGAGCTCAAGCTTCGATTGCCACGTGATGAGATGCTACGGTACAGGATAAGATAGTCGGAATCAACGTCGGATACGGGAAGGGCCGGCAACCGGAAGTGTTTCAAAGAAGCCGAAGCCACCAGGGTCGTCGTCACTGATCGTGCTGAGAGGCTCGTCATCATCAAGCTCGTCGAGGAAGGTCCGCATTGGAGGCGGAGACAAGCTCCGTGACGGCATCAAAACATCGTCATCGCTATCCTCTGAAGCGTCGTCATGATCAGGGACTGCCGCAGCTGGCGGCAGTACCTCCTCCTCCTCCTCCTCCCGACGGTTTCCTCCTGTCTTTCTCGGCTTCGGCACTCCCTTCGACACCAACTCACGTTCGGCATGCTCTCGGGTGATCATGACGTCCTTCGAGAGCACCCGTTGATCACCCTTCGCTACCTGCCGTCCCACCGTTGCCGCCGTTTTCTTCTTTCGCTCCTGCTGTGTCCGAAGCATCTTGTTTTCGGCTTCTAGAACCGCAATAGAAGCCTGCGCCTCCTCGTGTGCCTGCATGACCGAATGCTTGAGAGTCCGCGCGTTCCTGAGATCGGGTTCCTGACGGTAGGCATCAATGGTGGCGTCGAATGCCGAGGCTGTACGAGGTACGGCGATTTCCTGCAACGGTGATCTGGAAGCTTCGGATGGCATCGAACCGCCGGCTAGACGGCGTAGAACCTTCTCCGGACTCGGGTTGAGTGTAATGCCGGAGTCGGAGAAGGCCTTCCGAGCTGCCGACTGTGTGAGAACCTGCGCCCGTGCCTGGGCGTAAAAGGTACCGAACTGTGCCTTGTCGATCGCTTCCACGTGCTCTGCCGCATGACTGACAAGCCGGCGATAGGCAGAAGTGAGTGGCCCGAAGATAGAGACATCGAGCGGCTGCATCACGTGTGTGGCGTGTGGCGGAAGCAGGTACGGAATGATTCGATGCGACCACAGCATGTCGCAAAACGCCTGAGACGTATGCGATCGGTGGCCGTCAATGATGAGCAAGCGCCATTCTGATGGCATCGACGGCCTAGTATGAAGTTCGAAGACGTTTTGCAGCCACTCGACGGCGAGCTCGCTGTTCGTCCAGCTGGAATCCGACTTCGAGAAGCGCCAAGAAGCCAGGATTCCTTTCATGCGACGCTGCTCGCCAACTGTGTGGCGCTTGCCTTTCGTGATGATCAGCGGCGGCAGTACCTGACCGCCGCTTCCAATGCATTCGATGACAGTTGCCGACTCTCGGGTTCCTGGCTGCGCCCTGAACCAAGAAGCCGGATCACCGGCAGGTACGATGACTCTCTCGCTAGCGCCAAGCCCGAATACGAAGCCGGTTTCATCCATATTGAAGACGTTCGTTGACGCCACACTATACTCGCGCATGATTTCGGCAAGGCAATCGAACCATTGACGTACTATGCTCTCTGTCGCTCCGGTGAGGCGTGAGTTGTCGAGGCAGCGTGACCAATGAGAGCGAATAGACGGATGCCGAAGCAGGAACCCCTGCATCCAGCGGTCGCCGATTTCAACAGGCTCGGAACATCCAGGAACCGGACGGGTCACGCTGTTGGCATAGTCTCGGATATGCACGGGCGTCAGCGGGAAGCCGCTGCAGGCACAGCGCCGGATATGCTCAACGAGCGCGCTTTCGGCGGCCGGTGTAAGTGCCTGCATGTCGGCATGACCGTCTTTTTTGGTACGGCGTCCCTTGATTCGGTGGCGCAGTGTCGCTTCCGGGATGTCATGGGCCGCAGCTGCCTTTCGGATGCTGTCATGCTGCCCGTTGCCGAGCTCGGCAGCGGCTAGCTGCAGACGAGCCTCCTGTTCCTGGCGGCTAGCGGCCCTCGACGTCCTAGAAGCCACGGATCGCTTCGAGAAGGGGTTGCGCGGCATTCATGCGAGTCGGAAAGCGTCAAAAGAAGCTTCAATTGCGGATATAAGCGGTGCTGGCTTCCGAGGCGACGTCGGTGGCGAGGTCCGGAAATCTGGATGGTGGGACTTCCGGACGGAGCGAGCTCAGGGTCCACGATCATGCAGACTCACTCCATCAAAACGGTGGGATCTCAAATTTTATTTCATGCGTCGGAAATACAGACGCGTCGGAAGTACATCGATTACGTTACTCATACTGTTGTCAGCGCTTGTGTTGTGGGTGTCACGTCTCAGCCTCAAGTTGGCCTGCGACAGCGAAGGTGACGTACACAGTAAGGACGATACTTCGTTGCTTGCTATGCTGGTGACGATGATGACGAGGGATGCCGTGAGTAGAGTACAGTGTGAGATACGACGATGCGAACAGGGTATGAGAGAGTGAGAATGCTTAAAGTGTGCCTTCGTGTCGACACTTCGCAGATCAAGGAAAGCGAAAGTGGTACAGCCAATCGCCAGCCGCGACGTAGAGGTCCTTCCACCGCTGCTCTGGATGACGATAATCCTCACCTTGCTCTTCACGGAGTGCTTCGACCTCGTGTGGGTCGCGACCTTCGTAAGGGTATCGGGGATGCCAGTGCAAGGCACCAACGTCTTTGGGAAAGACGATGGAGCTCAACGTCGAACATCGTTGCATGCCTGGCCTGTCGTCCGAAGTAGTGTGTGCTTGAGCGAAACCTTCGCTAGTGGACTCGTCGTACAGTACTTGCTCGTACAGCACCTGCTCGTCGAAAAGACGGTCCTTTCGGTCACGAACAGGGCGATGAGAGACGGTTGGAAGAGACATGGCTGACGTTCGCAAAGGCAAGGATGAATCCAGCGACCAGATACGAACTCGACGATCGGTTCCAGCCAGAGCGAAGAGACGCAGGCCTTTGTCGACAGCAAAACCAAGTGCAAAAGAATACGAGTTGACGTGACCCTGATAACAACGTTTTACTTGACCAGTGGCGAGATCGACTAGCTGGATCCGCCCGTTAATTCGCACGATGAGCATCTCGCTAGAAGACACACATGCAAGATTCGTGACAGAGCCGCCTGCCTCGAACGACATCTCCACCGGCGGATCGACTTGTGAGGCAACATGTTGACACACCAGCACCTGACCCGAACGCGTGCCGCAGTAGAGCTGTTCTCGTTTTTGATCGAAAGTCATCGCCATGACATCGCTCGCGAAATGAAGATCGCGTTCGTAGACTAGCTCATAGAAAGGGCGTCCAGTCGGAGAGTGCCAACGGAGCATGACCTTCTTTCCCGCCGCAAGGGCAAAAGATACCATAGCATGAAACCCTCCATGTGACACAGAGCTACAGTGTCTCTCCGTCACTTGGGCACCTTGAGCGGTGCTGTTGGTCTGGGTGAAGGGTCTGTCTTCTGTATGACAGTAGCACATGGGATGGCTGAGTTCCAGCAAACGAGAAGAGCCGGACATCTTGTGCGAAAGAAGCCCGCACGTTCGCACCTTTTGACCTGGCTGTAACAATGGTCCGAAAAGAAGGATCAGCTCATCTTCAGCCATCGGAAAGAAGCCACGTACCGACCCCTCCTGAGAATTCCTCCAGACGAACTGCACTCTATCCGAGGATGCTCTCTGGTGCAGCTCCTGATGAGCGCTATGATTGGGTTCGATCCTGAGAACGCGTGTCGCATCCAGCACAATCAGAGCATAGCCGTCTACGTCGCTTTCGATGCCGATGACTCCTGACGACCCCGCTCTATCAGAGAATGGCCTTCGTGCGGTGAAGAGCGCAAGATGAGAATAGGCAGCTTCAACGCGGCTGCGGTCGTCGAAGCCCCTAGCGCTGACTGCAGACACACCGTGCTGTCGCAGCGTAATCGGATCGAGTCTCGTCTCGCTAAAAGCGCTCCTGTTTTTGCCCGAAGCCTTCTGTGCAGCGCTGCGCAGATCGATTGCCGGGAGACGTGGTGTAGATGCAAAGTGGCTCTCTACAGACTGCTCCTCTTTTTGCTTCCCTTTGTACCGCTTTGAACCTTGACGTTTGCCGGTTGAGCTTGAAGCCGTGTTGCTGCTGTCCAGAGGAGTCGGACCGGCCAAGATCTTGAAGAATCGTTTCTTGGCTGGATCCCACCGATGACCAGGCATCTGAAACGGCGGTTCCGCCATGATGAGTTTCGGCTCAAGCGTGTCTTACATGCCAGTCGACGATGGATGTAAGAAGAACAGTCAGAGGTTGGACAGGGGAAAGAGAGCAATGCTCAGTCAACCTTGGGCGTGCGGAAAAGGTGACTTTTCGAAGAGTCTGCCTGCACCTTTAAAGTTTGCGGCGGCAGTTGTGGAGGCGTAGCCGAAATCCGCGTCCCGCAATTCGACCAAGACTTCATCATCCTCGTGGCTGACGGATCCATCATTCAGGTTCGGTCTCTCACACCTCGACGACGTCAGCAATCCCGCTCAACAAATCCATTGCCGCGAATACAAATGCAAGATGATGATATACCATATGAAGGAGAAGCGTGGGTCCCATCATCATGCAGTCTCGAACCGGTGTTTATCTACGGTCGCGTGCCCGACCCCGCGCTTCGTGATCCCGCTCTGCCGTCCCACTATCTGCGCCGCTCAGCAGCGGCGTGCTCCGACTTGACGTGACATCTAAGCGCGACGTCTCCAAGCTGCCACTCACTCGAGAACGGCTTCTCGAGCGGTCTCTGTCTAAGATCTGCGTCAAGGCATCCGGTGCTCGTGACCGACTGTGGCCCGTCGAAGACCATTGTGCTTGAGCGTGGTCCGCCATGACGGGTGCCACAACAGGCTGCGGCTCCACACTGCGACCGTACAAGATGCCTGCGCTTCCACCTGCTTCGTGCGAAAGCGAGTAATTGGACCTCGGTCGTGAGATGGACCGTCTTCCAAAGCGTTCCGGAGAGGCCGACTCTCTGCTGTGCCGACTGCGACTCCTTGACTGGCTCCGTCCACGGATGGCGATGGGACCAGCCCTACGGCTTTCGCTGCGTGCGTCGTCCTCGCCGTTCCACGTCGTGTTCTCGTCCAGATCCGCCATCCTCGATCTCGGCATCCGCCCTCGCCGCTCGGAATCTGCCGGGCTGTCGCAGCGCTCCTTAGCGGTAGTATGCATCCATGGAAGAGTCTGCGAATGCAGCGAGCCTGCAGCATGTTGTGACGCCCAGGCCTGGTCACGCTCTCGGTTGGGTGTAGAGCTCCCGCTGACATCGGTGCTGCGGTTGCGACTGGAATCACGATACCGCATCGAGATGCGCGAAGTGGAGCGCGAACGTCGCTTAGCATTAGCGTCCTCGTCCATCGAAATGGTGGGTGACTGCGCCGACGAGGACGCGCCTGCTGGACTGTCGAGTGCCAATTGAGAAGGACGCGTACGGGCGAGACTGGAAGAGCGCCTGCCGCGCTCACTGCGCTGAAAGTGGTCGTCGACGTTGGCCTTGTCAAAGTGTGGCCCCGTTGAAGCGTGATTCGCAACCTGCAAGCCAAGATCCGTGTTCGTAGTTGGAAGCGGAGAAGAAGCTGCCGGCTCGAGCCCCTCCTGCCGTATCCATGCACTAGCGCAAAGCTTGTCTACAGTCCACCTTCGCCGCGGATCAGGCTCGAGTAGACCTCGAAGTACCTGTCGCGCAGCCGCACGATCCCAGCTGAGTCCATCCCAGGCAGGATCAATCTCCGAGTCCTCGTCCGATTCGGGATCCTCTTCCACATCAGCCTTCGCCTTGGCGACCTCGTTGATCTCAAAGCTCTCCAAATGGTCGGCGCGCCCTGGAGCCGAACCAACAACTTGGTCCGAGTGCACTGCAGTCAGGCGTTTAGGCAGTGCCGTTGCTGAAGGGTCGGTCACGTGTCGCTCCCTGGGAAGCAAGGACGGCAATGAAGCGCTCAGATCCATCGAACCAAAGCTGCCGATCCCGCGCGGCAGACCCGAGGTGGATCGACGTTGGCTAAAGGCGAAGCGATCAGCCGTGTCGCCGGGTCCTACAGAACCGGAACGGTCGACGGAACTGTTGCGATTCGATTGACTGGCCTGCGACGTCAGCGTGCTCGTCGATGAGTAAGCCAGCCGCTCCGCTCGGCGACGAAGCCGTGGAGGAAGCTCCCATTGTGCCTTGGCAATCTTCATCTGTAGTCGTGGCTCGAATGAGTCCGTAAAGGGCAGCTTCCCGCTGAGCAGAGCATACAGGATGCAGCCGAGCGCCCACATGTCGGCGGCAAATGGTGACTCTGCAGGCAACTCATCGTCTCCGCTCACGGACTCAGCAGTCGTCGGGCTCGAAGTTCCTGACCTTCCCTGAGCTTGGAGGAACTCAGGCGCCGTGTAGGCCAAAGAGCCACCACGACCCGACTTGACGACCTTCTTTTGCCTCGAAACCTTGGGGTTGCCTAGAGCGCTTGCCTCTTCCTTGAGAGCACGGATGAGAGCTGGTGCACTCGACGTGCCCGACTTGGCGTGGAAGGGGTCCATGATCTGCGCCAAGCCGAAATCTGCGATGCGCCAGCACGGCATGACCACGTCAGTTGTATCGAGCGTCTGCTTGGACGAGACAGAGGCTGTGACCAACGAGTCGACGGAATCGGTCAAGCCGGCGCTGTCCTGTCTGGATCGCGCTTCCGGGTCGGATTCGTCGGTAGACATGCGCTGGCGTTTCTTCCAGGAAGTCAGATCCTGTCCGAGAACATTTTCTAGCTTGAGATCTCCGTGCAGGATATGACTCTTGTTGTGGAGCGTGCTGAGGGCTGAAGCGAGCTGGCGCATGGTCTCGCGCGCCGCATCGATGGGAATACCCTGGCTACGAGAGGTTCGGCTTGGGGTCTTGCGAAGCAGTCTGGACCCGCTTGATACGCTTCCAGCATTAGATGCAGGCGACGACGCGACCGAGTGAGCCTCTTGGCCTGCAGGAATCGTGTGGAGCTGAGACGCAGCGGATACCGATGCGACGCGGCCAAGCGCTTGCGAGCCAGCATGGCGGGCCAACACAAAGCCAGATCCGGTGCGCAAGCCCGAGTGACGCCGTGAAGGATCTTCCATGGATGTCCTGAGCGACGAGCTGCGCGAGAGTTGAGAAGATGAGCGTGCCGAGCCGGGAGCAAACCAGGAACCCGAGGCGGTCCTTTCGTGCTCGGATGAGAAGGGCTGACCGCCTTTGGGAGTGAAAATGACGCTGTTGGCACTGGCACTGGCACCGGCACTGGCACCGGCTTCGCTGCGGACAAAGTCGAGCAGATTGCCTTGATCGCAGTAGGGCATGATAAGCAGCTCTGCAGTGGTATCGCTGCCTCGGCTCGGATTGGCGCCTGGTGCGTCCAAAGGTACACGTTCGTGATGTAAGAGTGGAAGCAAATGTTGATGAGTTGGTAGACTCTTCCAGATGCGCAGCTCTTGAGAGTGATATTGATTGTGCTGCTGAATTGATCCATCTCGCGGCTGGGCACCACGGTCGCTATCATGATAGATGATCTTGACTGCCACCCTGCGTCCTTTGCGTTGACCCTCGATCATGGGAGCCGCGGGATCTGCCGGACCCTGTGCTTCCAGATCCCAACCTTCACGTACGGTAGAAAAACCGCCAACGCCAATGGTCTTGCCAAGCAGATATCGGCCGGAAGGACCGACGCGGGCGCCCTCATCGTCAACTCGTGGCGGTGGGTTCGGAGCTGTGGTGAGCTTTGCATCGTAGAGCTCGGCTGCAGCACTACCAAGGCCGCGCAAGGAACCAAAGCCGGGAGCTGCCGCAGATCCATTGCGTGTCTCATCGCGCATGAACGAGGCTGCGAGGCTGCGATGACCCGAGCGAGGCGGACTGTACGAGAGCGAGCGATTGTCGTAGGATGTGGCAGGCTGCACGACGCTGTTGAGGCTGGAAAAGGCGCTGAGAAAGTCGGCAGCTGGCGAGCGAGCAATGGGGGACGAGGCGTCCTGCGAAATGGCAGAGGGAGAAGCGACGGTGGTCGAGTCTGGCACGGCAGAGGACGATGCGACTGGGTTGAGATCAGTGCGTAGAGACGGCAAGGTTGCAGCTGAAGGCTCGTGCTCTACGACGGAAGAGTCGTTTGCCTCTGATTCGGGTGTGTGGGCGGCGCTGCGCTCCCACCACATACGGACCTTGGATCCTACGGAAGTGTCCTTTTGTGGAAGTGTAGCAGGACGAACACTGTCCGATGGTTGCTGAGCATCGTTCTGAGCCGCAGAGCTTCTACGACGCCTGCCCCGTTTGCCTGTAGCGTCATCTTGTGCGGTGTGCAACCCATCGGTTTCGAGGGCGGCTTCGTGCGAAGAAGCCTGCGATTCGGAGGGCGGCTGCTGTGGTTGCGAAGTGGCTACGGTATCCGAGTTGGAGTCGTTGCGAGAATAGTTGCCAGTGATATTGGCGATGGAAGCGGCTGCAGAGAGAGGAGCGGAGTCGTCCTGGGACGGAGGCGAGCCGATGCCAAGTCGTGCAGCTGCTACGCTGCTGAGGTCGAAAGAGTTATGCCAGTCGTCCGCGGAGAGAGAGGCGCTGAGGCCGCTGGGATCAAAGAGAGGCACATCGTCATCCTTCTCGGAAGGAATCTGGAGCGGAGCAGCCTTTGACGGCTCCATCCGACCGCCTTGACGGCACCCTGGGCGCTGTATCCTCGGGTTGACCGGAGCGTGTGTGTGTGTGCGACCGGGAGCAGCGACTAGCTCCGGACCGATCTTGGCTCGGAAGACAGGCTGAGGTAAGGGGCGATGAGGGTTGCTCGGAGATGATGTGAGCGAGATAGCGTATGTCGCGGAACTCTGGTTCAAGATGTGGTGGTCGATGGAAGAGTCGACATCTGCTGGGACAAGCCCGTCCGCAGCAAGGTGGTGAACGCTGGAGAGTGCGATGATGGCTTCAGAGAGCTCGAGGCTGTGACCGGCGATGCTGTATCGGTGACCGGTAGCAGAGAGATCAAGTGTGATGGAGAAGACGAGGCGGGCTGAAGGCGTGAAAAAGGCTGAGCATCTGAAAAAAGGAAAAGCTCGGGAAGCAGTTGCGGTTGCAGTGCGGTGTGTTGCGGAGCGTCATCGGCCAATTTGACGGACACAGTTGAATTTCCATTCGAGTTTTGCGGGTTGCAAAAGAAGCTCAGTCGCTGCGTGCTTGTGCCCTCGCTTCTGAGCCCCACACAAGGGACAATTTTAGCAATTAAACAACGGCTGAGACTACTGTAGTCGAAGACGAGCTTAAAATTCTCTATCGGAAGAGAACCGAAGGTCGTCTTGTCTGTCTGTCTGTCTCACACGCAGAGTGGGGAAACAGAGAAAGAGAGAGAGATGAAAGTCCCTTTGAAACCGCCTTCGAGGCTTTGACTTCTGCTTCAATCCACGATTTAGCATGCGAGGAGCGCGTCTGCAACGGATGAGGTCCGCTTCTTTACATCTCCTTCGCACGGCCTTTACAGCTGTGCAAACGCGCAGCTGAGCAATCTGAGGCAGCTCTGCCGACTCTCACTCTGTGACGACCGCTGTACGGGACATCCATGGACACTCGCATACTGTACGTCCAGCTCCGTGCCCAGTCGGAGCATCTACCTTGCTCGTCTGCTTAGAAGCCAACACCGAATTCTGGTTCTCTCTTCTGTGAGCAGTGAGTGGGCCCTGAAAGCGCCCCATTCAAAAAGGACGTACGGGCGAGAAAGCGGTCGCGAGATCCGCCAAAAAGGGGATCCAAGCGCAGGCGGAAGCGTGTGTCGTTATTCGGACGCGCCGCGCCGTTTTTTGACACTCGAGGAATGCGCTACTTGAGCCTCGAGAGATGCAAATCTACGCGTTGATACTTGAAACCGGCACTTGAGCAGTGTCCCCGCACCAAATCATACTAGACGAGCCTCTTCCCCATCCATCTCGTTGAGTCTGCTTGACGAAAGGGCTCTGAATGGGCTGCACTTCTTGCCTTTTCATTTTGCTGAAGGAGCAGGTGATGACGAGAGTGCAAGCAGGTCCTATCCCACGACGGCAAGGGGGCTGAGACACGCGCAAGAGAGGCGGTGGTCTCTACGCCTCGGACGGCGTTTGTATGAACACCGCTTGGCTCAAGCGCATCTCACCTTCTCGGTGAGCGATGGACACGAGCTCAGCTGCCTGTAGAACCAGTTGAAGCCTGAGCAGAAGAACAGTGACGGCGCAGCGATAGACTGCAACATCTCTCACCACTCGAACGCTCGACTCGCAATGGAAGCCCACTCGGATGAGTCGACTCTGTTCAGCGCGTGTCTTTCGCCATTCTGGTGTCCCACCGTCTGACCGTGCATTCGAAGCCAGAGCCAGAGGTGAGGTCAAACCGACGCTCCGGGAGAAAGGAAAGCCTTGTCGTGCGAATTCAGAAGAGGGGGGCGCCATTTTTGTTTCAATAGACATTGCACGGCTTGTAAGCTGCACATTTTGGTTGGATTTTGGGCTGAATCCGCGTTGTATGCGGCCTCTTAGAGTTCGAAGTGGGTCAAGCACTGATTAAAGAGACACCGAAGTGAGCATGGGCCCGCTCTCTGCTGTGAGGTTGGCGCGTTTCGGCTCATTACTGTACTGTATTAGCATCTTAACAAGTTGGGTCAAAGGATTGAGCTCGCTCTGTATTTGGCATTTCGCTTTCTATATTGAGCGAGAATCTCGAAACGTTCAGGAAGCTTCGCCTTGTCGAACGGAGCATTCCACCCTTGAGATGGCATTCCATGCTGTAGCACTTGCGCGCTCTCAAGGCAGGTGGAGCTTACAGTACATTGCAGCGGCGGCACGTCAAGGGTCGGCTTGTCGTGTCGCGTTCGCTGTGCATGCGCATGAGGGATGCAGCGAACCTGCGTTTGTCGTGCTTTGCATCCCATTCCGCATTTGCGTGTGTGGCTCTCGGTCAGGCGCCTCCTCTTCCAGATCGCCTTGTGGGGTTTGTAAGGGCTGGCTTTCCCGCAGTCCCACTTGGGCTGAGTTTAGGCGGCTGCTGCTGCTACCCTTGGTCCCTTTTTGCCCTTTCCGCGCTGCATTTCCCTTTCAAGGGGACCGTCGGTCGTGTCTCGTCTCGCCTCTTCCCCCTCAAAGGACGTGTCGAGAGGCGTATCTCGACCCTTCAAATACTCGCCACTTTTGGACCCTCGTTGGCCCCCCTTCCTTCCCTCCCCTCTCCATCCATCCATCCATCCATCCGTCCAATTTTTCTCCCTCTTCGATATCCATCGACTCTCTTCATCCCTCCTACCTCTCATACTTTCAACTTTACTCGCTCAACATGCCTCCCAAGAAGACCGCCGGTGCCAAGAAGGGCAAGGTTTCGCCCTACAATGCCTACATGAAGGAGCAGCTCGCCAAGCTCAAGACCGAGAAGCCTTCGCTCTCGCACAAGGAGCGCTTCAAGCTGGCCGCCACCTCGTGGGCCTCGTCCAAGGAGAACCCCAAGAACAAGGCCTAAGTGGCTCGTTCATCCATCCGCGGTCCAATCGCGACGCGCAACACGGCGATCATGGCTGCGCACCCTTCCTTCGATCTCAACTCTCTCAGTCTGAGAAGGCGGACCACGCACGGGATGCATCGCGTTCACCATCGCGCATCGCTACGGCGGCCCTCACCATCTCTTGTCCAACCTGTAAGTTCTTTTCTCTCCTCCCTTGCCTTCACCAACACCCCCAGTCCCGCAATCCGACGCGTTTCGGCACGCCCTGTTCGAAGGCTGTGCCAGCCCTTCGACTCTCTCTCCCTCTCTCGTCCTCGTTCCACCCGAACCTCGCGTCTCAATGTGGGTCCAAGTCCAACTCTCATCGAGGCTGACGGGGTCGCGTTGGATGCCACCGCGAACGGGGCAACTCTCAAACTCAAAAATGAGTTGAATTTCCACTCTTTCTCTCCCCTCGCCCCTCTCCGCCATCCGGACCTCGGCTAAATTGCAGAAATTGACAGCCCAAATACTGACGACGATCCCCTCGAATCCCCCTTTTGCCTTCGCCTTCTCTTCGTCGATCGCTCAATCTCAGTGTAATACTATGACCGTTCCCTCTCTCGTCCTGAGTCTTCACTGCGTGTCGAGTGTGTGAGCTTAGACCCTGAACCCGTAATCAAAACGCCGTTACATTGTGTAAAGCTGCAACCGCCCTAAGTGTCTACTCCGATCTCACATGGTTCGCATTACCGCCCATAGGCGCCGTCTCCCAGCTCTGCACCGTTCTCCCCGAAACACTACCACTCATACCCGAAAGCATCGAGCCCACTGAACCAGATGCCTTCCTCCCCGCCGCCAGGCCCGCACTCGCCCTTTCTTGCGCGGTCGCAAACGAGCGCAGCGACGACGCTGTACTCGCCGACGTCGAGATGGACCCCGCCGCAGTGGCTGGCGTGTGCGGTCCACCGTGAGTGTGAACTCCGCGAAGAGTATTCGAGTCGCGCGAGGTGCTGCCACCGTCGTCATTTCGCTGGAAGAACGAAAACGCCGAAGGCGAGTACGAATCGCACGTGCTGCCCGCGGAAGTGCAGATGCTTGGCGACCGACAATCCGCCACAAACGACAAGCTTTTCGACGACGCCATATCGACCAGCTCAAGATCCACAAACCTGAATGTCGACTCTGGCTGAACCACCGTGGTCACAGGAAGTCGAGCCAGCGCGTCCGCAATCTCAGGCACCTCGATGATCCTGCTATCCTCCTCAATCAACCCCGCCCTTCCACACCCGCCGTCCGTCACGTCAAACGTGCGAAACACGCCGTTGCTGCGATTGATCACAGCCACACTGCTGCAACTACGTCGTTCCAGCACGGCTTTCGCCATCAGCAACCGCGCATCGTGTTCCCTGTAGTGTGCCCGTCCCACGCGCAGTGCGCACGAACGCACAGCTTCGAGCGAGCGCATGCGCAGCACGTCGACGTGCGACATTGCCGCAGTCGTCTTGGGTAGGTACGAGCGGAAAGCGGTCTGCAGCTTTCCCGCCCGGTGGCGCGCCGGCATGTTGAGCGGAAGAAACGTCGATTGCCGGAGCGTCACACAGACGACGTAGGTGGTTTGCACCGCACCACTACCCTCGCAGTGCCTGCATGCGATGAAGGCTTGGGAGGCCTCTCGATGGGTTTCAGGGTGCGGAGAGGTCCTGCTGCTGCTGCTGCTGCTGCTGCAAGCGGTGCAGCGGACGTTGCAGGTCGTATCGCTGAGCTCGATAATTGAACGCAGCTTTTTACGCTCGACGATCGCCCGACTGTCGATCTGGCAGTCCCAAGGGCTGTATACCAGCGGCGGTTCGTCGAGCACCGTCGCTCCGCGCGGTGCGGGACCTTTGGTCACCCAGCTGCCCTGACGGTGTTCCGTGTAGACGGTCATTTTGAGTTCTGCCGTCTCGAAACGGCTGAGGACGACCAGATCGAAATCGATCTCGCGCTCGGCGAGCTCCTTGTCGCGTTTGAGCATCTTGTCGTGCGAGCCCGTCGAGCCGGTCGTTGAAATGGAACTGCTGCGGCTCCCGGAGACTGCTACACCGTTGGGCATGGGATCGTGTGATGAGGTTTGCCCCGCTAGAGCCGCTTTGGCCTGTTTCTTGCCAAACGAGATCTTTTTGCGCAGAATCTTGCCCTTCCACTGGCTGTTGGCCTGGTGGACGCCAAGCCAGTGCGATATGCCCCTTTCTTCAAAGTGCCTCGAACTGCTGCTGCCCGTTGATTCTGCTTCTCCTCCCTGAGGGCGATGTTGTGCAACGTAATCGAGGGCGGCAGCCACGATCCGACGGCGAAGACCAAACACGCTGGGGGCCTCGGTCTGCGCAAGGTCGACGTCGGTGTACTGGATATGAAGCTTGGCCACCTGGTTGCGCAGCGAGGTCTCGTGCCAGTTGGCGTCCATGGACGACGAAGCGGTGCTGCTGGCGGCGCTGCTGGCCGAGGCGCTAGAGATGTCGGACTCGATGTGGTTGTCGGTGTCGTTGAGTGGGTGTTGAACAAGCTCGGTGCCGTCGAGGTCGTCGTCTGCATCGACGTCCTTGGGCACCGACGGCAGGGGTTTGAGACAGGAGACGGATGCTTGTGTGTGGTGCTGGAGTTGCTGTGCGATGAATGTTGGAGCGTGTCGCTGCTTTAAGCTGTTTGCAGCCGTAGTGGTGTTGATAGAAGAAAATGGTTTGCGGCGAGCAGTGTGATGCTGAACTGCGACAATGCGATCCGCTGAAAGAGAACTGGAGCTTGGACCTGCTACAGAGGCCAGATTGGCTGGAGGCCGATAATGACCAAGGTCGGGCATGGCTTGGGAAGGTGAGCTCAAGAAGTTTTCGTCCTGCGGTAAAAAAGCAGACAAGTTTGGCTGAAGCTAAAGCGGCGTGCGTCAAAGCTCCTAGTCGGTTTTCATGCATGCAGTCGCGCCTGCAACTGGCGCCAAAGGAGTTGGTTCGCGGCCCGAGCGGTGAGCGGTTGTCGATCGAGGGCGAGAAAGCTTTGCGCAAGACGAACCGTGCTGCAGTGTTGAATGACGGCGGCGAGTACGTGACTGTATGCGTCGGATAGCGTTGTATGTTGCTGCAACGGACTAGAGGGAGAAAGCCCGGTTGCTGGCGTGTGTGATAGCGAGCTGGGCGTCGGTTGATACGGTGCTCGTCGATGCACTGGTTTGGCTGATGGGTCTGCGTGGAGAAGGTTTCTCAATGCGAAAGGTGCGCACTGGCAGTGTAGTGGCTGAGTGGCTAAATGAAGGTCGAGAGGACAAGCATCGATCTTTGACGACAAGCGTCGACGGATATGAAGTCCAGAGAGTGAGGTCAAGATCGAGATGAGATGGAAGTAGTTGGGCGAGCAGGAGAACAAGGTTTGCGGGGCAAACTGGTTGAGATCGGATGCTGTGGCGGTCGAGATACGGGAGATGGCCTTGTACACGCACCGGCAGCATGGGAAGCGCTGCCATGTCGATCTGGAGTCAAAGCGTCGATCTCGGAGCTGTTCAAGTCACAAGTCGGGAAGTTGGGATGCAGACAAGAGCGGAGATGGAAACGGTCACTTATTTCGGTGGCTGCCCGCCAGATGCAAACAGCTGAGTGCGCGGGGAGAGAAAGCGAGAGAAAGAGGCTCAGTCGAGCATGACGGCCGTGCAACAATCAACTACTGTACTGCTGCCAAGCCCACACACGCTCTCTCTCTCTCTCTCTCGCTCTTTCTCTCCTTCTCTCTGATTGTCAGTTGCTTTGTTCCTGCCAACAAAATCAGACGACGATCGAGCTCACTCCCGGGCAAGCCGACGTGAGAGCAGAGGAAAGCTCTCGGCCATGCCGGGAAATTGTTAGCCACTAAGTTATTGTATGCAGGCGAAACTTTAAAGCAGTAAGCAACAAGACGATCCCGCGTGCGCTCAAGAGACGGGGATCTGCGACAGAACCCTTGAACGAAGGGAAAAGGCTCTGATGCGGCACCCTCTTTTTTTACCTTGGTTTGCTCGGAGAGATTGCAACTCCGATGCCTCTTGCCTGCATACAGCATCGCTGTTGGTTTGCTCTCTGGCTTTGGTGTCTCTCTGTTGATCGGCGGCGTGGGAAGGTTGCGCTGCATCCTCTGCAGCAAACATGCTCTCGCGCTCGTGGCTCTCTTCGCTCACACACCCCATGAGTTCGGCCCTTTGTTTCATCTCCAAAATGGTGGTCGCCTGCGCCGCTTTGCTGTGAACGGTGCCGGTCGAAGCGCCGCAACGATCCAGCTGGCAATTTTGGCTGGACTGCCATCGGGTCAGGCCAAAAGCCGTTGATCTCAACGTCGTCTCTCCTCCCCGTTGCAACTCTCACAGAGACCAGTAAATCTCACTTGGCCTGTCGACGAAGAGGTGAAGGTTGCCAACAACGAAATTTTTGCGAGACAGCTCGCTTATCGCAACCGGGCGCTCGCCTTTGGCCTCGTGTGAACAAAGCAACAGTTCCTGCGTTTCGTTTGTTTCCATCTGTCGACATCGAGGGTGAAGATGCTGGAAAATTGATGGTTCAAAAATCAGGTTAAAAAAAATCGACCCGAGCTGAATTTTTCGAAGGAAGCATTTTGTAACTCGAGCTCGATCACACATCGCTACATTTTTGGGGCCTAGAGCGCCGCGCTCGGTCCAGCTGGAAAGCAACGTTCTTCCTCCACCGTCAAAAGAGTTGGCCAAAGGCTTCATATCTTGCTTTCCCTTCCGAGGTCACCTATCTTGCCCTACCGATCTTCAAAAGTAGCAACAACATGTCTGTGGGTATCAATGGATTCGAAAGCGATGGCACGAGTAGGCCGTTTCTGATCGCAACCGGACGCAACGTCGTTTCTCTCTAAGCAGTCTCAGTGGGAGATCCGTTTCAGCAACTCGCGCCGTCTGCCCTACTTTTACGACCCCGTGACGCAACAGTCGACATGGGAGATCCCTCAAGGCCACACGGAAGAGTCAATCCGCTCGTTGCCCGGCGCTCAGTATCTCGACTCTGCCAATGCGCCCGGCGGTGCTGCTGACAAGCCGGACAAGGTCCGTGCCAGTCATTTGCTCATCAAGCATGCTGGCAGTCGCAGGCCCAGCTCGTGGAAGGAGGTGAGGATTGCCAACCAAGCTGAGTTGTCGATGTCCCAGTGTCGGTGAGATAATCGAGACTCACTCCGATGTCACCCTTCCCACTCCTTCGCTCACAGGCCAACATCACGCGTTCCAAACAAGACGCCATTGAGCAGCTCAAAAAGTTCGAGCAGGAGTTGCAACAGGATTCGAGCAAAGATAAGTTTGCCTCGCTCGCCAGTGTCCACTCGTGAGTGCTACACGGCTGAACAGACAGGTTCTCGCTCCACTGCTTCAAAACTGACCCCAACCGGCTTGCTTTCATGTCTTGACACAGCGACTGCTCGTCGGCACGCGCAGGCGGCGATCTGGGCTTCTTCCTGCGCGGACAGATGCAAAAGCCTTTTGAAGACGCCGCCTTTGGCCTCAAGGTGGGCGAGTTGAGCAGCATCGTCGACACAGACAGCGGTGTGCATCTCATCTACCGAACCGCCTAAGCCGCTCGCAAGTGAAGGCTGTGATGCGAATACTCTCAGATCCATCTTGTGCACGGTATGAAGCTTCAGATTGAATGTATACTTGATTGCTGTAGATGAGCGGCATCTGTGGTTACCGACAGCGAGATTAGCAAGAGGTTGCCAGACTAGAGCTTCTCGAGACGGCCCTTGATCTGCTCATGAAGCTTGGCGAGCTCTTCCTTGGCAGGCTGTGTAGCGGGCCAGCCGACACCGAGGCCTTGCTTCTCGTCTGGCTTGGGAATAACGTGGACTGCGAGGATATAAGAGGCGTAATTACGAGTAGACAAGTCAGCGTCACACTCTGTGCTGAGGTCTCGCAACTGCTAGTAATAACTTACAGTGAACATGGTCGACCACCTGGTGTGCCAAGCGGCCGTTGTTCTGCAAGATGTTGTATTGCTCAGCACCCGTGGCGATTGCGATCCTCTTGGCGACGGGAAGCAGCTCAGTGAGGTGCTCATCTGGGATGTCGTGCAGTTTGACGCCGTGGTGCTTGGGAATCACCAGAGCGTGTCCTTCCGAGAGGGGTCCGATGTCTGTAGCAAAACGAGAGTCGGGGCGGTAAGAGCAGGTTCAAGTCATCCTCCTTCAAATTACAGCGTCGGCGGCCATCACTGAGCCAGTAGATGCGCACCAAGGAAGGCATAGGTCTTTTCTGAGTCGTACAGCTTCAACGAGGGGATCTGGCCCGCAATGATCTTGCAAAAGATGCAGTTGGCGTCGGTCTTGGCGGCCATTTTGAACAGAGCGCGAGTGGGGGCGAAGGCGAAAATGATGGGCTATGGTTGCGTTGGAAGGCACAAAAGTAGAGCCAAGGTTGAAGAGAGAGTCTTTACCGTCGCTGGTTGGTGTCTGGTGGTGGATCGAAGGAAGATGATTTGACCCGCAACAACATGGTCCATGCGGGGCAACGGGACGCTCGGAAGGTGTGGGGGACAAACGACATCAATTTTCGAGCCCAAAACTGACAGACGAATACTTTCTGAAATCACGTGATGCTCAGGCGCGCGCCCGGGTTCATCCACGCGCGGAAAAAGTTGATTTTGGCAGAGATGCACAGCTCGAGGTGTTTTTGTGTGAAGCTTGTGAAGCATGAGCCGCGCGACAGTCCTTGCATGCGAGCACAACGGAAGTCGGAGGACAGCGCTTAGCCAGACTGCATTCCATAGCAAAGCCATTGCGACACGGTCGGCTCGATCCCGATCCTCTCGTTGACAGTCGAAGCACCTTTTCACTCGGACGTGAGCAGAAGTGAGTCTTTCTGCGACGCTTCCACCATCTCCACCTTTCCTCCATCTCGAACGGATCCTCAAGATTGACGACCAGCATCAAGACCCAACTAGCCAGGATACGAAAGAGCGTCTCGTATTACGGCGTCGATATTTCCCTTGAGCTCACAGCTTGAACACCTCTCCCTTATCGCCAACTCAAGGACTCTCAAGTGCATGCACCTGGTGCGCATCGCTCTCCCATCATGCTCAACTCCCTTCGCCGCTCTTTCGGCATGAGCCCGAGCTCTTCCAACATTCAAGCAGACTACATCAGCAACGAAAGCGTTCCAGCTGGTGTCCTGTCTCCTTCCAACAGGCCCAACACCTTTGTGCCTCTGCGCAGATCCAACAGCTTTGCCGACTTTTTCTCCTCTTCTCGTCCGTCCTCCCCTGTCAAGGAGAGCTTCGAACAAAGCAGTACCAATGTCGTCACGTCTCCCGCCAAAGCTTCTTCTTCGTCAACAACGCATGCACATGCCGACTCAGACGCCGTTCTGGCTTTCCTCGTGCTGCTCGACAAGAAGGGAAGGCACAAGGTGAACTTCCCCATCCAGAACCACAAGACCACCATGGGTCGTTCCATGGACAACGACGTACGTTTGCTCGCCAAAGAAATAAGCCGACACCATTGCACCGTCGAGATTGAGATCAAGAAGGAGCAGGATGACGCAGACAGCACAAAGGCGTTCTTGCAAGTATTGGGTGCCAATGGCGTCCTTCTCAACGGCAACTATGCATTCCCAGCACCGATGGGAGCTGGCCGATACGAGCTGCACACTGGAGATTCGATCCTGGTTGCAACGCGCTCCTTCATCTTCGAGCTGGCTCCACCTGCGTCCGCAGACACAGCAAGCTCCAACCTCTTTTCCTCGCCGGCCAAAGGCAGCGCACAATCTGATGCGCTTCACACACCTGCCAAGACAAACCGCATGCGGGTACGAATGAGTCTCGTAAACGCGGCTCAGATCGACACTCCTGCTCGACCATCCAGCAAGTCAACCTCTCCGGCCAAGGCTGGCAACGCAGAAAGGGAAGCACGCAGGGCCACGGGTCTCGAGCGCTTCCTGCAATTCGCCAACGTCAGCCCATCCAAGAAGAAAAGTTCACGCCAGAGCCTCACCTTGTCCACCTCGGCCGCCAACTTGTTTGGTACGCCTGCCAAGAGCAGCAACGCTTTGGTCGAGCCTAAGACGGCACCACCCAAACAAGTCAGCTTCAGCCTCTACGCCACCTCGTACACCGACAGGTTGAGTCCCGTCAAGCAGATGAGGATCATGCCGCCGCTCGACACGATGAACGAGGAGCAGGACGGCAGCTTCCACAGCGATAGCGAGCAGCCACAAGAGGTCGAGGCGGTGGATCAGCAAGAGGACAGCGCTGACTTTTCACGTGACGAATCAGAAGAAGACATTGTCATTGTCGAAGAGATCGAGCAGGAGCAAGAGGAAGCCGAGGCACAGGTCCTGCCATCATCGAAGGGCTCGGAGGCAGCTCACGATGCGGTCGCAGCTCAGATAGACGCCGAAAACTCGGAAAACATCGCGCTTACGGCTTCCAGCAGTACCTCCGACCCCATTGGGTCACCAAGCAAGAGTGGTAGCCCCAAACGTGCAAAGCGCCGCAGCAGCTTCTTTGGTCGCGCTGGACCGTTCAGAGGCATCAGTCTCGGCTTTTATGCTGAAGAGCGCACCGATGCTACCGAGCCTGTCGAGGAAGCACAGAGTCAACCTCAGGTGCTTGAGCCTGAGCAGCCCAACCTGCCGGCAAAGGAGGCTGCTGAAAAGTTCTCTGATGCGTCAGACGCCGAAGACGCGCCGATGGAAGAGGAAGAGCTTGCGCCTGAGCCTATAGCAAGTCCTGTAGCTCGCCGCGTCATGTCTGGATCCATCAGGCTAGGCATCAGCAAGACTCCTTCTCCAGTCAAGCACCAGCATTTCGCCGGCCTCACGCCGCTTCCTCGACGCCCTCGCCTGAGTCTCGCCTCTCGACGCAAGGTTTCGCTCCGCACCCAAACGCTGCTCCGGTCCAGCGAGGCCTACGCCGATCGCCTCTTCCTGCCTCCTCCACCGCTGGCATCCTCCGCCGCTAGCTCCTCTGGCCTGCCAACGTCTATGTCGATGCCCTCCAACCTCTCGACCACGTCATTCTCGTCTTCTCCGCCCGATTTCGATGCCGAAGCGAGCTTGCACTCTAACGACCAGACGTCGGCAAACGACTTTGAATCTCAGCCTGATCCTGCGCTGAACGAAGAGGAGGTGGGCGACGGCGCTGAATGGAAGGAGTCTGAGGAGGACGAGGACGAAGTCGACCAGAGTCTGTCGGTTCTTTCGCCTTCGCCGCAAAAGGTGCCAGTCTCTGCCTTCAGCCCAGTCAAGTCTTCGACCTTGCCCCAGTTTGCGACTCCCCAGCCTGCTTCTAAGACACACTCGCGTCGCATCTCCATGCCGCCAGCCGGTTCTGCAGAGGCCAAGCCTTCGATCCGCTCGGCTCTAGTCCGTCTTCAGATCAGTGGAGCTGGCGAGCGCATCGTGCATGAGCTTGGCCGCAAGAACAAAGACGCTGCTGCCGACGTGACGCAAGCAGAACGGTCGTCTCCTTCCAAAGCGAGAAAGGTGGTCCGAGTCTCGGATGTCGGTCTGCCCGCTTCAGAGCTGTCGATGGGCTTTGATCTCGTGCAGGATGATGCAGCCGAGCAAGAGTCGAACAGGATCGCTGATGCTCTCAACGATCTGTTCACGGCCGAGGAAGAGGAGCTGACCGACGATGAGGAAGAGGAAGAGCTTGGAGAGCAGGACGAGATAGTGCAGATCAGCTCCAAGCTTCAAGAGAGCCCCGTGCGACCAAGCAGAGAGACGGTTGTCGCTCCTCTGCAAGTTCCTCAGACGCCAGTAGCTCTCGATGCGGTGCGTCATCTCTTCTCTGCCTCATCTGCGGCACAAGCTACTCCAGACATGCGCGGTCTCGGCTGCATGCTCAACGTCAGCCCGGAAAAGGCGCCTAGGTACGGAGCCTTGGGCGAAAAGATGCGTTCCAACCCGGAGATCGTCGAATTGCTCTCGTCATCCAAGTCGTCGTCGTCTCCGAAGAAGAAGGCTGTATTTGGCGCCGTTAGTCCCATCAAGGGGCGACGTGGCGTTCGTCGAAGTCAAGCAGCTGAAGTCGCGGTAGCTGTGGCTCCTCCTGCGACGCCCAGAGCGTTGGAGCCTCAATCAGATGTTGCTTCGCCTGCTGTCATGCCCTTGCCAGCGACGATGATGGAGCAGCAGCCTGCGTTCGAAGTGGAACTGCAGGTGACCATGCTCGATGCTTCTGTCATTGATGCAGAAAACGAGGCTCTGGCGCAGACTGTGTCGGACTCTGAGAAGTCTGCTGAGGAGGCCGTGAGCGAGGAGCCTGTTGCAGCAGTTGCAGTGGTCGAGGAGGAAGTTTCGCCGGAATTGGACGCGCAAGAGGAAGTTATACCCGAAACGGACTCTCAACAGGAAGAGCTCGACGCTTCACAGGAGAGCGAAGAGATTCCACTTGTTATCAAGACAGTGCAAGACACGGAAGCTGAGGTTGTCGACAAGATGGCCACTGAAGCCGAAGCCGAAGCAGTGGCAGTCTCTGTGCCAGCAGCAGCTGCTAAGACGGTCGCTCACGAAGAGCAAGAGAAAGAATTCGCAAGCCTAGAGAACCCAGCAGCTGTCGAAGCATCACCTCCAAAGACTCGGGCCTCCCGTCGTGGCGCGTCATCCTCGCCTATCAAGCGAACGGGTCGATCTGCCTCTCCAACTAAGCGTGCTCTTCGATCTTCGCCCGTCAAGCGCGCTGCCGCTGTCGAACCCGCAACACAGGTTTTTGCTCACGATATTGCGCAAGCGGTGGCTGAGGAGGCCATCATGTCAATTGAAGAAGAACAACAGGCGGAAGCGGTGGTCGAAACGGAAGCCTCTTCCCCCACGAAGCCCGCCCGTCGCACAGGCGGTCGCAAGGCCAAGCAAGCGGCTACCGAAGCTATCTCTGCTACGCTTGCAGCACCACCAGTGGCTCCAGCGTCACCAGAGAAGCCCACCAGACGAGGCAGAGCTGCTGCTTCCGCCAAGAACACAGGGAGTGAGGAGGTGCGAGAGGTCGAACACGAGGAGCAGCACAGAGACGAAGGAGATGGGGAAGCGGGAGAAGATAAGGTGGAGGAGGCACCACAGCGCGCGACTCGAAGCCGTGCAACCCGCTCGACCGATACCACTGCTGCTGCTAAGCCAGTCCGCACCACCCGCACTCGGACCGCCAAGTCGACTGCTGCTGCTGCTGCTGCTGCCTTGCCGTCTTCTAGTGCGGGATACGGAGACGACGAGGCGAGCGAAGACGACGTGCCGGCAGTCAGAAGGCGAACTGCTGCTTCTCATGCTCGTACTACCACTGCTCGAACTAAGACGACTCGTCGCACCGCAAAGGCTGCGGTGAGCGAGGCGGAGGACGTCGAGCAGTCACCTTCGGAGGAGGAGCGGGTTGCAGCTACAAAGTCTCGAGCTGCTTCGACTCGTTCGACTCGCGCTAAAGCCGCCACTGGAGCCACTGGAGCCACTGGAGCGAAAGCCAAGGGCAAGGCTAAAGTAGCAGCTTCTGAGAAGGAAGATGCTTCTTCTTCCGCGGCTGCCACGGGTGCGACCACAAGATCCGGCCGTACGACTAGACGCGCTGCTGCTGCTGCCAAGTGATACAGCCCCCTTGTGTCGATTTCTTTCTTCTTTCCTGTTTTGTATTGTTTGTATTGTTTAACTTAGCCATCCGACCCATTGTTGATCTACACATGCTACGTCTGTAAATGTTGTGTGTGAACAAAGACGAGGCAGCGTCAAGGGGTGTCGGCAACCATTTTTGCCGAGTCGGAAGCCAACCTGCCGAAAGCCGGCCGTGTTAGAGAGGTTTCGCCACGTGCAAAGTATATCCGACCAACTGTTGCGCTTCGTAAGTGCGCCTGGTGGGGAAAGTATGGAAGTTGTACAGTATTTCTGGGGGCGTCATCCGGTCATCTCCGTCTATACATCCGTGTGTTAGGCGGGGTAACAGGAACTCGGGTCTGCACACACGCGCACCGCATACAACAAAACTGCGTGTGTTGGAGGTTCTTGCCCGTTCGTCCTCGACATTGATCCTCTTGCGCTTCAACGACAGCAGCTGGTAGCTTACGATTCGACACAGAACATCCTCGCGAGACACTCGTGTTCGGGCCCAAAAGCGGTACAGCAACGTTAGCGGCAATGGAGCCCAAACGAATCCTAATCGCCAATCGGGGTGAGATCGCCTGCCGACTTATACGCACGTATCGACTCTTCCCTCTCTCCCGCACCTCACCAGTAGTAGAGACGGTGGCAGTCTACACTTCCAGCGAAGAAAACGCGATGCACGTGGCGCTGGCGCACTCTGCGCATCGGCTGGAAGGCGATGGGCCTCGGGCGTATCTCGACAAGCGGGCCATGGTGGATGCAGCGTTAAAGTGGGGGTGTTGGGGGGTTGCGCCGGGGTACGGCTTTCTGTCTGAGGATGCAGACTTTGCGCGGATGTGCCAGGCGAGTGGATTGGTGTTCCTGGGTCCCAGTGGAGAGCAGTTGGCGAAGCTGGGCGATAAAGTAGTCGCACGGGCGCTAGCGAGATCCCTCAAAGTGCCAGTGTTGGAGGGAACGTCTTCGTCACCGCAAACAGCGCTACAGGACATCTTGAACTTCGCCCACTGCATGCGAGCAGGGTCGAAGATCATCCTCAAAGCTGCCAACGGCGGCGGAGGGCGCGGGATCCGGGTTGTCTCCATCCCACCCCATCCAGCGGAAATCGAAACAGCGGTGAGGTCAGCCTACGAGACGTGCTCCCGCGAAGCACAGGCGGCGTTCGGAGACGGCACGGTGTACGCAGAGCGCTTCCTGGACAACGCCAAGCATGTTGAGGTGCAGGTGCTGGGCGACGGTCGTGGAGGTGTGTGTCACTTCTGGGACCGCGAATGCTCGCTGCAACGGCGCAATCAGAAGCTCGTCGAGATCGCGCCTGCTCCGCATCTGGCCGAGGCGCTTCGGCAGGCGATGCTGGATGCAGCTGTGAGGTTGGCGAGCGCGGTCCAGCTGCGCAGTCTGGCGACGATCGAGTTTCTCGTCGATGGATCCGCATTCTGGTTTATGGAAGCTAACCCGCGGATACAGGTGGAGCATACGATCACGGAAAACGTTACCGGTTGCGACCTCGTTGCGTTTCAACTGCTTGTTGGGCTTGGTCACACCCTACGCGACCTCGATATCACCCACAGCGCAGCATCCCCCTTCCCCAGCAAAACAGCCATCCAGGCCCGCATCAACGCCGAATCGTTCCGCAGCAACACGGACGAAACACATCCGGAACAGGGCGAGATCGCATCGCTCACGTGGCCAACAGGCGCAAACATCCGCATCGAGACAGCTGCACACGCTCCCCATCCCTCCCTGGGCACGTATAGGGTGAATACGCTCTTCGACAGCCTGTTGGCAAAGATTATCGTCACTGCTCCGAGTTACAGTGGTGCTGTCGACGCAATGCGGCGGGCGTTGGACGAGACGGCGATTGTCGGCGTGCGGACGAACGTGCCTTTCCTCAAAGCACTGCTGGGGGATCCAGAGGTGAAGAGCGGGGAGCAGCACATTCATACGGTGCAGACGGGGTTCATGCGGTTTTTGGGGGAGTCGAATCGGTTGCAGGCTGAATCCGATACCACGCAGAAGCACACTCCCTTCACTGATAAAGAGAGCACTGCGAGAGGGGCCAAGGTGCAAGAGTGGGCCGAGGAGCCGGGAAAGCATGCGGTCAAGTCGCATCTGAGTGGGGTTCTGGCGAAGGTATGCGTTGAGGAAGGTGGGACCGTTGTGGAGGGTCAAGAGCTGGCTGTGATCGAGGCGATGAAGATGGAGCATGTTGTTCGGGCGGATGCTGCGTGTGCGGGTGGGGTAGTGCACAAGGTGATTGTCCGTAAGGGAGCGGTAATCAACGCTTCAGACGTGCTGTTCGTCATCGACACTTCCAACCTCCAACCCCACTCTGCAAGCGCCGTTTCATCTTCCACGACCGCCATAGTCGAGAACACCGAAGACCCCTCCGTCGCTCGACCCGAGCTGCAGGAATTGCAACAGCGCCGCCACGTCGCATCCGACGCCGGCCGCACCTCTGCTGTCGCCAAACGTCACGCTCGAGGCTTCCGCACGGTCCGCGAGAACCTCGGCCTGCTGCTCGACGACCCAGACTCCTTCGTCGAGTACGGCGACCTGGCGCTGGCAGGGCAGAGGAAACGCTACACCCCGTCTGACCTTATCGCAAAAACAAGCGGCGACGGCATCATCACCGGCTTCGGCCGCATAAGCGGTCACACAGTGGGGTTTGCCATGGGAGACTACATGGTGCTTGCGGGCACGCAGGGGTACATCCACCATTTGAAGCTCGACCGTCTCTTGCTGGCAATCTTGTCGCATCCGGCACCGCTGGTGCTGTACGCGGAGGGTGGAGGTGGGCGGCCTGGGGATACGGATTACCCAATGGCGTCGGGGCTGCAGACGCCGAGCTTTGCGCTGATGGCGCAGGTGCGTGCACAGGGGGTTCCTGTGGTAGGCGTGGCGAACGGATATGTGTTTGCGGGCAATGCGGCGTTGCTGGGGATGTGTGATGTTGTGGTTGCTACGCGTGGGGGGAGCGCGAGCTTGGCTGGTGATGGGCAACAAGTGGGGAAGACGTCGATCGGGATGGGTGGCAAGGCGATGATCGAAGCGGGGGGGTTGGGGGTGGTGGAGTCGGAGGAGATTGGGCCTACGAGTGTGCATGCGGCTACGGGAGGGGTGGATATTGTGGTCGACGACGAAGATGCTGCTGCAGTGGTGGTGAGGAAGGTTGTTAGCTTTTTCACTCAGCCTCGAGTCGATGAGCGGCAGTGGTCCTACTCGCACGATGTTCAGCTGTTGCGCACCTGCTTGCCGTCTGTCGAAGAGAGACGCAGGGCTTTCGACATACGTCGTGTCATCACCCTGCTCGTGGACGATTCGTCCTTCGTCGAGCTTGCTCCGCACTGGGGCAGCGGCATGATCACCGGCTTCGCACGCATCCAGGGTCAAGCTGTAGCCATCCTCGCCAACGACTCCACCTCCCCGCTCGGAGGCGCCATCGACATGAATGCGGCACTCAAAGCGACGCGCCTGCTCAAACTGCTCACGCGCACGCGCGCAACACACCTCGTCAGCCTCTGCGACACACCCGGCTTCATGGTGGGGCCCAAGTTCGAACGATCCGCATCCGCCGGCGGGACCTTCCGCACGTTCGGCGAGTGGTTTACCGCCGTCGCCGAGTTCACGCAGACGGGCGGCCGTGTGGTGGGTGTGGTGCTGCGCCGAGCGTTCGGGCTGGGCGCACAGGCGATGCTGGGCGGCAGCACGCTGAGCAACTCGGTGTGCGCCTCGTGGCCTGCGGGGAGCTTCGGATCGATGAGTATAGAAGGCGCGGTGCAGTTGGGGATGAAGAAGCAGTTGGAGGCGATGGAGGATGAGGCGGAGAGGAGCAGGGTGGCGGGCAAGGTGGTGGAGGAGCTGTATATGGGGGGCAGGGCGATCAATGTGGCTAGTATGGCGGAGATTGATACCGTGTTGGATCCAGCTGAGACGCGGGATTGGTTGGGCAGGGTGCTTGGGGGGGTGTTGGGCGAGAGGAAGGCGGTGTTTAGGGTGTTGAGGGAGAAGGTGGGAGGTTCTCATTTGTAGAGAGACGTCGAGGCTCGAGTCTCATCATCATCAAAGATCTGGTTGGGTTGACATTGCAAGCTGAGATTGTTCTTGATTGGGATCGTGCGTAGCATGGCAAAGGGGCTGGTCAGCTTGGAGCGTGAGACCACGTGTTGGATAACACTGTAGAAGGCGAGCAGCTGTCAGTTTGTGGACGTGTCGCTGTCAAAGATGCACAGACACGTATCGAAAATTCTTCGCCGGCGCTTCCACGTCACCTTTCTCTTCAACCATCATCACTACTTGAAGAGCTGCCAGCTGATGCGTCTAGCTTGATCCTCGACCACCATGGCTGATCTATAGCCAGTCTCTGGGACACCGAAGACACGCTAGCATCAACACTCACTGCTGCGATCACGACCAGGCACAATTCGTGGGGTGTCACGTCCTCACCCCAGCGTCTGACTACAACATGGTCAATATTACGACGAAGCGGCGCCGAGCTGCAATCAGCACACTCACCTTCGCCACTGCTCTTCTACTCCTCCTCAGCCATGCCGTGCTCTGCTACACGCCCAACTCACCATACTACGGCGCAGGCCGGCGTATCGCCATGTCGTCGATCCGCACACTGACATTCTACGCCAACCGACGCACAGCCTACCGCCGCACGTCCGCACTGCCCCAACTCACGTGTGTCGGCAGCATGTGCTCGCGCTACCAGCCAGACGTGGTGCAATGCCAGGCGATGGGCGACGGGCAGTGGAAGTGCGCTGCCGACTTGCCGGGGTATATGCGGATGGGCAGGGTGGAGGTGAGCTGCGAAGGCTACGATTATGCGGACGACCCGTATGTGTTGAAGGACAGCTGTGCGTTGACGTATCATCTGCTGCCGAGCGGCAGGGGGCCGGACGATCCGTGGCGCAGTGCCAGGACAGGTGGGTGGGGGGAGAGGCTGGTTGAGGCGCTGTTTCAGGTTGTGTTCTGGGGAGTGCTGGCCGTGATTGTGGTTGGTTTTGTTAGAGCGGTACGCGGCAGTGTGCGAGATGGCGGAGGAAGAGCGGGTGGTGGCGGAGGCGGTTGGGGAGGAGGAGGGGGAGGAGGATGGTGGCCTGGCGGATCATATCCACCACCGCCACCATACACACCCAAACCCGAACCAGACTCTTCGCCCTCGTCATCTTGGAGACCCGGCTTCTGGACAGGTCTCGGGCTGGGCAGTCTCGCCGCCACTGCTGCCGCGTCTTCGCGTCGTCGCCAACCCGGCGTCGGAGGAGGATTCTACGATGCACCACATCATGGGTTCATGCACGATCCAGGGTTCAACTACGGCTTCGGTGGAGGACGCAGAAGGGGTTGGGAGGACGACGATCTCGGCGTAGGCTCAAGTTCAGGTGCGGGGTGGAGGGAAAGTACGGGTTTCGGCGGCACGCGAAACCGTTAAGATGCGATGGAAGTCTCTAGTGTGTTGATTGGCGACGAATCGATACATAAGTTGCATGCTGTATTATAAGGATGTATGTTGGTGTGGCCGAGATGTGTTGATGCGCTTTCTATGCTGATGTGGCGCCGGGCTGGCCCACGCGCGGCCTCTCTTGATGCTGAGCAATGCTAGACCTCCTCAACCTGTGAATCTCCTTCCTGGCCTTGCGGTAGTGAATGAACTGGCCGAGCACAATAAAGTCCAGAAACACTGTCCCCAGGCTCCCCACCAGCCAGGAGAAGCTCTCGACGAGATAATCGCGTTTGGTGCTCTTGAGAAGAATACTCGCGACATAGGTCAAGTTGCCCGCCACCGCAAAGACGAACAAAGCCAACGAAAGGCCTTCGCATTTTGTGGTGCGGTTCTTGAGGATCTGGGGGACACGCGAGGAGAGATAGAGGAGCGCCGAGAGCCAGCCGGCTACTTGGGCATCCCATCGCCATCCGACGGGCTCGTGAGGGGGAGCCGGCTGCGTGGAATCACCGTCATCGCTGCCGTAGTGGTGCTCGGCGACCCACCACGCTGCGACACCCGTAGCCACAACAAGGAGCGCGGCGAGCGTGTACATGATGATCTGTGTGCGGATCGAGGGTTCGTCGTCCTCGTCGCTTTTGGTGGAGAGACCGTCTTCGATGACGTTGCCATCCCCGATGAGGGGGGTACGCTCGTTGGCTTCGAGCGAGGCCGATATGGTGGAGATCTTGACACCGCGGTGGTAGTACTTTCGGTAGTACCAGTATTGGAAGATGAGAACGCAGTCGCATGCACAGTAGTAGAGAGCGAGGATGATCTGGGAGACGAGACGGGTGCAATCGAAGAGGGAAGCGTCAAGGATGTGATGTCAGTATTTGGAGCTCGACTCAGACAGTTGAAAGTGCGGGCCGTGTTGCTCACCATCGTCCAGAGGAGACCTTGGAACCAAGCGCCGGCGGCGTTGAGGGCATCACCTGCGAGCCAAATGATGACGAAGGTGATCGAGAGCCCTTCTGCGGACTTGGAGACGAAGTTTTGGTGCATTTGACTGAAAGAGGGCAAAACCTGGAAACGGAGGCGTGTAAGGGAGATGGTCGAGCAGAACAAACGTTAGAAAGAGGGATTTGGAGATGTAGAGAAACGTACGGCGAGTAGACAATTACCCAGCAAGCGATCCTGTGGGCATTGCAATCGGCGGTAGCAGAAGATGAGAGAAAGAAAGTGTAGTGCGACTTAGCTGGTTGTTGGCAGTGGCGAAAGCACGGCAGCGATAGGAATGAATGTTAACTTACGAAACCCTACTCAGCGCAAAAGAGAGAAGAGAAGGGCAGCAAGCGGTGGTAGGAGAGAAGCGGAACAACGTGGTCAGCAAGCAATACCAAAAGGAAATGCGACGAGATCGAAGAAGAACAACTTACCAGCCCATGATGGAGCTCCATTCCTCTCGGAGCTGTTTCTTGTGACCGACATCGTGGTGTTTGTGAGCGGATTTCTTGCTTGCCAAGGTGACCGAGTTGGGGTCGGGTATCGATGCGGAAGACGGTTGCGCGGTGGCCAAAGTGGCGAGAAGCAAGATCGAAGCTGCGAGCAGAAGCAGGCCAAGTGGTTTTGACGGGCGATATGAGCGCATTGTGTGGTGTGTTATGCGCTCGGCCTGAACGAAGAATTGCTGACTAGACTGCGCGATGTGGTGGTGATGGTGAGAGGGATGGAAGGAAGGGCTCGACCGAAGCGATCAGAGCAGCAGTCGCCGCCGATAAGCAAGTTGATCGGCGTCGTTCCATCTCAACTGTCAAATGCGAGTCAGAGCCAAACTGCAACGGAGAGCCAAAAACGATTTCGATTAAAAAAGACGAACTTGGCAAATTTCGTTCAAGGATGCTGCAGCTGCAGTTTTTTCTGTTTCCTCTTTCTCAGTTTGCAATCGTACAAGCAGAGTGGACTCGGGGTGGCGCTCTCTTACCATGTCTTGTTCTCCACACTTGCTCCCTCTCTCAAGGCAAAGAAACGCCGTCGGCCACCCTGACCTGCCGTTCCTCTCACGGCCTCATAAGCTGGAGGAGCGAGCATCTCTAGACAACTTGGCAGAGTCAGCTGGCGTGTGACTGCAGACCAACCGTCTAGACGGCCGGTCCGACAGAAGAAGAAGAAGCTTAACGCAATTGCTCGGATACAGCGACATCACGTCGTCGTGAGGCATGCTTGTTCAGCTGAGACAGCTTGCCTTTTTTCCCTATGAATTGTTACGCCGTCTCTTTGTGTTCTGCTGACAGCCCGCGGCCCTCCTTTTTGGCTCGGCTCTACTCGACAGATGACAGAGAAAGACGGACGGACGGCTTCCGGTTATCAATCCGAGCCACCTTATGTCCGGCTGACGTTCAGACGTGTCTATGTGTTGCAAAGGCATCATACTCGGATGTTTCTTTCCTTCCACTACCATTTGACCTTCAACCAAACCAACAACAGCTTACAACATGTCGGCTCCAACCGGAAAGTTCATCCTCTTGGCCACGTAGGTATCAGTTAGCTCAAATCCCTCCTTTGCCCTGCCAAACTCTTGATGTGACAGTGGCTGATCGATTCTCGTTTCGTCGCCGATACCGCGGTGTCTCTCCACAGCGTCCAGGCCAAGGGCGCTGCCGAGGCTGACAAGATCATCCAACTGCTCAAAAACGTGGCCGCACGCGCCAACTCGGACGAAGAGCCCGATTGCCATGGCTACACTCCCGCGCGCGGCCATGATGATCCTAACACCATAATTGTCTTTGGTGAGTCTTCCCTGCATCCTTTCCTCCTTAGCGTCCGCTTTCGTACTGAACCACCGCTCAGGGCAAAACAACTACAGAGCAATACGACAACAAGGGTAGCAACGTTGCTCTGCAGAAACACGCAATTGGCGAGGATTACCAGGCGCTCATGGCCCAGGCCAAGGATCTCACCAACTCGATTGACATCAAATTCTTTGACTATGTGTGAGACCCTTCACTGTGTCTGCATGCAGCGCCGCAAGTATCCCGTAGCAATGCCGAATATGCCTCTTCTTTACCGAGTGTGGCTGCCGAGTGACAAGCCCAAAGATTTGGTCGTGCAACGAGCCTTGTGCGGGGAAGTGACGCTACCGATTTTCGAGCGGAATTTGTCAAAGCGCGGCGGGTTTCAATCGGGAGAGGATTCATCGGGAATAGGTCGGCGTCAAAGGTCAACAACTGACCTGACACTGCCCAGCCTTTTGTAGATGTTTTTCGTTGCTCGTCGCGAGTAGAGATATTAAAATTACCGTTCAGACGGCCGAGTCAGCCACAGCATTGTCGTGTTGAGCAAAGCATCGGGCAGACCGGGTTGAGTCGAGTCGAGCTCTTGAAAAAAATATGATTCGCTGTGAGAGTGCTCTGCTGCTGCTCTTGGCTTGCGTTGCGCTGAGTTGCGCTGCGCTGCTCAAGTCATCATCAGCAGCGTCATTTTCGTCACCCTTCCTTTGCCATCAACACCACCTCTCTTTCACCACCATCGACCATTCCATGTCCCGCGCACCACATGCTCCTGTCATGTGCCTCATCATTGCCATCTGATCTGTAGCTTCGACCCAGCATATTGGAGCTATCCTCTCAACATCATCACAAGACAGCAGTCCACTGTGTTTCATCTGCAGTCACCCGGCCTAGACCTCCTCATAAGCAGCACGGTCTGTCCGTGTACATATCACCATGTCTGACAGCAACACATCATCGCAGCAGTACGCCACCCCCGTCAAGGTGATGCGGTCCCAGACCTGGGACGAGTCCGACTCGCATAGCCTCGCCGTCGCGTCCCCATCTACGCCTGCCTCCAAATCCACCTCGATGAACGGTGGCGATCTCTTCCTGTCCAAGCAGCGCGAGATTAACCAGCTTCGTGCGCAGCAGGATGCACAGCAGGTGTTTGCTCAGCACCAGTCCGAGTTCGAGGACTCGCGCGACAAGCTGCTTGGAGCCATTGACAACACCAGCCGCCTCCTTGCCGACCTGCGCGATTTCAACAAGAACAAGCGATTGATCCACTACGCCGCGGCTGACGACAACAACAACACCGCTCACAAGGACAGCTCGTCGCGTCAGCAGCTGCCTCTGCACAGGCGCTCCCAGTCCAATTTCCCCGTACACAGCCTCGAGGAAGCAGATGCCGATCTCAACTCGTCCTCGGTCGACAGCGCACACAGGACCAAGCCTCCCGCCTTTGTGCGCTTGAACACTGTAGGCGGCCATGTCAGCCTGCCCAGCACCCCGGCACGTCACGTCTCATCCTCGTCGTTATTGAGTCAAGACGACACCGAGTCGGACGAGTCGACCGACATGTCGGTGCTCAAACTCGACCTTCGCGTCGGCTCGGTGGCTGCCAATCCTCAGGCGCTCGTGCGTTCGTTGGAGCGCTCTTCCGTGGCACAGCTTCTTGACGGCAGAATGGAAAAATCCGAGCGCCACCTTGACAACCTCAAGCAGCGTCTCTCGGATACCCAGTCCAAGGTGCTTGTCACCGGTGATCTCAACGCCGGCAAGTCCACCTTTGTCAATGCGCTACTCCGCCGTCCTCTCATGCCCACCGATCAGCAGCCTTGCACCACCGTCTTCTGTGAGGTGCTGGACGCTTCCCAACTGAACAGCAACGTTGAAGAGGTTCACATGCTCAAGCCGGGCGTCAAGTACTCCTCCGAGGACGACTCGACATTCACGCGCCACACGCTCGAGGAAGTCGAGCAGATCGTTGCTGAGGCCGAGGAGGTATCGCCCGAGGACGCTCCCATCCTCAAATGTTACGCCCACGACACGCGCGCCACCCAGGACTCGCTGCTCAAGAACGGCATCGTCGACATTGCGCTCATCGACGCTCCTGGCCTCAACCGTGACAGTCTCAAGACCACCGCGCTCTTTGCCCGCCAAGAAGAGATCGATGTCGTCGTCTTTGTGGTGAGTGCGGAAAACCACTTCACCCTCTCAGCAAAGGAATTCCTCTGGAATGCTTCGCACGACAAGGCGTTCGTGTTCATCGTCGTCAACAAGTTTGAGTCGATCAAGAACAAGGACAAGTGCCGTAAGCTCGTGCTGGACCAGATCCGCCAGCTCAGCCCGCGCACATACGAAGATGCCGCCAACCTGGTCCACTTTGTCGACTCGCAGGCCGTGTTTGGTGACGACGGCGACCTGGAAGCGCCTGCAGCACCCGACACGCCATCGGAAGAACTGGGTCAGAAGGTGCAGGGCGCTGAGCTGGTCGAGAATCGCAGCTCGGAAAGCTTGCAAGCGTTTGCACGCCTCGAAGCGGCGCTGCGCGACTTTGTGCTGCTCAAGCGCGCCAAGTCGAAGCTGCTGCCCTCCAAGACGTACATGCTGCGTCTGTTGTCCGACATCACGTTCCTCGCCAAGATCAACACGCAAGTGGCGCAGATCGAGCTGGCCGAGGCGACCAGGGCGCTCGAGGTGGCACGTCCCGAGCTTGCGCGTTGCCAGGCATCGCAGCAGAAGCTCGAGACGGTGGTCGAAGGCGAAGAGGATCAAGCCGTCACCGCAGTCATGCAGGAGGCTCAGCGCAAGCTGGTCTCTGCCATCGAGCTGATCGGAAACGGTAAGCCCGCTACGGATGCAGTGCATCTGCCGGCGTACCCGGGCCTGTTCAACGTGTGGGAGTATGCGCAAGAAGTGCGACACGCGTTGACGTCTTCGCTCGAGCTCGCACTGCGTTCGGTCGAGGACACGGCGCGCGGTACCGCCTCGCAGGCTGTGGACCGCGTGCAGAAGCTCGGGCTGGCGCATCTTCCCGATAACGATGCTGAGAAGCGCCAGAGGATCTTCAACCCAGATGTGATGTTTGCCAAGCGGCGCGCGATGCCCGGGCTGGTGGGGCTTGGGCTGGGTGCTCAGGTGGTCGAGGTGCAGGCGTCCGACTTCTTCGACGCCTACCACCACTTCACGGTGGTGACGGGCGGCAGTCTGTCGAACGACAAGAACGGTAAGAAGGACACGAGCAGCGACGACGAGTTGAGCCTAGTGTCTTCGGTGTCGTTGGGGTTGGGCGCGCTAACACTGATGGGTGGCAAGGCGCTGGGAGCCAAGACGGCGGTGGACGCATTGGTGCGCCTGTCGGACTTGGTGGGCAATCCTACGGCTCGTCGATGGGCTGGACCGGTGTTTGCGGTGGTCTCGACGGGTCTTGTGGTGTACTTCATCTATGACCTGCCGAACAGCGTGCCTCGCAACATCGGGCGCAGCATCAAGTCTGGGCTGCAGTCGGGCACGCTGCTGCGATCCAACACGACGGCGAGCGATGCGCTGACGAGCTTGTCGTCGTCCTCGGACCAAGACCAAGAGGCGTCGTTCGCCGCTGTGCACTCTGCGCGCGTGGGACGCGAGACACGCAAGGTGCTACGTCTTGCCTCGTGGGATCTACAGGAACGCTTCCGAGTGGCGATTGCGCAGCGCCGGGCCGAAGTGGAGAAGCAGGAGGCCAAGCAGGCGTCGGCCAACCTTGCGATTGACTGGTTCGACAAGACGACGTCGAGGGTGACTGGCATTCGGGGTGAGGTGGACGAGGTCAAGGGTCTCGAAGCGTGAGCCACCAGTGTTTTGTTGCTGCTAGCTCCATACTCGTTGTGTCCGCTCCATTGCGCTTGTAACTTATAGTAGTCGTCGTCGTCGTCCGTTGTTGTTGCTCTTGTATTTCTGTTAGTCTTGTTTCTATGTAGTGTTCCGTCTTCCTTTCTTTGCAGAAATGTCATATGCTTCGAAGTATCGAATAAATCCGCGGAAAAAGGTTGAGGTGCGGTGCGGGTAATTGTGTCCCGGCTGCCAAGACAAGAGCAAGAAGCGGCTGTGGCTTTTTGGAAAGAAAAAGGGCAAGGAGAGCGCGTTTGTGTTGCTTTGCAAAGCCTAAAATGAAATACTGTATTTGGAATGAGGGCGCCGGGTCCTCCGTCACGAGTCCCTGAGAAATGCGCTTTCACTCGAATGTCAAGGACAAGACAAGCTAAGCTCGAGGTTCGGTCACCGCCATCATCGCCACCACCATTACGATCACCCGATGGAACAGCACGTGCTCCCACGACAATGAGCCGCATCTCTGCTGCTACCGCCAATGCGGCTCCTAAAGGTGTTCTCGGTGCAGTCGACCAAGTCACTGTTCCTCCCCCTGATCCACAGCTTGCATCGTCCCTAGGACAGCCTTCGACCCGTCTCGGGCCACATATGGATCCGGACGCTGCAGTTGCTCAGCAAGCAATCCTCAGTGATCCACAGCCTGCTCACGACATCGAAGGCCACGGCGACCATGACGAGGAGCATCCTCGCAATCCCGAGCCCGAATCCGCTTCGTCTGCAGCCAAACAACAATCCGATCATGTCAACATCGACATGGACCCATCAAGGCGTACGCTCGCTTCCACCTCCAGTCCTCACTCCGAAGATTGCGATGCAGACAGCACCTCTTCCACAGGATCTCCGAGGCAGAGCGATGAAAAGAACAGCGACTCCACTACCAAATCCAAACGCAGCTCCAGCAAAACCAAGAAGAGGAATGTCGACGATGGCACCGTCGACCGTGTCGGCTTCAAGCAGCTCTACCGCTACGCCACCGTCTGGGATCACGTCTTCAACCTTGTCGGTCTCATCGCCGCCGCTGCTGCCGGTGCTGTTCAGCCGCTCATGACCATCGTCTTTGGCAGCCTCACCACCGCCTTCCTCGAATATTCCAATGCGCTCCTCTTTGGCGGCGACATCCCCGCTGCCCGCGACCACCTCAACCACGAGATCGTCCACGGCGTCCTCTTTCTCGTCTACATCGGCATTGCCATGTTCGCCGCCACCTACATCTACTCGGCCGCATGGGTCTACACGGGCCAGATCATCACCCGTCGCATCCGTGAACACTACCTCCAGGCCATCCTGCGTCAAGACATTGCCTACTTTGATGTTGTAGGAGCTGGAGAGATCACCACCCGCATTCAGAGCGATATCCAGCTCATCCAAGAAGGCATCAGCGACAAGATTCCCATGTCCGTCATGTTCATCAGCGCCTTTGTCACCGGTTTCATCGTCGCCTACGTCAAGTCGTGGCAGCTCGCTCTGGCGCTCAGCTCCATGATTCCTTGTATTATCATCGCCGGTGCCCTCATGAACGCTGTCACCGCAAAACTTCAACAGGCCGAACTCGACCGTGTCTCCAAGGCAGCTTCCATCGCAGAAGAGGCGCTCGCCACCTTGCGCACAGCAAAAGCCTTTGGGATCGAAGACAACCTTGTCGAGCTCTACGACGAAAGCAATCGCGAGGCCACCCGCTTCGGCATCAAGCGCTCGCTCTTCCAAGGCATCGGCATGGGTGTCTTCTTCTTTGTCATTTACAGTGGCTATGCGCTCGCCTTCTATTTTGGCGCCAAGCTGCTCGCCAGCGGTCACATCGCCTCGGGCACCGTGATGAACGTCATCCTGGCCATCCTCATCGGTGCCTTTTCCATGGCCATGATGGCGCCCAACATGCAGGCCCTCTCGTACGCCTTTGCTGCGGGAGCCAAAGTGTTTGAGACCATCGACCGCGTCCCGCCCATCGACAGCTCCGATCCGAGTGGATTACGCCCTGACCTGTGCGAGGGCAAGCTCGAGTTCAGGGATATTGACTTCAGCTATCCTGCGCGCCCCGACGTGCCTGTGCTCGAAGCCTTCTCGCTCGAGGTGCCCGCTGGTAAAGTGACAGCGCTCGTTGGTGCCTCTGGTTCAGGTAAGAGTACCATCGTATCACTTGTCGAGCGATTTTACGATCCGGATGGCGGTGCCGCTTTCCTCGACGGCGTCGATCTGCGCGATCTCAACCTCAAGTGGCTTCGAACCCAGATCGGGCTTGTGAGCCAGGAGCCTACGCTGTTCTCCACCAGCATCCGCGCCAACATCGCGCATGGACTCATCAACACGCCTTTGCAGCATGCTTCCGATCAAGACAAAGAAAAGCTCATCATCGATGCGGCCAAGATGGCCAATGCGCACGGATTCATCTCGCAGCTGCCCCAGGGTTACGATACCATGGTGGGCGAGCGAGGGTTCTTACTGTCTGGTGGTCAGAAGCAGCGCATCGCTATTGCGCGAGCCGTCGTCAAGGACCCCAAGATCTTGCTGCTGGATGAAGCCACTTCGGCGCTCGATACGCAGTCGGAAGCCGTGGTGCAAGACGCATTGGAGCAAGCAAGCCAGAATAGGACCACTATCACCATCGCCCACCGGCTGTCGACCATCAAGAACGCCGACAAGATCGTCGTCATGGGCAAAGGCGTCATTCTCGAGACGGGCAAACACGACGAACTCATCGCACTCAACGGCGCGTATGCCCAGCTCGTGGATGCGCAAAAGATCCGTGCCAAGGTCGCCAGCAACGTCAACGAGCAAGGTCCCCTTGACGATGATGTGGGCGACAGCGACAAGCCGGCCAAGTTCGTTGCTTCCATCCTCAAAGCAGCCGTGGCCACCACGGACACGGAGAAGGCCGCGCTGAGGCACGAGGCCACAGCCGAGATGCCTGCTGGCCTCGAAAAGAGCGCCACGCGACAGAGTGTGGCGAGCGCCATTCTTCAACGACGCCAGCGCGAGCAGGACGCGAAAGACCAGGAAAACGAAAAGATCCCCAGCATTTTCTATCTGCTGTACCGTCTCGCCAAGATCAACCGCGACCACGTGCTGACGCTGTACGTGCCCGGCGTGATCGCGTCCGTCTGCTCCGGCGCTGCTTACCCGTGCTTCTCGATCCTGTTCGGCCATGCGCTGCAGAACTTCTCGCTGTGCAGTGCCATCGGCGGCGGGCCGTGTCCCGAGCCGGCGCGCAGCCATATGCTGCACGACGCCAACCGCTGGGCACTTTACTTCTTTGTCATCGCCATTCTGTGCACGCTCGCCATCTCGATCCAGACGTACACGCTCATGAACGCCTCCTCCGTGCTCATGGAGCGCATCCGGCGCATGTCGCTCTTCGCCTACCTCCGCGCAGACGTCAGCTACCACGACGAGGACGCGCACTCCTCCGGCTCGCTCAGCAACTCGTTGGCGGACAACGCTCAGAAAATCAACGGACTCGTGGGCGTGACGCTGGGGACGATCATCCAGTCGATCTCGACGCTGGTGACGGGCGCGATCATTGCGTTGGCGAACGGGTGGAAGCTGTCGCTGGTGGTGATCGCGTGTATACCGTTGACGTTGTCCGCGGGGTTTGTGCGGTTGCAACTGGTGGTGTTAAAAGATGCGCGCATCAAGAAGGCGTATGAGGCGTCGGCGGCGCGGGCGTGCGAGGCGGCGGGAGCGATGCGGGTCGTGGCGTCGCTGACTAGGGAGGAGGATTGTCTCGAGATTTATAGGCGGGAGTTGGATGCGCCGAGCGAGATTTCCCGCAACACGGCGTTCTACGGCAATTTCCTGTATGCTGTCTCGCAGGCGCTGCAGTTCTGGATTATCGGTCTTGGGTTCTGGTACGGCTCGCACCTGCTCATCAGGGGCGAGTACACGTCGGGCCAGTACTTCACCATTCTCACCGCCGTGGTGTTTGGGTCGATCCAGGCGTCCAACGCATTCTCCTTCGTACCGGACATCTCCAACGCCAAAACAGCGGCGTGGGATAGCATAAAGTTGCTCGACATGGTGCCAGAGATCGATGTGACGAGCGACGAGGGGGAGGTGTTGACGCAGGTGCAAGGACACGTGAAGCTGGAGAACGTGCATTTCCGGTACCCGACGCGGCCGGGGGTGCGGGTGTTGGGCGGGCTGGATATCGAGGTGAAGCCAGGCACGTACGTTGCGCTGGTCGGTGCGTCCGGGTGTGGGAAGAGTACGACGATCCAGCTGATCCAGCGGTTCTACGACACGCTGTCCGGGAGGGTGACGATCGACGGGCGGGATATTTCGACGCTCAACCTGCGCGAGGTGCGCAAACACATGGCGCTGGTCTCGCAGGAACCGACGCTGTACGATGGGAGTATCGAATTCAATATCCGCCTGGGCGCGTTGGAGGATGCGGACAAGATGAGCATGGACGACCTGCGCGCCGCCGCTGCGTCGGCCAACATTCTTGCGTTTATCGAGTCGTTACCGGACAAATGGGAGACGCAGGTCGGCGGGAAAGGTACGCAGCTGTCAGGCGGACAGAAGCAGCGTATTGCCATTGCGAGGGCGCTGATTCGCAACCCGAGGATTCTGCTGCTGGACGAAGCAACGTCCGCCCTCGACTCGGATAGCGAGAAGGTTGTCCAGGAGGCATTGGATAAGGCTGCCGCGGGTAGGACGACGATTGCCATCGCACATCGGTTGAGTACGATCAGCAGGGCGGATATGATCTACTGTCTCAAGGATGGCAAGGTCGCGGAGTGCGGGGAGCACAAGGAGCTGTTGGCGTTGAATGGGATTTATGCAGATCTCGTGCGCATGCAGGAGTTGCAGAAGGACGAGTGAAAACTGTGGCGATATCAGCACAACCCAAGCGGAAGAGGCTCTTTTCTTTTTGTCTCAGCATCACACACACGATCCGTCGAGATTACGAGAACATGATAGAATTTCTTTTGCAGCGAAAACAGTGACCGCAACGAGCCGGTCACACATCTTGAAAAACCTCGATGCAGCGCCAGTCAGTCAACCCCCTCCCCCTACCACTCGGTTCCAGCAACCTTGTTCGCCAGGTCCTTGGCCTTGTCCACCACCGCCTCAATCTTGCCGCCGGCCTTGACATACCCAAACCCATCGAGCCAGGGCGTGTCCCTGCTCCTCTTTGCCTCAAACTCTGCGATCTGTGCATCCTTCTGCAGTGTGAGCGCGATATCGTCGAGCCCATTGAGCAGGCAGTGGCGCGTAAACGCGGGCGTTTCAAACGCAAACTTCTCCTTCCCATCCGCTGTCACCACGACGCTGTTCTCCAGATCCACGGTGATCTCCTTGCCCGCTTTGGCGTCGAGGGTGAGCCTCTCGATCTGCGGTTTCGTGAGCGTGACGGGTAGCTGACCGTTCTTGGTCAGGTTGTTACGGAAAATGTCGCCAAAGGATTCGGCGATCACGGCACGGATACCAAAGTCGAGCAGAGACCAGGCGGCGTGCTCACGCGACGATCCACATCCGAAGTTGGGTCCGGTGACAACGAGGATCTTGCTCTGATCGTAAGGCGCCTGGTTGAGCACGAACGACGGATCGGGCTCGCCCGTTTTGGCGTCGTAGCGGATGGGCCAGAAGAGCGCCGACCCGAGCCCCGTGCGTTTGATCGTCTTGAGGAACTGCTTGGGGATGATGAGGTCCGTGTCGACGTTCGAGCGTTCGAGCGGCGCAGCGATGCCCTTGAGCACGGTGAACTTCTCCATGCCTGCGCCGGCGGTGGAGATCTGCGAAGGAGGCACGTCGCGGATCGCGTCTTCGTCCGTCTGCACATTGACCGGCGAGGGAGCAGGCGTGGCATCGACGAGGTACGACTTGGCGTCCGAAACCTGGATCTCAAATGCAGGCTTGCTCGCCTCGCTACCCACCTTTGCCGCCGAGTCACCCACCACCTTGCGCACATCCGTCAGGTAACCCGTGACAGCACACGCGGCAGCCATCGCCGGCGACATGAGGTGCGTTCGCCCACCCGCGCCCTGACGACCCTCGAAGTTGCGGTTCGAGGTCGAAGCGCATCGTTCACCAGGCGCCAACTGATCCGGGTTCATACCAAGACACATGGAGCAGCCGGCTTCGCGCCAGTCGAAACCCGCGGCTTGGAAGATCTTGTCGAGACCTTCAGCTTCAGCCTGCTTTTTGACAAGACCGGAGCCGGGTACGAGCATGCAGTAGAGGCCCTGGGCGACTTTGCGGCCGTGGAGGACACGGGCAGCGGCGCGCAGGTCCTCGATACGCGCGTTGGTGCAGGACCCGATAAACACTTTGTCGATCTTGATCTTTTCCATGGGCGTGTTGGGCTCGAGGCCCATGTACTCGAGTGCGCGCGTCCAGGCCTTGGCCTCGGCGTCGTTCTTGGCGTTCTTGGGGTCGGGGACGGCGCCGGTGATGGCGACGACGTCCTGTGGCGAGGTGCCCCAGGTAACGGTGGGTGGGATGTCCTTGGCGTCGATCTTGATGACCGTGTCGTACTGCGCACCTTCGTCGGAGGGGAGAGACTTCCAGTAGGCGAGAGCCTGGTCCCATGCCTGTCCCGGCTTAGGGGCGAGCGGGCGGCCCTTGATGTACTCGTACGTCGTCTCGTCCGGAGCGATGAGACCGGCACGAGCACCGGCCTCGATGGACATGTTGCAGATCGACATGCGCGCCTCCATGGAGAGCGAGCGGATGGTGGAGCCGGCGTACTCGATGACATGGCCCGTGCCACCGGCGGTGCCGATCAAACCGATGATGTGCAGGATAATGTCTTTGGAGGTGACACCTTCGGACAGCTCACCGTCAACCTGGATGAGCATATTCTTGGCGCGCTTCTGGAGTAGCGTCTGCGTAGCCAGCACGTGTTCGACCTCCGAAGTGCCGATACCAAAGGCAAGCGAGCCAAATGCACCGTGCGTGGAAGTGTGCGAGTCACCACACACCACCGTGGTACCTGGCAGAGTGAAGCCCTGTTCGGGCCCGACAATGTGCACGATACCCTGACGGTTGTCGGAAAGGCCAAAGAAGGTGAGGCCGAACGCCTTGACGTTTTCTTCGAGCGTCAGGCACTGGGTTCGCGAATCAGCCTGCTCGACAAACGACTTGGTGTCCTTGTAGGATTTGCGCGAGACGGTGGGGATGTTGTGGTCGACGGTGGCGAGCGTGCAGTCGGTGCGGCGCACTTTGCGGTTGGCATTGCGCAGGCCCTCGAATGCTTGCGGGGACGTGACCTCGTGGACGAGGTGGCGGTCGATGTAGATGAGGCAAGTGCCGTCGGCTTCCTCGTGAACGAGGTGCGAGTCAAAGATTTTCTGGTAGAGCGTTTTAGGTGCCATCTTTGCGGAAGCGAAGAGGGGCGATGGGGGAGGATGATGATGGTTTTGAGGAGACCTCTTTTTGAATCTTTCTCAACGTCGGAGTGTGTCCAGCGGCCCGCCACACCGACTCGCACGCTCAAACACTGACGCCGCGCCTTTCAAACGAGATTTCCCATTTCTTCTGGAATCTGTTTTAGGACTCAACCGGAAATGCGTACGAAAATACGCACGCACCCTTCTCTCCCTTCGAAAGCATGGGCTTTTCAGTGGCTCGAGCCCACACAACCAACGCCATTGAGACCCACTCACACAGCCACCACACTCACCCACCACACTCACCCACACTTTTGGCTCGAAAGCTCAAATCTACTTTGAAGCATGAGCCTACCTACTAAAGTCACCGACGTTTGCAGACACGTTCGGACCGCGAAACAGTCTAACAAATGCGTCAAAAATGCGGTTTTCAGTGCAGTATCGAGTCACCCAGAAGCGAAGAATCGAAAATGCGCGGAAAATAGCAGTGCAGCCACGTCCCCGCACTGTGGTCGAGCGAGCGAGGGCCAATCAAAAGTGCTGCAGTTGTAAGATGAGGCACGGCGCGGCGCTGTGGTGGGCTGCGAGTCGTCATTGTGCGCTGCACTCGAAATATCGGTCCTCTTCGGGCGAAAAACCTTTTTTCTTCCTTTCCCCACTCGTAACGCTGGATACAGCGCTGCTGTCAGAAATGCCGCGCTACGTGACAGCGGGAACTTCGTTGAGCTACATCGTGTCGCTGTTTGGAGATTGACTCATACAGTATAGACGATGTCGAGATGTTTGGTGTGTGATGACTCGCATGGCTCGCATCTGGCTGACTCGGTATCGCCGAGTGCGCCCGACGATGTCAAGCAAGAGGATGCCCAGGCGTTGCTTTTATACGGCATGTCTCCAAGGTGGCTCCATTATAATGTACATTCCGAGTAACAGCGAGTGATCCGATCAGGAAGAACCATTACCTAGCTGCGGCTTCTCAGAAGCTTGTCAGTTCTCAGTCTGGTGTTGGTGATCTCGGCTTGCCAGACGAGGGTGCAGCCTCGAGCAAGTCAACGACAGCTTCACTGACTACCACCGCCATACGGCGGATGCACGCCATATGGACTCTCTTGGCCCGTCGGAGGAGGATACCCCGGCGAAGGCGGCTGACTAGACCTATAGCCTTGTTGCTGCCCCATCATGGACGCTGATCCCCCTTGCATCATCGACGCCACGTAGCCCTCCGGTGCGCTGTAGTGTGTCGACATGCGTAGTTGCGGTATCTCGAGAGGAGACACCGGTTGGCCGGGGGATGTGCTGCTCATTGAGGCCATTGCATGTCTGTCCTGCTGCTGCGGTCCTTCTGTGGCGTATGAAGGGGCGTAGCCGTAGCCAGTGCTCGGAGTTAGCACGCTCGGAGGTAGCACGGCGGATCCAGGTGCCGAGGAGCGATACATGACCGACGAGGGCACGCGTGTGGCGAAGAGTGTACTGGCTGACTCGGCCGGGCTGTACGCTGTCGACCCGGACATAGCCAGCGGCGTGCCCGCTTCGCTGCCGTCCGAATAGTGACCTTGGTATCGTCTTCGTCCTTGAGTAAAGTAGTCGCTACTCTCACCCGTCATGCCGGACGGCGAGACTGCAGAGCCATAATCTGACAATCCGGGCGAGATCATCATCGGCGTCCCCTGCATGGACGCGGGCTGGCTGTATCCGCTTTGTCCCTGGAATGGCTGGTGTGTTGCCGCACGCGTTCTCCCAGCTACGGCAGTGGTCGTGAAGGAGCTCGCACCGCTGCTTCCTGCGTTTCCCCGAGGCATGTGACTTTGAGGATCATACATCATCGATGTCGGTTCTGCTGCGGGTACAACTAGCGTTCCTGCCCTCTCTTCCATCTGTATCCGGTCGAGCAAGGCTTTGATGCCCTTGTCTGAACCTGAACCAACCCCTGCCATTGCCTCTCCTCCAGTCATCCTTCCTTCGTCCGCACTACGCCACAGCTTCGCAACCTCGCTCGCCAGCCTCTGTTCCGCAGAGATAAGCGCCGCCCAATTCGGGCGTTGTCGTAAGAACACACGCAGAATAGCGTCCATGTTATGCACATCCGCATCCGACACTTTTTGTCCAGCCATCTGTTGCTGCCATGCCGTCGCCGAACTACCTTGCTCGCCACCCGTCGATCTGGATGAACGAACGAGTGCACCTAACGCAAAGCAAGCGTACTGCTCCAGCTCATGTACTTGGACGATCTCGCGTTTTCGTAGCCTAGCTTTCGACTCTTGCTTCTGCTTGTTGCGCAGAGAGACGGACCAGTTGGACTCTTGGACGCAGCGTCCCATCGAACCCGACGCAGCTACTCCGCTCGCACCCTCGAGCATGTCCTCAGATGTTTGGCTGTCGCGTCCGTCCAGCCGCATCGCAGGCATCGGCACAGAGCCGACGTGCACCGCCATGTCAGCAAGCACACTGGTGAGCGCCTCCCGCTGCTGCATCACCCGGCGGTGATACGCCTTCATCTTGTCGCGGTTCTGCTCGGCACGCGTGCGCTTGCGCGAATCCGGATCCGACGTCGACGTCATTGGCAGCACGCCTCCTGTCCGCGATCCATACGCACTCTGGTCCATATACGGATGAGGCCCTTCTTGAGGCGACATGAGCGAGCCGGGAGGAAACACCGTGGTGGGCGTGGACGGAAGCGAGCTGAAGTACGACACCGCCGAATTGCTGTGTGCTCGCCCCGGGTGAGCGGGCACGGCTTCGTTCGGCGTCATCATGTTGCCCTCTACAGATGCGGATCGGACAGCAACGCCTCTCGACGACCAGCCCTTCGGCTGTGACGGCGGACGCAAGACCAAGCTCGCCGAGTCCATGTCCGGCGCATCCTTGGGCCCTTCGCTGGCATCTGTGCCGCTTCGTAACTGCCGCTCTGAATCAGAAGACGGCACCGATGTGCCTGCTGAGACGCCACTGCTCATTGCAACGGAGTGACCTGGCGTGGCCGTAGCGATGGATGCGGGCATGGAAGCTGAAATGCTCGATGTCGAAGCCGAGATCGTAAGGTGCGAGTCGATCAGGCTGATCACCTTTTCGAGTGGAACATCGCACCGAATCGCAGGGTCGATGCCAGCGATAAAGAGATTATTGCTGCGTTTGAGCTCTACAGGCACAACCGCGACCATTAATGGCCTGCTTCGTCCCAATTCTGGCTGCTGCGCAGCGTTACATTCTGTGATGCTCCCGATGAGAGTGCCGCGCGTCGGTGTGGACGGGGCTGGCTCGTTGATCGAAGAGTGGGAGGGGGAAGCCCTCGCTTTGTCGTGCTGGCGTGTCGTTTGAATCGATGTGGTTTCCGTACTGCGAGTTTGCGAACCCGTGCCGACGATGAAAGGCGACCACAGTTGCTGTGGACGAGCTGCAGCGCAGCGACGAATGTGGACACCAAAGTTGGGAAAGAGGTTCTGGAAGATCTGCACCTGGTAGTCGAAACTCTGGAACAGTTGCGGCATCGACATGGAATGCGCCTGTCCCACGAGAAGTGGCATGACGCAGCTGTGCACTCCAAGTCGATCGCATACCCTCCTCTCATTTACGAAGAAACGGATCGAATCTCGCCGGAATGTGGTGAAGCTCTGATGCCATGTGTGCTGCGCCCTCACTTCCTCCACGGACGGCTGATTTTGAACAAGTCGATGAACGGCAAAGTCGGCATTGGCAACGGCGGCAGTCGTGATCATCGAGACGAAAAAGTCGTCCAGAGGCCGGTTGCGATTGGCTGGCATACCGTGTGCTTCGAGCAGCACCTGTTCGAACAGCTTTCGCTCGTAGTACTCGGCCATGTTGACAAAGTCTCCTGGCGATGTCGGTAAGCCTCGATGCCCCACCATCTGCGGCCAATGGCTCGTGTCGATGCGAGGCATTCCCAGTACCACCCATTCGTCGTGCATACGTCGAAAGCTGAGTCCATACGTTCGCACGTCCATGTACGACTTTACGTCAACATTCCGGAAGCATGGGTAATAGATCTGATGGGCCATCGACGTATCGAACGAGCTTCCATCTTGCAGTTTGGACAACGCTTTGGCCGAGATTGAGTCCTCCTTGGCCATGTTCCTCCGGTCGGAAGACGAAGATGAAGCCGGAGGTTTGGCGCCTGCCCCACGCATGGCGATCCCGGATGCCAATTTTGGCGGAAGCAAGGGGATCCAGTGTCAAATTCCTCCCACCTCTTGGAAAAGGATGCTGTGGATGATGTCTTTCGTGGTCAGAAAGAGATCAATTCTCGGCTTCCGTCGAATTGAGTAGAAACGAGGTGGACGGATAGAGAGCCTCGAGTCGGCGACTGAATGGATCGTTAGGTGTGATCAGCATTTGTTTGCCGTGCATGTATATTCGAGGCCGATGAGGTGTGGTCGAGCAGAATGATCGATGGCTGCTTAATTGTTGGGGGCACGTTTGAGGAAGTCGTTTTCGAACATCCCTGAAAGCCAAGGCCGGTCTGAGTGTCTTTGACTGATCGGAAACGTCCAACAGACGGCAGCGTGGGATTGGTGTCCTGTGCGTTGGCTTTAGATGGCACGAAGACGCTAGATGGCTCCGCTGTCAGCAGACGTGATCGATATATCGTTTTAGTCGTAGCTGCGTCCTCAGCGTGGTCACTTTGGCGGTATGGTGGACTCTCCAGGACGACGGTCAGAATCCTAGCCGAACGGAAGGACAGCGTAGGCTTCTAATGTGAAGAGGAGCTGGAAGCAGGTTGCCACAGCAAACCTTCTCTGAGAATCGAGCAGGTATATAACGGAGTGATGAGGTGGTATAGAGATGGAGGAAGGCCGAAGATGTATACCTTCGGAGCGGCGACTAGTCCTTCCGGCAGTGTGCATGCAAACAAAAGCCTGCAGAATGACGAAAGGATAAGTGTCAAGGCAACCGGAACAGTTCTACACGAACCAAGTCCAAAGGCGATGACGAGGCGGAAGAAGTGGAAGAAGCGCAAGCCTAGATCGTACAGCAAGTCGAGGAATGGGGTCGAGGGAGACAAGAAGGGCGGGAGGTCGGCGGGAGAGGGGTTGAAAAGGCATTGGCTAATGTATGATTTGGGTGAGGACGTTCGATGGTAAGGGGAATATCATGCATGATTTTCCTATGCGAGTCGAGTGGATTGCAGCGGCAGCAGCAGCGGAGCCAACGACAAATGAAAGACTGCGGGAAGAGATGAAAGCTGAAAGCAACGACGGGAAAAAGCGAAGCCAAAGACGTTGTGTGTGACAACGCAGTGCAGATGTCAAAAGGGAACGGAGACGAGGTCGGTGCCGATAGTCGGGACAAGACACAAAGAGACAATCTGAAGTAACAATGGGTTCAGGTACACGAGCAGCTTGAAACGAGGGGTGACGGAACCTGGTCTGCATGAGCAGCGCAACGTCGAGCAGGCAAAGTCGCCGAGACCAACGGAAGTGGCGTGGTCAGACAGCATGCGGATGTGTGTCTAGGATAAAACTTCAAGGTGAGCTTCGACGGGAGCAGACGTCAAATGTCAACAACACACACCGGGATGCGCAATCAGCGGAGATACGAGACAGCCATGACAAAATTCTATATCTCTCGAGTTTATCCCAGATCGCAACTCCGCCATCGTTGGACTGGCGGAAATCGGAGTTGGTCTTGCGCAAGGGTAGAGTCGTTGGTCGACTGCTGCGTAACGTGTCTGTACCAAGACTGGCTTTGCATCGACAGCAGTGATAGGTGGACAACTCGTGGGTGATCTTATCACAAGAAGTATGACCATGATATGGGAACACGTCGATTGCCTATCGATTGTCTGGATGCAGAATCGGGTATGGCCCACAGCGGCGAAGGAAGCAGCAGCAACAGCAACACATGTCACCGCGACCAACTCTTGATCAATGACGCTGTGCCATGCGGATATATTCTCTCCACCAAACGCCTTGGAGCTCGATTTTATCCGCATGGACGTGTTGGGCAGCGGAAAAAAAGATACACAATGTTGAATCGCAGTTCGCTCACAAAAAAGCCGAATCCAAAGCTGAGCTGTTCATTCTCGCAAACGTAACAAAAATTGACTGAAAGAAAAATCATTTCGCACGAGCAAAATCAACGCGGCGCGTGCGTTGTATGCAAGTCGCCGTTCTGATATGGCTCGAAGCTGGACCTCAGCTTCACCGTGACAGTCACCTACCAATCGGAGGCGGTACCCACTCTACCGATGATGCGGTCAAGTCCGTGCAGTCGTCTGAAGCATTCTGTCCTCAAAAGACAGTGGCAAGGTTTGGAGCAGAAGATGAGAGAGAGGCAGCAGCCTGCAAAGTAACACAGGCGAAAAAAGCACGAGCCGCTCTCGGCCAGCAAAGCGCGCTCAGACAACTCGTTTGTTGGAATTTGTCAAGTGCACCGTGGCACAAGAGCACACACGCTGTTCATCTGCGAGGCACTCTGCAAATGGCAACTCTACTTTGTCACAACCAACCCACATCCTGCCACCGTCACCACCTCTTCATCAAACCACACTTTTGATAAGCTCGACAGGCTTGCCCCGGAACACTCTCGCGCGCGCAGGACACTCGACTCGAAGCGCTACAAGCTGGTCTTGTTGCTCCATCTCTCTTCCTTCCCGACCACACACATACACACAAACGCAAACTTTTCTTGCATTCATCATCCTGTGCTAAAAGCCCATCATGGCATCGCACACTCAAGCTTCGGCTGTCGTCGTATCTGGCATCAACAAGTCCACAGCCAAGAAGCAGATCGACGACTTTTTTAGCTTCTGCGGCTCCATCACAAAGCTCGACCTTTCCGACGATGGCGCCACTCACCAAAAGGCTCTCATCCACTTTGCCAAGCCTAGTGCTGCCAGCACCGCTGTCATGCTTCACGGCAGCTCGCTCGATGGTGCCAATCTCTCGGTCACGCTTGCCGGCGACGCTTCTACTGCCACTGCCGCGTCCACCCCCACGACTGCCACCGCTGCTCACGACGACGCCCAGCCTGTCGGACAGGAGGACAAGCCAAAGACCGCCATCATCGCCGAGTACCTCGCTCACGGCTACACCATCTCCGACGAGATCACAAAGCGGGCCATCGATCTCGACAGCAAGCATGGACTGTCCACCAAATTCAAGGGCTACCTCTCTCAGCTCGACCGATCGCTGGGCAAGCAGCTCGAAAAGGCCACTCCTTCCGCTTCAGCAGCGACAACGCAAAGCACCGAGCACACCCCCAGCGGCCCTGCTGCCCTCTCTTCTGCTACCGAAAAGGAAGCAGCGGCTATGCCCGTGCCTGGCGACGATGCCTCTGTTCAGGGACCCAAGACCACCACCACCGTCCCTGGAACCGCTGCTGACCCTTCCTTTGCGCGTAACCTCCAGCAACGCGCACAGGCCGTGCTCGACAAGCCAGAGGTCAAGGCCAAGACCGACCTCGTCTGGACCAAGCTGAGCGACTACTACAACGCCTTTGCTAACCATCCCAAGATCCACGATTTCTACTCCAAGACCTCCAAAACCGTCACCGACGTCCACGAGGAGGCAAAGCGCATCTCTGACAAGAAGAAGCAGGGCGCTGCTACTGGAGCTGCTGGCACTTCTGCGCCTGTTCCTTCGTCGACGGGTGCCAAGCAGATGAGCGTCTCCTGGCTCGTTCTCGGTCTAGCCCTCTTTTCGTCTCTCTCGCTCAACGGTGTCGCTGCTCACGAGCACGATGCCATGTCCAACGAACCCGCAGAGGTGGCCGGCTTCAAGCCCACCGACTTGGAGCACGAGAGCTACATCCAGAGGCACATGCGCACCGAGCACCACATCAACGCCTTTAACCTCGGCAGTGCCTTTGCGCTTCACGATCTCGACCGCAATGGCGTGCTCGACCGCTCCGAGATTGAGGCTATCTACGGCGTGCACCACTCCGAGTCGAAGAAGCACTCTGCTACGCACGAGGTGCACGACGAGAAGGCGGACAAGATCGTTGGTGCCGTGCTGCGCGCTATGGACACTAATGGTGACGAGCTCATCACTAAAAAGGAGTTCATCGATGCCGGTCCGAACGGCTTGCCCATCTTCCCGGAGTACAACATCGGCAGTCTGGGACATCACTACGACGAGGAGTCCGAGTTCTTTGTTCATCACGAAGAGCTGTATCACAGCACGCCCGAGACGCAGACGGACGAGTCGTACAATCACAAGGAGGACATTGAGCATTTCGCACACCACGAGCAGATTGAAAAGGAGGAGGAGCAGCGCGAACGCAAGGCGGAGGGTCTGCCGTCGATCGAAGAGGAGGAAAAGTTGAAGAAGGAGGCTGCGGCACGGGGGGAGAAGTACGTGTCGTCGTACGATCAGCAGCTGACGCCTGAGGGGCAGAAGAAGGCGCAGAAGGAGCACGATGAGGCGTTGGTGGGGAATGCCGTGCACGAAGCTGAGGCGTCGCAGCATGTCTTCCGCACGCCTTCAGGGACGCATGTGGTCAAGGAGGAGCAGATGGTCTTCCAGGATCTCGAGGTGGATAATACCGGTCGTCCCGCTCACCCCCCTGCTCCTGGTGTCGACTCCAAGAATGCCGCCAGCGCTGCTGCTGCTCAGGCTCAAGAGCGTTTGCCTCATGGTGTGGCCGATCGCGTGCCAGGAGAGACCGAGGAAGGTCGACGACAGCGTCTCGCCGCCGCCAAGCTCGAAGCCTCGCGAAGACCCTCCTACGGCCAGGGTCCTAAGGGCTTTGCACAGCCCAAGGATGACAGCGACCGCATGCGCAAGGGTGCGCCCTACAAGGTGAGTATCGTATACCCCCTCTTTCAGACTCCCCGACCGGCCATTCCAATGACGTATCCATCTGATCTAACCACGGAACAGTATCCTCCCTTGCAAAAACAGTACCGCCTCAAGAAGCAGTCGTACTTTGTAAGTGTTTCTCTCGCCGCATTGCGTTGCGATGATACAGTAGCGGCGAGGACTGACCAGCTTTCCTCCATTTCCGTACATCCACAGGGCGAATTCTAAGTTGCTCTCATCTGATCGGCATGTTTGTTTCTGATGTTCCGCCAACGCGCTGGGAACTGCTCGCAATGCATTGTTCTGTTTGTTGTCTTGTGCAAGTCTCTTGTCTGTGCGAACAAGGTGAACACGACATGGCCAGGCTCGATTTCTGCAAATCGTCGTAATGGCTGAGCACGTTCTCGTCCTTTCTCTCATGCAGGTCCAGGGATAGCCTGCCAAGAGGCGAAGCGTGGAGCACTCTGACAAGCCGCAGGCTGCCCCCTTCGAGAGCGGCCTCAGGTACGGCGACGGCGGCAATTTGCCGGCAGCGTGATTTCACGCATTTCAAGGCGAAGATCATTTTCTTCGGGAGTTCAGTCGCCGAGCTGTCCCACAGCGCGTGAAGGCAGTTCTGAATCCAGGCAAGTCTTCTCCAAGCGAGCCTGAGAACGTGCCAGGTACGTTTGAAACCATGCAACTTCTTGTAGGCGCCTTGAGGCCCATGCTTCACGCCATGCTTCAAGGCTGCCCGCATGGGCCTTTCTTTTGCTCGTTGCAGTCGTTAGCAGGCTTTGATCCAAGGCTTCTCGCCATGGAAGAAAGAGGTGGTTGGACATGCAATGGTTGTGATTAGGGAGAATCGTAATGTATATAAACGCAATGCTTGCTCTCACTCGCTGGGGTCAATCTCTGTCACACCTCCCCTTCGCCCAACCACATCATGAAGTTTTTCTGCCTCTTAACCGCAGCTCTTGTCTCGTTGGCCATTGTGGCCGCAGGCCCACTCGAGGTCCGCCAGGCTAGCTCGGCCAGCAGCGTTGTCTTGTCGACGTCTGCCTCCTCGGCCCCTGCTTCGAGCGCTGCTTGGTCGTCTTCGCTTAGTTCCTCCACTTCCGCTTCAGCTCCTTCGACCACTGCCTCGCAAGCAGCCGCATCAGGCGGCGCCAACAACACCACCATTATCAACAGCTACAACTCCACCCTTTCCTACAACAGCACCGCGACGTCCAACGACAGCTCGGTCTACGGCGTCGGTGCCTCTGGCTTTGCTGGGGTCAAGAAGTCCAGACACCCTCTCAACATCGTGCTGACCAACGACGACAGCTGGGCGTCGGCCAACATTCGTGCGCTGTACTATGCGCTTCGCAGGGCGGGGCACCGCGTGCTGATGGTCGCGCCTTCGCACAACCAGTCTGGTAAAGGTGGGACTGTGGTGTTCCCTACGTCGCTTAACATCACTTCGGAGGGAAGGGGTGGGTTTGTGCCTGTGGGTGCGCCGTACGCTGGGCTGAATGTGAGCGATCCCGCTTTGCGTTACTTTAACGGCACCCCTGTCGCGACTGCGGGTTGGGCGCTCGATAACGATGCGGTCTATTTTTTCAACGCTAGTCGTAACGATACGACCGCTGGTGTCGACCTCGTGGTAAGCGGTCCGAATGAGGGAACGAATCTGGGAGCGTCCGTCTTCACGCTAAGTGGCACGATCGGAGCCTCGTACTTCGCCGTGGAGCGCAGCGTGCCCTCGATCGCCTTCAGCGCCTCGACCGACGTGCGTCAGTACACCACGCTCAACCTCTCGAACCCCAACGACGAGTCTATCAAAATCGCCACGTACTCGGCCAACTTTGTCACCACCCTCTCGGACTCGTCCAAGGCCACCAACGCCTCCGCCCGCATCCTCCCCCTCGGCATCGGCTTGACAGTAAACTACCCCAAGATTGCCCCCTCCGGCAACTGCAGCCAGCTGACCTTTGTCCACTCGCGCCTCACGGGCAAGGCGATCGTCGACCGCGTCGTCGTCAATGCCACCACCGGTTTGCCCACCTATGCGGATCTGGTGAGCGCCGGTGTGAATGCGTGCATCTCCGGCAACTGCTCCCTACCCGGTGAGACGGACGTCATCGCAAACGGAAAGTGTCAGGCTTCGGCTTCGATCTATTCGGTTGACTATGATGCTCCAACGAAGGCTACCGCGCATCTGGTTACTGCGTTGACTCAGGGCATCTCAGCCCTCAACTCCAACGTCACCACCAGCACCACCGCTTAGAGTAGACGCTCGCGCTGCACCTAGACATTCATTAAAAGCAACTGAGTCTCTTCTACACATTCTGCGCTACGTGTTTGTTATGCGTGATAGTTGATTGCAAACGAGTTCAAGAAGCTACTGAGACGCAGATGCTTGCTCTTGAGCCAAGCGAATAGCCTCCCGGTTACGTTCACGGCCGCGTTCGCGCTTCCCACCCTGCATAGTCTTAACAAGCTTGCGGCGCTGTTCGTCGTCGCCCTTTGGATTGGTCGAAGCATTCGATGGCTTGGTCTGCTCGACGTGTGCCACTCCAATGAGCGACGTATCGAGCGGATGGTTAAAACGTCCCTTGCGCGACGAACGTGTGGCGATGATCTCGGCGGACGAAGGCACCTCGATCTTGGGCCACGTCGTGAGCGCCGGGTACAGGCTGAGATTCTCCACGACCGACGCGTCCAGCAGGGCGCGCGGGGTTTCTTCACTGTTGCTAGAGCTGGGCTCTGTGGCGGGAAGGAGCGCTTCGACGAGTGCGGGCTTAGCTTGTCGTTCAAACTCGCCCGACGCAGTGAGAGTGAAGACGGCTGCTTCCGCTTCATAGCTGTTTTGTGACTCCTCGAGGCGGAACTCGGGGCGGGTGTCGAAAGTGGCAATGACCGAAGCGGCGGCATCTTCGGACCGCTGAACCAGCGCGAGATGCAGGATGGGAGCAGAAGCGCGAGTGACTCGAACCTGATCCGAAATGTTGCGCACCTCTTCATCCGAAGTCAGAGGTGCCAGCAAGGCGCTGACAGGCACGGAGAAGAAAGCCGTAGCACCTTCCACCACAACCAAAAGCCACTGCTCCGCTTGCGCGTCACGGAACGGAATCAGATCCGAAATGACAATAGTCGGCTTGCTGTCCTTCGAATACTGCGCTGCGAGTGGTTTCGCCTCGACTTGCTCAGCGGCGTCGGCCGTCTGCTTGCGCTTGGCAGCCTTGTTCTTCTTGCTCGATGCTTGCAGAGCTTTGGACTCTCGCTTCCTCTCCTCGCGATCGCGGGCAAGCACGTAGGGCGCCAACGCGGAGCCGAGCTCGTTGATCGAGAGGCATGCATCGTCGAAGTTGGTATCAGCCGAAGAGGGAGCACCGGGCTGTGGCAAGGTCCAGACTCTCAACGCTCGGCCACCCTCGGAGCTGACCAGACGCAGTGTGCCATTGGCGTCGGACAGGACGGCGAGTGCACCGACGAATGCTTCTGAGCCTTGGAGGTATCGATCGATGACGTACGCCATGCGCTTGCGACCCCAGCGAGAGATACGGATGTGCTCGTCGCGATCGCCGGTGATGATGTAGGCGGGCGGCGACGATTCTTTGGATCCCGGGATGAACGCGAGGCTGGTGATCATGCTGACGTGGCCGAGGAGGATCTGCATCGATGCGTCGGTCGGCGAGTCCATCTGATCCTGCTCATCGATGTGAGCTGCGTCCTTCTTGGTTGCACTTACTTCTGCAGATGGAAGCACTCGGACGTCGTTCTCGTTGACGAGGAAGCTGCGAATGTCTCCGAAGCGGTCAATGCAGATGAGCTCTTCGGAGCCGCTGGGAGTCGAATCGTTGGGCGGCATCCAATGCAACACAGCTGCCCGTTTAGGCAGAAGCTTTATAACAATCTCTTTGCCAAACTCGAAGCCTGTGATGCTATGGTCTGCCTTCCGTTCGAGCTTCCACACTCGCAGCACCTTGTCGTCTCCGGTGAGCGCGAGGAATCGATCCGAATGAGAGAAGCTGGCGAGGCGTGCGAAGCTGATGTGCGGTTGGTCGGCGTATCGTGCTGCGTCGGACTGGTCGGGAAGCGTGGGCTGCGGCACAAAGACAGTGGTGGGCATGGCATACGTCTTGAAGCTGCCATCGGGCTGGCCATCGACGAGCTGGATCGAGTTGGCCGAGAGGAACACGGACAGATCGGAGCGATGAGCCGCTGCGACGTGGTGGAGCGGTGCGCTCGCCATTGTTGCGCTGGACGGACCTGGCTCTGCCATTTTGATGCGATTAACAGCAGGTCGTCTCGCTACGATGCTAGGATGTAGTGATAGTGAGGACGACCGCAAGCTTTGATTTCTTCCAAACCTCCACCCCGCGTCCATCAAGCTCAGAAAAAATTCCCTTCCAAAACCCTGAACAAGTTCCTGAGGTCACTCGCACGAATCGCTGAAATCCAAAATGTTAGGTCGAGGTAACGCGCTCTTGGAAAAAATCGATCACCAGAACTGCGCGCTGAGCTGACTCTTTGCTTTCTTCTGGTTTGGAAGACGGGGCTCTCCGGAACAAGGGCCAGACGCCAAAAAAAAAATAGGCAGAAACTCCAGAGACAAGGCCAGAGAAATACAAAAGTAGCCTTGGATGGATTACAACTTCCAAGCCTGGCGAATTGGGGCGATTGAATTTGGACGGTCACCAATCAAGTGCTAGAAAATGGTCACCCAAATGAGCGCCGTCTGCTGCCTCGCGTCCTTGAGTGAGAAACTCAAGAATGACAGTCTGGACGAGAAGGAACAGAAGGAAGAGTGAGCTTGAGCTGCTCAGAGCCAAGCTGGAAAGACGTCCCGGCCGTTGGCTCGCCGTTGGCTCGCGAAGGAAGCTTTGAAATCGCAATTCGCTCAAACCTGTCTGTTCGTCGCCGTCGTTGCTGTGGTCCTCGTCGTCGTCGTCGTCGCCAACTTCCTACTCATCTCTCCATCACCTGCTCCTCACCTCACCTTTCGTCGCACAGCCTTTCGCGTCACCATGGCTGCCCGTCTCTTCGCACAGTCCTCCTTGAGGCTCGCCCGAGCCCAGAAGGTTCCGGCCACCGCCGCTACCTTCAACCTTCGCAACCTGGCCACCGCTGTATCGCGCCAGCCCATCACCCAGACCACCACCCTCTCCAACGGTCTCACCGTCGCTACCGAGTCCAATCCCTCGGCTCAGACCGCTACCGTCGGTGTATGGATTGACGCCGGCTCTCGCGCCGAGACAGATCGCACCAACGGAACCGCCCATTTCCTCGAGCACATGGCTTTCAAAGGTACGTATATACCATCGCAACGCATCAGCCCTTCCGTGGTTAGACGCAGCAAACAGCAACTCTAGAGCAAAAGGATGCTTTAAATGAGTCGCCGACCGAATCAGCGTTCCTCAGCCCGACAGCAAGCGCATCATGCGGCAGCAGTCTTCCGTGCCCACAAACCAGAACCAACCAACATATGTCGATGACAGCAATTGGGTAGCTGCTTGGAGTTCAACCTCGCGGGATGCTTGCCCGCTCGAATGGTGTTACGGAGGGTGTCACGGAGGGCTGCCTCAATCATCCAACATTCTCCGCAGCTGGACTGACCTTGTCTCTTTTTTCTGTTCGTTTGTGCCGTGTCCAACCCTCAAACTCTCAATTCTCGCGCATCCTTACATAGGAACCGGCAAGCGATCGCAACACTCTCTTGAGCTCGAGGTCGAGAACCTCGGCGCGCACCTCAACGCCTACACCTCGCGAGAGCAGACCGTCTACTACGCCAAGGCCTTCCGCAAGGACGTCGACAAGGCCGTCGACATCATCTCGGACATCCTCCAGAACTCGAAGCTCGAGAACTCGGCCATCGAGCGCGAGCGCGACGTCATCCTCCGCGAGCAGGAGGAGGTGGACAAGCTCAAGGAGGAGGTCGTCTTTGACCACCTTCACTCGGTCGCCTTCCAGGGACAGCCCCTCGGCCGCACCATCCTCGGCCCAAAGAAGAACATCCTCTCGATTAAGCGCGAGGACCTCGCCGAGTACATCAAGACCAACTACACGGCTGACCGCATGGTGCTTGTCGGTGCCGGTGGTATCGAGCACGACTCGCTCGTCAAGCTCGCCGAGAAGCACTTTGGCAGCCTCCCTGTGAGCTCGAGCCCCATCAAGCTCGGCCAGTCATCGTCGCCCAAGACCAGCTTTGTCGGCTCCGAGGTGCGAATCCGTGACGACACCTCTCCCACGTGCAACTTTGCCCTTGCTGTTGAGGGTGTTTCGTGGAAGTCGCCCGACTACTTCCCCATGCTTGTGTTGCAGAGCATCATGGGCAACTGGGACCGATCGCTGGGCTCGAGCCCTTTGCTCTCATCGCGTCTGTCGCACATTATCTCGTCCAACAACCTGGCCAACTCGTTTATGCACTTCTCCACCTCGTACTCGGACACGGGTCTTTGGGGTGTCTACATGGTCTCGGAGAACTTCCTGCAGCTCGACGACTTGATCCACTTCACCTTGCGTGAGTGGCAGCGAATGAGCACGGCTCCCACCGAGGGCGAGGTGGAGCGTGCCAAGGCACAGCTCAAGGCGAGCTTGTTGCTCGGCCTCGACGGCACCACGGCGATCGCCGAGGACATTGGACGACAGCTGGTCACCGCGGGCAAGCGATACACGCCACAGGAGATCCAGGCGGCCATCGACTCGATCGGCGTTCATGACATCCAGCGTGTCGCACGCACCTACTTGTGGGATGCTGACTTTGCGCTCGCTGCACACGGACGGGTCGAGGGTATCCTCGACTACAACCGCATCCGATCCGACCTGAGCAGCATGATCTGGTAAATGTGCACTTCCCGTCACCACCACACTTTCATCGCTTTGGCCATTCGATCGGCTCCCTCAAGCCTTTTGTCTTGACACTAGACGACATCGCTCTTTATGCGGAAGATACCGCGTCCTCTTGAAATTGATCACGCTTCCTCGGCTTGCCTGTCATGGTAGAGATCGAACTGAGATCATAAGGCTCTATACTACTGCTGTTGAGCGCCTGACCATGCTGAGAAGCTGTGCACACATGCATGGGTGTGTCGTAGAGGTTCTTGCTATGCTAGTGAGAGCAAGCTGCTGAGCTGCACTGTAGCCCACGGTCATGCTATTGTAAGATGCAAGCCGAGGATAGGCCATTTTGAGGTGGGGCAAAAGCCTTTTGAGGGAGAAGGGGCCCGCAGCCCAGCACAGCGTGTCTTTCGAGCCAGCGAAAATTGGGAACAGCTCAGCGCGAACGAGCCACTCGGAAATGAACGTTAGAGGTTGACTTGGTGCGGACAGCTCCCCGAGTGCGGCCAAATAGGTCTCAGCAGCACTCACTGCTCAAAGTAACACGGCGCGGCACAGACAGAGTTGGAGACACGCTGCGGATCTCGTGGCACTTGGCCAGCCGTCCAAACGGATCACCATCCACTTCTTCCAGATCAACACAACACCTTCGTTGCATCTCTCCATCACTCTTTTCCTCTCTTCCATCTCCTCTCAAGGTCAACCCTCTCACCCTCGTGCTGCACATCCCCTCAGCAAAGATGGACTTTGACGACATCGGCAGCAAGCTGGCCAACCTGACCATGTACGACGTCAAGTCGCTCTACCGTCAGGCCAGGAACTATGCGCTCAACGTCAGCGAGATCGAGGCCAAGGTCGATGAGGCCACCAATGACGACCCGTGGGGCGCCAGCTCGACCCTCATGCAGGAGATCGCACAGGCCACCCACAACTTCCAGGACTTCAACGAGATCATGCCCACCATCTACCGCCGCTTCATGGAGAAGGAGGCGCGAGAGTGGCGTCAGATCTACAAGGCGCTGCAGCTGCTCGAGTATCTCGTCAAGCACGGCTCCGAGCGCGTCGTCGACGATGCGCGCTCCCATCTCGCCACCATCAAGATCCTGCGCAACTTTCATTACATTGATGAGAAGGGGAAAGATCAGGGCATCAACGTGCGCAACCGCGCCAAGGAGCTAGCTGAACTGCTGTCCGACGTCGATCGCATCCGACAGGAGAGGAGGAAGGCTCGAAGCAACAAGAGCAAGTATACGGGTGGAGGCAATGGCGAGTTTGTGCCCGGTAGCGGCACGGGTCGATACGGCGGATTCGGCAGCGACAGCTACTGGGCCGGCGGAGGATCTGCTCCAGGTGCTTCGAGCTCTAGCGGCGGCGCGGCTACTCGTGAGAGCTTCGAGGAGTATGATGCTGGCGAGTACGAGGAGACGCCCTCTGCAAGGCCCAGCTCGAGCACCACACGTGCTGGTGCATCTCGTTCATCGCACGCCCCTGCACCTGCCAAGAAGGAGGCACCCAAGGTCGCCGATCTTTTCAGCTTTGACGACGACGACGATCAGCCTGCTGCTGCTCCTGCTCCAGCTGCCAAGCCCGCAGCTGACGATGCATTCGGCGACGACTTTGATGATTTCCAGGCCGCTCCTGCTCCGGCTGCCGCCCCTACCAAACCTGCCGCAACACCATCGACGCAGCCACAACCCGCTTCGTTTGACTTCTTCGACTCTGCTCCCATCGCACCCGCAGCTCCAAAGTCCGCCGCTGCGAGCACCGTCATGTCGCCGACCCAGTCCTCGTCGAAGCCGTCCACCCCCTCGGTCGCCTCGCCTTCAACCACGCGTCCTGCAGCCTCGACCAACAGCTCGTTCAACTTCGACGATCTCTGGGCCGCTTCGTCGGGTAAATCGGGCAATGCGGCCGGAAAGCAGAAGATGTCGATGGCCGAGATGGCCAAGAATCAGAGCTCGAGTGCTCTTTTTGCGTCGTCAGCGGCTCAACCTGCAGCTCAACAGCAGCAGCAGGCGAAGAAGGATATCTTTGATTTGCTTTGACGAAGCGTATAAATTGTTGCCTTCTGGTCAGGTGACGTTGTGATTGTCTTCCTTTCCGTAAAGCAAGAGTTCGTTCCGCACAATGCGTTGTTATATGCCACAAAGCGTGTGCGGCCCATCTGGACTGTGTGCTGAGCAGATGCGAAAGCTGAGATAAGAACTGAGTTGCCGTTGTCCGAGGCGTCGGGCATCTTCAATGTGAGGCGCTCACTCACGAATACGTTCTCATCATCAACAGCAACTAGGCGATGTACGACAAAGCACAATGGTTCCAACGAAGGCAATCCCGCGAAAGCTGATTGAGACGACTCATACCGTGGCAAAGGTGCTGTCGTCCGACTTCGGGATCCGCAACGGCTATGAAGTCGTCGATGCCCCCTCCAACTCAGCTTTTCCGCCCTCAATGCCAGACATCGACGGCAACGCAGAGGCCGCAGGAGCCCTCAAGGCTTTCCTCGCTCAACAGAACGGCGAAGAGATCAACCACATCCGACGTGTGGCGATTGTCCCCTCCGTGCCGAGGACCATCAAGATAGGCGATCTGGTGGAGGTGCAGCAAGGAACTGCCAAGGTGCTTGTGCTCGTCTGCAAGGTCACGCGGCGAAGATTGATCGGTTTCGAGGTGGTCCTGGGCAACACGACGATCCTGCACGACGAGCTTGGAAGCAACGAAGTGTTTGCGACTTCTCGGGAGCTGAGCGCCCGACTCACGACTGCAATCAACAGAATCGATCCGAGGAGCGTGAGTCTGCAATACGCATGGGACGAGACGGGGCCAGCGTTCATCGGGCTCGACGAGTGGTTGGTGTACAAGACTTCAGAGACCAAGGACAAAGTGGAATACCACAAGGGCGACTTCGTTTTCGTACAACCTCGCGACCAGGGCCCTCTTCTCGAAATCGTCCAGGTGCATCGCATTCGCAACCAGGATGTGTACGTCCGGTATCTGCATCGCCAAGCTTCACAAGCAGCCGACTTCAGGCACGACAAGCTACTCATCCCTTCTGAGGAGCTAGTCCGCATCGATCGAAAGACGTTCTCGCCCGTTTCGAAGTGCCATGTCTCCCTGCTAACCCCCAATGCCTCTTCGTGGACGACGGACGCTGCAGACTTCTTCGTGACTGAGAAAGGTGCCAGCCTTCTGCGCCCGGAATGCGTTCCATGCACCGACAAATCTAGGAAGGAAAGGAGGATTCTCCGCAATCAAGGACCGCTCACTGCGATGGAGATCATGTGCGGTGCTGGAGGCCTCAGTCTCGGTCTCGACCTCTCTGGAGCTTGTGAAACTAAGTTCGCAATCGACTCCGACGCCGACTCGGTCAAGACCTTCCGCTCACACCATCCGAAAGCAAATGTGTTCTGTGGCGATGCTGGCAACGCACTACGATGCGCAATTGCAGGCAAATGCTCGACAGAAGGGCTGCCATTCCCTCAACGCGGCGATGTAGACGTCATCTCTGCCGGACCGCCGTGCCAGGGCTTCAGCCGCTTGAATCGTAAAGCACCTCGCGAGGCTGCACAGGAAGACGCTCGCAACCTGCTCGTTTGCACTGTGCTCGGATGGGTGGAGCATTTGCAGCCACGATACCTCATCCTTGAAAATGTCGAAGGCTTTACGGCATCGAAGCTGGGTGGACGCGAGCAGGGAATGGTCAAGCTCGTAATGAAGTGTCTGTTGGACTTGGGATACGCAAGTACCTGCGGATTTGTGCAGTCCGGTGCATTTGGTTGTCCACAGACGAGGAAGAGGTTTATCTTGATCGCTGCGAGGAGAGACCTGGCGCTGCCGCGGCTGCCGCAGCCAACACACCATTTCTTGGGCAAGCATGCGGCGCCATTCACTTGGACCAAGGCTAGCCACACGGGGCAAAAAGCACAGTCTGCGGCTGCGATGCTGCCAGCCATCACTGTCACTGACGGGATCAGAGACTTGCCCGCTTTCGACTGGAAGGACCCGCATCAGGTCTACGCAGGACCTGACAGGATCGAGCTCGAGCGCGAAAGACAGGGCATCAACCAGCTTGAGGTGGTTGGAGGCAGGGCCACAGGATTCGACAAGGCCGAGTATGCCACGAAGCCCCTCAACTCGTTCCAGGAGCGCATGCGAGTGTTTGGAGGCCAGGCAGTAAGGAGCGTGACACAGCATCAGACCTCTGGCTTCAATGCACTAGCGGTAGAAAGAGTCGTCAACGTCGCCTTGCGTCCTGGTGCCGACTACGATTCCTGGAGCGAGCCAGACGTCGACAAACCGGCTCTTCTCAGTGGACTCTATGTAAGTTCTCAGTGCGATGGCCTAGTCTTACCCAAAGAATCTCTTTCTGACAGTCACACCTTCGGCGCGCCCATACAGATCGACAGGGGGCAGCAGGACCACTTCAAGTTCGAACGCATTGACGGCGGCCGGTACTTCAAGGCGCTCATGACCACGGCCACAGCGAACGGCAGCTTAATCCATCCGGACCAACGCAGGATCTTCACTGTTCGCGAATGTGGGCGAGCGCAAGGCTTTCCAGACTGGATCGAGTTCCATTGCTCGGACGCGAACCTCTTGTCTGCATACAAGCAGATCGGCAATGCTGTTCCTGTTCCTCTGGCTGTTGCTTTGGGCAAGTCGCTGAGCGCAGCTCGAATGCGGGAAACGTAGCAAGGGTCTCCCGAGGCTGGAATAGCTTTGCAGTGTCCATATCCGCTACAAAAGGCCTTGGTGTGAATGATACGTTGAGAGCTTGTTTGGATCGCGTTGCAGAGAGACCTCGGTGTGCAGTCGTGTAAATTTGTGCTTTTCGAGTTGAGAAGCTCTGCCGCGCGCAAACCCAGAATTCGCCTTTTTACTCCACTTTCGGATGAGCCGCACGCCCCTGGACTGCTGCTTGTTGCGACCCCCTCTCATCTCGGCGTGCTTCCGATCCAACTTCCAAGAACCTTGCCACCCTTCTCGCACCATCGTTGCGCTTTTCCTCGATCCTCGCCGTTGCGATCTCACTGTCGCTTTTCTGCTCTCAAGCCTCTACATTTGTGGCCATTGCGCATACAAGTGGTCGCTCTCTCGTCAGGCTCGATTCTTCAGTGCTCGGACCCTCGAATTGGATACTGGCCCCGTGCCGTAGCTTTGGAACTCCATCAACCCACCCTCAAAAGCCGTCAGTTCAACTCCAACCATCACCGACTCCAGCATCTTCTCGTCTTGCTTCCGAACCGCTTATACTGCACGGTCTTCCTCTCGCTTCGACTCTGATCGTCCCGCCCGCGCTTCGGCTGATTTCATTGCTTTCATCCCTCATTGGGCGCGGATAGCGTTCAGCAGCTCTACACACCACCGACATGCCCACCTCGGCATCTGCGGTGGAGCCTGCCTTGGGCGGTGGGCCAACCAGGAACCTCGGCGTCACTCCACCTATTGCCACCAACGGACCTACACCCAGAGAGATCGAGGTGACCAAGACGCTCGTCGCCGAGCTAGAGAAGCAGGGCGTCTTTGAGAGCGATGAAGAGAGCAAAGTTCGGTAAGTGTTCGGCTTTCCCCATCCAATGTGTGCGGCGATAGGCGATGAGCTAACCTTGTCATGCATCCTTTGGCGTTCCTACAGCGAGGTCATCTTGGGCAAGCTCGATGCGATGGTCAAGGATTTTGTTTACCGAGTATCAATAGCCAATGGCATGTCGGAATCGCTCGCCCGAGCAGCAGGTGGCAAGATCTTCACATTCGGCTCCTATCGTCTCGGTGTGCACGGTCCAGGCTCCGACATTGACACGCTCTGCGTCGTCCCCAAGCATGTTCAGCGTGAAGACTTCTTTTCGGTCTTTGAAAACATGCTCAAGGAGCGCGAAGAGGTCACCGAAGTCGCCGGCGTCCCCACAGCACACGTACCCTTGATTGCGGCCAAGTTCATGGGCGTCGATATCGATTTCACCTTTGCTCGTCTAGCATTACCCCGGGTCGAGGACAATCTGTCGCTCGAAGACGACAACCTGCTGCGCAATCTCGACGAACGCGATGTTCGCAGTTTGGGTGGTTCGCGAGTCACGGACGGAATCTTGCGGCTGGTGCCCAACATCCACGTCTTCCGTATGGCGCTACGATGCATCAAGCTCTGGGCGCAGCGTCGCGCCATCTACTCGAACGTCATGGGTTTCCTCGGCGGTGTCGCGTGGGCCATGTTGACCGCGCGCATCTGCCAACTCTACCCGAACGAAGCGGCGGGCGCCATCGTCTCGCGGTTCTTCATCATTCTCTACCAGTGGAAGTGGCCCCAGCCCGTGCTGCTCACCCAGATCGAGGACGGCCCGCTCTCGGTGCGCGTGTGGAATCCCAAGCTCTATCCGTCGGATCGACTCCACCGCATGCCCATCATCACGCCGGCCTACCCGGGCATGTGCGCGACGCACAACGTGTCGCAGTCGACGCAGATGGTCATGACCTCCGAGTTCAAGCGCGCTGCCGAGGTGGTCGATCGGGTCATCATCGGTAAGACCGACTGGAACGAGCTGTTTGCCAAGCACGATTTCTTCTTCAAGTACAAGTATTATCTTCAGGTGATTGCGTCTTCGGGCTCGGCGGATCTGCAGCTCAAGTGGCATGGCACCGTCGAGTCCAAGATCCGGCAGCTGGTGATGAAGCTCGAGCTGGTGCCGACGATCACGTGTGCGCATCCGTTCATCAAAGGGTTCGATCAGGTGTCCGAGTGCTGGAACGACCACGAGGTGCGGCTGGTGGCGACGGGGGATATTCCGGAAGAGGTGGCGCAGCGCACGCAGAAGGTCACAGCGTTGCCGGAGACGGACGGAGCGAAGGAGGCTGCTGCGGACGAAGCTGCGAAGGCGACCGAGGGGAAGGATGGGCACCGAATGATCTACACTACTACGTTCTATATTGGCTTGAGTATCGAGCCAAAGCTGGCCGGCGAGGGTCCGCGCAAGTTGGACATTAGCTACCCGACTGCCGAGTTTACGGGCAAGGTCAAGCAGTGGGAGCAGTACGACGAAAGCTCGATGGGCATCGTTGTGCGGCATATCAAGTGGACCCAGTTGCCGGGATACGTGTTTGAGGGTGGCGAGAACCGCGTCACCGCCGCAGCGACTGGCAAGGTGAATGGCAAACGTGCCAAGTCCGGCAAGAAGAAGAATGGGAATGGCGTTGGCAATGCTGCGGATCAAGCCACTTTGAACGGCACCTCGTATGCGAATGGCGAGACTGTGACGGCGGTGGATAATGGCGATGCCGAGATGGCGTCGCCGACTAAAAAGCAGCGTACCGTGCCGGAGGCGCTGGGGGCAGGGTCGTCTGCTGTGGCGCTGACAGGCAGTAGCGCGACACCGACGCTCCCGCTGCAACCGGCGACAGCGGCCAAGGAGCTCGAGAATTTCCAGCTGGCTACGGGCAATCAGCCGATCGCTGCTTCCACGAACACTGCAGCTAACCATTGAGTCGGGTTTCTCACGTTGATCTTGCCTGCACCCTCCTTGCGTCGACGGGGCGTTGTGAGAGATGTCCTGTTCGGCTTCTTTTCTCTTTGTCTTTCGGTTTCATCAGCATGTTCATTTGGATTCAGTGAAAAAAAACATCACAATAAAAAAGACTTGCACTCCAGCAAATTCAACTTCGACAGCCTTGAATGCTTGTGCCCATCCTTCGGAAAGATCAACGCTCATTCTTTGCGTGCGGCTTGATCGACTGGTCCCGGGACGAGGGGAGCGAAACACAGATTCACACAGGACAAGCGAAGATGAGAATGTGCAGAGAGAAAGAGGTTTTTTGTGGAGATTTATCTTCCTGTCTTGCCATGCTGTTGGTGCGTGGAGACAAAGAGAGAAAGTGGTAACTACTAGCTTACATCTGACTGAGGTGGTCGCCTAGTCAGAGGGATTGGTGTGCGGAGGTGCAAGAGAGAATTTTGGGTTCGAATCATGGGTGTGATCCGGGATGTCAAAGTGTTCGTGGGCATGGGTGGAACGATGCAAGGTGCCTCGAACGAATGCGTGAGGGTGGTCGGTCGGAGAGAGGGGTGGGATTAAGCCTTGATAGCACGAGCAGCAGCAACGCGCTTCTGGGCGAGCTGGCGCTTGTTGAGGCGAACGGTCACGTCGGTGGAGGCGGCCTTGGGCACCTGGGCGGGCGGCTCGCTAAGCAGGATCTCGGCGTGGATCGGGTGACCCTCGTACGGGTTGATGCGACCGTGAGCACGGTACGTGCGACGGCGCGTCTTGGGAGCCTGCTGGATCACAATGTTGCGGATCACGAGCTCCTCGGTGTCCAGCCCCTTGCCTTCGGCGTTGGCCTCGGCGTTCTTCAGCAGAGCAAGCAGGAACTTGACCGACTTGACGGGCCATCGACCTGGTGTGAGTTTGGAATGGAGATGCGCGGGAAAAGGTCAGTGACTGCGAAGGGGAACGAGCGAGATTGATGGTAGAGCACGACGTGGTCTGGCAACGACGGATAAAATGGTATCATCCTTCAGCCTTACAACAGAACGCCTCTTTGCGATTGCCGTTCCCAACAACGCAGGTGCAGCGAAAGAGCTGCTTCCATTCGAGATCGATGTCAATGCGCTTCGTAACGCTGCTGAATGATACCTTGTCTTTTCCCAGACTTTGCTCTCCATGCATCCGCTGTCTTCGCGATCATTGATGCTGGCTCCAATCTTCCAGCATTGCTGCTTCGTGAACCTGTTCTAGCTGATGCTTGACTTCTGCCCCCTGTCCTCCGCCCGACTACCTGTCTTTGCCATCTATGGATCCTGCAACGTCGTGCTCTCTATGCTGAAGAAAACTCACCCTGAGTGGTCTTGAACTCCTTAGCCTGCTGGGTGCGGCCGACACCGCCGTTGAAACGGCGGAAGGGGATGCACTGCTTCTTCTCGACAACGTTGCCGAGGTAGGCGTAGGCCTTCTGGAGCTTCATGCCGTTGACAGCGGCGGCGGTCTCGCGCGTGTTCTTGAAGTGAACGCGGAGGTACTGGCCGCGCGACTTGGCGGTCTTCTCCACCAGGTTGGAGTCGTCGAAAGCGTATCGGACCTGTTGATGCATGGTGGTGTGTGACGGCAAACAGATGGTAAGAAACGTGAACATGGATGGGGCGGAGTGTGACGACCAGCAAGCGAGCGGGGTAGCAGTATTTGATAGGGCGATAGTGGGGATGTCGGTTGAAGGTCGTAGATGTGTAGAGGTGCGATGCGTTGTGCGGTCCTGGATTTGCGCGGAGGTGTGCTGAGCTGAATCTCCTTCCCTCCCCTGAGTGCGAAGAACCTGACCCGTGGACCTTCAAACTGCCTCTGCTTGGGATGCAATCCGTGTTTTGTCGTTCTTCTTCGAAGGATGCTGATTTGGACGGAAGCGGCGAATGCATACGCAACTGAATGGTCGATGATGATGCGAGTGGTCGAGCAGAGTCGAAGCGTTCATTGCAAGACCAAATCGACGCAGATCGAAGATGAAGTAGACAGCACCATCATACTTGTAGTATACCAACGTCTCTACGATCCATTCTCCATGTCTCGACACATTTGCGAAACCTGATATCCATATTGAGAGATGCTGTCTGCGGTGTCCTCCTCTTCTGCAACAGTCGCCATCATGGTATGTATGCGCTATTGGGCCATTGCGACAATCGACATAAAGTCTGGAAATGATTCAGCCGCATTATGGTGGCTGGTGATGCGGATACTGCCAAATGTCGTAGATGATGCTGCTGCTGCTGCTAATGCTGGTCGTCGCTGTCGATGTGTTTGGCGGCGATATACGTACCATCTTGATCAGTGTATGAGGAGGGTGAGCCTTGAGGATGATGGAAGGATGGCGGAGCAAGAGGCGAACAGTCCGAGTTGTGTGGCAGCGGTGTCGGCGACGCTCGATTAGCTAGCTGTGTGTCTGCTGCCAACTTCGAGCCTCTGCGAAGGCTGCAATCTCAAAAGTCCAGGTTAAAGCTCGATTGCTGCCACGACTGCCCAACGTCTTCTCAGCAGCCTTCTGGACAAAATTCCCGGAGCACCTCTGGCAACCAGCCAGCCAAAATTTGGCCCACAGCCCACTTGGAAGTTACGCAGCCTCATCCTGGCTGTCCTCGAAAGTCTCTCGCAAAGTGCCTCTCGAATACGTCTCAGGTCATATTGGTATTCGGGCATTGGTATTCAAGCCGCTACATTGAAATTCGCTTGGCCATCAGATTGTTTTCTTTTCAGCGCCAGTCACGTGCAAATAAAGAAAAACTATACTTTTTTTTTTTTTTTTTTTTTTTTTTTTTTTTGCGAAATCAGCACGGAGGAAATTACGGTCTAACATATTGGGAGCCGGCCAAAAATCTAGCAGAGCTCGGCTACTCGCGGTCGGGAACCCACGGCCTGTCACAGGACTCCAAAGCGGCTCACGCATCTAGTTGCGGAGACGACGAGAAGATAAGATTGCGTCCCGCTGTGAATCTATCCATTTTATAGACGTGAAATGGCATCACGAATCCAAGTCAACAATCGGTATTCATGCAAGAAACTTGAGCACTGGCTGCAGCCAGGCATTCGGGTTGTCGCACATGGGCAGATGTCCAGCGCTGGGAACGCTGACAAACTCGGCTTTGGAGCCCGCTTCAGTGAGCTTCTTGGTGAACGCCTTGAGCGTCTCGGGCAGCTTGCCGTCTGCCTCGCCAGCGACGAGCAGGTGGCGACTCGTCGAGGCCTTGCTGAATGCTTCGATGATGCCGCCCTTGATGAGGTCGTAGTTCTGAAGCGCACGCGCACCGGCGGCAAAGCCCTCGACCGGCGTCGTCTTGATCATCTCCTCGGTGCGCGCTCTGCAGTCTGCGCTGGCTTGCGAGCCAGGCCCGTACCAACGAGGAACGGTCACAGCCGCCAGCTCGCCCATGCCCTTGCTTCTAGCCAATGCAATGCGCTCGTCCCACGCACCCACGTTGGCGGCAGGCGTGCTGGGCTGCGTATCGCACGCAATCAGCCTCTCGTATCGGTCGGGGTGTCGCAGAGCGAACGAGAGCGCTGTAGCACCGCCCTGAGACACCCCAATCACAGCGTACGCTTTCTTGACCGCCAGGCTGTCGAGCAAGAAAGCCACGTCGTCCGAGAGCTGTGCGATAGTGCACGGCTCCGCAGGCACCGCCGAGTTACCATGCCCTCTCTGATCGTACGTGAGGATGTTGAAGCGCGAGGAGAGCGCTGGGATGACGGCATCCCACATGCTCAGGTCAGTCATGAGCGAATTGACGAGCACAATCCAGGGTGCCGTCATGCTGTGGAAGTGGACGCGCGTGCTGAGCAGTTGGCCGTCTGGCAGCTGCACCAGACCTCTGCCTGCCGACGAGCTGGGCCCAGTGACGGGGAGTGTGAGCGAAGATGGATCTTGGACGTGCTCGCTGCCTTCGGGCTTGGGCACGGGCACATTTGCGCGATCGTCGACGTCGACTGCGACAAGGAAACGGGAAACCATGTTGTACACGGCGACGGTGAGCGTAGCCTCTGCCACTTTCCTGTTGACCAGATCTTCACCTTCGAAGCCGTCCACGCTGGCCTTGTCTCCGAGCTCCTTGACATGTTCCGCAAAAGCCGACTTGAGCGACGCAAAGGTGGAATCTTCGACACGCACTTTGGTGGTCATGTCGTCGGTGAGGGCAAGCGCCGCCTTTGCCAACGGGCTCAGCACCGAGGACGTCGAGAGTGGCGCGCGTACATCGCGCACCGCAGCCAGCTGTGCGGTGGTGCAGCCAGCCTGGACGGCGACGGGGGCGTGCTGAATCCATTCGAAGTTGGCCGAGTTGTGCGCAGCCACACGCAGGATCATCATCTCGCGTACATCGTCTGGGATCGAGTTTTTTGTGCGGGTGGCTCCCAGCAGCGTGTTCCAGCCGTTTGCGATGGCGGGTGCGTTGAGCAAGGACGCGTCGAGCGGGGTGAGTCCTCGTGCGCCTCGTCGTTCTCGGATGGCGTCGGCGATGGGGTCGGTGCCTGCCGCAGGATATCTGTATGGGATTCGTGGCATCGTTGAAGAAAGCGGATCGACTCTAGCGAGGCTGGAAGGTGTCGTTGGTCGAGAGTCAAGAGCCGGACTGTGTGTTCGAACGTCGACAACACAGGTCGCACCCCGCAACTTGGCTTTGCAAACGGTAGAGCCTCTCTGCCTCTCGTTCAGTCAACGCGGAACGGTCCGAAGTGGAGGATGGGGCACAGCAACACAGAAGCATGGGCCTGTGCAACCGAAAGCAACAGGACAGGGTCTCGCCTCTGACGGAACTACCGAAGCCGCCGTGGGTTGCAGCAGGAAGAATATTCTTCCTTTGCTGTATTCTTTTTAAGAAAGATAAAACTTAAAAGCGGAAGAAATGCAGACCGTAGCAAATATCAGCCTGGGACAGCATCGTCTTTGAAGATTCACCCACACCACGGTTGGTCCGACACTCGTCTGTTGTCGACTCAGAGACCGCGCCGCAATCCAGGCTTAGGCTTGCTACGCGTACTGAAGGGACTACGATGCCGAGCTCACAAGTTACGTCGAAGAAGCTCAAAGGGTTGTGATCTAGCTGAAGCGCACCCGCTTCGCCTCGCCTTTGTCGATGGCAATTGTGTGTGCGTCGCCTTCGCATCTTGGGTATCCGACCTCGTGGGCGATGTCCGACGTTCCTTGCTGGTGTGGTGCCATTTATTGTTCTGTTCCGGACCCACTCTTCGGGGCGGTGGAAGAATTAATTGTACGGACGACGGCAAAGAGAAAAAGAAGCCGTGATATCCGATCGCGGCCTTTTCGCAGCAGCGCCGAAACCCATCGGCGTGCAGCCGTGCAAAACCGCAAAACGCTCGTAACGGCAACGTGGGGGAAAAGGAAAGACAAATGCACCCACAGCCACTGGATGGCAAATAGCCGGAAGGAATCGTCCTCGACCGCTATCGCTGCCTCTGGTTCCCTCACCCTTGTTAGCCATCACCGTGCCGCTACCACCTATATAGCATCAAGAAACCCACTCGCTTGGCTCCCACTCCTTCGACACTCTCTCCTATCACACGCGTCTCCGCCTACTACTCATCTTTGATCGCTTGCTCCATTGCGACGCTCTGTCCTAAACTTGGCAGTGCATCCTCAAGATTTTCTTTCGCAAGATGAAGTTCAGCACTCCTCTCGCAGCTGTGGCGGCCGCCGCGTCGGTGGCACTGCTTCCAACTGCGTCAGCACACGGTCCAGAGACCAAGGAAGTGGTAGTCAAGTTCCTCGACCAGCAGCACGCAGCCTACCACTGTGCACCCGCGATCGCCGCCATGACCGCCGCACGAAAGAGGTCATGGGCGCAAAAGGTGCTCGGAGGCGACTCGGTGCAGAACAAGAATCTCTTCATTGACGGATACTTTGACGACCTCGGCATCGACGGCGAGGTTGCGGCCAAGGGCATCAAGGCGCTGGAGGAGAAGGGCAAGCGCATCATGGCGTGCGACCCTGTCCTCGAATCCAAGATCCGCAACTCGACGTGCGTCTTGTCACCCGAGACTACGCAAGGCCCTTACTACCACACGGAGGACCACCCAATCCGCGCCAACATGGCTGAATGGCAGCTGGGTGTGCACTTCCAGATGGATGTCGGCGTGATCGACGTGGACACGTGCGAGCCCATTCCCAACATCCTCGTCGACCTCTGGCACGCCAACGCCACGGGTCACTACTCGGGCCACCCGGACCCGGCGCCGCACCTCAAGGACGAGGTTCCTGCGCAGACTGGTGTGCGCAAGGGCCTTCTCTCGGCGTTCCCGCGCACCAACACGCACGAACAGTGGCTTCGAGGTGCGCTCCCCACGGACAAGAACGGCGTCGCCCAATTCACTAGCGTCTTCCCCGGCTACTACACGGGGCGAGCCACTCACGTGCACGTCAAGATCCACAACGACTGGCAGGTGCTGCCCAACGGCACGTTCCGATCGGGCAGACTCATCCACACGGGCCAGTTCTTCTTTGACGACGAGCTCAACATGATGATGGACAAGGTGTGGCCGTACAACACCAACCCGATCGCCGACCTGCCCGGACGAGGACGCACGCGCAACTGGGAGGACTCGCTGCAGATCTTCCAGGTTTCGCACGAGAACGGCTACTTCCCTACTTTTGACGTCGAGAAGCTGGGCGGTGTCATGACCGACGGTCTCATCGGCTACATTACCGTGGGTGTCAACCGCTCGGTGGTCGTTGATGAGGCGTGGGTGCCCACCACGGGTGGAGGCAAGACCAAACCTTGGGTGCCCGCCGATGCTGTTGCCGCTCCTTCGCATGAGGAGCTCTGATTAAATTAGAGCGAGCTGCTGCTTCTCGCTGCCCCTCTTTTACTGCTACGAAGTCCTCTCATATCGTCACAAGCTTGTACAGTACAACATTCGGCCAAGGATCACCAATCTACATAGCATCGAAGCCTTGCCCCACTGCCTGCTAATGGGACAACTAATCCCGTTGAGAATGATGCACATCAAGATCGTCTCTCAACGATGAGGATCCCGCGGCTGGATACTCACATACCCTACCGCGTCGGAAGAGGACGATGCTTTTCGTGATTGAGAGACATCATAGAAGTGCAATAAGCGATTGATGAAAGACCTCAGTCTGCGAACAGCTTCGATGTGGCAAGGAAAGCAGGTAGAGGAGCCTTAGCTGTGGACCTGAAGAAAGCGCCGACAATAGAACATATGGTGGTGCTGTGTAGGGATGCAGCCATGCCGAAAAGTCGCCGGGAGCCTTGCTGTGTGTTGCTCGAATGTGTGACGGCAAAGCAGATGTGACTGCAAAAAAAGCAGCGAGAGCAAGAAATTCTAGCGGGGTCCTCTCGGACTTGATGCGCCACGGGTTGGAATTGTTTTCCAACTTTTTAGAGCATGCAGCCTCAAACAGGAGCTCCGATCCGACTGCACACGGCATACTGTAACGAGAGCGAGCGACACACACAGCTTTTGCCGAAGGTGACTGTGAAATTGTCACATTTTCTCGTTCGTCGCGACTCGGCGGCGGCGTGCCAGCGCATTTCCAGCACTTTTTATCGCAAAGCAGCAGCAGCAGCGGCAACAACAGGGTCGCATCGCTCCTTTTTGATTCCGACTGCTCGAGCTGCCGCAAATTGTGTCTCAATCGCAGCGTGTACAATACACACACGCACAGCAACCACATGCTCGCGATCTGCAAAACGAGTTCTACGCCGAACCATCGCTCTATCTTAACCTTTGACCACATCGTCCGCTCCTCCTCGCCACCGCTCCCTCACCTATTCATCCGCCCTCCATCGTCGAATTTCTCCCCTGACACCCGCCTTCATTTGGTGCACTGTGTCATCGCGCTTCTAGAAGCCTCCTTTCGAGCCTGGAGCACCCACATCGTTCCTGCACCACCCACGTTCGTTTTGCTTCATCTCGACGCGCAGCCGCCAGCACACCTTCTACCTCATCGTGATCAGTAAATCCCATCGCCTCGTCGCAAGCAAATACTTGTGGTCATCGCGTTGCAAAATACACAGACATCATGCGCCGTTTCACCACGGCCAGGGCGAAAGTAGCCACCGTCACCTTGCTCGCCTTGGCTGCTCTCGTCCGACAGGCTTCGGCTTCCAGTCCACGCTTGAATCGCATCGACATTCATCATCAAGGCAGGGATCCCACCGTAGAGGACGCATTGCCCTTCTTTGCAGATGACCTTTCAGACTTTTACCCTCGCTTGTCCAAACGTCAAGCCCCAGGAGGGACGGAATCTCCATCCGGCGCCACACAGGACGCCATCGCCACTCAATCTGAAACGGATCAAATCGCTGCAGCGCAGGCGGTAGAACAGATCCCCAATGTCGCTCAGAACAACGCCGGCAACACGGATACCACGGGAAACATCTTGCAAGGAGATGGATACTACAACTACCCTTGGAACAACGCTACTTATTTTGCTCCCAATGCTGCCACCAACGGCTCTGACACGGGAGGCTGGCAAGAGCTTCCCGATGTACCCGGCTTCACCTTGAACCGTACCTTCTCCGTCTACAACGTCTTCCGGAACGAATCCGGAGTGCTGCCTTTCTACATCACCAACAATCCTGACCCCACCAAGGTGCTTCGTGCCATCATCGTATGGCCCGGTAAACCTCGCGACGTCTGGAAGTATGCCAACCTCATGATGAATACGCGAAGTGTCGCTGTATCCTCCAACTTTGCCCAGCAAGGCGCCACCAACGACTCGTTCCTCATCATCGCCCCTGCCATGCTCAACCAGATGGACCTCCAAGCCGGTGCAGCCCGTCCTAACGAAATTGTCTTTCACGGCTCGGGCTGGCAGCGTGGTTCTCCCTCTGTCAATCCCGTCATGAAGCACCGCGTCACCAGCTACGCCGCCGTCGACCAGATCATCGACTTTCTCTTCGACAAAAAGACGTACCCCAACCTCAACTCCGTCGTCGTCGCCGGTCATTCGATGGGTGGTCAAGCGGCTCAGCGATACGGGCTCCTGAAGAAGACAAAGGCATACGACGACAACGTTCGCTTCTGGATCGGCAATCCAGGTTCGTGGGCATGGCTGACCGATACGCGTCCCTACATGAACGCTAACATCTCGTGCCAGGCGAATGATGCGTGGGACACCTGGCCGTACGGTCTCAACGGCAACCAGTCCAAGATTACGCCGTACGCCCAGAAGGACGTGATCGCCAACAAGACGTACGTCGTCGACCGCTTCCTCAATCGCCACGTCTCCTACGCACTGGCGCTGCTCGACGTGGGCGCCGGTGACACCCACTGTCCTGCTCAATGGCAGGGAGGCAACCACTTGGATCGAGGATCCCAGTTCGTGCTGCAGTACGCCAATGCCAGCTCGTTCTACCTGCAGGGCAAGTTTCCACCCAAGCACACGCTCGACTACATTGCCAATGTCACGCATCAGGACTACGCCATGTACTCGGCCAACAAGTCGATCCAGCGTCTCTTCTACGACGACCTGCTTGTTCGCTATCCCAACCTCACCAACGCCACCAATCCGGGCGATAAGCCAAAGAAGCCCAAGGGTCAGAAGGCGTTCGCCACTCCGGCGCACGAAAAGGTGGCCATTGGCCTGCTGGCAGGCTCGCTCGGTCTTGTCTTTATTGTCTTCACCGTGCTGCCCATCGTCTTCACCGCGGATCATGTCAAGGACATCGACATGTCTTGGGACGCTCAGAGCTACTTGAGCTCCGAGTCGAGGAGGATGTTGGTAGACCGCAAGTGGTAGATGTGGTGCAGCGCCATTCTCTCCTTCGCTAGTTCACACGTACTGTAACTCCGTTTCGTTCTTTATTTGCATCGCTTTGGACAATCTCTTCTTTCACATCGATCCACTTGACGCTACGTCTACTTGGAGAGTGTGTGCGTGCGTGAGCGTGTGCTTTGTCGAATAGCACTCTGGAACTCTCTCGAGGGCAAGCCGCGGATGTCAGGCACTCATTTGCCAAGGTCAGGCTGCCTGTAAGGTTTGTTATGTTGAATGTGAGGCGCTCAAGAAGCGGCAGGACATCGCGCGGAGTGATCGAGTCTTTTTTCGAGTGTCTCGCAAAACGAATCTCACATTTTCGCAAAATCAGAACAACGCGTGTCGGGGCCACTCACCAACACTTTGGCTCGGCTTTGCTCCACACGCCCAAGCTTCGCATTCGACTTCGCACACGCCATCATTTCTTCGCAGCTCAGGTTCACTCTACACCATCAGTGCCATTCCGCTCTTCAAGTCACCACCTTGATCATCGTCGCAAGAAGCGTTCCGCCAATCTCCAGCTCAGGTCAACGACGATCACTCGGCTACAGACAAGTTACAGCTAGCCTCGATCGCCTTCTCTTCCCACATCTCAGTTTCGCCCAGAATGTTCTTGACAAGATCCGAGTACGGTGAGTACTTTCATCGCCACTGCGATCGCCACAGTCCTACGCTGTACATCCGCTGACTACTGGCATATTCCGCATTGACCTCCAACAGACCGTGGGGTCAACACCTTCTCGCCAGAGGGACGTCTCTTCCAGGTCGAGTATGCACTAGAAGCCATCAAGCTCGGCTCGGCCACCGTCGGAATCGCAACAAAGGAAGGAGTCGTGCTGGGCGTCGAGAAGCGAGTGCAATCCAAGCTGCTCGAGTCTTCGTCGATCGAAAAGATCATGGAGGTGGACCAGCACCTCGGAGCGGCGATGAGCGGTCTCACGGCCGACGCGAGGACCATGATCGAGCACGCGCGTGTAACCTCGCAGAACCACGCTTTCACATACGACGAAGAGATCAAGGTCGAATCGGTCACCCAGGCTGTCTGCGATCTTGCCCTGAGATTCGGAGAGTCTACGGCGGGTGAGGAGGCCATGATGTCGAGACCTTTCGGTGTCGCGTTGCTCATTGCTGGGATCGACGAGAAGGGTCCACAACTGTAAGTGCACGAGGTTGGCCGAGCATGGTATCTTTAACTGGAACAGGGAAGACTGACGCATCAGATTGGGAAACACTCCCATCCCATTGGCTACTATAACGACAGCTACCACGCGGATCCATCTGGCACTTTTGTGAGATACGATGCCAAGGCGATCGGAAGCGGCTCCGAAGGCGCTCAGACCGAGCTGCAAGACAAGTACAAGAAGGTGCGTCATTCCTATCACCAGTCTCACCTGAAACCTTTTGACCTTATTTGCCGATCGTCAACTGACCTGGCCTCTGCATACTCTTTGCGCTGCTGCAACAGGACATGACATTGAAGGAAGCCGAGATCCTCTGCTTGCGCGTATTGAAGCAGGTCATGGAGGAGAAGCTCGATCAGAACAACGTACAGCTCGCCACAGTCACGCCGAGGACCGCCAAGGACGGTCGCCAATCGGGTCAGTTTGGCATTATGAAGGAGGACGAGCTGCAGGCTTTGATCGCCGAGATGTAGTTCGTAGTTGTAGAGTTGATCCCATTGAAAGCAGTATTGAAAGCATCCATGTCTGCCGTTGAGGCTGCCTTCTCGCGTTTGCTCTTCCATTGGGAGGATTCGCAGATGCTTCGCCGCTGTGACCCAGAAGAGATGGGGGAGCGATGGATGTAAAGGACTTGGACAGAGTTGAGGAGCTTGCACTGTCGCGCTGTGATGAGTACAAGCTCTAGACAACCCCACTTTGAATGCTTTTGCGAGGCGGTGATCCGCTTTCGGCAAGACTCCTCAAGCGCCGCTGACTAGATCTCTACTTGACATTCACCCCTATTCCTCGCTCATGCCCCAAAAAAGGTCGCAAATGGAATTGACGTTTGCGGACAAGGTTGGAGCTCCGCAAAAGGGATAGATTGAGACGAACGAAGGTTTAGCACTGACAGAGGCTATAATACAGCATGGCTTATATACAATAGGTGAGCGAAGGGTGTAGCAGGGATAAGAAAACGGAAGCGACAGACGGTGAAAGAGAGTGTGGTACGATGAAGCGATGGGGGCGTTGAGATGGTCGCATGACCTGGGACGAGTCAAGCGCTATTGGCCTTGGGTGTACTGTACGCATGCCGAGCAAATCAGCCAAGGTGGACGACGACGCTACAGACGTGGCGATTACCGCAGTGTGCACAGCGTCGGGCCCAACCAGGTCGGGTTTCGAGCCAAAGGAGGCTTGTGGAAGAAAGCGCTGATGAATGAACCAGCGATGTGCGGCTCGTGAGCGATACGTCGATCCTTGTGTCAAGACCTCCGAGGGCGTCACCTAGTAGCGATACGTCTGCTGCGGCGTTTGCGGCATCCCAATCTTGCCTCTCTGCGCCTGATCCTCGCTCCAACCATACCTCTCTTTACTCGAAGCATCAAAGCCCGAGTTGAGCGCGACCCTGCTCTCGCCCCACCCATCGCTGTTGTATCCTCCCAGTCCACGCATATCACGCTTCCCCGCACTCCTAAGCTCGGCCTCGCTCGACAGCTCCCTCAAGCGCTGCGGCTTTCCCTGCATCTCGCGTGCGCGCTTTCTGCGTCTCGACAAGGAACACAACCAGAACAGCGCGGCGACCCCCAAGACGAGCGCGATGATGCATATGACGACCACCACGAACGTCTGCGTGCGCGTCAAGCCAGACGTGGCGTGTGCCGCTTTGTGCCCCGCGGACGAGCCGAGGTTCGAGATCTGGTCGGTCACGCCCGAGAAGGCGGCTGGGTTGACCTGTCGCCGGGGAAGGGGGGCTTTGAGTATGCGTAGTGGCTGCATGGTGGGCGAGAAGTGGTTATGTGTGGGTGTAGAAGTTTCGAGAGATTCTGATTGACCAGCAAATAGAACCAGATTGAGGTGGTAAAAGAGCGTGGTTTGCGTCGATGGTGAATATGGTGTGATAGAGAGCGAGCGACGTTCGTTGATGGAGGCAAGAGCAACAGGATGAGCGTCGAGCTGGACCAGCCAGGATACAGAGAGGCCAGAGCTAGGTCATGAGCAGACCAGCAGGCAGGCGCACTACAGTCGAAGCGGTTCGGCAAAGGGAATGGGACGACGTTGACGAGGCTCGCGAAGCAACCTTGAGAGGATTGGCGGTGACACGCAGCGGAATTTTTAGCGTTGCCTGGCCGTGTATAGCAGCAGCGCGGTGGTCGTGTGTCTGACGAGAGAGGTATTGTATGCAAAAATGGTTCTCTCGACGCTCCGGTCCCGTTCGGCTGTTCTCGCTTACCATCCGAGCCAGCAGAGTCTAAAGACGGCCTTGGAAACCTAGGCTTGGGCTTCTTCAACAGACCAACACTCTTTCAAATGCGACTTGAAAGCTCGTTGGATCGTCGTTGCATTGCAGAACCTGCATCGTGCGGCCGCCGTTGCGTTGCATCACGACGCTTTTGGCTATGCCCCCACATGGAGCCACCACCCTCAGCATTGACCTCGTTTGACAACTCATCGCATCGTGGAATGGGATTTTGGGCTGTGTGGTCTCGACGGCAGCGGTCATGTGCAACTCGGCTCTCTGTGACGGTCGCTTAATTTAGCGTTGTCACTTGCACGCACATGGCCTATGTATGGATCAAGGCAAGGGAGCAAAAGACTCGCTTGAAAGGTGTGGTTGCGGCGTCTAAGGCGCGCACACTCCCTGATGCGCTGCGTGGTGCAATTTTGAGTTTGGTTTTGTGAACACGGACAAGCTTAGTCGCCGTCCCGATGAACGGGACATCGGGCTGGTCAATCGAGATTGATGGCAGAACGCGAGGCAGGTTATGTTTGCTTCACAGGTAGGCGATAGAGATTCTGAGTTTTGGTTCTGCGGAAAAAGGCATGTCAAAAAGATGGTCACGAAAATACCATACCGATCGCAGTGGTAGCCGTTCATGCACATTCAAGCTTCAGAAGTTACTACTGCAGTGGAATCAGGTTCATCTGGAACCGCCACTTGTATGTTACAGTATACTCTCGTCACTCTGAGCTGACATACAGACAGATTTTTCTCCCCTGAAAAGCTCTGTGCATTATGCAAAAAAAGCGCTTGGTGGAAGATCGAATGACTGCCGATGACAAAGGCGTTTCACACCAGCCTTGGAGCGAACGGAGGGCCTCACTGAAGAGGCAACACGACCACCTGCAAGCGCTCGCATCGAGGAGTGAGGAAAGGCCGGGTCTCTTTCTCGCGGTGCATGATGGCGAAGAAACAGCTATCCGGGGTCAGAGGATCGCGAACCGGACTCAAAAGCAGAGTGCGGGGGCTCGACCTCGTGGAGATACCCCAGACACAACCGGACGTGCTGCAAGAACAGCAGCAGCCTGCATCAAAGCCGGTCAGCTTGCCGACTTGGCCGACAGGCTCGCGTCGAATCTTGTTGCCAAGATTCAAGAGGAACTGAATCTTTCTGGCTCACAGGTATCCATTGCACCGAATTCTTTCCGCACCGTAACATGAAACGCAAGCAGGATCAAATGACTCACTCTCATCGGGCTCAAAGTCGTGATGGTACGTTATGGGCTATGCTTGGCATTTGGCCGCCCAAACGTGGAAGGGAATGCTCCGACTGCGTGAGCGCTGCAAAACGGCTAGATGGCGTGTTCAGAGCTCACATGAGGAATGGCGACAGATGGGAAGAACGTCCACTCGCCGTATCTGCGTGCTTGACAATCTTATCCAGGGGTGGGTTCGCGGACCATCGTGCCAGGATGCTCCAGGAAGAGTCGTACAACCTCTGCAGCCCCTGCCACGCCTGCCGCTTGGCCATCGAGTTGAGGGTGCCTACGCTTGCTGTCTCTCTTGCCTGTCGAAAACTGACGTGTGTGATTTTGTCGATCATTTCGAATTTCGGGTTTTGTTGGTGAGTGAACAGAAATTCCAGGCTCGAGGGAGAAGAAACGGCAGTGGAGCAGTCAAGTGCGAATTTGATGGTCATAAGACCTCACTTGACGCAGAGAGGGCGTGTAAGCATCTCCTTCTCGATAAAGCCTTGCTCGTATGGTTCAATCGTTCTTACACCCTTATCTTCTCAAAGAAGGGCCGACTCTCTCTTGGCCACTTTTGAGTGGATTCGACGAGTCATCCTGGACTATTGTTGAACGCCGTGCCAATCGAGAATGACGAAATCGGGAAACGCGCAGGGGCTCCAGGTCAAAATTCGTTCCAATCACCATCGCCGATCATCCAATAAGGCGCAAGACCAAGTGGGAAGGCGGTGTCAACTGCAGGGTCGTCGTAAAACGGTGGCTCAGCACACATGACGCTACATGGAAATGATGTCTCGAAATCGACACTCTTGGCTCTTGCGTTTGACGCGGACGTGCTGCTACTGCTAGACAACTCGCGATGTCCCTCTCAACTGTGCTCTCGTAGAGTTGGTTGCATCCAAGCCTTTGCACAAGCAGGCATCGGGCTCACCTCTTCCGATCGGGTTGGAGGAGGGAAAGCCCGGCATGGAGGAGCCTCACATAGGCTCGTGCTCTTCGCGTTTAACGGTCACAGTAGAGCGGCCAGGGTCCATGCCGGCGAAAGACGAAGAAAGCAGGGAGAGAGCCAAAAAGAAAAAAGCAATACGGTTTTAAAATTATTTTAGTTTTGGGGGCGTGTTCGGCTTGGCTGTGGGGTCTCGTGTCCACTTGCCGGGCAAGGGGAGCAGTCGGCATTCATATCGTGAAAAAAGGAAACATCCGTCCGAGAAGCCACCCCAGCAGGCACACCCGATTTGCTGTCATAGAGCAGCCAGCTAGGGCAGCCACCCCGGGTGGCTGCTTGGGTGGCTCCGGGTGTGTATGCTAATCGGGTGTGCCTGCTGGGGTGGCTTCTCGGACGGATTTTTCCTTTTTTTACGATATGATTGCGAGTGGGTCCACGGCAGATGGCTGTCCAGGGCCCCGACTCGACAAGAACACAGCCCAGCCTTGTTCGCAGCCACAGCAAAGCGCTTCCGGCGACGCAGCTTGCCACGTCCGCAACAAAGCTATTCGCACAGCATCGTAGCAGGAGATTGGCAGCTTTCAAGAGCGACATACCGGCAAGTGGTTCGGGAATGGCAGGCTCACGCCTGCGAAGGCAGAAATGTAAATACTGTAAATGAAGACAAAAAAGAGGCGGCCAGCCACTCAGGAAAGCACAAAAAAAGATAACACGGACACAAATGTGTGTGCAGGGGTTGACTGCCAAAATCCCGAACGAGCACGGGGCGTTTCTCGCGAGCGGCGCGCGAAATCGTGTCAGATGATGTTGCTTTCTCTTCCTTTCGCCAGCTCCTGAACTTGTCGGCCAAAAAACTCAAAAGTTACGCAAAAGGCGGTCGAGTGATAGCGTAGCAATGAAGCCAGAAACAGGCGTTCTGGAGCGAAGCCGACCCACAATGAAAGTGACACAATCGGGCCTTTAGCCGAAAGAGCTCGGAAGAGCCTTGAAGAGCGACGAGCGACGAGCGCTAGACGCGGTAGAATAGCCCCAATTGCTGCGTAGTCACGAGAACTTCCCCTGCCGGGCTGCCTGCCACAAATGCTGTCCGAGACAAGGTCATCGTGGTCGGTGCTGGCATGCTGCCTCCAGTCATGCCTTCCCCCTTCATAAGTTATATAAAGTTAGGCTCTTCCGACGTGGATCGCACCTTTCTGCTTCGTCACCTTGACAACCATTCATCCACTTTGCTCGCACACGCTCCAGAGCATTCATCGCTCTTGCCTCTTTTCCTCAACTCCTCTTTGTGCTTCCGGTGCCTATAGAACTCGGCTCGATCCTGCGCGCTTGCTCGTTTTGATCGCACCACTCTTCAGATCACCTCGTTGCGAGGATCTCTTTCGCTTGTAGCATCCACACCATGGCTCCCTCGATAGACCAACCGCCCTCGTCCTTGGACGACGTCTCCAAGGTCAAGTCGGCTCTCTTGACCGCCACCGGCTCCACGCCCAGGAGCGGCTCGCACACGCCCATCGACCACGTCATTGCCAACAATGCCGGCTACACCGACACCGTCTTCGAGGGCAAAGCCGACCAGGCTGCCCAGGTCAAGCAGCTCCTCTCGAGTAAAGGCTTCATCCCTCCTGATCTCGTCACCGCCGAGGTCGACTGGTTCTACCAGTGAGTACCCGCGCACGCTCTTATCTCCACACTTGTCCACACGCTGACCTGTTGTCTGCTCCATCCTTCTCTGACAGAAACCTCGGGATCGACGACACCTACTTTGCCCTCGAGAGCGTAGAGACGGTCGCCGACCACGTTCTCGCCCTCTTTGGCGCCAAGATCATGGCCTACACCAAGCACTCCAACAGCCTCGAAATCGATCTCGAAAAGGAATCCGAAAACGGCGCCGTCTTCATCCACTCGTCCCAGGCCGGCAAATCGCAGGCTCAAGGTCCCCAGTGGGAACGTCGCATCGACGCAAACTACCTCGACAAGTCCTCCGTCGACAAGGCCTACCGTCTCGAGACCTACCGTTCGGCCGGCTCCGTCTCGGCCCAGTCCCAGCAGCAGCTCCGATGCTACTTTTTGGCCAAGTGCAACTTTGTCGAGCCTCGTCCCGCTCCCGACTCGCCAAGCTACGCCGACATCCGCGCCGTTTCGGACAAGACCTTCCTCACAAAGGCCAGCGACAACACACTTGACATCTACCAGAGCATAATGGACGAGGTCCTCCGCCGACAGGGGCCCGTCATCGAGATGTTCGAGGTCGAGGGCAGCCGAGAGCGCAGGATCGTCATCGGATACCGCATGGGAACCACCAACTCCTTCTTCAGCGCCCTCTCGGACCTCTACCACTTCTACGGCCTCTTCTCGTCTCGCAAGTACGTCGAGCAGTTCTCCAATAACGTCACCATCATCTCCATCTACCTCAACCCGCTCCCGGCCTCCAACAGCCCTCCCATTGAGCACTCGATTCACCAGGTCATGAAGGAGGCTTCCCTCATCTACGTGTTGCCGGACAACCCCTTCTTCCAGCCTGCCCTTGCCGAAAACACCCATGCTGTCCAGGAGGCCACTTACGCATACGTCGGTTGGCTCTTTGCTCAGCACTTCTGCAATCGTCTCGGCCAGGCCTACCAGGCGTTGCGCAACGTGCTCAACGAGAACGACTCGCAGCAGGCGGCCATCCTCAACGAGATCAAGCTGCGTTTTCGTGAAGAGACTTTTACGCGACAGTCGATCCAGGAGGTCATCGAGAACCACCCCACCCTCATCCGTCTCCTCTACGTCCACTTTGCCAACATCCACTACCCCGGGGCCGACGACCAGGAGCTCGTCCCCACCCTCTCGTACCAGCGTCTCGTCAAGGAAGAGGTGCTCGACGACAACGAGATGTACGACCGCATCCGCAAGGCGGCCAACAACTCGCACGAGCGTCAGGTCCTCGAGGCCTTCCTCTTCTTCAACAAGGCCGTGCTCAAGACCAATTTCTACACGCCGACCAAAGTCGCCCTTTCCTTTCGTCTCGATCCTGGATTCCTCCCCGAGGTCGAGTACCCTGTCAAGCCGTACGGTATCATCTTTGTCGTCGGTGCCGAATTCCGCGGCTTCCACGTCCGTTTCCGTGATGTCGCTCGAGGTGGCATTCGAATCGTCCGCTCCAGGAACCGCGAGAACTACTCGATCAACCAGCGAACCCTCTTTGACGAGAACTACGCTCTCGCCTCGACACAGCATCTCAAGAACAAGGAGATCCCCGAAGGTGGTGCAAAGGGCACCATTCTGCCCACGCTCGATGCCAACCCCAAGCTCGCCTTTGAAAAGTACGTCGACGCTATCCTCGACCTGCTCATCAAGGGTCAGACGCCCGGCGTTAAGGAGGAGATCGTCGATCTTCTTGGCAAGGAAGAGATCCTCTTCCTCGGCCCCGACGAGGGCACTGCCGACCTCATGGACTTTGCCGCCGAGCACGCTCGCGCTCGTGGCGCTCCTTGGTGGAAGTCGTTCACCACCGGCAAGACCGCCGCTACGCTGGGTGGCGTGCCGCACGACGTCTGGGGCATGACGTCGCTCTCGGTGCGTCAGTACATCATCGGCATCTACAGGATGCTCGGCCTCAAGGAGCAGGAGGTCACCAAGGTCCAGACCGGTGGTCCCGACGGCGATCTGGGCTCTAACGAGATCCTTCTGTCTGTTGACAAGACCGTCGCCATCATTGACGGAAGCGGTGTCATCTACGACCCAGTCGGGCTCAACAGGCAGGAGTTGGTGCGCCTTGCCAAGGCGCGAAAGATGATCTCCGAATTCGACGTGTCCAAGCTCAGCGCCAATGGCTACCGCGTGCTGGTCGAGCAGAACGACGTCAAGCTTCCCAGCGGCGAGGTCGTCCCCGACGGCGTTGCCTTCCGAAACTCGGCTCATCTGCGTTTCAAGGCCGACCTCTTCGTTCCCTGCGGTGGCCGTCCAGAGGCGATCAACATCTCGAACGTCAACCAGCTTTTCGATCAAGACGGCAAGCCGCACTTCAAGTACGTTGTCGAGGGCGCCAACCTTTTCATCACAAGACAAGCCCGACTCGAGCTCGAGAAGCGCGGCGTCATCCTCTACCCGGATGCCTCGGCCAACAAGGGTGGTGTCACGTCGTCCTCGCTCGAGGTGCTCTGCGGTCTGTCGCTCGAGGATGCCGAGTACGTCGAGTCGATGCTGTTCAAGGACGGCAAGCCGACCAACTTCTACCTCTCGTACGTTCGCGACATACAGACCATCATTGGCCGCAACGCACGTGCTGAGTTCGAGGCCATCTGGCGCGAAAACATCGAGACGGGCAAGCCTCGATCCACGATCTCGACCGAGCTCAGCACCACGCTCAACAAGCTCTCCGAGGAGCTCGAGGCGACGGACCTGTTCTCCAACGAGCAGCTTCGCTCTGCGGTTCTCGGCCAGGTGTTCCCTCCCACGCTGATCAAGAAGGTGGGTCTCGCCAAGCTCATCGAGCGTATTCCCGAGTCGTATGCTCGTTCTGCCTTTGCTGCTAGGGTCGCTGCCAGCTTCGTCTATGCCAACGGGCCCAACGCCAGCCACGTCGACTTTTACAAGCACATCTCGACGCTGTTGGCCCAGCCGTTGCCGGCGGCGCAGTAGTAAATTTGGTTTCGTTTTTGGACTTTGCTTGTTAATCGAAGCTGGGCATTGATAACAGCTTGAGACTTGTACAATACATGCAATACAGTTTTTGGTGACACTTTAGTCGTCAGGGCTCATCTGTGTGAAAGAAAGTAGGTATCTGGCAGCGAGAGCGCAGCGTTGGTGACGGGCGGATCGTCTGTGAGACGCGTTGTTGGGCGCAGAATGTTCATGCGTCGTCTTCATCCTCTTCGGCTCCGTATACGGCCTCGAAGTAGCTCGGGGGGAGATCGAGCTGCATGTCTTCGGCGTACAGGAGGTCTTCGTTGGTGAGGACGGCGGCTGGGTCTAGTGGGGTCGTTTGTGGGGCGGCTGCGGCGGGTGGTAGCGGTTGGGGCGGAGCAGGGTTGGGTCGAGTGCGGGGAGTGGAAGCTGAGGCTTTGGTGGACCGGTGGCTTGCGGCACGCTTTTCGCGTGGCTTACGGGAGGAGGGGGCACCGACGAGGGCATTGGCATGCTCGCGTGCACTCGGTGATGCTGTAGGCGCGATGCTAGGCAGATGGTCTGCATTCGTCACAAACAGTCCACGCCGAGCGGGGCTGCCCTCGGAACTCGTTGCGCGAGGCACGGCGTCCGTGTGCACATGCATCGTTGCTTCCAGCAGCAGCGCACGCTGGTCCGCCGACGAGCGGGTCGAGTCCGGCTCATGGACGCGAGCAGCACCTCGCGAAGAGTACCTGTCCCGGCGGCGTGTGCTGCTCGCAATCGAAGCCGTGTCGCTCGTATCGTGGAGGCTGGTATTGGAGTCGGCTCGCACTTTGGATGATGCGACGGGCGTTGTTCGTAGAGAAGCTGTGAGTGGACCGCTTCGCTCTCTTACGGGGTCGAGGTTGCTCGAGTAGGGCGCATAGACAAGACCCGATGCGCCCGCGGACGACGCCGGTGGCGGTTTGGCCATACCCGCCAGACCCATCGGTGCGCTCGAAGAAGCAATCGGGGCTACAGCAGCGCTCGGAACGGGAACGCCGGTATTGACGTGACTGAGCGAGCTCGCAGCAGACGCGAAGTGCGTTGAATCCGTCGAGCCACTCCGATGAGAACGGAACGACGGGGCCACAGAGGGTCGTCTGCTACTCATGGGTGCGCTAGACGAGCTGGAGCTTGCCATACTGCTGAAGCCCGGCCGTTGTTGTCGCGATAGCGGCGATGAAGGCGACGCGCTCACCGGGCTCGAGAGGATTGATGCTAGCGGAGGAGACTCCTCGGGCGAAGATGTCACCAGAGCCGCCTGCTGTGCATCCCTCCACGCAACACCAGACGCATACGGACCATACGCCGTCTTGGGCTCCACCGGCGGCGGACACGCCAGATTCACCACCTCCTTATGCAGCACCACGCCATCGAGTACACGCACCACCGCAACGTAGTAGTCGAGCGACAGGCCGTGCATCTCAAACGTCGGCACGCAGTGGGGCGGCAAAGCAACCAGGCCGTTGATGCGATGCACGCCACGCGACTCGACGGCGTAGCGCAGCGCCGCTTCCGCCACGGGCTCCTGCTGCATCGCGATGGGCTTCTGCTTCTTGCCCGTGAGCAGCCGCAGCCTGCGATAGAGCCTAAACGTCAAAGGTGAGTAGGTGCTCAGGTCGAGCGGCTTGTTGGTGGTGCAGCGCACGATGAACGGAATCGCCGACCGAAGCGGGAACGACGACCGACCGCTCATGGGCATCGAGAAGGTCCAGGCCTCGTGCCAATGCACCACCGGCTGCTTCTTGGACCCGCCGAAAAGGGACGAGAGCAAGCCAGCTTTCTTCTCTGGCTCCAGCTTCTGCGCGCCGTTGGGTGAGGTGAGGAAGGCCAGAGTGCGTTGTCGCCATTCCTGCGGCGTCTCGATGGGCTGACGTCCGTCGCCCTGACGCTGTAAGACGATGGCGGCCATCGCGGCTCCGGTGGCGCGTCTCTGGAGCAGCAGCGATGCGGCCGAGATGGGCGGCGAAGGCAAGTAGACAAAAGGCGCATAGCTGCGGAGGTTGCGCTTGAGCAAGCCCGTTCTTTGCACGGTGAGCTTGAGCTGATACTTGACCGTAAGCCACGCTGGGCGTGCTTGGTCCTTGCCCGTTGTTTTGCTTCTGCCGAACAGGCCTGTAGAGCTTTGACGCAGCGCAGCGTCGTTGGGGCCCTGGATGGGAGGCTCGATGACGCACGACGGCGGCAGAAGCGGCGGATTCTTCTTATTTTTGTTACCCAGGAGCGGGAGCTGGATCGTGAATGGATAGACATGCTTCCCCGGAGGCAAGAGGCTGGCGTCCTTGTCCACGTCGGTCTTGGGCTCAAAGAGGACATGCTCGAGGTGAAGCAGCGTGTCTTGCTTCGTCTTGGTCTCGTCTGGATTGATGGCCATGCGATCGAGGGCCGAGGGTGCATCGGTAGAGGCTGTCTTAGGCACAGTTACAACCCGCGTTGCGGTGAGCGTCAACTTGATCGAGGATATGCGTTGACCTGACGGATCGGTGACGTGAAGGTCGACGGTGCCGGCTAAAGCGCCCCATCCTCGCTCGTAGCTGCCACCCATGAAGGTGGGGACACGCTGTGGGTAAGAGTAGATGCTGTTGCGGAGAGGATGCGAGTATCAAGAGCAAAGTCAGTATTTGCGGTGTGAGATCTGCGTTGATCGACGCTATAGGGGGAGGTACATACTTGAGCGAGGCATTGCCGTTCTTGCTGGGATATGTATGGACTGTCTTGAGCGGGACCGGTTTGGCAGGCATTGGAGCCCTGGTGGCACGTGCCATTGCTTCATGCTTGGAGCAATAGAGCTCCTCTACTGCACCATGTGCGTGCTATGTGGCCAGCTGCCTGATGTCAGAATGGCAGGCTGGGCTCGATGACCGGATCGAATCCTTGTCCAAGAAGCCGATGTGGACGTGGCCGAGAAGAAACAGCTTGAGCGTAGCAGGCCTGGGATGGAGAGAGATGGTGGTAGACTGTCGAGTGCCACCAGAACTCATTCTGAGACGACGTGGCGTGTACCCTGCATAGCAAAGCTCTTCTCTTCCAAGCATCAGCACCAAGCCTTCCGAAAGATCTCAAAGTGGAGAAATTTCATTGCATCACAAGATCCTCGCAGAAAACCAATGCTTCCTGCGCTCTCAAGGGTTCTTGCTTCCCTTTGGCTGCTGCCGTTTTGGGTGCTGACTGGGAAAGAACGCCTCTGCGCTCATTTCATGCCAGTTGAGCCGCCACCCTCGCAGCCACTTGACCGACAACTGGATCGACATATTAGCAAGCGAGGCGCAGAGTGACTTCTTGCACGTTTCGCTTTGAGAGGACCATCATGAAGAACCAAAGCTGCTCCTGCACTGGCAAGCCGTGAGCTGCAGCAGTTCGGGGCACGTCCGCAGCCTTGATTCACATCCGACATCTGAGGTACTCTCTCGAGCCTCCTCAGTATGCAAAGCAGAGAGGGATTCCATTTCTGCAACCGTCGCTGGCTGGCTGAGGTCCATATTGTCATGACTCCAGTTGCGAATCTATCAAGCTTGTTCCTAGTCTCGGCGATCGTCCCCTCGCTGCTCTACAAGAGACTCTGTGCCAAGGCTTGGCGCTCTTCCTTCTTTGCGCTGAGACGTATCAGTGCGCCCAATTCAACGGCAAAACGGCTTTTTGCGCCAAGAATGGCTCGGTCTGCGCTTTTCGACAACGCCTTCATTTGTGCTAACCTTCATCTCTTAGAACAGCACCACACACAAAGTAACGATCACTGACACTTTTACAAACATTGCACAACACGCCCGTTACTTTCTGTCTAGCTTGTTTTGCATTGTCTGCACATTCAACCGGTGGCAATGCCAATGCAGCTTCGGCCTGATACATGCCAAAGTTACAGGCAAAACGCTCGATGCCGCTCTCGCGAACGGAGCTCATTGTCGCTCTTGCTCGGCGGCAGCGAGGGCCATCTGAGCCGGGCTGCGTGCTCGAATCTCTCTGCCTCGCCACATGAGCACAAACGGAAGGATGCCCAGCACCAATCCGATCACCGCTACCAGTGTCGAGGCCCACTGCGTGCCCATCCTCTCGTACATGGTCTTGGAAAACAGCGGGAAGAAGGCAGCAAGCGTGTTGCGGAAGCACGACTGTGCAGCCAGTGCGGACGAGGCATACGTCTCGTATGCATCCGCAAGATACGTGTACGCAGAGAGGTAGATGCCAAAGATGCCAAAGTTGATGATCACCAGACCGATGCACGGCGCGATCCACGGCAGGTCGGGTCGTCCTGTCCAAGCAAAGATGAAGCCTCCGATGGGAAAGGCAAATGCACCCACCATACAGGCATACAGCCGACTTTCGGGATCTGGCTTTGTGCGCCCCGCCGCGTGTGCTTTGTGTGCATCCCTTCGGTAGAGCCTCTCTTGAAAGTAGCGGTTGAACCAGAACGAAAGGAAGCAGCCGATAAACGTGCATAGCTGCGGCAGGTTCTTCTGTCCGTTGTTCCATCCGTACGCCCCGAACACGATCGGGATGGCACTGAGAAGCAGGTAGGAGCAAGCCCATGCAAAGCCGATCCACAGAGAGTAAAAAATGATGATGGGTTCCGTCACCAGATAGCTGATGGGACGCAGCAGCGATTCTCGCAGCGACACTTGCACGCCGGGGCCTTTGAGGTTGGACACAGCGCGATGTTCGATCCCCGTTTCGGCGGTGAGCTTCTTCGCTCGCTTCGAGAGCAGAACCGATGGGCGCGGTTCTCGCAAAAAGAGCACAAAGCAGACGAACGAAAACAGACACACCGACGCTTGAATCCAAAAGATCCACCGCCAGCTCAGCTTCAACGCCACCCAACTCGCATACACCGGGCTGAAGCTCTGCGCTGCAAACAGACACAGCGCATACAGACACAGCACATGCCCTCGTCGCTCGGCATCAAACATGTCGGCAAAGTAGCCGCCGGACATGGAGTTGCCCACAGATCCAAAGCAGCCCTGCAGGAATCTCGTCACCACGATCGTCTCGAGGTTCTGGGCGAGCGCCTGGCCGAGAAACAGGACGAGGTTGAGGAACGAAGCCGCCATCATCACCGGATACCGTCCGAAGCGTTCCGAGACGGGAGCCAGCAGCATGGGCGCAAAGGCGATCCCAATGAGGTAGACTGTGATTCCGGATTGATAGGCCACGTAGTTGACCCCGCCAAAGTCTCGGTTGACTCCAGAGTAGGCCTGTCCGTAGCCAGCGCTCATGCACGCGCTGGCAAACGAGAAGGTCATGACCGTCAGCGCACAGCGCCACTTTTGGCTGCTCGGCCAGTTCTGAGCATGTTCACCGTCGTTGTGCGCCCAATCGATGTAGACAACGGTGCCCTTTCCGCACGCATCTCTTGCGATGGTTCCGTGGTGAGATGAGGCGACCTCTGCGTCTTCGATGCCAGCTTCCATGATGGACGTCTGTTCCGACTTGACCAGCGCACTTTTGATCTCTGTTGCCATGTTGTCGACGGGTTGAGGGTGGATGAAAGCAAGAGGATGTGGGTACGGCAAAGGATGGGATTGTTCAGCAAACCTTTCGAGATGAACCCTTCCAGCACCGCCAAGAATGACAACGGGACCCACCAGTGTTGAAATGACAAGGACATCTCCCATCGCTTGGCCCCGCGTTTCGACGATCGCAAACTTCCGAGCATGCGTTCCCCAAAACAGCAGTGCGTGGTGCTCCGCTGTCGGATACAGATCAGGAACCGCTTTGCCATTTGTTGAGCTGCAACTCCAGACGGAACCCATTACCCGCAAACTCGGAGCCCCAGTGGCCAAGTGCCTTTCATCAAGTATCCGATGTGCTTTGAAGTGGCAAGGACATCTGATTGGGCGACTACGGCAGTTGCAGAAGCAATGACCGCACAGTTCGCCACGTGTGTCGAGGCGGGTAACCGAAGGTAAGCGGCCCTAGACGATTCCCAAACGGGCAATGGACGGAGAATTTTGAGCAGCTTCCATCGGTGAATTCTTTTTCTTTTTGGCCGTTTGTCAAGCGCGTAGAATTTCTTTTGCCGCTACATGTCATCCCAGCGGACCAGAATCCTGTCACAGAGCGCTTCCATTGTAGACTGCATCACTACCAAAAAAAACAGAGAGTCTGTCGATCGCTCTGCCCTCGACGTCGAAGGAGTAACTCGCCCTAAAACAGCTAAGAACTGCTCTGCCAAATACAGTATGTCCGCCAGAACCAGTGACGCAAAGTTCGCCGGTGACGAAAATCAGCTTTCGAAAAATGCACTCAACGGATAACAGAGGCTGCTAACGACACGCTGGGTCGCATGCGGATTAAAGCGTGGCCCAATTCTCTCGGAGACCGTTCCCTGCTGAAGACGGGCTGGACTAGTGCTCGTCGCTAGCTACAACAGTGCCGAGTCGAATGCAATTCCAGAAGGAAAAATCTTTTGCCGATGCGCCGGAACTCTGGTCGCTTGACTGCGCTGCTGTCCCGGTGTAGCGATAGGTGACATGCATGGCCAACTCGAGCGGACCTGGTTTTGGTGGATCCTTCGCAGAGACCGCGAGGTCGAGGTAGAATGTCGTGGTGTGCCCTTTCTGGATAAACGGTTTGCGCTGGACGGTGTTGCTGGACGCAAGATTCGACCGGTAATCCAATCGAGGTCCCTGAGCTAGCTTCCTGCGCCCTGATCGACGCTCACGCTGCGATGCGCTTGTGCGATCGCGACGTGGCCCGCTGCGCTCTTTGTCGTCCGCTCCAATCTCTCCGCCGTGCTCGTCCTTTTCGTCCACCTCTGCTACTTCTGCATCGTCGCTTTCGTCGAATTCCTCGTCGTCATCCACTTCGTCGTCCTGCTCTTGGATCACCCACGTCGACTCGTTGATTGCGCCGGCTCGATCGGTGCTGCTGACAAACGCGGTCTTGACAGCATGTCGCTGCTGTGTAGGTTCGGAAGAGAGTTGGGGCTGCGCATCCGACTCGGGTTTGGAGCCGTAGAGATCTTCGGCGTCTTCGAGCTCCCAGACTTCGTTGAACGCGTTCAGCGGAATGCTCGTGGCCGAAGGGTATATTTGCCATCCGAGGCGCGGCCTTTTGATTGTCGGGCGTGGTTGTGCACCAGCACTGATCTGATCTGAAGACGCGACACCGGCAGTCGGCTTGGAGGAGAAAATGTGCTTTGGTTCTGGCAGAGGCTGGACGCCTGCAGGAAGTCCGCCGAGCGAGGCTGTTCGAGAAGCGGAAGGGTCGGCGAAGCGCACATAACTCATATCGACCTGTACTGGATCGTCCAAGGGGTTGGCCACAGCTATCTGAAAGGAGTAGGTTTGACCAGCGATGAGGCTATTGACATCGACATCTTGCGACGAGACTGCACTGGCAGGATCTGTTGCCGAAATGCGCACGGATTGCGGCCTTCGCCTCAGCGTGCTTGCTGCCGAGCCTGTGCCTATGCCTATCAGGTTTGAGCCCGCCATGCCAATGGAACGGAAACGGAGCGGATCGAGATACGGCTGTTGGTCGGCGAGGCGGATCTGAATTTCGGGTAGAAAGTTGGTCGCAACGAGTTTGATTTTGAACCTGTTGGAGGCAGCCTTGATGTCTGGCTTGATCACAATGTGTCGACAAGCAGGACACCTCTTGGAGAGTTTCGATTTGAGCGCTACTCTGGTTGGGCGCAGCTCGGCCGCACGAACAGGTTGATCTGCTATCGAGACCGAGGACCATCGTTGTTCGAGTGAAGCGATCTTGTCATCCAAAGACGCGAAAGGCTGGCTTGGAGCGGATTGTAAGCGGGCGATGTAGTCTCTTCGATGCTTCTCGCGCTTGGACACTACGCCCATGGAAAATGAAGCATGACCACTTGAACTGCCGCGAGCGTCTGTCGGAGGCTGCCACGGGTTGAGTGCACGGTACGGTTTGAGCTCGTCTGGCTCGATGGGCGCTGAGCGTGCAGCATTAGCAAGACCGCTGGGCGCAAGGTGCTTGGAGTGTGCCAGATGCGGTAGGTCCCGGACGAGCTTGGATGACTGCAAAGCAGCTGTAGCCGCATTGCGTGCAGCCGTGGCCCTTGCGCTACGACCAGATGCGGAGGCAGTAGAGGACGAAGCTGACGTTGCCGAAGCGTTCGAATTGGCAAGGGAGCGGGAACGAGAGGAACTGCCTGCTCCGACGGCAGCCGAGGTGATGGCTGCTTGGGTTTGCGCCTTGAGGTAAGGGTCAAAGTGATCCTTGAGACGTTCGAATTCGTGTACATCTGCCGCACCGTCCTCAGAGCGTTGAAGCTGCAAGCTGAGTCCCGTGGGCTTTTCAAAAACGAGACCAATGGATTTCGAGTCCCAGCGGCAGAAGGAGCATGCGAGATAGTAAGGAGGTTCGCCCTGGCTCGCGGCTGGATCGGTGGGGTCGAGGCTGCGAGCTGTCTGTGAGTTGAGGTCGCTAGCTACGACCGAGAGGGTATGCTGACAGCAGGGGCACTCGAAGCAGTTCCTGGCGCAGCGATTCTTTTCAGCCTTGACGCTGGCCCCTGGCACCTCGAAGAGGCAGTTGGGACAGTAGTAGCTGGCAATGTCGATGGAGACGCATCGGTTGCATCGGATCTGATCGCATTCATCGCAAAAGTAGAGCGTTTCTAGTGGATGAAATGCATATCGCGAAGCTGGAGAATAGGCAGGCAAGCCTGGCGGCGGGGATGCAAGCAACCAAGAGGCGCGGTTGGCAGAGGTCGAGGAGGTGGCGCTGGCGTGAGTATGGGCCTGGTTGCAGGGGCAATAGTAGAGAACGTGCGGAGCCGCCGCCATGATCCGCCGTCGAAGAGTATTACTACCTGCACTGCAAGCTGATGGCCTCGACAGCCGATACAGCTGGATCAGAAGGTGTTGGTGTGCGCGAGTCAAAGTGTTGATCTCGAAGCAGAACCCTTGGAGACTCAGCCAAGAGGCAGCAGAGTACGATCTAACATGTTACTTTTTCGGCCACCGCCATCCTTAGCGCGCGTCTCGCCGTGGTTTCGCTCAGGAGCTTCTTCAGAGATCAGACCACTTTTTGCGCAGATGCGAACAAAGCTCGACAACACGCACGCGAGCAAAGCTGCTTTTGCACGGCCAGAGAGCGAGTTCGACCAAGTGCACTTTCTTCTTCTTGTCGCCTTGTCGCCATCTCTCCCACACGCTATCACACGGAATCTGCAACGGACATGTCCGCTTCCAACGTCGATGCTCAGGCTCTGGCCGAAAAGGCGCAGCTCAAGATCCAGAAGCGCAAACGCTTCGAGGCCGTCTTCCCGCTCTTGGTCGAGGAGCTCACCGCTCACCTCGCCTCGGAAAACGTGCCTGCCGAAGCCATCGACTGGTTCCGTCGCAACCTCGACTACAACACGCCCGGTGGCAAGCTCAACCGTGGTCTGTCGGTTGTCGACACGGTCGAGATCCTGCTGTGCACCGATGCTGCCACTGGCAAGCTCTCGCGTCAGCTCACCGAACCCGAATACCTCAAAGCCGCCATCCTCGGCTGGTGCATCGAGCTTCTCCAGGCATACTTCCTTGTTGCCGATGACATGATGGATGCCAGCATCACGCGCAGAGGTCAGCCCTGCTGGTATCGCGTCGAGGGCGTTGGCAACATTGCCATCAACGACGCCTTCATGTTGGAAGCTGCCATCTACTTTTTGCTCAAGAAGCACTTTCGCTCCGAACCCTACTATGGCATGCTCCTCGAACTCTTCCACGACGTCACGTTCCAGACCGAGCTCGGTCAGCTCATCGACCTCGTCACTGCTCCCGAAGACTCGGTCGACCTCTCCAAGTTCTCCCTGCAAAAGCACCACCTTATCGTCGTCCACAAGACCGCCTTCTACTCGTTCTACCTCCCCGTCGCCCTCGCCATGCGCATGGCCGGTGTCACCGACGAGTCGCTCTACAAGCAGGCCCTCGACATCCTCCTCCCCATGGGCGAATACTTCCAGGTCCAGGACGACTTTCTCGACTGCTTCGGTACTCCGGAGCAGATCGGCAAGATCGGCACCGACATTCTCGACGGCAAGTGCTCCTGGAACATCAACGTCGCCCTTCAGAATGCTACGCCTGAGCAGCGTCAGATCCTCGACGCGAACTATGGCAAGAAGGACGCAGAGTGCGAGAAGCGCGTCAAGGATGTTTACAACCAGCCCAACATTGACCTCCGCGCCCGCTTCCAAAAGTATGAGGCCGAGTCATACCAACAGATCAACGCGCTCATCAACAACCTCCCCGAGTCGCAGGGCCTTCGTCGCGACGTCTTCCGGTCCTTCCTCGAAAAGGTCTACAAGCGATCCAAGTAAATGTGCTTGCGAGCTGCAGCATTTTGCCCATGTGATGCCCTTCCATGTTGTGGAATGAAATGGCAAAACGGGAATCTTGCTCGCTAGCATGACTTCACCGGTTGAGAACGGTCAGATTCAGGCCATAGCATCCGAGCATTGAGAATTTAAGCCGAGATCATATGTGTGACTTGAGCCCAGTTGGAAAGCACGAAAATACAAAACGGAGAAACGAGCTAGCAAATATCGCAACAAAGGTATCAATCGAAATCGGAGCGAACTGACTGTCAGCACAGTCACATTGCTGGTTGAGATGACCTCAAGCCGCCATCGCCGCAGCAGCCGCAGTAGCACCGCCCGTCACACCCGCACGACCACCTCCAAACGTCTTGGTGATGGAACGGTCCGCAGGGTTGAAAGTGTAGCCGTTGGCGTGGAACAGCTTGGACGCAAGGTAAGGTCGGATGTCAAACACGTCCACCTCCTTGGCACGCGTCTCGAGCTCTGACACGGGCACAGTGACGACGGTAGCCGACTGAGCGGCACCACCGCGACGAGCGCCGTGGGAGAGCTGCACGAATCGCATACGGTCCTTGACGATCGAGCCTAGGATAAACGAAAGGAGCTCGTCGTGGTCGCGACTCTGGTGCAAGTATTTGCGGAAGCCCCTCTCGAGCGTCTTCTTGACGCTCATCTTTTGCGCAGAGACAAACGACTCGACAGTCGCGCGAATGGCCACGTCAATGTCGTCGGTACGCACGTAGTCGCGCAGGTGCATCTTGGCCGAAGCTTCGGACATGCGGATCATGCTCTCCAGGTGACGCACCGTGATGGGGAAGCTGCCCGTCGAGATCGACTCGCGACGCAGATCTGCGTACAGCCGAGAGATGCGGTCCTGGTCCAGCGCATTGAGCGACGGACGCACATGGTCTCGTGCGTACATGATGTACTTTTTCAGAAGATCCTGAGGCAAGATATCGGCGTCGAGCGACGTGGCCACCAGCTGCTCGTCCGTCTCGTCGTCAAACTTGGGATGCGATCGCAGATGCGAACCCACAACAAAGCGCGCCAGCATGTCGTCCTTGACGGGGTCGACTGTGTCTTTGACAACACACAAGGCATCGAAACGCGACAGAATCGGCTCGGTCAGCTCGACGTTCTGGTTGAATGGAATCGTGGGGTTGTAGCGCCCGCGGATCGGGTTGGCTGCCGCAACAATCGCACAGCGAGCTTGCAAGGTAGTGACGATGCCGGCCTTGGAGATACTGATCTGCTGCTGCTCCATAGCCTCGTGGATCGAGGTTCGGTCGGCGTCGTTCATCTTGTCAAACTCGTCGATCAGGCAGACACCCTTGTCGGCGAGCACGAGCGCACCTCCTTCGAGCGTCCACTCGCGCGTGACGGGGTCCTTGCGCACAGATGCGGTGAGACCGACGGCGGAAGCACCCTGACCTGTGGTGAAGACGGCTCGCGACGCCGTCTTTTCGACGTACTTGAGGAACTGCGACTTGGCGGTACCGGGGTCACCGAGCAACAAAACGTTGATGTCACCACGAATGCGGTGCTTGCCGCCGATGTCCTTGGGTACGCCGCCAAACAGACTGAGCGCGATGGCAGTCTTGATGTCTTCGTGCCCGTAAATGGAGGGAGCGATACTCTTGATGATGCGCTTGCCGATGCGCTCGTCCTTGGCCAGCGCCTTGATCTGGCGCTCGTCTTCCTCGGTCAGGCGGAACGCGGAGTAGGCATCGTCGCGCTTGGCAATGTGATTCGCTTCAAGCACTGTAGCGAAAACGGGGAAGCCGTTCTTGGTGTTGAGCGAGGCGTCAAAATTGTTGCGGTAGACGCCGGTGATCTCGACCTCTTCGCCTGGCTTGGCCGAGTCGATGAGATCCCAGAGCAGGATGACCTCGCGGTGGCGCGGTAGACGTCCAGGCGGCACGCTTCCGGGCGACTCTTGCAGCGTCATCTTTTGGTAGTTGCGGTAGACGGTCTGCTCCGAGTTGATGCGGAAAGGACCACGCTGCTCGCAGTTGGAGCAGTAACTGAGTTTGATCTCTTGGTTGGCATCTTGCCAGAAGGGACCCAGCACCGCACCGCAACGCAAGCAGTCGAATTTGACGTACTTGAGCTGCGGGAAGACACCGCTGCGGCGCGTCACAACACCGCTGACACGGACGAGCGAGTTGAGATGACCCTGACGGAGATCGCGCAAGGTGGACGAAGTGGGCAGATCTGCGATACGGACGTGCACCTCGGAATGGATGCGGTCGTAGGATGGGTAGTAGAGCATGATAACGTCGAAAGCGACCTCGTCAAAGATGGGGAGCATGCTGGCAGGCGAGTTGGCCAAAAAGTAGGCGAGGATGGCCTTGGAGTCGACGAGGTGCAAGAAAGACACCTCGAGCGACTCTGCGTTGGTCTCACCGAGCGTCTTGATGCGCTGACCGTAGACACTGACACCGTTTTCATCGACGTAGGTGACGAGGAAGTTGCGGAACTCGCGCACAATGGCACGGCGGACGTTTTCGGTGGCAACCCAGCTGGCGATGCTGTCGGTCTTGACATCGCCGAGCTGCTCAAGCGGCAGGTCGTCTGCAAAGGCAGCTGCATCTGCACCGGCAGCAGCCTCATCGTAGTGTCGGCGTCTGCGACGGTTGAGGATGGCGACACCGTCATCGGCGTCGCTGGCGCCATCGTCGCTGTGGAGGAACTCGGGAGCGCGCGATCGGCTACCACGGTTGGCGGCTTCTGTGCGGTCACGGCGGCTCATGCGGAGTTCAGCAAGTCGACGTGCGTTGGCGTCCATCTGGTCGTACTGGTTCTCGTCGTCGATATCGAGCGTGGTGTCGTATCGATCGAGTGCTGCATTCTCAGTGTAGTCGTTATCCATGTTTTCGCCAAAGAGATCCTCGCCCTCATCGTCAGAATCGGCGTTGGCTTGAAAGTGGTCGCCGAGCTGTCTTGCCTCCTGCTCCTCGTCCACGACATCTGCATCGTCGAGCTCACCATCGGTGAAATCGGAGAAGGCAGCGGGGGGACTTGAAGGAGGCAGCGAGGAAGGAGGCGGTGAAGATCGTCCGGCAGGTGTATTGGCTGTAGACGGGCCCGGAAGAGGAGAGGAGGCATCGAATGGGTCGTCTCGCTGCTCGAGCTGCTGCGAGCGACGACGCTTGCGGTTTGCGTTATTCTGAGAGTCAGCCTGTTTCAGAGAAGAGAGAGGCAAGTAGTAGCGCCATGGTCACACAAGTGTCAGTTCCCTCGTCCATTGAGGCACAAACCGTGTGCCAGATATACTTACCATGTTGGGCTTTGAGAGATCGAGGCTGCGAGGATGAGGTCTTGCTACGGATCAGGGGGTATCGTGGCGAGAAGTCTTGTAGATTTCGCACGGTGTTGAGGAGGAGTTCGGCCGATGGCGAGCAAGAAGTTGTCGATGAGTCGATGATGGTGATGAGAGGCTGAGGCTTTTGCCAAACGTGCTGTCGAGGACGACCGAAATGTGTGTTGCTCTCTCCGATTCCTGAAAAAAGGCATCACGACTGTCGTTGAAGTTTCTCTCCGCCCGCGCTGCAATTGTCGACTTGCGAAGGCCTTCTTGACAAAAACACTCTCACTGAGCTGTGTGCGCGCGCACTACAACTCATTCCTTTGACGCGAACCTCATTTACACGTCGGTCGCATGCTCAACGCGTACTGTAAATGCGACTTGTCAACGACGCGCGAAGAACGAGACGCGTTCTGAATTCGCACGAGAAGACAGGATTCGGAATTCGGTCTTGCTGAACCCTTTGCGGAGGGGGAAAAAAAAGTTGTCTGCTCCACCTTTGAACTCCTTCTCACAGTCTGACAGGATATCCAACCATCCATTGCACACCAGCAACCGAACGCCAATCTTACCCCGCCAAGCTCCATCACAGACGACACTCTGACAGGTAGACTCTAGAAGATGGTTGCGGCCAAAAGAAAAGCAGGCAACGCATCGGCAAATCCACGTCGACGACGCACGAGAAAGACTAGGACACTTACTGTCTCGTCTGATGGCTCTTCTTCTTCGGAATCCTCGTCAGATTCCAGCAGCGATGCGTCAGATGTAGAAAAGTCACAAACGCAGCCTGCGAAGGTCGGTGCCAAGAGATCCAGATATTCTTCTGCATCTTCCTCGTCCTCATCTTCATCTGATTCGTCCGCCTCATCCTCATCATCCTCATCATCCTCATCATCCTCATCATCCTCATCATCCTCATCATCCTCATCATCCTCATCATCCTCATCATCCTCATCATCCTCATCATCCTCATCATCCTCATCATCCTCATCATCCTCATCATCCTCATCATCCTCATCATCCTCATCATCCTCATCATCCTCATCATCCTCATCATCCTCATCATCCTCATCATCCTCATCATCCTCATCATCCTCATCATCCTCATCATCCTCATCATCCTCATCGTCAGACGATAGCTCATCGACTAGCGCTGAATCCTCTTCCTCCGACTCTGACGCAGAACCATCCACTCGGCGTCGACGCAGCACCAAGGGTCGCATCACAGCAGCAACCACTGACGCACAAGGTATCGCGGCCTCCTCAATAGGCAACAAGAGACACGTCTTCCGCCTTACCCCGGAGCCAGATGCATCCAAGCTCGAAAGACGCTCTTCCAACAAACAGCCTTCCACTCACACCCGAACTTTAGAAGCACTCGAACCATCAACCCCCCTACTCCCACACCATTTACAGCGCATCGTCGATGCAAAGACGTCCCCACCTTCCGCCCGCAGGCCCTCGAAGCTCGACAATGAACCAGCATCACAGCAGACGCAAGCACAAAAAGAAAAGCGACAGCAAGCTTTCCGTTCGCTCTGGCTCAAAGCCGTCGCAGACGAGTTTGGCGACGAACTCGATGCCATCCGAAATGTAAGTGACGAACAAAAACAGATCTTTTGTTCTCTTTAAGATTCACTAACTCGTTCCCTCTTTGTCTTTGCTACAACAGCGCGAACCCACTCTTGGAGCAGATGGCGGTACCAGGCTTCCGCTCTTCATCGATGCCCTTGCAGCCGGCTCTGAGCTCTTTACCTCGTCGTCGCCCGAACAAAACGAATCCTCACAGGCAGCAGCAACGTCGCGGTCGACACTCGACGAAATCGCGCTCGCCTCGAATCTCAGCATGTCGAAAAAGTAGATCCTAGCCTCTCTGTGCAGAGATTTTGCAAACAATCGTATCGAGACTTACAGGTATAAATGTTACATGAGGGTGTGCAAGAACAAACGCAAACGAGGGTGGAGAGCAGATACAAAATATCGAATGCTTCATGCAGCTGAAGCAGGCGTGGTGCGGAAACGCGTCGAACGCTTGCGACGAGCCTGGAAACTAACGCATTGGTCGTCACTGTCATCGTCCCCCTCCTCGGGAAATGCAGCTGAAGCAGGCAGGAGACCAGCGTTGGCTTGCTTGGCACTAACGGGATCAGCTGCTCCATCGCGGGGAGCGGCATCCTCTTCGGCATCTGCGAATTGCGACTCTTCCGTCGCGGGCAGTGCGTCCAGCGTAGTGGTTCCGGTCGGCTTTTGTCCATCCTCCTCCGAAGGAACAGCTTCGACATCGGACCGTGTCGCCTGAGTATCTGCAGCTGATGTTGCCCGTGAAGACCCGCCTGCACCATGCTGTCGTTGCGAATCAGAACGAGATACGCTGCCGGAGCTGATTGACGGTTCGTTCACCGATGCCTCGTCGGCCACTGCGCCAGTGGTTACAATGCTATTCGTGTTGAGCTCGGTCAATTCGGCCTTTCGCAGCGCATCTGCTTCGGTGGATAGCGTGGCATCGATCGAAAACGTCTGACAGCCGCTAGCGACGCCCGCATTGGCAGGACCGTCCAAATTGCCACCTGCACTGGGTTTCCCGTGATCGCCTTGAGCGTCGAGCTTCGTGAGATTGCCGTCTGACAAAGAATCGGACGGCGTCAAAATGTGCTGGTAGGGCGGCTTGAAGACGTTGTAGCCGCCTTCGACAGAGGGGGTCAAGATGTCGTTGGAATTATCGCTGCCGTTCGACCCTTTGCGGACGTAAGCCTCCGGGAGGAAGGATGCGCCTTCCACATCGCCATCGTCACCCCCGTCATCGCCATGGCCATCGCGCACCGTCCATCCATGACCAGAATTGACGAGCATCGGACCGCGAACGGCACCCCCTTCACCATGAAGATCGTCCGAGAGATCGTCATCCGAAAGCTCGAGTTCAAGATCCACATCATCGTGCTCGGACTCGAGGTCCTCGAGTGGCGCTTCAAAGTGACGACGACGGCCGAGTCGATCGAAAGCGAACGGCTGCCCCGCAACCGATGATGCCACGGGCGAAGAGGGTTGGCTGAGGGCGCTGAATGCAGTGCGAGCAACGCTGGTGCCTTCTACTGGCTCGGTGAGCAGCTCTGTGGACAGACTCGGAGCACCATTCAAGCCACCACTGCTGTTGCTACCGAGTACAGGCGCGCTCGTCGGTGTACCAGACTCGGCTCGTGCGCCGGCCTGCTCGATCGCGCCCCTAGTGTCGACAGAAAGAGGCCCCAAGCCATCCACAGCTGGCGCAACGCCCGGTCTGACGCTGCTGGCGGTGCTACCAATGCTAACGCTTCTTTTGGACATACTGGCATTCTGCAGGCTTAGAGAAAACGGCTGGGCTTTGCCTGAGCCTCGCGTGCTCGGCCTGGACAAGCTGCGGTTGCGTTCATCGCCTCCAGCCATGAGCCAGCTGCCCCTGAGAAAGTCCCCGAGACGCTGTCGACCAGAGACGCGCGAGGCTTGCGAGATGCTTAATATCGAAGACCTGCCTTCTGAATCCACCGATCGTCTGGGCGAAGAGGCACGCTGAGGATGCGAATCGTTGCTGCCCGAACCTTGACGGCTCGTCATGCGGTGCATCTGAGGCATCCGAGGCGAAGAAGTGTTGAGCGAGGGCGAGGCCGTTCCAACCCCGCGACGTGCTGCACCGTGCGTGTCGGACGACGTGCGCTGCGGAATTTCAGGGCCTAGTTCTGGCCTCAGACCGGCACTGCCTGTAGATTGCGCGGAAATCCTCCGTAAAGATGCCAGCTCTGGAGGCTTCATGGCGCCGTCGACCGAATCATCGACAACCACAGGAGGTGGCAACATGGGCGACAGCACGGCAGCTGAATTCTGCACCTCCGTCTCACTTCCTTCAAAGGTATGAGGAGACGTCTGAAGTGCGGAGAGCGCCTGCATCGCGTGGGGCCTGTTGGTCGATGAGCTGTCCAACTCGTCGTTGCGGTGGGCTGTGGTGAGAGCACGGAAAGCAGTAGAGCCGTCACGACGACCTACCGAAGTGACACTCTTTTGCCGCGAAAAGAACATGGGTCCTTTGAGCGGCGTGCGCGGTGTCCGTATCGACGAAGTGGACGGACCAGACTGACTGGACGAGTCGAAAGGTGTTGCCGGCATGGAGGAAACATCGTCTCGGCGGCTAGCGCGATTCGGTCCGGGCGAACTGGTGCCGGAGTCGGTCTGCGTATCACCGTAAAAGGAAGAGGCGGCGGAGGAATGGTTGACAGATTTGCTCCGTCTTCGACCGCCACCAAACGAGTCGAGCAGCTTGGACTGCCACCTCTTGACGCGCTGCTTGAGTTTGGAGAAGCCGGTCAGGGCGTCTTCCACATCGGCGTGCGAGATCTCGACAAACGGCATGTGGTGTGGGTCCGTCTCCGATAGCCAAGCCGGAGCATCTTGGAGACCACGCGTGACCCACGGATGCTTCTTGACGTCTTCCAGTGTGATGCGTTTCGCGGGATCCTTCTCGAGCAAGCGGTCCAGCAGGTGGCGCAGCTGCTGGGCGTCCTCGCTCAGACTTGCCACATCGGCGTCTGGGCAAAGCTCGGAGGGAGTTTCCGGCTGTGCGTCAGCCTCCTCGTCGACCCACTGCGATCGCGACTGCCACCTGGGCTTCCTCGGCCCAACACGGACGCGGTCTGCCCCCATGAATTTGGGGATGGCATAGTCGGTGCTGGGGATCACGGCGAACAGAGCATATTCGGACTCTGCTGTGAACGGCGTCGTACCGAACAGAAGGCAGTAGAGTGTCACACCGAGAGCCCAGACATCGATGGCCTTTGTCACTTTGGGTCGTGCAGGCGGGGTGGAAACCTTCCCGTCGGCAATGTCGGCAAGCGAAGCTGCATGGGAGCTCTTGGTCGGGTCGACGGAGGGAGAAGCTGACGAGAAAGATGACATGCAGAGTTCGGGGGCGAAGAAGGCGGGACTGCCGGCAGTTTTGGCCAGCTCGCGGTCGTCAGCCAGGCTCGAGTCGATTGTAGGTTCGGCCTGAGCGCCAACTTTTCCCGGTGATGAGGATGTTGAGCCAGAGGCGGCCCCGGCGGCGGCGGCATTGTCGTTGGCGATCATCATGGCGTAGCTGAAATGAGAGACGCCAAAGTCCGAGATCTTGACGCGTCGATGCTCGTCCCACAGCAAGTTGGCGGGCTTGATGTCGCGGTGGATGATGCCCTGGTAGTGGAGATACTCGAGGCCACAGACGACATCACGAAGGACGCTGCGCGCCTCGTCTACGGTGAGTGCGGGCTGCCCTTGATCATCCTTCCAGACCACTTCGCCGCCCTCCATGTACTCGAGTACCATGAAGATCTTCTTGCTCTGCGGATCATCAATGACCTCTTTGAGTTGAACGACGTTATCGTGGCTACACTTTTTCATGATGGCAATTTCGCGACGAACCTTTTGATCCGTCGTCCAAAGGAGCGCCTTTCGAGCCTTGTCGCGCTCCTTTTCGCGACGGCGCTCAGCGTCCTTTTCGGACTGACCCCGGCGTGTGAGACCGAGGGCAGAGGCGGAAGGCGAGCGCGGAACGCTGGGCAGGGGGGCAAACTGCGTCGAAGCGGTGGTGGGAACGCCTTTCACGGTGGTGGAGGCAGAGCCGCTGGCGTCGTCTTGCGGTGTATCGGAACCACGTCGTGCCCATTCGGATGTCTTGGCTTCTCTGGCCTCTGAAGCCAGCGCATTACCCGAAGATGCTGATGGGTCGAGGGCCGCTCCGGTTAGGCGGAATGGATCCTTGTTGCGATTGTTGCGATTGAGCAAGCCTAGCCCAGCACCGAGACGCTTGCGAGCCTCCCGCTGGACGATCTTGACAGCTACGCGCTCGCCCGTCTCGAGATCCCGGGCAAGGCGAACTTTGCCATGAACGCCGCGACCGAGTTCGCCTTCAATGAGGTACTGGTTCACCATACGGCGACCGCTGGTGTGTGTCTGGATGTCGAGACGATGAGTCTCGAGCACATGAGGCGTACGCTGAGAGCGGACCGAGCCGTACGGGTTGGGCGAAGTGCGACCCGAGTCCGGCGGTGAACTGTAGGTGCTGGCATTGGCGGAAGTGACCTGGCTATGTTGGGGCAGCTGCGCAGGTGGCGATCCGAAGGACGAGGTTGCTGTACCAGCTGCTAGCTGCTGATGCATGTGCTGATGAAGAAGCTGCTGCTGGATCTGCTGGGCGTAGAGGTGGAGCTCGTTGACGGCGGTGCGTGCCGGTGTTGAGGAGCCCGAGATGGCGGATGGCGAGGCGGAAGCGGACTGGCTCGAGGCGTCTTCCACGCTGAGATGGGCGGACGACGTGCGGCTGGCTGCAGGTTTGCGGGCATTTGCGTCGTGACCGGGCGCGATCAAGACGGGATGAGCGAGCTCCTTGGAGTCGGACGGCAGTGCGGGAGAGCTGTACAGGTTGATGGGGGATGCCACGCCATTGGCATCGCTGAAAGGAGCGGCGTTCGGGGCGGTGGAGGAAGATCCAACGGCGCCCAAGACGTGTCCGGCCATGGCAAGGCTGAGAGAAGCATAGGCAGGGCCTGCGGCAGACGAGCTGCCATCGCTCGCTGCACCGTCCGAAGCTGCTCCCTCTGTACCAGTAAAAGGGACCGATTGCGTTGGTGTGCGGGTGTTTACGTCGCTGGCGGTGTGCGTGTCGCTCGGCAAGGACAGTTCCACTGCACGAGTGACCGCCGTTGGGTTCTGCGTGCTTTGCGAAGCCATGACTGTAAACGATGTGAGCCGTGTTGTTTGTAGGAGCTGCAGCGCCGAGGCGAACAAGAGTGCGACAGAATCAAGGTGAAGGATCCATTGTTGGTACCAGACAACGCGCGATCGACCCGAGTGCTGCCATTCGTTGACAAGTGGGTGGAGACGAGTTCGAAAGATGAGGTGTGCCGAGCCGGCAGAGAATGTTGACAAGCTCGGGCGGAGGCTGTTATCAGCTCAAGGTCCGAAGAAGGGAGTCTAAGTAGAAGATGAAGACAGTCCAAGAAGGTGGAGAGAGCGTGTGCACTGTATGCGCGAGAGGACGAGCGAGCGATGTGGTTGCGATGGCTGTCGAGTCTCGTCAGTCGGATGGGACGCGCTGCTGCTGATGGTGTGTTGTAGGAAGCTAATGGTGACAGCGATGAGCAGAGTCGTCTGCAGTGCGGTCGTGTGGCCAAGACAGCGAAAGATGGCGATGCGAAGTCAAGTCTGGAAGAGCCGATGGACTGGTTGAGCTCAGTTGGCAAGGAAGGCAGAAGCAGAGCATCGACTGCCGAGCATGTGTCCAGGGTGTAGCTGCAGCACAGTCGTAATGGGCCGAAATGGAGGGGGAAAAAGAGAGTGAGCTCCGAGGCTTCGGAAGCGGGCCAGTTGCATTGATTTTGGTTGATTTTTTGGCTTCCACAGCCCGACGACGACGCACCGACTCAAATGATGGACTGCAATTTCCCCTCTGCAAGCCACACAGATTCCCTCGAGGCGAGCGTTAGCGTGGCCGCCCTGAAACTGGCGCTGCTGCACTCTGACGCGCGATTTCAGCTCCCATCAACGCTCCCTTTCGCAGCAGGTTATTGAGCCACCGACCACGCACAAGCTCAAAGCATGAGAAGCTCAACTCGGATCCCTCGCGCCTATTGTCTGCCTGTGCGCTAAACGGCGGCAACGCTCTTTTTACGAGACAATGCTTTGAGTGCCGTGGGGCTTAGGATAGTCGAACTCTGAGCGGTAGATCACTGCTCTTCGTCGTCTTCGAGAAGTTTCGAGTGGAGAGAGAGAGAGAGATCACCATGGACTTCTTGGTAGCATGGCTGTAACTCCGTTCGCTCGATTGTACCGACGAATCCGAAGCACAGAAATCACGCTCGACTCGAACAACCAGCACAGAAAAATAACCCACAACGTCGGATCCACGCACTGAGAAACAAGCTCGGTTGGCCTCCGATCTGGACGTGCAGCACCTGCACTTCCGCCGCTGTTCTTGCGTCCAAGACGAGCATCGCGAAGGCCAGCCACTGTCTGACGCGCCCTGGACCATGTCGGCGATGGAAGCCGAAGCTGACAGTCAAGACGTTGCAAAGGCTCGCCTTGACACCATGCAGCGCTCGGGCGAACCGCACCGAACGACGACCAAAAGACTCCATTTCCCGATCTTGTAGCCTTCACCTTGTCCGATCCCGATTGTTTTCATAGCGTTGTGCTTCAACCTCTTCTCAGTCCAAATAGAAGCTTGAAGTTGACGAAACACCTTTGGGACACCGAACCCTATGCAACAATGCTGCAAGCTCCAGACGACAAATGAGCTGAAAGCCTGTGAACAAACCTGTCAAGGCGGCAAACGTTTGCCAACCATCAAGTCGCCATAGGCCAAAGCTTTGATTTGTCAGAAGACGCTCTATCGGAAGTCGGTGATTTGGCGCTGGATTTCCACAGAAAGTGGCTGTCAGGGTTGAAAATTTCCAGGAGCGGAAGAGCGAAATTTCGAATCTCTCTCGCTCCTCCACCCTTTCACCGAAGGTATCGGTCGACCCGAGAGAGCAACACGCAGACATCCAACGCCATCTTCCTCCTCAATCGTCACCCGTCACCTTCGCGCTAGACGCTCACTAGCTTGCCCTACACAACTCCGTACTATCCTACTAGCCCTTCACGACCCGTCCGCAAGCATGAACCCTGCCGAGATCGTTCGCGCCATTCGCGCTCAGGCAGCCTCGGATCAGAAACCGAATGCTGACAACCAGCAGGCGGTGGCCGCGCTTATGGCGTACAAGCTCGCTCAACATCGCGACGAGATCCTCCGTTCCATGAGCGCCGGCCCCTCCTCTGCCGCAGCTTCTTCCTCCTCTAAGCCGCCTCCGGCCTGCCCGATGCACGCTAGTGGGAGCACAGCATCAGCGCCAGCGCCAAGGCCTGCTCCAGCTAAACCCTCGCCGCCCAAGATGGTGGCCTCGTCCGGTGGCCAGTGTCCCATCCCTCACGAGGACCGCGACAAGTATCTCGCATCGAAATCTGCCCAAGCTTCTTCTTCGTCCGGTGCAGGCTCGTTGGCGTCCTCATCGTCTGCATCTTCGTCATCCAAGCCATGGTCCTCAACACTCAACCCACTCAACATGATGCCCAGCCTCGGTCAGAGTCAGGCACCCGAGCAAAAAACTGAGCTCTCCACCGAGCGAGTCGTCTCTTCCATCCCACGCTCGCGCTCCTCTGCTGCACCCGGTGCATCTCCCTACGACGCGCCATCCGCATGTCCCGTCAAGCACGACAGCAGCCAACCCTCGGAGGAGCAGACCGAAAAGTGGGAATACCCGTCACCACAGCAGTTCTACAATGCCCTCGTCCGCAAAGGCTGGGAGACGCCCGAAGAGCACGTCGAGACCATGGTGCTCGTGCACAATTTCCTCAATGAACAGGCCTGGCTCGAAGTGCTCGAGTGGGAGAAGCTAGCCGGTGCCGACTCGACGCGCGCCGAACTTGCACGCTTCCAGGGCAAGCCCGGCACGATCACGCCAAAAGCACGCATCTTCGGCTGGTTGGGCCAGATCATGCCCAACACTTTTAGTTCCGAACCCCCCTTTGACCGCCACGACTGGATTGTCAGGAGACCCGACCAGCAGGGAAAGGAGGTGCGGTACGTCATCGACTACTACAGTGTGCCCGACGACCCGGACAAGGATGAGCCCGAATTCGTGCTCGATGTCAGACCCGCTCTAGACTCGATAGAGAGTCTCAGCGTCAGACTGCGGAAGGGGTTCCAGGAGTGGAAGCAGGGCCAGGGCTTCTTTACTGCTTTCGCTGCTCAGAACCAACCAAAACCGGCAGCAACGACGTCTACTGCTTAGGCATTGGTCTTCAATAGATTGCACTTGTTCATATCGTCGTCTCATGGCTAGCTTGTGCTAGCTCATCTTTCCGTGCTCTGTAATGGACTCGCCACCTGCAAGCAACACTTCACCGCTCATCCACCAAGCTCGATGTACTGCCAGTGTCTTCTAATCTGATGTATGATTACGCCCATTTTGGATGATGACGAATCGAAGAGGGTCACTCCTGAGCCTTCCTTTCAGCCTTGTTTCCGTTCCGACTGTCGAGGTAGAGCCAAGCCGCGTAGTCGGTGATCAAACCCGAGACGACGATCCAGCCAAAAGTAGTGTTGGAGCAAAACTTGCGCCAGCAATCCGGACGATCGTCGAGCTGGACCGTTCGAATCTGCCATGCCAGGTGGCTCGCAGCGCCCGCGAGAGCGACACAGAAGAACGGATGGTGATGCGCCAACGTATCCAGCATCGGCGAAGTTGCTGCCAGAGTGTCCAGAGACGAAGCAGAAAAGACGAGATCGCCAACTTTAGAGCTCTGTGCCGGTTGCAGAATATCGGCTGCTGTGGGCGCAGCGCCGATCGCGGGAGGAACCGCTCGAGATGCGCTGTAGGCAAACAGCCCGATCGTACTGAACGAAAAAGCCGACAGTGCCGGCTTAGTCTTATCGCCAAACAACAACGCGGTCGACTTGACTCCCGCATGCACGTCGTCGGTCTTGTCCTGGTGTGCGTAGATCGTGTCGTACACCAGCGTCCAAAAGATCGAGCCTGCGTACAATGGCAGCACCACCGCCCAGTCCACGGCCCCGGCCACAGCAGACCACCCCAGCATGGCTCCCCAGTTAAACGCAAACCCGAGCACCAACTGCGGCCAATAGGTCACGCGCTTCATCAGCGGATACAGCACCACAACCCCGAGCGAGCCGGCACCCAGGATGATGCTGTAGAAGTTCAGGTTGACCAGCACTGCAAGCCCAGCACTGAGCTGGACGCCGAGGAAGCACAGAGCCTGGAACTGCGTGATATCGCCAGCAGCAAGCGGACGCGTCTTGGTGCGCTCGACCATGCGATCCATCTTGACGTCCCACATATCGTTGATCGTACAGCCAGCCCCGCGCATGACGATGGCACCTACACCGAAGAGCATCGTGTAGAAGAGCGGAATAGTGTAAGACAGACCGAGCGTGTGCGACGCCAAGACGATGGACCAGGCACAGGGCCAAAACAGGAGCCAAGTGCCAATGGGTTTGTCGATGCGGCTCAGTGCCAGGTAGGGTTGGATGCTGAAGGGCTTTTTTGCGAGGGTAGCTGTAGATGTACGGTCGACCGAAGCTGTCGTGCTGGCCCGCTCCTCCAGGGCCTTGTCATAAGGGGCCACGACGTCTTTTGCAGCCTGTGTGGCGCGCCTGCTGCTGCTATTATAGTGCCTGACACTACGAATCGATGCTGGACTTTGTCTAACAGCGCTGCGTCGCGCGGAAGTCGAAAAGTGGCGGCGAGCGTCACTTCCATTTGCCTTCTTTCGGACCTTGAGCTTCGAGTTGTCAGCCTGCACATTGTCTGGCTGACCGTCTCCATCCTTGTCCTCAGCCTCGTGTGAGACCTCGTTTGAGACGGTTACCGCACTGTCGTCCTTGCCGTCTGCATCGCCCTCTTCGTCTTCGCGGACATCAGCCCTCTTGGAGCGGTAGCTGGCCTCTTCTTGCTTGCGGATGATCTTGAGCGCCTTTTTGTTCTGCTTGCCTGCCTTTGTCTCTCCCTGGTCCCATTCCAAATCGTAGTCCTCGGCGACCTTTTTGATCGTCTTGCGCAAGTCCTTGACTTCCTCGATGAGCTCCTGGTATCGCTCGACGTTAAAGCCCTTCTCGATGTAGAGCTTTTGCTGCCGCCGCGAAGTGGTCTCATTGAGCACTGCACGGTAAGAAACCTCGCGGTTGTGGATGAGGAACCAGATGTAGCCGCCCAAAATGGTGCCGAGACCGGTGAGATAGGTGACAGGCTCCATGACGTCCCAGCCGAGCTCGGTGCCAAAGGTCAGGAAAGCGACCGAACCCCACCAGGCGCTCAGAATGGCGACACCTGCAAACGAGAGTCGTTTGGTGCCCGAGTGCGCGATACGGTCGCACTCTGCTTTGAGATGGACAAGCCTTTCGATCTGCTCAGTCTTGGCATAGAGGCTAGCACGGAGGAAGCGCGTACGATCCTCAAAGGAGGGCACCGTGACGTAGATGTTGCGTTCGCCAATGCGGATGACAAAAGAGCCTATACGTGCAGCGTCTCGCAGGAAGTCGCCGATGCCCGTCGCTGGCGACCAGCGCTTCCCGTCGGCGGCGCGTGTATGAAACGAGATGGGCGGATCTCCGAGCGGGTCGAGGAAACCCTGACGGAGCAGCATTTCGCGCATCTCGAGCTGCTCTTTAGAAAGGTGGACGCGCTTGTCCTTGCGCTCGGGCGAAGATTGCGGACCGACAGGCGCGCTTACTTTGTCCTTGTCATTATCGTCCTGATTCGAGGACTTTTGCTGCGATCGCGCCTCTCTCTCTTGTTGGTTCTGGTGCCGGCTCGGTTCCGGACTTGGACCTTCTGCACGGATGAGGTTGGCAATGTAGCTAAGTGGCTGAGCGCTGTGCAGGAGAAAGACGACGCTATGTGCCGGAGCATCGGCATCGTACTCGTCGGCCTCGACGTCAGAGGGTTCGCCATTCTCGGGTCCGTGAAGGTTGGAATGCGGTCGATGGTTGACCTGCGAGACAGGTGGTCCGGGTGTCTCTGCCGCTTGTTCCCACGGACTGTCCGAGACGCTTCTTCGTTCGTTCTCTTCGACCTCGGATCGTTGGGAGCCGTCTTTGCGCTCTGCTCTAGCTTTCGGCGAAGAGTGCTTGGATGATGGGGATTCTGGGTCTGAGCTGGGCGGTCGAAGCGGGAGCGTGAGCTTGAACAGACTCGACTTTGTAAATGCAAGGTAGCCTTGATCTCGCTCCCTGCCCAGCTTGACATTGCTGTGATGCTGACTGTTTTCGCTGGCTGGTGGCTCTGTGCTTGGATAGGTCGTCTTGACACCAGATGGGGTAGTAGCATAGCCTCGCAAGGGTGCGGCCGACCAGCCTGTTAGGAGGCCAAAGCGGTGCAGTCCAAGAGCCGAAGGTGAGAGCCGTCTTGACGCATATGGGCCCGCTACTGCTGCACCGACGTAGCACGGCGCGTGATGGCTGAACGAGCTCCATCCCGTTCGGAACGACCGAAGCGTCACCTTGGACATGGTCGGTATGGCTTCCGACGAACTGTTGGACGCCAGCTAGTTCTCCAACGACCCGAGCCGGATGATCCTTGGAGTGATGACTGCCTTAAAGTCCTTGACAGGGTGTTATAGACGTCGACATCGCGGCAAGCAGAAGGATGAAAGACGCTTCGTAGAAAGGAGAAGGAGCTTTCAGACAAAAGATGGTTCGTGCAGAGCTCACCGAGGATGACTCTCGGCTGTCATCACTCTGCATGAAAGAAAGCGAGCACCACTTTCTTCGTATCCCGACCTCATATAGCAATTTTGTCAAGACATGATCGGGATTGAAAAGGGTCTAACAGCCACGAAATTCGGCAAATATTCGGATGATGCGCATTCAAGGGTCCAAAGCTGCAACGTCGACAGGCTGAATCATCACTTGCTGTTGTTGTCTCTCTGCGTCACGGCAGTCGAGCTGTCTTGGTGTCTGAACATCGAGGCTGTGGCTGATTCATCACGGTCTTGTCTCACTATGCAGCAACCTCTTACAGTACACTTTTGACACTGCTGCGACGGCGCCTCTGAACGCTGAGACACCTGTGACTGCTGTACAGAAGTGGTGGGTCCGTGCAGTCGTGTTGCTGCTGGCTCTAGCTCATACTGCAGAGACCGAGCATTGAGCTCCTCGTCATGTGAATACTTTGACAAGTCTTCGCTCGGTGGCTGCAGCCAGGCAATATATAAAGAAGCTGGCCGCTTCGTTGCCATTACTTCGACGCCATAACCTTGTTTCGAGCTCTTGATACGTTCTACATCCGCTTTTCGCAAACAGCAGCACACCTCTGAACCACATCACATCACACATATACAACCATGTCAGGCCAGGCCGGTACGCAATCTCCGCCTCTCCAGGGCCGTGAGAACGACCCCGTGGGTCAGGTTAGTATCAGCTCCAGTCATGTCATCTGCAACGTCGCCGTGAATGCAGGTTGACTGACTCTCTTCTCTCTCTATTTGCAACTTGACAGTCGGCCCCCGGCAAGTCCTCGAAGGCCATCCCCGACGAGGAGCAGCGCGGCGGCGTGTTTGGTAACGGCGAGAACAAGGGCGCCGAGAGCGGCCAGGCCGGCGACTCGAACAGCGGCGCGGGCAACCTTGGCGAGGTGAGTGGCTTTCCCTTTCTTCGCTCATGCGCTGCTAGACTTTCTCTTTACTAACCCCATTCTTTACAACCGAATCTGAATCTCGGACTCGCGGCAGGCTATCAACAACGCAAAGCACGCATCGCAAAACCAGCCCGGCAAGTAAAGCGCAACACCCTGTAGCGCACATCAAACAACGATCGTCTGGACTGTAGTAGCGTTTCGAAATTGCATCAATGAAAATGGCGTCTCAATTATACCAATGGTCGCATGATCTGGTCGCGATTATGCAGCTTGACGGGCTCGCCTGCGCGACGGCGTCGAAGGTGGAAGCTGCTGCCAGGTTGGGTAGGCGTAATGGGGAGCCGGCGCATAGTCTGGATGATGCTGATGAGGATGGTAGTAAGCAGCGATGCCGCTGGCGCGTGTGCCGTCCTGCGATGGAACCCCGGCAATAGCATGTGTAGGTGCATTCGCAGGAATGTGGCCTCCTGATGCATGTTGAGGCCGCTGCGAGCTTCGATCTGAGTCTTGAGTACGTGATCGCGACTTGATACGGAAGAAGGACAGGAACGAATTGGTAGCTCCGACCACAATGGAGAAGCAAACGAGCGTGAAGAACATGGTTTTCCAGCTGACTGAATCGACAAAGCCGTTGAGGATCTCGGCGAACGTCTCCGCAGTGACGCGAGCTGTGCCCACCACGGCTGGATCTCGAGCCGAACACCGCTCCCAGTTCTTGCATGCAGCTGCCAGTGCGGGAGCCTGCAGGTCGGTGCCGCAGCGATTGGCCGTGTAGGCAGAAGCACACGCCGTGATCTCGGACAGAGTGTCCATCTCATAGGCTCGCACCTTCTCTGCAACGTCCTTTTGCACTGTGCGAACCACGTGATAGAGAAGATAGAGAAATGTCGACAGGATGCTGGCGTTGAAGATGAGCTGTGCATAGCCGAGCAGGAGTTCGGGCTTGTCCATGTGATGTATTGCCGAAGCGGAAGAGGCCATGGGCTGATGAGGCAGCGGGGAGACTGCGCTGGGTAGGATATAGTTGACGGCATATTTGGTGATGGATCGAATGCGGCTTGGCGTTCCTTTGCGGCGACTTGCAGTGGTGTCCTCTCCTCCATCCTCGTCGTCGTCCTGGTCAGTGCCGTAGCTTGCTCCGTCATCGTCGTCGTCATTTTCATCATCGTAATTCGAGTAAGAGCTCTTGGAAGCTGGGACTAGGTCGCGACTCTGTAAGTGTGCCAAACGTTTTCCTTTCCTGCTGAGAACGCTGCGTTTACGTCGAGTGTGCTGGGATGATGTTGCAGCTGCTACCTCGAGCCGACCAGGCCTTGACGAAGAGCCATTCTGAATAAGACCATCGGTGTTGCTCATCGAGTCGTCTGCTAGCTCTTCGTTGGGATCAGTGACGTGAGTGTGGAGGTCGGCCATCTTGTGCGAGGGTGGTGTGAGGCTTGACATTTCCACGTCGGTCATGTCGGTGTCTAGAGGAAGCTGAGAAGTAGAAGGCTGCGCTGACCATCTCTGCGAGCCGTCGCTGTCGAATATGCTTGCTGTGTAAATCGAACAGAGCAATCAAGGGCGTCAGCCATGTGCACGCTATACCAGTCCTCTCGATCGACCAGCCAGCAACTTACGTGGAGGAGGTCCAGCGGGTGATGTGTCCATGGGAGCTTCTGTGCCGCGCTGCCAAAGCATTGTGAGCGATATGGCGGGCTACTTCTGCGGCTCCTCTGAATGGGTGGGGTCGACGATGTTTGTGGATCGAGAGCAAGACGAAGCAACCAATGCCAACGCAACTTTCTAGGTTCGCTTTGCTTCGAGTGTTGGTCTCGCTGTTTGGAAATCTAACAATTACAATTTTCGAAAAATATCTCCACACGCTCACGCACAGCGAAAATTGGACCCTGGATCCCACTTGTCCTCTCTCGGAGATCACGCATGAACAGCGGGTTGGTCTTGCCTTCCTCACCATCACCTCCAGCGAACGGCACCTCCAACGATCAAGACTGCATCGATCGGGCGTGTTCACCAAGGACTGACTACGAGCATGTCGAGCGAGCACTAGACTAGGCAGACACGATCCCGCTGCCAACATGTCGCTCAAGCCTCTCACACCACCGCTGCGCTTCTCGACTGTCGCCTTTGCGGTCAACGATCAGCCACCGCCGAATTGGCAGTCAAGCATCGGAGAAGACGGTACCGATCTGCGCTCGCATCCGCACCATCGCGAGTCCGTCTATCGAGGAGCCTACCCAAAGGCGAGGAATCTCTCCTTTCTCTCTCGATTGCATCTGCGGACTGTTCTCAGTCTCACCCCGAGACCGCTTGACAACGATGCTGCCCTCATGGAGTGGTCGTCATCCGCTGCAGAGTCACCTTTGTCCTCCTTATCGCCAACGGTAGCGGACAAGGTGTCGAAGCTCGAGATCCAGCTGCTGCACGTACGCTGTGAAAAGCCTAAGGACGAAAGTGGTGGACTCACACGTGAAGGCGCCGCTCGAGCGTTATCGATCTTGCTAGATCGACGCAACCATCCCGTCTATATCCATTGCCTGGATGGCGTCGAGGTGACCAGCACGCTTGTCGCGTGCATGCGCAAGGTGCAGGCATGGTCCAACCCTGCCATCCTCGCCGAGCTGGGACGAGCCCTGCGCGACTCGAACTCTTCCGAGTGGACCGAAGTGCCGTCTCACCTGTCATCCTTTCTCACCAAGTTTGGTCAGCCCGATGGTATTCGACTGCCTCCGCGCAACCACCTTCCGTCTTGGCTGTGGCCTGCACCCAATCCGCTGTCGATCTTAGCAGATCCATACGCCTGGGCAGGCTCGGCTCACCCGCCGTCTCACCTTGTCACTGGTCATGGTCAGAATGGCGCCAGCTCGTCTAGTACCTCTTACAACAACGACGCATCCATGTCGAGAAACCCATCACATGCAAATAATGGCTTATCGGACAGTCACAGCAGCACCGTAGCACCGACGACGACGTCATCTCATCCACCAATACATTCCCATTTGCGTCGCGATCGCCAGCTGCCTATCCACCATCCTACGCTCAAGCTCCACTTTGAGCACGACCCGGATCTGCCTCCAGAGCCCGTTGCTGCATCGTCGTCCGCTTCTACAGCTTCGGGCTCGGCATCGTCAGCACAACGACCTATGACGCCTTCGCGTCCACTACATCATCCGTCGCTCGCTGCATCAACCCACGGCCTTGCCAGCTTGCGCACTCCACCTCATTCGCGACCCGCAAGTCGTGCTGGTCGAGCATCTACGAATAGCTCGCATTACTCCGCCAGCAGATCCGCATCCCTCGCGCCAGACGAGGCCCCGGCACGCTCCTCCGCAAGCACTCCGCGAAACTCTGGTTCAGCGCTGATCAGTCCCAGACCCGCATCACCGTTTCAGCAATTGCCCGCCAGTGCGATTCCTACCGTTGCAGCCTTTCTCGAGGATCAAGTGCAAGAGCGCACTACCCCCGGTTCAGACTTTGCCGCCACTCAACACGGAAGTGAATCGCCGACCCGACGATCCCGTTCGGACCTGGGCGCAGGGACCCTCCATGGTCTGCCTCACGCAAACAAGGCACGTCCAAATCAGCCTCACGCTCCCGTCTCTACCCAACTGGCTTCCACGAGCACCACTTCACCGACCGAGGCAGACACGGAGGAAATCGATGTCAGCACGCCTCGAGCCAGACCCATCACCTCGAGCAACTTCAACATCGGCATTGCGGGTACCATTTTCCACCACGACGATGATATCACCGACACCGAGGGCGAGAATACGCTTTCCGGTCGCGCAGCCGGCAAGATGGGTAATACGAGGGTCGTGGTGCCGCTGGAGCAGCGACGGAGACGGCCTGTGTTGGAGGAAGCGGATGGAGAGCAGACGCCGACGAAGGCGAATGCGTTGGCGCAGAGGCAGCCCTTACGTTCGAGCGGTCGGTCGATAGTAGACGTGTCCTCGCAGGAACACGCTTCTCAAACGCCGTATGCAGCGCGCACGAAGGAAGTATCCCAAGAAAGCACTTCGAGCTCTCGCAGTTCTTTTGACGGGCAGAGGCACGAACAACGGTCGGAGGATATCGTGCAGTCGCCATCCACTTACGGACCTGATGACGACGATTTCGCTGCTGACTCGCGCAAGGACGTTGAGGGCTATCATGATGGAGACGAAAAGCAAGCGAGTGATGACGAACAAGGTCAGGCTGAAGAGGCAGATGCTGAGGAAAAGGGAGAAGACCAAGAGGAAGATGAGGTGGAGGAAGATGAGGAAGAGGAGGAGGAAGAAGGGGAGGAGGAGGAAGAAGAAGAAGAGGAGGAAGAGGAGGAAGAGGAGGAGGAGGAAGACGATGAAGACGAAGACGATCTTGCATTAGAAGCGCTCGATCTCGAAGGCTACTGATTATCGCCGTCACCGTAATCCTTATACAACTGTTCCGCATCGTCACCCTCGATCAGACGTTCTCAATGGTGAGATGATGCTGCATTACCACGCATCGAACAAGTCTTATAGCGTAGTGTCATCATCCGCAGTGCTCGCGCTCGAGCCTGTGTTGGCAGCGCTCGAAAGCGCATTACCGCCAGCCGCTGGGTCCTTAGCTTTCTTGCCACCCAGGATCAGCTTTTTCGGCTTGGCCTCCACCCCACCACTTCCGCTCGGCGTTATCGGGATGCCCCCAGGCCCACCTCCGCCGAACATAGCCTTCCACGTAGCGTGGTCTCTCTTCTGCCTGATCCTCTCTGCCTCCAACACTCCGCCGGTCTTGCGGAGCACCTTCTTATCCACAAACCCAGCCAGCTCTTCGCTGAATTCGTCGTTTGTCTTTGACGCCAGCAGGTCCTTCTGCCGCTGCCGCTCTACTGCCTGCAGCGCACGCAGCCGCTTTTCGTGGTTCACAGCTTGCGACTTGACTTCCATCATGACGGTCGACAGGCCTTCGTGTCCCTCTTCCGGTAGTGGGGGGATGTACTTGCCGCCCTTGCCTGATCCGCCGCGCAGCTTGACCACCTGCTGGATGTTGCTGAACACCTCCTTGAGTGCACTTAGATCGTCACGCAGGTCCGACAAGAGCCCTTCCTCGTGATTCAGGAACTCCTGCTCGTCGACAATGTTTTGCAGCTCCGACTCCCACGTCTTCTTCCAACTCGGCTTGACCGTCTGCACATACCCTTCCAGTTCCAGCAAGCCTTTAGTGGCACGATCGACGTCGTCTACGATCTGCTTGACCAGGATGGGCCGCGGCTTGACTCCACGCTGGATCACATCCACGCGCAAATCATCGACGGTATCCTGCAGATCTTCGATGAGCGTGAGCAGGTCCTGCGACTGGTTGTCCAGGCGTGCTTTCCCGGCCACAATAAAGTTACGCTCAGCAGCCACTTTGGTCGAGGCGATAGCACGCACCGCGCCGGACTGCTCGCGCACCGTGGCAAGGATGGACTTGACATCGCCTTCGAAGTCGGTCTGCAGTTGACGCGTGATGGCAAACTCGCGTCGGAGGTTTTGCAGTTCATCGAATTGCACTTTCAGCTCGTGTGCGATGCGCGAGCCCGCCAACGCCGACGAGGGACCAGCTGCTGCAGCATCGCCGGAGTTGGGATCGTTTGCGGAAGAAGCAAGCGATGCTTCGTTGTCAGTTCCTGCCGCACGCGTGTTGGCGCGCTTGAGCTGCGCAACCCGCTGACCGGCAGCCTGGAACTGCGAGTCGCTGATCTTAGTCGGCGTCGTATGGGCCGTCAAAAGCGCATCATTGTTCACCAGCGACATGCGACGCGCATCGCGATCGCGCTCAGCAAGCGCCGCTTTGAGCTCGCGAATCTCGCGTGAGATGGTTCCCAGAGACAAATCGAGATGCTGCTTGACCTGATCGAGCGGCTCAATGTTGAGCGTGAGCAAGCTGCCCTCCTGGACGTCATCCAGATCTTCGAGTTCGTAAGTGACACCGCTGGCCGGATCTTTCACGTAGATCGTAGGAAAGTCGTCCATGCCAGGCGAGTAAGCAAAGCGATCGATGAACAGCATGCGCAGCCTTGCCACACTAATGCCGCGGGTAAGTGGGGTGGAAGCATCGAGCTCGATGGCCGCCTTTCGAGTCTGACGTCCAAGCTGGAGGAAGATGTTGATGGAAGATGTCGCCGCTGTGCTTGAACGGACACGAGGGGTGGCAGGCACCAGAGTGTCGACCGCCGAACCAGCACCAGTGTCAGCAATTTTAGTCTGCGCCTCTGCCGCATCGCCTCGGTCGGAGGGAGGAGCAGCCTGCGCATCGACATAGGGCAGCGACTCTGTAGAGCTGGCAGCTTGCGAGACACGCTGAGCGGGTGCGATTGGCGCCAGCAGATCTCTGGACTGCTTTTGCGCAGCCTTTGAGGCTGAAGCAAACGACCATGATGAAGGCTCTTCCGAAACTATGGTGCTAGGCTCAGGCGAAGGGGTGCGGCCATCGCGAGCAAAAGTGGCCGAAGTAGGCGTCTTGACCTCCTCGATGGATTCAAACTTGCTGTCAACGGCAGCGGTACTCCTGGAGCGAGGCATTGGGCGTGCACTGCCGCTGATGCTGTTGCTGCTGTTGGACGAGCCAAAGTAGTCAGCAGTCCGCGTAAAAGCCGACGGACTCGTAGCACCTTCCAAAGCTGGACTCGCCTCGGGAAGCGGAGGACGGACGACGCGACGTGCTCCACTGCCTCGTCGTTCTGTGGGCTTACGCTCAGCAAGCGGACTACCCGCGGCACTGCTGCTCGAGGGGAACATGCTGATTCCCATGCCTTGGGCATAGCTCTGCCCAACACCCATTTTGTTGAACGTGTATGCGCTAAAGCGCTTACTGGCTCGACGTTCGAGCGCATCTCGGTTCTTGAGCGCCTTCAAGCTGGGATCGTGTTCGGTGAAGTCGGCAGTCGTGTCGACGGAAGATTTGGGCGTATGCCGTGGCGAGCGTGTGCTCAGACGTTGCGGTGTCACGCTGGTGAGTGGACCGGGCTGATCTGCAGAGCGTTCCTCTTCGCTCGAGGCGGCAGCGCCGTCATCGGTGAGCGTGTGGCGTTCGAGGCTCTGCATGCGCGGTGTCGCCTGATTGGATCCGGTTTCAGATGCATCGGCAGAGGAAACGGCGTTGTAGGGCAAGGCGGGTGATGGCAGTTCGCTGAGACGTTTGTTTGTCGATCGATCGCTTGCAGTGCGCGAGACACGGCTGGGCGGTCGAATGACGCTGCCACGACTCGCTGGTGCACTCGCTGACGGCGAGGTCGACGCATCAGCATCGTCAGCTGCATGATCCGATTGCAAGGCTGCACCGGCCGAGCCAGCACTCTGCAAAGAGTCCGGTCGTTTTGAAGCAGAAGCATTGGGCGACACAGCTGCGGACTGCTCTTCGGCGAGTGTATGTGCCTCACTTTCGCTGAATCCTTGACGAGAACTGCGAGGACCGAGGAGACGATTTGCCGACGGCTTTGGCTGCTGCTGCTGCTGCTGCTGCTGCTGCTGTGGTGGTGGTGGTGGTGGTGGTGGTGGTGGAGTCGATGCATAGGGAGCTTCTGGCAAGATGCTGGATCGTTTCGCCTCTTTTGCCGCACGCTGTTGAACGAGAAATTGCTTGTACTCGGCCTGCTTCATTTTGAGGCCCTGTAAGAGGTTGATGATGATCTCTCGGATTCGAGGGAGATGCACCTCGAGTACCGCAGGTGAAGCTTGTTCCGAGAGACAGCGCTCGAGACAATCGCGAAGGTCATCGGGTACCGAGTTGAGATCGCTCATGTCGATGCCATAAGAAGCAAAGGCGAGCTTGGCCGAGTTGAAGTCGTTGCCGAGACGAACATAGATGTCGGACACGTCCTCTTCACTACGTTGACCCACGGACCATTTGGTGAGCGACTCGAGCAGCATTTTTGTGGCAACAAGCAGACGTGTCACTGACGACTCCATGTGGCTCGACGAGTACTTTGCGGGAGAGTCGTGGGCGGCAGCGGCGGCGGCGATACTTGATGGAATGGCGGGTGCTGCTGCTGCTTGTACCGACGACTGGCTAGATTGACGTTCGCGTCGCTCTCGATCTCGTTCGGCCTGTTTCTGCTTTTCGCGTGCACGCATCTCCTCGGGCAGTTGAGCGGGTGAGCGTGAGTAATGACTGGAAGCACCTGGACTGTTCCAGCCAGGAGCAGCTGATATGGAGCCTGCACTATCCTGGCGCGACATGAACGACGACGAGCCGTCCCTGCTGTACTCGTAGGACGGCGATGCGGGACCTTCCTGTGCGTATACATGCTGAGGATGACGGATGCGGTCTGCGGTGACGGGCTGTTGGCTCGAGCCAGAGAGTCGATGATTGCTTCGATCGCCGCCCGAGCCTTTCCGGCTGTTGATGAGGTTGGAGAACATTGCTGCTGCTGATCGCCGCAACAAAGATGCCCTTTTGAGGCTGGCTGCAGTGAGTGGAGGCTGTGAGGGTGGTGGTGGTGATGATGACCGAGGCTCTTGAGCATGCTTGGTCCAAGCGTGTCTAGGCTGCGACTGTCACAAGCCCGATCCCAGCCCAGCCCAGCCCGATTCGAGCGTTTGTGAAGGGATCAAAATGGCAGAATTTCGTCGGTGAAATTCAAGGAATCAGGGGGTTTCAAAGGATTTTTCGAGCTTTCGAGATCCGTGATTTTTCCAGGATTTCGGATTCCAGCTGGATTTCAAATCCAAAAATGATTACATAATACTAATAAAAGCGAAATCCAAATCCAGCTGAAATCCATCGGACGGTGCGACCATGGATTTCAGCTGGATTTGGATTCGTTCGGATTTCGTTGTGATTTGGGATCACGTGATACTCGCACGGCCCACTTTATGGAACTCCGCGTTCCTCAACCCTTTGTGTAGATGTGCGTAGTGTAAAAAGTCAAAATTTCGGATCTCGGAAAATCATGATTTCCGCCCGATTTCATGATTACTCGGCCGAATGAGAAATCATGTAACCCAAATTCAAAAGATCTCTAAAACAGCTTTTTGGAGCAATTCGGGGCCTCAAAAGTTGAAATTTTTGATGATTTCAAATCGGCAAACAATCACGGATCTCGAAAGCTCGAAAAATCCTTTGAAACCCCCTGATAATAATTCTGTCCACCTCTGGTCAATCACACTTTGACTTCATCTCATCCGCATCCCACTTGAGTCGATTCGCACGACAACGCTCCCGAAATGAGCCAAAACTCAGCCACAGCAGCAACAACAAGCAGTGAATGCATCTCTGCTCACGACCTCGATCATCAAACCCAACATTGCTGTCTGAATACCATTGGTCACCGCGACACATACACCAACGTACGCGCACATCCCTTTATGCTCTCGTCAAGGCGAATAGGCCTGGATCACTTCATGGCGCCGCCTTCCCCCGCTCGCACGCCACTGCGAGTTGCATCCGCTCCAGCGTCGTCGCAACTCTCTTCGCCCCAACGACAAAAGAAGCTGGATGACATCCTCGCCGAATTCTGCGACCGCTCGGTTCGTCGTCACGATACCTGGTTTCGACATTTGGAGTCGTCTCTTGCCGTCGAGGACAAGATCAAAGACCGTGTTGATGACCTCGATATATTCAGGAATCATAATCTATGGCACGAGCTAATCAAGCAACTCACGCAGCAGCGCCTTGATCTCCCCCGCAGTTTTACCGAACTGATCTTCGCCACCGACTCGTCAAGCCGCACACCTTGGGTCAGGAACCTCGTCGATGCACGTACGCTGATTGATCGACTCGACCGGATCAAACCACCTCTTGATCCCAGTTCCAAGCCTCAACATTGCCTCCGAACCGTGCTCGAGCACTCGTTTCAGTGGCAAGCGCCAGCGCCAGCCCAATCTTCCCGTCCAGCCTCAACGGTCGCGTCTTCTTTCAGCGCCAACCTCTTCCACGGTCCAAGTCTGGGTCTGCTCTCGCTCTTTCTTCAAGTGCACAACCCACTCTTCCCTGCGTCTGACGACGGCGACAGCCAAGTTCCTGCACAGGGTTCAGCACTAAAATACTATGCCAAAGTCCTTCCCGTACTTCAGTCGTCTGGGTTCGGCAAGTCGCGACTCTGTGTACAGCTCAGCACGATCTATCCCGGTATGCTCGTCTGTCTCCGCGCTCCTGTCTCGGATAACGAAAACGACGGTACAAAAGGCGTCGATCAAGTCTCTTTTCCGCCCCAGGATGGTCAACTCTTCGAGTATTTTCGGGATGCTCTCCGACATGTCGACAGCGACAGCACTGATGACAACTTCATTGCTCATCTCCACATCATGGCCTGGCTCGCCCTCTACTGCGATACCATGGCCCACTATCTCGACATGTTGAAGAGCGCCTCAGGTTGTTTCGACCGGCACGGCTGCCGAGCTGCGCAACATGACACGTGTTGGCGCACGGTTGTCTTCTACCTGGCGCTTGCCATCCACTCATCGCCCTCATCCCGTTTCGTTCAAGAGTCTCATTTCGACAACATCAGGTCCGAATCGCTGTGCCCGCGCGCCGAAAAAAACCTTCGTCCTCTCGTCCTCTCCGGTCCCTCCCACGTTATGCCAGCTCGTACTAAGGTCTTTAAAACGGAGCCAACGAAAACCACCGCCGACACTGTCGACATTCGGCAAGCGCGTCAACATGCTCCAGCGCTCTTGACCTTCAACTTTCGTACCGAGCTGCTCAACCACATCACGGGGCACGCATGCGATTTCTTCGAATCGGTGCGCAACACTTTCCACAATGCAGCAATGTCCACTTCCGAGCGCATCATCGCTGCCGTGGTGCAATATCTTCGCCCCGCCATTTTTGCCCTGGAGAGCCTGGCACCAACAACACGCGATCCGGTCTTCGCGTTTCTCGCTCTCGACGAATGTGGCTCCTTTCCCCAGTTGCTTCCCATCATCCGCCGACTCTGGTTCCGTGCACATCCAGCAATCACCTGGATCTTGCTCATCGACACGAATTCAGATCTAGCTCCGCTTGCTGGCCGTGCGGCCCGCCTGGGCTCACGCCGCATGCACGACGGCGGTACCCACCAACTTTGCCGCTCCTTTTCGGCCATGCCCACGGATGTCAATTTGACTCAAGACGATCTCGCAGCAATCCGGTGCCTTCCGCTGCTGTCTCCGAACAGGCACGGCAAGAGCTTGCGCGACCTCAATCTATTGCTGCCGAAATTTGGCCGACCGCTGTGGAACGACGCCCTCTATCAGTCACACGGGCGCCTGCAGCCTAAAACTATCATCCTTAAGCTCGTCTTCCCAGCGAGTTGGGATTGGTCTCACATTATGGGGGATGCTACTCCAGATCCGATGGAGCTGCACAACCAGAACCTTCTTGCCCTCGCCTCGCAACGTCTCCGCCTCCATCTCACCACCAACGGTGGCACCAGCAAGATTCATCCGTTTTTGCAACATCAGATTGCACAGCATCTTCGCTACGTTTGCCACATTTCGAGCACCTCTGATACCATGGTCACCAGTACTCCATCGGAGCCCGCCCTTAGCGCCGCTGCTGCTTGGTTCTTTCGCATTCCAGGGCGTTCCGTCAGCCGCAAGTGGGGATTAGTAGCTCAGGCGCTTGTCAATGCAAGAGAACCTCTCGGCGTCGATATTGGTGCCCAAGGCGAGCAAGGCACAATGCTACTGTGCTCCATGGCTGCCGATCTAGTCGCCAGTGTCGAGTATAGTGCCGAGCTTCGCAAAAGCGTGTTGCCCTCGGCAACGGCAGACATAATATACACGGCCGTCGTCGCTCCAATCAAGCTCGCCGATTGGCTGAAAACGTTGATCGGCGAGCAATACACCGAGGGTTCATGGTCACCAGCAGACGACAAAGACGCCAGCGCCGTCGACAACGACAACAATGATGGGGTGCAATTCGACGACGCTTGGAGCCACCAAGATGCTCCACGGACCTCACCCCGAGGCGCTCGCGGCAAACAACGGGCCAGCATGATTGAAACGAGCCTGTCCGAATTTCAAAGTTGGGCAGAGCAGACATGGATCAACTTTAAGCACATAGTGGTGCTAGAGAAGGAATTTCGCAAAGAAGAGGACGATCCCATGCTGCTTCCCGAACTCTGGTTGAGGCACGCGGCTGCGCAAGGCCCGTCTACACAGACAGGATGGGATTTGTTGATCCCTGTGTACCACAACGCATCGAGCAAGGAGCCTCCGGTGGGCGACGAGCTTTTTGATGCACAGAACCTTTCGTATGTTGCGCTTCAAGTCAAGAACTGGTCGTCACCAGTTCCGCTCAAAGAAAGGAACAAACGGGTAGGACCGACTCTGAAGGCATCGACACGACCGGTACAGTGCGTCGAGCTTTTCCTTGAGTTAGGCGCTTCCAACGGGCTACACGAATATTCGTGTCGGCGCTTTCCAACACAGCCACCTCGTCAATCATCGGCGGCGACGGCGAGTGGTCGGACGGGCAAGGGAAAGAAGCGCGCTCTCGATCTTAATTCTAGTCCAGGAGACGCGCCTCCGCAGATACGCCATCACTTCTACGTGAGAGGTTCGGACTCGGCGGCGTTCCCCCTGATGCAGCAATTGTCCACTTCGGACCAAGAGTTCTTGTCCCTATTGCTCGGACGATTTGACTCGATCTCGGATCTCAACTTCGAAAAGGCCAAGAAGCTGCTTGTGCGCAAGTCGAGCAAGCAGCAACGAGATGCTTGGCATGCCGACGAGCTTCGGCATCAGGGTCTGCTGGTGCGCTTGGGCAATCTCAGCGTTTGAATTCGTGCATTTGTTCGGAAATGTCACACGCGATGTCCCTCCTGTCTTTCAATGTCCACAAACATGTAGATATGCCGAATGGTCCGGGTTTGTGCACCGAGTGTGATATTGACTCGCCGATGGCAAGACAGAGCGATGTGTCAGTGACGAGAAGAGCTATGCGGTAGTGTTGAGGAAGCACTGCGAGCGCCATGTGTCGCCGACCGGAGAGCGTGCGGACGGCTTGTGGCAGACTGACCCGATTTGAGACGAGGCAGACGGATCATGCCGGGTGAGTGATGAGGCGTGTTCGACGCTCTGTGCCATCCACACTACGTATTTTTGGATAAATGATGGAGAAATGACGTTGTTCGAAGGCTGAGGAATCTCGCTGCTTTGCTGCTGCTGCATATCCGCCGGCAATCTTTGCAGTGGAAATCCTCAAATTTTCGCAGATTGAGAAGCTTTTTTTAGTCGACTCGAAGCTTGATTCGCGACCACCAACACCATCTTACTGGCTGCCTGTACGATATGCCATCGACTACAGCACCACCACCAGAGCTCGAAGTGCTCACGTTCCTCTCGGATCCCAATGCACAGGTCCGACAGGTGGCTCTCAGCAATATTGTAGGCTTCAGCGCAAAGGGCAGCCCACAACGATCGCTGCTCATCTCAAAGCACAAGAACCGCGACGGCTCTCCATTGCTCGGCCGCGATGGCAAGGAAGTGGACACGGTCGAAGACCTCAAGAGGCTTTGTCAAGACCAGCCTATCACCGCCCACGATGCATTCAGCGCATTGATCAACATCTCGGACAGCTTGGTGCTTGCACGAAAGATTGGTGACAAGGCTTTCCTCGAATTCCTCGTGCGATATATTGCCGACCCGGTCTCTTTGCTTGCCGACCTCGCATGCATGCTTCTTTCCAACCTGACCAAGCTCGAGTCCATTTGTGCTATCCTGCTCGATCTCCAAGTGCAGGCTCGTCCTTTCTACAGCTTCATGCCATCCGAAGAGATGGAAGGTGCGCTCAACGGTATGGACGTCGAGCCAAACGACCCCGAGTATGCAGCCAAAAAGGCAAAGACGGAAGAGTACGCAAAAAAGGTAGCCGAGCAGGCGAAGAAGCTGGGCGAAAAGGTGCCTGCCATGGCTCGGCTGCTTGATGCTTTCGAGGAAGGTGCCACGGTTGCTTCGCAGGGCAGCGATCTCGAGGCCATGAAGCAGCGCGCAAAGGAGGCGGCTACCAAAGCCGAGACCGACAACGAATCGGAAAAGGTCGAACGCGGTCCTGACGGAAGACCGCGTATCAAGCGCAAGACCAACTGCAATTTCCTGGCGAGCGTCTTTGCCAATGTCACAGTGCTGCCCAGGGGAAGGGATTGGTTTGTGACTCCATTGTCCGCCTCTTCCGCAGCAGCTTCAGCGACAGCGCAGGCGGCCCTTGCTCGAGGTGTCGACGAGCAGGGTGCGGTACCCGCCGCCACAGAATACCCCGTTGCCCGTATCATGGCCTTCACCGAGCACCCCAACCTCATCCGTCGAGGAGGCGTCATCAGCACGCTCAAGAATGTTTTGTTTGTCAAATCGGCACACAAACTGCTCGTCGCACCACCCTCCGCTCGCGACGGCGAAGACGAGATGCTCGCTGGAGCTCTTCGTGCTACCACGCGACCTCCTTCTTCCGTCGATATCCTGCCTTACCTTCTTCTGCCGCTGTGCGATGGCAAGGAGCTCGCTGAGGTCGATCTCGAAGACCAAGAGGAATTGCCCGAAGAATGCCAGATGCTTCCCGAAGACAAGAAGCGCGAAAAGGATCCAGCACTCCGTCTCATGCTGGTCGAGAGCTTGCTTCTTCTGTGCACCAACCTCTACGGCCGACAGTGTCTGCGCGCACGTGGTGCCTACGTCGTGGTCAGGTCGGCGCATCTGGTCGAGGCTGACGAAAAGATTGCAGAGGCCGTGCTTAGGCTCGTCAACATTCTCAAGAGGGATGAATCGGCTGCAACCGCAAAGGATCTCGAAGATGATGCCGAGGCCAACGAGGAGGACGTCGGAGCTGAGGCGCAGCAGGCCGACGACAGCGACGATGAAGACCTGCAGATTGAGGAGCTTTGATTCGAGAGCATCGTCACTCAACGTCCCCGCAATCGTATAATTGCGCTCACTTCAACATTGTTACTAGAACACGGTCTTGTCGGCCATCAGCATGCGCATTGTACTTTTACTCGTCGAATCTTACGCAGACTACCAGCACTTTCAGCACGGGTCGTTCGAGATCATCAGACCTTTTCGCACATACGCTTCGTCGGGTGTCGGACCGTGGATGTCCAACTGACGTCAACCGGATCAGTCGAGACCGCTGCACTTCATATGTCCACATCGACAGCGCCACACGAGAGAGAGCGATCACGGCGGGCCCCGTCGGGGCGAGCACTCGTTTCAGCTCGGATAAACTTGGACCAACTCTGACAGTGACCAAGTAGTTTTTTTGGCGGCGCAGGATAACTATGGGTCCATGAGTTGTGACAACCTCGTCAGAGTTTCACTTTCTTGGCGGTAATCGTCACGCATGCTCTAGAAAGATCCCATCCAACACGCGCGCCACAATCTCATTTGCGGAGATGGCCGTCAAACGCACTCAGGCTCTTGACGGAATCTCTCGACGCCATCCTGCCCTCTCCTAGGTCGATAGCCCACCACCGCCGTGCAGCATCTCGGAGCTTCTTCTTCTTTGTTTCCACCTTCATATGTCGACGATGTTTGTGCCAGCAGGCGAGCCAGCAGAAGCCGACGGAAGCAACAAAGCGTTTCAAATTCACCCGGGTGGGGACAGATGCTTGAACCATGCTCTTCCAATCGTGACAGGACGTCTTCGGTCTGGTTTCGGTCTCGAAGCAAACCCTGTTTTTATCGACGACATCCGTCCAGACGCGTGCTTGCTGCCCGTCCAGCAAGGGCCTGCTTCATCTCCATGCGTCCAGGAGCCAAGCAAAGCAACCAAGCACGGCAAAAGTATGGGAACTTTCCCACCGCCCTCCAGTCTGCTGTGGCGGCACTGTGATACCATAACCTTCACAACCGCCAAACCTTTTCTTCGGCGAGACTGTATCAACAGCGTCGTCCTGAGATGTAGGAAAAAAATGAAGCAAGAGGTTCCAGGGCAGAAGAACGTTACAGACCTCCAACTGCGACTGTCACTAGGAAGACCATTTAGGCTTACGATCGGTCCAATCCAAACGCACAGCTCAGCCACGCCGTCAACTCAGCCGCCGTGTCGGCAGCCAGCCACCTTGGGGACCCTAGAAAGATCTGCTTGCACTGCACGCTGCTGCTGCTGCTGCTGCTGTGACTTCTGCTGGGGCGAACATTGCTGCGCATTGGAATCGCTCTTCGGGAATTTAGGTCTGCCTATGAATGTCTAGCACTTGGTCTCCCAATCTCTTGTCCATAAAAGGAGTTATAAACACAATCAGAATGCGTGCAAAGTCATCATCTTGACAGCTCCATCCCTCTTTCCACTAGTCGCTTCCACGTCACCATGTGTTTCAGCACCCTAGCACCTCATACACCAACCACCGAGAGTGAGTCTAGCTCTCCGATGCAGCCGCTCGCCGCCCTATCCTCACAGCTCTTCGCCTCCGTTCCCGAGACGATCACCTCCGAGGGATCGACGCGCAAACGTGTGGGTCGAGCGTGCGAGGTGTGTCGCCGCAAGAAGGTCAAATGCAATGGCCAGAAACCGTGCAGTCAGTGCATCGCGTTTGCTGAGGAGTGCAATTACGTCGACGTCAAGGATCGTTCGGCTTATAGCAGGAGGTATGTCGAATCGCTCGAGGCAAGGCTGGCCTGGGTCGAGAGCCAAATCGCCTTTTTGCTGCAACGACAGATATGCTCAACATGCGAGCATGTGCAGCTCACACAAACGAGAACGAGGCATGGCGACTCAGGAGCAAGATCAAGGTTCGAATCGCAGAGACACGTCGAGCAGGCGGATCGAGCGGCTGTACCTCGAGGCAATCCCGTCGCCATTGGTTTGCAGGCGAATCTTGGCCTGGAGCACTCTGTCGATCTCAGTCCGCTCTCTGCAACGTATATGATCGAACGAGCAAATGCGGTACTGCACTACCAAGATCAATCACCTTTCCCCTTCACTACAAGCCCCAACGCGATCCAAATGCAAGCACAACCGCAGGCTTCTGCGTCCTCAACCTTTCAGCCGTATCCTGAACTTAAAAATGAAGGCGGCCCCGGCTCGACGGCTTCCATACTACCAGCGGAAGCCGACTTCCTCGCGCTCCTCGAGTGTTATTCTCAGCGTGTCTTCCCTTTCTTCTCCATCGCTGCGCCCTCGGAGATGCACTCGGCGTGGATCAGGGTATCGTCTGCTGAGCATTCGCACGCTGTCCAGTCGGAGTCCGAGATGGCGCTGATCTTTGCAGTCATGGCTTGCGGGGCGCAGGCGTTCAACCACGGCCGAGTGTCCTCAGCAACGTATGCCGGTAACTCGAACAATTCAGCAGAGTCTCTGACATGCTATTTGCCCAACGATCTCGATACATACGCGCGAGCATGGGCACGAACGATGGAAGACCTCGGTCAACGGCACTCTGAAGAAGCACCGAGACGTGCTCAAGTCCACGCGCTCTTGTCTTTCCACGCTGCTGGTCGAGGCGAATCCATGTTGGCCTTTGACCATATAATCAAAGCCCGAAGTCTATTCTCACTCTCTCCACCGCCTTCCGAGCACCAGGCCGACCATCAACGCCTATCCGCATCCATCGAGCTTCTCGACCGCATCATCCGGTCGTCCCTTGGAAAAATGGCGACTCAGCAGCAGAGCCTGGTCCACGTCCAGCCCGACGCACCGCTCTCCCAACACAGCTCCGGCATGCTCTCGGCACTCCACGACCTGTCCACTCTCTGCAGCTGCGGCGCCATCGGGGTCACCATTCGCGATTTACTCGAATCCAAACCCCTCTCCGGCGCCGCGGACGACCTCAGAGCCGTGGCACGAGACCGCGACCGCCTCCTGCTCGAATGGTACACCGCCCTGCCGCACGCCTACCGCTCCACGCCCACGTCCACCTCCGACGCCTCCTCAACGAGTGCTTCGTGCATCGCGTTTGCCGCACTCCAGTTCGAGCGCGTGCGGCTGCACTTGGCGCTGCAACACTTTGCAACCCGCTTGAACGGTGGGGGTAGCGATGGTGGGGATGCGGAGAGCAGCGATCTGGCGCGCTGCCTGAGTATCGCAGTAGAGACGATCCGACAGTCTCCGATGATCGCAAAGTGCTTGCCGGCGGGTCCGTGGCTCGTGCTGTATGCGCAGTGTCTCGGTGCGTCGGCGGCGTTCTTGACGCTCACAGCCGCCAGGGAGCCGAACTGCAACGTACATGGACTGCTGTGCGAGGTCGAGGCAGCAACTGCTGGGTTGGAGCAGCTCGAGCAGGGTATACAAGGGATTGCTGATATTCGGACTAAACTCGCTCGTCTGGTGAGCGCGATCCGGGCACGCACCGACGACAAGGCAAGCAGGAGGAGGAAAGCCGAAGGTGATCGCACCGACGACGGTGGCAGCGTGCGGGGTGCGGTATTGCTCGACAAGAGGATCCGAGCAGCTACGATGCCCCAGGTCGGCTCGCACGTGGCTGTGTCTCCTATCCCTCGTGCCGAAACTGCGCCTCCGCTGCCCCTCGACCAGCCTGCACAAGCATCCTCGGTCTCTACCTCTTCCAATCCAAGTTGGTCTGGTGCCATGTCCATGTGCTACCCGCCTCCTGGCTCTGCTGCGATGCACTGGTCCACGCAGGAAGGCAGACAAGCCAGCACGAGCGATGTTGGAAACCTCAACGCCTTTTGGAACGCTCCCGCGTCCAATGTTGGCTTTCCGACACCACAACAGCATCAACAGCATCAACAGCACAGTCCAGTAATCCCTTCGCAATCACAAGCACTGCCGTTCGACCTCCAACAACAACAGCAGCAGCTCTTGGCCGGCCTCCTGGGTGACTACATGTTGCAAGATCAGCACACTAGACGACAGGCTGGCTGACCGTCTTTCAAAAAAAATATCTTTATTTGTCCGAGCTTCATATGAATTCAAAACAAGTCTCCCAATTGCAATTGTTCACTTTTCAACAGATAGAGCTCACACGGGCACGGAAAAAAGAGCTGAGATTCTGACGGAGCGAGCAGAAAGAGACTTAGTGCCAGTCTAGCGATGTGATCTATAGCTGATAGCGGAGTGAGTTCCTGCTCGAGGCAGTTGATACAATAGCAGACCGTGTTTCCAAATCAAGCGCTATCCTGGGCTTGATCTACGAAAAGGGAAGATGCGGAAGGGGTCGCCTGGTGCCTGACACGGGCCAGCCTGTCCTTGATCGAACTCAGTCGGTTAGCCTTCCAGTTTCGAAGCGACTGTTGCACAGTTTGCGAATGATTTTGCTTAGCTTGATGCTGCTGCGTATCAGCTGGTCGTTCTTGATCTTGATCCGGTCTGCGCGTCAACTTGGCGGGATCGATAGTCGCCGGTCGGATTTCAGCTGCTTCCTTCTGTGTTTGCCCAGACTCGTTGCCGGGTGAAGAAGTCGATGCGCTGCCTGCTCCAAACTGCTGACGAGAGTCTTCCGGAGACGCTTTGTAGATCAGGGGACGACTAAAATTCAGACTGGTCCTCGGAGAAGTGATCTGTGGATGTTCTTGACCTTGTCTCGAGGCATCCATCCACTCTTGACTTGTGGGTACAGGAACCACCGAAGGCGAGTGTGGCTCGAAAACGTTCGGCTGAAAGCTGACGTGAACTTCTTCATTCGCCCTTAAGCAAAGCTGGGAGCCTGCCCCGACAATGACCGGCTGGTTGCCGCTTTGGTCTACATTTTCCTCTTGTTTCACATTTGACTCTTGGGACCAGTTCTGCCACTGCGCGTGACCGTAGGCGGAAGATGTTGGGTCTTGGGATCCGCCTTGCACGTGCGAAGCTCCCGCGTCGATCAGGTCAGGATGCAAGGAACAGTCCGAGTACGAGCTCGAAGGGTTGTGGGACGACATCATCTGTATCAATAGCTGATCCACCGCCAGTCTCTGACGTGCTTCCTCGTCAAGGTACTCTCGGCCGCCGTTGGGTCCTAGCTCCGTCTCGACCACCACTCCCTGTCCGACCAGCTGGCCGTCAAGGCCATAGAAGTGGCCTTGCACTTGTCCCGAGCTGTCAGGCTCCGAAAGCGCCACAAAAGCAGAATTGGAGTTGTTGATCTCGTAGTCTGCTTGCACGTACTGCGAAACGTTGATGGACCCGAAGGAAGCCAGGGGCTGAGCGTAGTGTGGCTGAGAGTCACCGTATCCGCTTTCCGGCTGCTGTGAGGGCGCGCCGCCAACTGCTTGACCATTATAGGCCTCAGGAACGAAAGGTGGCGGAGGCGCAACGTTGCCAGAGGAAGAGGTCTGCGTCTGAGGGCTTTCGATCCAGCAGGGGTCTGGATGACTCCAGTCGGCGAGACCAGTGTACTCTGCGCCGGTAGATGCAGGCATGTGAAGGTTTACACTGGGTCCGAGGGGATTCTGATTAGCAGGGTCCAAATCGGAAGGGAGCTCGGATTGTGCTGTTGCGTACGAGCTATGACACGAGGGATTGCGCGTGATTTCCTGACTTTGCCAAGTATGCGCCGAGACGGTACTGTTCATGGAGGTCCAAGAGTCGGTTTGCGGAAGTGGTGCCATGGACTGACCCGCCCTCGAATCCGGCGCTGCTCTGTAACCCTTCATAGCGAGCGCCTCTTGGAGAAACGCTCGACGCTCGGGCGGCAGTGCGCTTTTGACAGCGTCAAAGAGACCACACTTTGGCTTGAGCTTTTGCTCCTGCTCCTGAGCTCCTTGAAAGGTGCCCCGCTCGTCCGTAGTGATCGCCTGGCCGATGGGAAGAGGGGGTGGCGGTTGAGGAGCGAGAAACACGCGATTGTCTCGGAGATGCTGAGGGACGAGCGTGTTGAAGGAGTTGCTCGTTGTGGCAGTCTGTGGAACTTGTCCGTCCAGCGATCTCCTGGCAGAATATTTTGCGATGCGCCTCTGGCTGGATCTCTGGATTGAAGCGCCGAAAGACACGGAACGAGTTAGTGCAACGCCAGCCAGAGGTTGTCCAGCTGAATCACAGGCTGCATACAGCAAGACGGGGGCGTGTTGCTGGCCCGAGTTGGAGCTTGTGCGATGTGCGGTCGGGGAGGAAGGAGCGTTTGACGAGGAACGACGATGACGACTGGTGGAATAGGGGGAAGCTTTGAACCTTGCGCCTTCGAGGGAAGCTCTTTTGCGTCCGCTGCCAGAGCCAGAGCCGGACAGGGGGCCGCTGAGATTGCCAGGAGAAAAGTCGGTATCGCCGTGCTTTTCGGGGGTGCAGGTTGCAGCGGCCGCGGTCGCACCAATAGCAGTGGGAGCCTCTGTGTCTCGAGAGGCTGCTTTCTTGCCGGCAGGCTTGAATCGGTACTCGGGATATCTTTCTCTATGCTCCCGAGCAGCCTGCTGTGCCTTTTCGTAAAAAGTTGCTTTGACTTGGGCGGTCTCGTCGCGCCAGAGTTGACCGATGACTTTGCTCAATTGACGTTGATAGTCAAGCTTGTCAAGGCCAGAATCTGACACGACCTGAGCGTTCTTCTGGTCCTTGAGCTCGCGCATCTTGTTGGAGCGATAGAGGATGAAGGCGTTGGGGGGACGGGGTATCTTGCGCAGGACGGTTGGAGCGACCGCAGGTATAATCGAATGAAAGTCTGGCGGTGGTTCGATTGCTTGGCGGGTAGACGTCGAAGGCCCTGCGCTGTTGGAAGGGCCGTCTGGGAAAGCGGCAGCGTCCATTTTGCGAGGGAATAGTATTGTAGAAGCGAGCTGGTGATGTGTCGAGTGGTGTCTTGAAAGATACGAGAATGTGACAGATACAGATATGATGGGGAGAACGGGAAAACAGGAAGTAGCCGAATGAAAAGAGTGTTGTTGGGTGTCGCAGCCAAAGTGAGCCCACCGGCGGGAAGAGGGGAACGAAGAAACGGCGAACCACGGGGTGTTGATTTTGCAGCGCAATCAAGTCAGCCTCTTAAAAGGCGGAATGGGTGCAAGCGAGAGGAGCAACGACTTGACCGCGCGCAGTTCCGCACGTTGTGGGAGCTTGCGGCATCGCAGCTCACCCTTTTCGACAGAGTCAAGAGTGCGTTGCGAGTCGACGAGTGCGTTTGCCTAATGAGATTGTGCGGAACCCAAATGCAGACAGGGCGCTGAAGAGGACGAGAGTTGTGTGAGGATCGGTCGGTGGCTGCAGGCGCCGAGCTTATTCTAGCTGATAGAGTGGATGACAGATGAAGTGGAGAGAGGACTGTATGCAGATCTTGACTGATCCCACCGTAGGTTGTGACGAAAAAAGAGGGTTGTGACTGTCCAGGTGTCTGTCGGCGCTCGGAAGGAGCGACTGAAGGGTTGCTCTAGTGACTGTTGTTCCTTGTCGTTGTGATCAAGGTGATCCGGTGAATGTTGCCTTTGACTTCCCCTGGGAAAGCAGGTGATTGCGAGACGACAAGCTGAAAGATACGCATCTTTGGTCGCCTTGGATGAAGAGGAGAGATTGTAGCGACAGATTCGAAAGTGGAAAGGCAAGGCCATCGTAAGTGTGAAGAACAAAGGAAGAGGGTCCAAGCTCACTACAGTAGGTGGGCTGCAGCTCGTGCATGAACAGCAATTGTAGGCTCAAGCGTGCGGGACATCCAAAGACACCGTCCTCGCGCTTTCGCGCCGAGAAAAGACAAAGGGAAGGTCTCCCCTGACGGCGACTTGTCTTTCTTTTCTTGTCTCCACTGTTCGCGGGCCAACGTTGAAAGATCGCATCCTCGCGTCTGAACAGAGCAAGCCTCTTGACAGTGCATGTCAGCCGGTGTTTCGTACGTGCGCTCTGAGTGATCGCCATGTCGACATGTCCTTCAACTGCAGCAAGGCGGAAGTGTCAAACGTACGTCAAAGCCCCTTCGGCAAGGCTGAGTTTCAGCCCAAAAAAAAAGGCCAAACTGTGACCTTCACACGATCTCACAACTTGCCTCAAATTTTTTCGGTTTGTGTTGGTCTCCCGCGCGCCAGAAGATGGGCGCTGCTTCACACGCACGCGTCGCGCATAGTGAAATTTCGAGGCTCAGCAATCCGACTGAGAACTCCACTCTCTGGCCTTCACGCACTGACAGCTGACTTTTTACTGAGGAGAACCCTGACCATGATGAAGCTCAGAAGAACAGAGCCGGCTCCAACTCGATTTACTTCCACCATCGACATACGAGCAGCAGCATTCCACCACAGCAGCCTCGTCATCGGCATCTCGCCGACTCTTCTCCCACACGATGGCACCCGTATCCACAGCAACGCTGACACAGCCATCGGTAGGCCCGTCTTCCAACAAACGCAAGATCAACGAGCATCACACCTCGGCTTTCACCGACACGCTCAAAAAGCTCAAGGAGGAAGCCGACTCGAACCAAGAGGTCGACGACCAAGCGCTCTGGCCGCGTCCCTACCTCGAGCCACTCGACGTCGATCGCGATGCCGTCACCTTCCAACAGATCGATATCGAGGAGCACCAAGCCGTCGGTCAGCCTCCCGCCATTCGCATGTACGGCGTCACCATCCAAGGTCACTCCGTTTGCGCCCACATTCACGGCTTCCTGCCCTACTTTTACATCCATGCGCCACGCGGCTTCACCGCCAACACCTGCAACGACTTTACCAACCATCTCAATGTCCTCTTTGGCGGCCGCACCGTCCACAAGTCCGAGATCGTCAGCAGGAAGAGTCTCATGGGCTATGCAGGACAGGAGAACGTCGCTTTCATCAAACTCACCATCTCGGATCTCCGAAGCGTTCCCAGGGTTCGCGGCTCCTTTGAACGTGGCGAAATTGGCTTCCGTGACCTCTTCACCCCGGGCGATGCCTGCCTTACTTACGAAAACATCGCCTACACGTTGCGCTTCATGATCGATCTCAAAATCGTCGGTATGAACTGGATCCGCGTCCAGGCTGCTGACTACAAGCTGCGTCCCGAAAGTCAAAAGGTTTCGCTTTGCCAGATCGAACTCGACTGCAGCTGCGACGCCATCGTCTCGCACGCCCCTGACGACGAGTGGTCCAAGATTGCACCGCTCCGCATCCTCAGTTTCGATATCGAGTGCGCTGGTCGCAAGGGCGTCTTTCCAGAACCATCCATCGATCCCGTCATCCAGATCGCCAACATGGTCACACGGCAGGGCGAATCCACACCCTTTGTCAAGAATGTATTCACTCTCAACACGTGCTCGCACATTGTCGGCAGTCAGGTGCTCTCGTTCAACAAGGAGATCGACATGCTCGAGGCCTGGACCAAGTTTGTCCAAGAAGTCGACCCGGATGTCGTCATCGGCTACAACATTGCCAACTTCGATTTCCCTTACCTCCTCGATCGAGCCAAGGCGCTCAAGTCCACCAAGTTTGCCTACCTCGGTCGAGAGCGCGGCGTTCGCACTGAGGCAAAAGATACCCACTTCTCATCCAAAGCTTACGGTACGCGCGATTCCAAGAACACCGAGTTGCAGGGCCGCCTTCAGCTCGATATGCTTCAAGTCATGCAGCGAGACTACAAGCTTCGGTCCTATTCGCTCAACTCGGTCTCGTTCGAGTTTCTCGGCGAGCAGAAGGAGGACGTGCACCACTCGCTCATCACCGAGCTCCAAAACGCCGGCCCCGAGTCGCGTCGTCGTCTCGCCGTCTACTGTCTCAAGGACGCCTATCTACCACAGCGACTCATGGACAAGCTCATGTGTTTCATCAATTACATTGAGATGGCCAGAGTCACGGGAGTCCCTTTCAATTATTTGCTATCTCGAGGTCAGCAGATCAAGGTCGTCTCCCAGCTTTTCCGCAAGGCCAACGAGGACAACTATCTCGTCCCTGCCTACAAGGGCGAAGGCACCGAGGATCAATACGAAGGTGCCACCGTGCTCGAGCCCAAGGCAGGCTACTACGATCGTCCCATTGCTACGCTCGATTTCGCTTCGCTGTATCCCTCGGTTATGATGGCGCACAACCTCTGCTACACCACGCTGCTCGACAAGAAGACCATCGATCGACTCGAGCTCAAACAAGACGAAGACTACGTCATCACCCCCAACAACAACTGTTTCGCCACCAAAAAGCTGCGCAAAGGTCTCTTGCCTACCGTCCTCGAAAACTTGCTGGCAGCACGAAAGCGCGCCAAAGCTGATCTCAAAAAAGAGACCGACCCCTTCAAACGTGCCGTGCTCGACGGTCGGCAGCTTGCACTCAAGATCAGCGCCAACTCGGTCTACGGCTTTACTGGTGCAACGATCGGCAAGCTTCCTTGTCTCGAGATCTCGATGAGCACCACTGCCTACGGACGACAGATGATCGAGCAGACCAAGACGTATGTTGAGAAGCACTATACCATTGCCAACGGCTACGAACACGACGCCGAGGTTGTCTATGGTGATACCGACTCCGTCATGATCAAGTTCGGCGTGCCCGACCTGGCAAAAGCGATGCAGCTGGGAGCGGAAGCGGCAGGCCTGGTCTCGAAAACCTTTGTCGATCCGATCAAGCTCGAATTCGAAAAGGTCTACTTTCCCTACCTCCTCATCAGCAAGAAACGCTACGCCGGTCTATACTGGACGCGTCCCGAGAAGTACGACAAGATGGACACAAAGGGTATCGAGACGGTGCGTCGTGACAACTGTCGGCTGGTGCAGACCGTCATCGACACGTGTCTGCGAAAGATGCTCATCGACCGCGACGTCAAGGGCGCCGAAGAGTATGCCAAAAACATCATTTCCGATCTGCTGCAGAACAAGGTCGACATGTCGCAGCTCGTCATCACCAAAGCGTTGGCCAAATCGGACTATGCGGCAAAGCAGGCGCACGTCGAGCTCGCCGAGCGAATGCGCAAGCGCGATGCCGGTTCCGCACCGGCGTTGGGCGATCGTGTCGCGTACGTCATCGTGAAAGCCGCCAAGGGTGCTGCAGCCTACGAGCGATCCGAGGACCCAATCTACGTGCTCGACCACAACATCCCCATTGATACGCGCTACTACCTCGAGAACCAGCTGGCCAAACCGCTCCTCCGCATCTTTGAGCCCATCATGGGCCCCAAGGCCAGCACCATGCTCAACGGCGAGCACACGCGTGTTGTTCAGGTGGCCACCTCGAATGTCGGTGCGCTCATGAAGTTTGCCGTCAAGACGGTCCAGTGTTTGGGCTGCCGTACGCCGTTGAAGGATCAGAACGCGCCCGTGTGCAAGAACTGCCGCCCGAGGGTTGCTCAGTTGTACCACGAGAAGTTGGCACGCGCTTCGGCGCTCGAGGTGGAGTTCGCAAGGCTCTGGACGTGCTGTCAGCGATGTCAGGGCAGTTTGGCGCAGGATGTGCTGTGTACCAACAAGGACTGCCCGATCTTTTTCAAGCGCAAGAGGGCGCAGAAGGATGTCGAGGATGCGGTGCATGTCGTGCAGCGATTCGATACGGCGTGGTGACGGAGCGGCTACAGCGAGCGACGTTCCTCTTCTCGGTTCTCTTACTTTTCACTCTATTCTTCACGAGCACACGAGCCAGAACCGCAATCACAATTATGACCGTTGCATTCATCAAATCCGAATCGAACATCTGTCTGTGCTTGCGCGTCTTACAACTTGGCGCCATCCTTCCTGAGGAACGTAGCTGCGACGTTCTTCCTTTGGATTTTACCCGTGGCTGTCTTTGGGATGGTGTCGGTAATCCAGATGCGCTCGGGGATCTTGAACTTGGTGAGCTTTCTCTGCATGGCGGTTTGGATGTCTTTCTCGGTCAAACTTTGCTTGCCTTGATGGAGGATGACGACGGCGCCGACTTTTTCGCCGTAGAGCTTGTCGGGCATGGCGAAGGATACGGCTTCTTTGACGCCCTCGACGGCGAGCAGGGCGGCGTCGACTTCGAGCGGGGAGATTTTCTCGCCGGAACGGTTGATGAGTTCTTTGATGCGTCCCACGAGCTCGATGTAGCCGTCGGGGTCTTTGCGGCCCTGGTCGCCGGTGCGGAAGAAGCCCTTGTTTGCGGGGAGGGTGACAAACGACTCTGCGTTGGCTTGTGCGTTGTTGAGGTATCCTTTTGTCACGTTGGCTCCGCGGACGCAGACCTCGCCGATGGTGCCTTGCGGAACCTCGCGGCCCTGGTCGTCGAGGATGCGGATCTCGACGCCGTGTCCGATGCCGACAGTGCCAGGCTTGCGCTTGGCGGGAGGGAGCGGGTTCGACGTCATCTGGTGCGCGGCTTCGGTCATGGCATACGCTTCGAGCACGGGTGCCTTGAACGTCTTTTCGATCGCATGGAACGTCGACGGCGACAGCGCCGAGGAGCACGAACGGATGAATCGCAGCTTGGGCACGGGTTGCGGCAGCGGAGAGTTGAGCAGCATCTGGTGAATCGTAGGCACCGCCGTGTACCAGTTGCAGTTGTTCGTAGCCAGCTCGTTCCAAAACACGCTTGCCGAGAACTTGGGCGGGATGACGGCACTGCCTCCGGACAGGAGCGTGGCGAGCAGACCGCAGAGCAGACCGTGCACGTGGAAGAGCGGCATGACGAGGTAGGTGCGGTCGACGGGCATGAGGCTGTACGTCGCGATGATGTTGCCCATAGTCGTGTAGAGGTTGCGGTGCGTAAGCGGCACCGCCTTGGGCCTGCCCGTGGTTCCACTCGTGTGCAGCACCAGCGCAACATCGTCATCCTGCGGCTTGCGGATCTGCGCCTTCCTGTTCACCTTGCTGCCATCCCTGCGCACCAGCGAAACACTCCCAACCCCACGAGCATCAAAAACGATCTCAACCACCTCGACACCACCCACCTTCTTCGCCGCCTCAATCGCAGGATGCCCCGCCTTCAGCGCACCCTTCGGCAAGAGCAGCAGCTTGGACTTGGTATCCTGCAGATAAAACTCGACTTCGCCCGGCGAGTAGTTCGGGTTCAACGGCGCAGCCACCAGCCGCTCCGCACCCGTGGCCAAAAACGCAAGCGTGAACTCAATACCATTCACGAGCGAAGAGCTGACCGTCGTTTCCGGAGCAAGGCCGAACGACGCCAGTTGCGATTGAAGGTCGAGCACCAGTTCGTGCAGTCGAGCGTACGTGAAGGTGAAGGGGGTCGGCGACGAAGGCGGGAGGATGATGGCGGTAGTCGTGGCCTCGAGACCCTCACGTGGGGCGAAGACAGACATGAGGTTGGCCATGATGAAGCAGGCCAGTGGATTGAGAATGGGTGAACGGGAGAGGGGAAATGAGATGAAGGAGCAATTCGAAGTGTTGCGGGGTGCGGAAATGCGATCTTAGTCGCCTCATCGCGGCTTTCGAACGGCATTCTTCGGTTATCTACCCGCAATCTCACAACCCGTCACAATCATCTGATGCTGGACCAGGCCCAATATCATCTCGTCATTTCTTTGTTTCTCTCATCCCAGATGCTCTCTTATCAAGCGGCAATGCAGTAAAGTGCTAAGTAGTATCTTTACAATATGGCGCTTAGTATCCTTACATCAAAGTCGGCGCGCCTACAGCTTGTGAGCCTCAGTCGCCTGCGGAGGTGGCCCTCCCTGTTCACAGATGCGTCGCATGTCACGAAGCGCCTCCACCAGGCACTTGGCAAAGTGGGTCGTCGCGTTGTTCTTGGACTCGATGCCAAACTTGAGCAGCTGCGCACCGGCCAGGTAGTTGATGCCGTACGACTCGGTCGGGTAGCCCGTACCGAATCCAGTGCCTGCGAAACGATCACCCGCACTCAAACCACTGGTGCTCAAGCGCCACGACTGCGACTCGCCAAACAGCGGATCAGCAAATACGGCGGGCGTCTCGCCGTCCTCGGCTCGAAGCAGCAGGCGCAATCCGGTCATGTGTCGATCGATGCCCTTACCAGTCGAGCTCTCGCGCGTCTGTGCGTTGTGCGACTTGGTGGCAGCGGTCAGCAACGCGTACAGCGTCTTGACATCCTTGCCCTCACGCACGCCGCGCACAAACTCGTACGCCTCGTCGCTAAAAGATCGGATGACGTCGGTGCGGCCGTGCTTGAACAGCCTCGTCGACGCCGTCTCGTACGTCGACACTTGCTGGCCGTGCGCCTTGGCATACGCCAGCTGGAGCGCCATCTGCAGATAGGCATCGGGACTGTGCTTGCCCACCTTTTTGATCCAGTCGGCTCCGTACTCGTCGTACCACAGCGTGCGGATGTCCGACTGCTTGGCGGCCTGCAGGGCGGCCTGTTCCGACTGCGCAATCGACTGCTTGGTCGAATCGTCGATCGCCCATTCAAGCTTGCGCCAGCCGGCCGACTCGTTGGGCGAGCTCAACTCGGCAGGAAGGCCAGATCCGGGGGGAGGGCATGGCTCGGCAGCTGCAAAGTCGCAGAGGATACTGGGGATGAGCGCATCACACGGCGAGTGCTCGCCCATGATGCCGGCCCGTCCGTTGGGCTCGACGACGATCGTCAGAGCCTTGTCGTACCAGCGGTTGTGTCCGCCTCGTCCAGCACCGCTTACATTGCGTGCCAGTGCGTCGACCCAAACCGGGGTCGACTCGTGCGCCGGCGCAGGATGTTCAGGCGAGAGCGCGAGTACGCTGGAATCCAGCGAGAGACACAGAATGCTGTCTTCGATCGAATTGATGCTCTTGCGGTTGATGGGCGATACACTCAGCAGGTGCTCACGGGTCTGTTCGAAAGCAAGGAATTGGAGTCAGTATGGTCTCGTATGAAAATTGCGGCAGCGGTCGGTGGAGCGCTCTCTTACCTTTGTCCAAGTGTCGCGGTCATCGGAGCTGAGCACACCGACACCAGCGCCATCGCCCTTTTGGGCATCAGCGACAATCTCCCAGAGAGCCTTTTCGATGGTGTCGACGCCCAACACAGTGCCATCCTTGCGCACCACCTCGAGCTCGTAGTAGTTGTCGCGCGCGATCACGGTAATGTGTCGTGCGGGGGAAGGGTGTGGAGTCGCCGTGTTCCAGTCGTGAGGGATGGCAGGGATGCGCGTGATTCCGTAGAGACTGCGAGCGGGACGATTGAACCAGCGGCCTAATGGTCAGTTCAAAGTGTCCCAGTGGAGGAAGCAAAACAAAGCAAGGGGGAAGGGACATAGAGTCAGCGTGCTGCTCGGTCACTCACCGCGTGTACTGGTGCATGCAGAACGGACCGGCACGAGAAGAGTCAGGCATGATGTCCTCGCTACGCCGATAAGCAGACGGCGAGAGAAGCGAAGAAAGAGAGAAGAGAGATAGGTCAGTGTCGTGGTCTTCAGCACAAAAAGCGCTTTCAAGGGCCAAAGGACCTACTCGTCGAGACGTCTCTTGAACTGCAAGAAACGCGAAGTGAGCCAAGCGGCACGACGGACACCCCACGCAGCATCATCCCAGGCCTGCGTACCGAGGCCGGTGATGGGATAGGCATCATGACCGCGGTGCTCTGCCAGATCGTTGGGCATGTTTTGGTCGTTGGTGAACATGAGCCACCAGTTGCTGTTGATGAGGAGCGGCACGCGCCACTCGTGGTATGCCTTTTGGAGCCACCACCGGTCATCGAGCCAGTTGTTGTCGGTGGTGCGATCGACGTCGATGAGCCTCTGCTGAAGCTTAGCACCGAGTCCGCCTTTTGCGAGGAAATCTTGCACCCATTGAGAACGCTTGGCGAGCTCCTTTTCTGCCGTGCTACCTTCGAGCTTGCCCTGCTCTTCGAGCTGACGCAGGAAAGGTGAGAGCGACTTGAGGTATTTGTCGAACGTCTGCTCGAGCGTGGGTACGGGCAAACGCGGGAGATTCTTCTGCTGACTGAAAGTCTTTGGCTGGGTGCCCGGCGTGCCGCGCCAGGGAGTGAGAGCGAACATGGCCGGTAAGGATGTGTGCAAGGTTCGTGGAGCTGCAACGGTGGCGCGCTCCAGCAGCGATCGTGAGGATGAGAAGCGGCCAGGTGAAAGAAGCTAGGTGAAGAAATGGATGTCAGCTGATGTTGGATGTCTTTGCTCGACGTGGACTTGCACCCATCACTTACCTCGAAACCCTTTCGTTGTCTGCTCAGCAACATCAATACGGTCGTCTCGATGATGCTCGAGGACGGGCGCGGAAGGCGGAGGGTATGGGTTGTCGGTGGATGTTGCGTATGGAGCGGAGTGAAAGCGCTGCCTTGCGGATCTAAAGTGTCTTGAGAAGGAAGGAAAAGGGGGAAGAGCGGGGAAGGGGCACTATACCGGTTTAGGAGTGACGCTTGGCTGTTTTGATACTGTTGACTAGCCGAGGGAAGATCAGGGGAAAGTAGGCTGTGCTGATGCTGATGCTGCGCTGCTGCTCGAATGCCTGGGAGGTTCGACAAGACGATGGGTTGGCAGTGCGGAGAAGCCGATCTACACTTTAGTGTTGCTAGTTCAGGGCCGTCGGCTATGCCGTGAACTGGGATTGTCGTCGTGAAAAAAGGCGGGGTCAATTCGCTGTGCTGGAGTCGGATCGGCCGTACCGCGTGTCGGTCTTCGAGAGCGAAAAGAGAAAACGCGCGCGCGCACCTGAACGTGAAAACGGCCCGACCGGTTCGAGGCCGTTTTTCCTTCTCTCTCTCTCTCTCTCTCTCTTCAATTACCGGAACTAGCTGGTGCAGGAAGCCTTGGCCAGAAGTGGTCCCATCACCGCATACATTCTCGTCCTGGAAGAGCGCATACATCTGAGCATACATCCTGCCAGCAACCTCTCAGACATGAGGCGGTCATGCCACGCTGCGGGGATGATCTGCAAAACAATCTGCTGCGTGGAAGCGAGGAGCTATGGCTCTAACAGCTTCACAGCGGCAGGGGCTTTTAACTCTACTTTTGTTAGGTTCTCGTATATTCCTTTTAGACAGGGGAAAAAAAAAAAAACAAGAAGAAAAAAAAACACGGACACCAACCAACCAACCACCACCATCAGGAATCAGAGACTTTCTTCACCTGCACCCTTCAAAGTCGTATGTGCCTACGATCACGGATACACGCGCATACAACCGCCCAATTGTCTCGTTGGCCCCGAGAGGGGCTCGACATATGATCTAACAAATAAACGATACAGAGAAGATTAGCATTGTTTCCTCAGAATATGGATGGAATTCGCTAGTTCAGAAGAGCAGCTTTCTTCGGAAAGCAACTATGTTTTTGCACTTTTTGGGATGCATCAGATGGTGCAGAAGCCGTTCAGATGATGTTGGACGAAGTTGCTTGATATGGTGTCGACGTGTTTATTTTTGTATGGCTGGCAGCGCCACAGTAATTTCGACGCGAGTAATTTGTAACTTAACAATTGATTTAATTGTTTTTTATAGAGTGAGAGAGTGAAAGAAAGAAAGAGAAGATTTTGGAGCACTTCCGCTGTACGGTAACTAGTTGGTCACTCCAAATTCCTGTTCTTTGACGCAACACTGCTGTGCCACAGACACTTTACCGCTGCGCATGGCCGAAAGAACTTATCGGTCATCCCGCATGCCTCGTCCCGCATTAATTTGCTTGCTAAGTTTGCTTCGCTGACTGACTCGTCAGATCCGCACGCTTTCTTCCTTCCCTTCTTCCACCCACCATTGCCAACAAGATGTCGGCTCGACGCACTTCCAATCCTTTCACAAAGAACCAAGATGCGCCCGGTTACTACGACGATCACGCTTCATCCGACGAGCGTGTTCAGCTGCGTTCACTGGCTCAGCACATGCGCAAACTCAGCATGAGCAACAGCGCCATCTCGGACGACAGTGCCGACCTCTCTGCTTCGTACAAACCCACCGCCGCCCCTTCCAGTAACGGCAGCAACGGCGCTGCCACTCCACGAGCTGAAGCTGGGCCAGCCTCTGCCACCACCATCCCTGGTGCTCTTCAACCTATTGGAGGGGCCAAGTACACTCCACACCGCGGCAATCTCCCCGGTCCTAACCAGGCTTACGGCGAGGACCAAGACAAAGCCACCCTCCTGTCCAGCAGCCTCGGCAAGAGCTCCTCTGCTCTCAACAACGGTCATGGCCACGGTGATGGCACCGACGGTGACAAGCAACGCGTCATGCAGCGTGCCAGAGGGATCGTTCGCACCTACAGCATGGGCCAGCAGAAGCGTCGTCCGCAGAAGATGAACGACGATCCCGTCATTCTTTCACGACGCATGAGCCATGACGCGGTCCAGCATGCCCCGCGCCGCTTCATCGTCGATGTCGAAGAGACCATGCGCCTCGTGCTCGAGCAAGAAGACACCGACGGCAACTTCCAAATCTGCATCACCGACAGTGGTCCAAAGGTGCTCTCCCTCGGCACCGCCACCAGCAACGGCTACAAGGGTTTCGACATCCGCGGTACCTACATGCTCTCCAACCTTCTCCAAGAGCTCGCACTTGCCCGCGAGCATGGTCGTAAGCGTATCGTGCTCGACGAGTCGCGCCTCACTGAGAACCCTGTAGACCGCCTTTCGCGCATGATCAATCAGACCTTCTGGCACAATCTCACTCGTCGCATCGATGGTGATGGCCTCGACGCTATTCTCTCTGACCCCAAGAACCGCAGCAAGTCGCAGAATCCTCGCATCTATGTCCCCGCTTCCGAGACAGAGATGCTTCACTACTATCAAAAGGTGGCTCAGGAGCGCCCTTCCCTCAACCTCACGGTAGAATCGCTTCCAGCAAAGATCACCGCAGAATACACGCGCGACCTCAACGACAAACCTGGTCTCCTTGCACTCGCTATGCGAGACGACATCGATCCCACCACCGGCGAGAAGAAGGGTCTCAAGGGTATCCCCTTCGTCGTGCCCGGTGCACGCTTCAACGAACTCTACAACTGGGACAGCTATTTCATCTCGCTTGGCCTTGTTGTGGACAACATGATCGATCTCGCCAAAGGCACCGTCGACCATTTCATCTTTGAGATCAAGCACTACGGCAAGATCCTCAATGGCAACCGCACTTACTACCTCATGCGAGCCCAGCCTCCTTTCCTCACTGACATGGCCCTGCAGGTCTACTCGAGGCTCGACCCGGCCAACGAGAGCGACAACAAGGAGTGGCTCCGCAAGGCTATCCAAGCTGCTATCAAAGAGTACCACACCGTCTGGATGAGCAAGCCGCGCTTTGATGAAAAGACGTGGCTCAGCCGCTACCGTCCCGAGGGTCTCGGTGTGCCGCCTGAGACTGAAGCTTCTCACTTCACCCACATCCTCCGCCCCTACGCCGAAAAGCATGGAGTCAGTGTCAACGAGTTCACCCGCAAGTACAACCACGGCGAGATCAAGGAGCCCGAGCTCGACACCTATTTTATGCATGATCGCGCCGTCCGCGAGTCTGGCCACGACACCACGTACCGCTTCGAGCGCAAGTGTGCCGACCTCGCCACCATCGACCTCAACGCTCTTCTGTACAAGTACGAGATCGACATCGCCACTGCCATCCGTGAAGTCTTTGACGATCGTCTCGAGCTTGAAGACGACTTCCTTCTGCATGGCCCACTGCCTCCTTCGCTCCTCAAAGACGGAAAGGGCCCCGTGAAGCCCTCGCGCTCCACCGAGACCCCACAGATGAGCGCCGAGTGGTTCGCCCGTGCCGCACACCGCAAGGCGCAGGTGGACAAGTACCTCTGGAACGACGGCATGGGACTCTACTTTGACTACGACACACGACTCGAAGAGCCCATCGTCTACGAGAGTGTCACCTCTTTCTGGGCCATGTGGGCTGGCATGGCGAGCGAAGACCAGGCGGCCAAGCTCGTGCACAAATCGCTCAAGCGCTTCGAGGAGCAGGGTGGTCTCGTTTCCGGTACAGAAGATTCGCGCGGTAAGATCTCGCTCGACCGTCCCAACCGACAGTGGGACTACCCGTACGCCTGGCCGCCCCACAACGTGCTCGCATGGGTCGGTCTCGAACGCTACGGCTACCTGGAGGAGGCACGTCGCCTCGCCTACCGATGGCTCTATATGATGACGCTCGCCTTTGTCGACTTCAACGGGACGGTCCCGGAAAAGTTTGACGCCGTCAACTTGTCGCATATGGTGGATGCCGAGTACGGCAACCAGGGCATCGACTTCAAGTGCGTGCCACGCGAAGGATTTGGTTGGATGAACTCAAGTTTCCAAGTCGGTCTCACTTTCCTTACGACCCATCAGCGTCGTGCCGTTGCAGCGCTGCAGCATCCTGATGAGTTTTTCAACGTTCGTCGTCACTAGCTCCACTTTGTATTCAGTTGTTGCGTCGCCTGCATGATAAATCAACTTGGCTCTTTTGGTAATTGATGCATACTGTGGCTGTACAGCGTGGAAGCATCGCGGCGGCTGCGTGCTCGGCGCTGTGTTGGACTGTTTGCGTAGGGGTTTAGATTTGCTGCAGGACAAGGTTTGAAAGTGCAGCTCATGATTTCATTTCATCACCGGGCTTGGGTACTCTCTTCTGCAATTGCTTTCGTATGCCGCACCATACCACTTTCGTACTCTCATTTATCGGCGTCTAGAAGCACCAAATCACTTCCGCTCTTGCACCAGATCAACTTCGTCCTTCATTTTCCTGTTGAGCCTTGTGCCCTGGCTCGCCGGTTTCCTTCGGCTCACATTGAAATGCCTTAAGTTAACTGAAGGCTTGCAATACATTGTCTATCAGTTCTCGGCAGCAAGCGCGGCATTGGGTGTGATCCCGGAGACGACAGCTGAAAGCCAAAATAGTTGGCCTCTGCGTCTCTGAAACGCGCATGCTTGCACAGAATCTCATATGAAGGACGAAGTTGATCTGGTGCAAGAACGAGAGTGAGTTGGTGCTTCTAGACGCCGATAAATGAGAGTACGAAAGTGGTATGGTGATCACTTGCATGATGTGGGTTGAAGGTTGCGGCAAAGCGTAGCTACGCGGGATTGACTCAAGCCTTGCAGTCCATCGACCGTCGGGGTACAGAGAGCTTACACTGACAGCACTGCATGAGAATGCACGCTCGTAGAGACAGACTGAAGGTTACCCTCAACAGCGAGAAACAGGAAAGACGTTTCGCTCTCCAGCACAAAACTTCGTCTTTCATAACACACCTCACACACTGTCATCGCCGAGTCAACATTGTCAATTTCCTCGAAGCGCTCTGCACAGCTAGATCCGATCAATCACGCAAAAGGGTTCCTACCAGGCAGCCCAAACCCAGTCAAAAACGCCGCCGCACCCGCGCCTCCTGCAGCCTTCCCAATAGCCGGCCCACCTTTGATCGGACTCAGCTCCAGCGGGATATCAAAGTTCGGCGCCAAACCGGCAGCGTCCCCCCACTGCATCGCCCCTGCACCTCCACCCAGCAGCTTACGCTTCTTCTTCTTCCCCGCCTCTGGCAACTTACCCGCAGCGGGCTTGAGACTGGGCTTGACGGAGAGACCGAGATTGGTGCGGTCGCGTCCGAACTTGGCGCCCAACACGCTGGAGTCTGCGGGGCCGGCGAGGTCGTCGTCGCTTTCCACCGCAGCGGGTGCGGTGCGTTTGGTGCGAATGATGGGTGTGGCTGAGAGATCGCGGGTCTGGTCATCGTCCTCGACCGGCATGGTGGGTTTGGTTTTGCGCGTTGCTGCGGTTGTCTTGGCGCTACCGCGCTTGCTGCTAGTGGTTTTCGACTTGGTCCTGCGTTTAGCGCCATCGTCTGAGTCTTCTTCCTCGGATGAATCGGTGACAGCCACTTCATCGCGCCAGTTCTTCGACTTTGTTTTCGTTGCAGCTGCAGCAGGAGCGGCCTTGGTCGTCTTCTTTCCATTGCCAGCAGCGGCAGTCTGCGCAAACGGCACAAGAGGCAGCGTCGTCTTCGCCACCGCAGTGCCTTTGCTGCGTGCCAAGGCCGTGCTAGCAGCCACCGCCCGTCGATCAGCCTCCTCATCCTCTGAAGGCGGTTCGAGCTCCGAAGCCCCCTGCATGGGTCTCTTCTTCTTCGCATAGACGGGCGAAGATGGTGGGAGCATCTGTGGGGCGACGAGCGATTTTGTGGCCCTCTTGAGGGCTCGTGGTGCCTCCGCTGGCTTGGCTACAGAAACAGGCACCGATGCTTTCGAGGAAAGCTCCTCGACCTGCGCCAACAGCTGTTTGCGCTCGGCCTTCCACGTCTTGCGCGTCTCGGCCATCATCGCATCGCGTTCGTTGAGAGCCTCAATTTCAGCCTGTGCTTCTTCGAGCTGCTTTTTGAGTGTCGCCTCCTCCTCACCAGCGCGCCCGCTTGAGTGTGCGGAGCGACGCGCATCTTCGAACTCCTCCGCCAGCCTCTCGTTCTCCGCCTGCAACTCCACCAACGCCTCCGACTTGCCGGCCAGTCTCTTCTTCAACCGTGCACCATCGCGAATCGCTACCTTGACGTGCATAGCCAGCAAATCCGCACGCTTTCTCTCCAACATCAATCGAATCCGCAGCTCGTCCTTCTGCCCCTCGAGCTCCGACTCCGTCGCATGATACCTGCCCTCGTGAAAGGTCGCTTCATTCTTGGCATGTTGGAGCGCCACATCAATCAGACACGCCTGCCTCTTCTGCGCGAGCAACTTCCACGCGCGATCATCCGCTTCGATCTTGTACTGGTTGAGGCGCACCTGCAGCTCGGTACGCGCGCGGGACTCGCGTGCAAGCGCGGAAGAGTGAGTCGCTTTCAGCGCCGTAAGCTGCTCCTGCAGGCCAGTGCATTCGGACGCCCAGCCTTCGGATTCTTCTTTTGCCGCAGCGAGCGCGTCTTGGGCGGCTGAGAGTTGGCGTGCGAGGGTGTTGGCCTTTTTGCGCAGCTCGCCGAGCTCCATGGTCTGGATGCGGTCGGTACGCGCGGATGGGTCGAAGCGGTTGTGCGAGAGGGAGACTGTAGAGGCGTCGGTCGCGTGGGCAGCGTTTTCAGCAGCTGGCGTGTTGTGGCCATTGGCAAGCGAGGAGAGGTGGGCGAGTTTGCGGCTCGAGATGCTTGGGCTGGCATGCGGACTCATGCGAGGTGTCGTGGTGGCCGCCGCTTTGAAACGGCTTAAGAGAGGAGTGGATTCGACGGGCGCATTCGCCGACGCAGCCGTGGCGGAAGGGGTTGCAACGAGAGCTCCACGCGCGGTGGTATCTCCACAAGACTCAGCAGAGTCGTGGTCTTCTTCCTGCGGCGGCTGGGAGGCTGGCAAGGGACGCGACTCTCGACGCGGGTTTGCGCGCGAGGCACGGTTGAAAGGGTCGAGCTCACCGTCAAGATACTTGCTAAAGTCGTAAGCGGTGCCTGTACTAGCTGCTGTGCCGATCGGCTGGTCGCGTCCGTTGCGGCGGTTGGCGGTGCCAAAGATGGAAGCCTGTGACGCGGACGAGGAGTCTGCAGCAGCCGCATCGACGGCAGTGGCTGGTACAGCGTCATGGTTCCTGGAGATATGCTGTGAAGGCGGCGCGGAGGCCAGGCTGGGCATCTGTGGATTCTCGACATCAATGTGGGCGTAGATGGGATTGACTGCGGCATCGCGTCGGCCTGGAACGAGCTGAGCAGTGCTGTCTCCGCTGTCATCCGCAAGCAGAGACGCGTTTGCTTTCGAGGATGAGCTAGAAGCAACGAGTGCTTGACGGGCAGCTCTGGCCTGAGAGACGCCGAGGGGAGTCTCGTCGCCGGCCTGTTGACGGACGCGTTGGATGGCACCGTTGGTGAGCGAGCTGCGTGCTGCTGCGCGTGAACGCTGGTTGTCGTCGTGCTGGTTGTCTTTTTCGATGATGCGCACCTGAGCTGCGGGCCGTGGGAGTGAGCTGGGCACGTGGTTGGAGCTAGTAGCGGGGAAAGAGGCTGCAAAGGCAGCACGATTGGTGGTGGGGCGGGATACAGAGCGCTGCTCTTTGGAGACAGCAGCCATCTGGTCGAGGCTAGGAAAGTCGGATGCGGCGGCATGTGCGGCTGGGGTGGATGGCTCGGCTCGCGATGCGGTTGATGGCGTCGAGGAGACGACCTTGCCGATCGTTTGCGTCTGTGATGATTGAGAGAGCGGGGTTTCGGAGGGTGGTGCACTTCCCTTGCGTGGTGATCGACGCACCGGTGGCGGCGTACGTTGGACGACCATAGTTGGGGGGTATGTGTGCGAAGAGATCCGTTTGCTTGTGTGCCGTGTGCGGGTGGAGGCGAGGGTGACAGCAATAGCTTAAGCTTCCACGAGAGTGTCCCAAGTGGGTATGATCCGGGGGTATCGAAAGGATGGATGGACGATGGTCTAGACTCGGTCGATGAGGTGGTGGTGGTTGGGTCGAATTAGGTTGCCCCACAGCTGAAAGAGCCACTCAATTCGTACTGATATGACTTTGTTGTCTGCGTTTCTTGAAAAAGAGCTTCTTTTTGGGGCATCTTTTTTGTTGAATATTTTCCAGCTTTTCGAAGTTGAAGTAATTTTGGCAGAGGGTGTTGTGCATTGCGAGCCTGAGACGCGTGTGGCAGAAGCCAAGATCACGTGAACAGCTTGTGTGGAATCGGGATTCCATCTCCCAAATCGGGTCGAGTCAGAAATCGGCTTCGACGTTGTTGAAATGCACCGAAACTTTTTTTGGGTTGGAAGAAAAAGACAAAGGTTTTGAGCCTTGTCCCACTCAAACATCATCATCATCATCATCATCATCATCATCATCAACTGTCACGATACGCAGACGATCTGACTCGATTGCAGCACCTTATATAACCGCAACACAGTCCTTCGCTGCCATTCTTTGGAGCGTTTCAACCCTCGCGCACCATTTCCGCATTCACCGTTCGACGTCTGGCTTTCACCCTCCTCCGCTCTTGGCATCCCACCACCATCCTTGCTCCACCCTCCTTGGTTGCATCACGAGCTAGTACCTCTACCTTCCATAGGCCAGCGCGTTCGCACTTTCACACCTCCGCCATGGCATCTGCAAACATCGCCCTCGTGCCTTCCCCGGCCTCGTTCAATGGCGCTCCTTACCTCTCGGAGCTGCCTCAGCTGCCCAACCTCGCCGGCACTGACGTTAAACGTGCTCCTCTCGACAGCTTCCGAATCGCTATTGCCCACCATGTCTCTTCGTCGCTCGGTGTAGACATCAACGCTGCGCTCGCTGCGGTGGGCACCGGTAAAGTGGGTGACTACACCGTCGCTGTGCCTCGATTCAAGCTGCCGGGTAAGCCCAACGAGATCTCGGAAAAGGCAGCGGCCGCTTTCCAGCCCAACGAGTTTCTGGCTAAAGTCGAGGCAAAGGGTCCTTTCCTCCACTACTTTTTGAATGACAAGACGCTCATCAAGCTCACGCTCCAGACTGTCCACGTCATGACGCACGGCTACGGCGCTCCGCGCGACGAGCACGGCAACACCCAGCCAAGCTACGGCACCAACCGCGACGGCGAGGGCAAGAACATCATCATCGAGTTCTCGTCGCCCAACATCGCCAAACCCTTCCACGCCGGTCACCTGCGATCCACCATCATCGGTGCCTTCCTCTCCAACCTCTACAAGGCCAATGCGTGGAATGTGCAAAAGTACAACTACCTCGGCGACTGGGGCAAGCAGTTCGGTCTGCTTGCTGTCGGTTGGAAGTTGTTCGGCGACGAGCAGAGGTTGCAGGACGACGCTGTCAACACTCTCTTCGAGGTTTACGTTAAGATCAACCAGCTCGCTAGTGTCGAGGAGGATGGGCAGGGCGAGAAGATCCACGACGAGGCCCGACAATACTTTAAGGGCATGGAGGACGGCGATCAGGAGTGTCTGGCTTTGTGGCAGAAGTTCCGCGATCTTTCGATCAAGAAGTATATCGAGGTGTACGAGCGACTCAACATCACATTCGACGTCTACTCGGGCGAGTCGCAAGTGAAGAAGGAAAACATCGCAAAGTCGCTCGACCAGCTGCGAGAGCTTCCCTTTGTAACGCGCGAAGACAACGGCGCGCTGCTCGCCGACCTGACCGCCTACAAGCTCGAGAAGGCCGTCATCGAGCGCAGGGACGGCACGCCGCTGTACATTACTCGAGATATTGCCGAGGCCGCCCAGCGATTCGACAAAAGCTTTGGCGGCAATGGGTTCGACAAGATGATCTACGTCGTCGCTTCGCAGCAGGATCTGCACCTTGCGCAATTCTTCAAGGTGCTCGAGTTGATGGGCTACCCGTGGGCGCAGAAAGAGACTTCGCGTCTGCAGCACGTTAATTTCGGTATGATCCTGGGTATGTCGACTCGAAAGGGAACCGTGGTTTTCCTGGACAACATCCTCGACGAGACGCGCGACAAGATGCACGAGGTCATGAAGGCCAACGAGGCCAAATACGCACAGGTGGAGGATCCGGAGCGCACGGCGGACATTGTGGGTATGACCGCAGTCAAGATCCAGGACATGGCGTCGAAGCGGATCAACAACTACAACTTTGACTGGTCGCGCATGCTCTCCTTCGAGGGTGACACGGGCCCGTACTTGCAGTACAACCACGTGCGCTTGTGTTCGGTGGAACGAAAAGCAAAGGAGTCCGACTCGCTCGAGCTGCCGACCGAGGACCTGGATCTGTCGAGTATCAACCTGGAGCTGATTAGCGAGCCCAAGGCGCGCGATTTGGTCCTACTGATCGCCCAGTGGCCCGACACAGTCAAGGCGGCGATGAAGGATCACCAGCCCTCGACGATTGTGACTTATGCGTTCCGATTGACGCATCTTATCTCGAGCTGTTGGGAATTCTTGCTGGTCAAGGGGCAGGAGAAGGAGCTGGCATTGGCGCGACTGTTTGTGTTCCGCTGCTGCAAGGATGTGCTCGGTTCCGCGCTGCGTTTACTTACCATTACTCCGCTTGAACGTATGTAACCGTGGGGGGTATTCTTTTCGGATTTCAGTTGTTGCAGAACAAGAGACAGTATGCGAGTGTGGCGATGAGCATTGTGCGTGTGTGCAGAGGAATGACTAGCAAAAAGAGTGAGTGTGAAAGGGATCACTGAGGTAGTAGGATCGCTTCGAGTCGGTGGTCCAACTTGACCAATTCTGCCCAGCGCGATTCGACCGACACATCCATCTCCGACAGCTTGACCAACAGTGTGGACAGACACCGCTCGAGCTCGTCCCACTTGAGCCTCACCTGCGTGCTAGAGCGCAAATGCGATTCGAGAGCATTTATCCAGCATTTGGCGACAGAGCTCAAGATGAGGCTTGTAAACCGACGTGGTGTCCACTCTCTGTCGTCCGGGAGAACGTGAGTGTCTTTGCCGCCAAAGAGCAAGCGGTCGGCGAGGGTGAGCACGATGAGTGTGGAGCCAATCTGGTCTGTGTGATCGAAAGCAACATTGGTGAGCCAGCTGCGGAAAATCCAGTCGAGCGATACGTCGAGAAACCGAGCTACGCCGCCGAGGTTCGTGATGCCTGTTTGGGGCGATTGCGGAGAGGGTGCCAAGTCGTCGGCCAGGATCATGTACGCCGAACAGGTGACGTTGACCAGTTCTCGGCCCAACCGCGTACCGGACGGCGGGAGCGGTAAGTACGACCATGTTGAGAGAATGCCCTCCGAGACCAAACGGAACAGCGCCTCCATCCTCGGTCTGCCGCAGTCGTTTTCGGAATCGTCGAGCGATGTCGAAGTCGCATCGAGCGGCAGTGGGTGTTCAGCATCACGGTAAACGATAGGATGGGTAGTGAGCAGAACCAAGTGTCTCAGCGCGCCGATAGACTGCTCCAGCAGACCGGGTGCATACTGTTCGTCGTGAATATACGTCAGGTTGACATGTAGAGCACGTTCGAGCAGGCTTCCGATTCCCGTGCGCTCGAGGATCTTCCCCAGCATCGCCCGCCTCCTCCCGACCACTTGACTTGCATCTTCCGCTTCGACAGGCCGACTGGGCTTGAGCAGCAACCGATGCACAATAACACTCCCCCTCAACCTCATTCGAGGCTGCGGATGCTCCATCAGCGTCAACAGCGGAGGCACAACCAGCGGCCACACCTCACTCCAGTCCGATTCGCCCTCCAGTCGCAGCGCATCCAAACACCACGCCAAAACGTTCACGCACCCCAGCGCTTCATTTCTCTCCACCACCTCCTCCACTCCTTCCTGCCATCTTTGTGCTGCACTCGTGCTCAGCGTCTCGGGGGACAGGAGAAGTGTAAATCGCTGGGGGACGAGATTCGACGCATCGCTGTCTTCATCTGCACTGCTAAATCGATGCTGTCCGAGATTGGCATCGAGGTGCGAGATGAAGAGGCTGCCGGAGGCCGGGGGTTTGCGGCGCCCTGTGTCGGGGTTGACGGAGCTGGTGGAAGCGGAAGAGGAGGAGGCAATTTCACGGAAGATGGGCTTGATATAGTCTGTGAGCAGTGCCCTTGCGATCGTTGATGATGCGGGTGGATTACGGGAAGTAGGCCCTTGATGCAGTGCAGCGAGGACGGTCTTGGCTTTGCTCTGCGATCCTTCGCTCGTCCAACCGTCTTCGAGCAATGCTGTGCGAAACGCACTCGCTTCTGAATTGACACCGAGACTGCTTGGTGGAAGGTAGCGTGCGACGGTACACACTACGTGCACGAGCACAAGATCGACCGGTCGTGAACCTGAATGTGAAAGATCCAAGATGCTGCTACCAGCGAGTTGGTGCAGCAGCTGTTCGACTTGCGCGAGCAGAGCGGGCACTTGCTGCTCTCTCCACTGGAGCAGTGCAGGATAGTGCTGTTCCGAATGCGTCCATGCTAGTCCATCGCCTCTTCCGAACAGCGTTGGGATTGCGAGCAGCTGCGAGAGGATGAGCAGGCGGCTCAATATCTTGTATACACTACTGTCAAGACTGCCCTCTATTTGTTGCGGGAGCGTTGTGAGTCCGAATTGGTAGCAGCATGCGGGAGCGGAGGGAGGCGGCGGTAGCTGGGAAGAAAGGTTTCCGCGGGACAAGGTGTCGATATTGGCCAAGCCGGTGAGCACGGATGGCTTGGGTAGGTTCACCATCGCATCGTGTTCTCGTCACTGGGCAGGAGGATGGACATGGATTGCAATCCGTCAGGGAGAGAATGGATAGCGAATGAAGGTCCTCGTTCATGTCAATCTTCTTGAAAAGTCACCTTGGCTGCAAATCGTTGTCCGACTTCCGAAAACCTATTTGAGCTTTTTCTTGCTTCTCAATCAAACGTTTCCTCCTTCCTCTTGCTCCTCACCATCCTTCCACAGCCCCACACGCACTCTCCTCTCCCTCCAATCACCCCTCGCAGATTCAGCCCAAAATGTCGATCGCAGCATCCTCGCTCAAACACATCACAGCAATGTCGTTCGAGTTTGCCCCCCTCAGCGCCTCCCAAGCTTCGCGCTCCATGCGTCTGCTCCTCGCCCGCCTGCCCACCAAACCACCTATGCCGGGGATGGACTTGCCGGACATCAAGACGAAAACGGTGCCGGAAGATGCACTGCAAAAGATTCAAGTTACGTACAAGAACAAGCAGACGCTCGTGCTGGACCATGTGGCGGCGGAGGCGAGGTTGTCGGATTTGGTGAAAAAGGTATGTTCGCCTGTGAAACAGCGGCGATTGGACACTGTGGGGATTGAGAACTGACTGCTTTGCTTTCTGTATCTGCTGCTGCGCTAGATCGAGGAACCAGCACGAGCACTACGTCTCCAGGAAGAAGGTCTTTGATCGCATCTCCTCCCGCTTCTTCCAAGACAGCTCTTTCACTCACATCACCGACCTCACACCTCATCCGACCTGCTCAACTGGATCGCACCTGTATTTGTACCTTAAGCGCTCATTTCGAAACCACACGCCACGCTCTCTCGCCGTCTAGAAAAGAACTGCAAAAATGAGTTTGAGACCACTGGCCTACAATACAAATACACATCCCCCCACCGCCGCTTCACATACGGACCATCTTCGCCGGCCTCTCTTCCCCGAACTCGGGAATACTTGCGAGCTGACTGTGCTTGCCCTGGAACAACGACGTCCCGATCTGCTGCGGAAGGTGGAACGCATCGGAGAGCGAGGTGAACGAGCGCAAGGCGAGCGTGCATAGATGCTGAACACGCGTACGGAACGATTCGGATGAAGCCAAGATGACGAGATTCTCCACGTCGATCACTGCTTCTGCTTCGTCGAGGAATACTCGCAGCGCTGGGCGAGGGGCACCGTCAAATAGCGAAGCGATCGAGACGGGTAGTGCGGCGACAGCAGAACCGCCAGTGGCACCGTCGACGACCTCTGTTGCTTCCGCGTCCGGATTGGTCGTATCTTTGTCTGCATCTGCGTCTACTTTTGCGTCCGGGTTGGTGATATCCATGCCTGCAGCTGCGTCTGCTTCTGCGTTCGCTGGCTTCGAACTTTCCGTCTCTTGATCAGTTTGATCAGCGTCCTCTTCCTGTGTCTCGGATTCTTCTGCAACAGCTTCTGCGCTAGGTGCTGCTTCAGGAATCACGAGCTCTTCCACCTGTCCAAAATGTGCTTCGAGGAACGCCGCCATATGTTCCATCTTTGCCAGCTGATACGCATCGCGATGTACAGCTTCTCCGGTCTCTTCCGTCGCCTTTACTTCACTATCTGCTACCAACGCCGCCTCTGCAAACGGATGAACCGGCCAACTCTCTGCGTTCTCCGACGGTGTCAGCGCCTCCTCATCCACATCTTCATCCGACGAGCCTTCCGCTTTCGCATCGTGATCATGATGGTGATGATGTTTATGACTGTGCATGGTCATCTTGACGCTCGAGGGGGCGCTGTCAATGCCAAGCAACAGCGCGACGATGCTATCCGCCACCATATCGTTGGCGATGCTGCTGACCCATTCGACGAGCAACTCGTGGCGCGCGCTCTGTCGCACATCCACCGCGCCCATGATACGCAACGTTCGCAACCCTTCTTCTGCATCCACCCCTTCCTGCAGTCGACCGTACATGCCCTGAAGATGCCAGCGGACCATCTCCCAGCTGACCGCCAGGGCGACACGCTGACGCTGAATGATGGTGCTCGTCGAAAGGCCGGTGAAATCGGTCAGATCTTTGGGATCCAGAATGGTATAGGCAAAGTCCTTGCTGATGAGCAGACCGTCAACCAGATCGCCCTGTGCCGGATGCTTAGCAGCGATGGTGCCGATCGCCTTGGCGGTGCGTTGTGCGCGGAACTGGAGCACGAGCGGCTCGCAGTTGCGCGGTGTGTGAATCTTGACATCGGACCCGCGTGCAGTGAAGCGCGCTTGCAAAGCAGCTCGAAGCTTGGACATGTTGTTCTGCTCTCCATGCACCAGCACGATATGCTGCGCCTTGATCTCGTCGATGAAGCGCGAGTTTTGTGCAAAGTCGACGTGCGCAGAGAAGGAAATGTAGTCGACCGACATTCTGCGCGGAATCTTTTGACCGTTCATGCCGATGATCTCGTCGGGCTCGTTGAGGATGTTGCGCGCCATGGTCCCCTCGACCGAGTATCCCGATACAATCAAGCCGTTGCGCTTGTCGGGAGCCCATCGCTCGAGCAGCTCGCGCGATACACCCGACTGCATGAAACCGGGCGAGGCCATCATGACGCAAGGCCCACGGTCCTCGAACTTTTCGAGCGAGCGCAAGTTGGAGATGTGCTTGAATACGAAAGGGTTGTCGCGGCGGTTGAAGCGGGTACGAATGTGGTCGTTCATGGTGTGGATATAAGTCTGGTAGACGGAGATGCACTTTTTGGCGAGCGCCGAAGCGTAGTAGATGGGTACGCTGTGGAGCTCCGGATGCGCCGCCCAGTATTCGTCCAGCAGCAGCAGCAGCTCTTGGGCTCTGCCGAGCACAAAGACGGGCAAGAGCACACGGCCGCCTCGTTTGATGATGTGGTGGATCTGCGAGGTGAAGCGATGCTCCTTGTCGAGACGCGGCTCGTGGGTCTGTGTGCCGTAGGTGGATTCGCAGATGAGCACATCGGGCTTGACGGGTGGGATCTCGGCCTGGACGAGATGTCGGTCCTCTTCGCGACTGAAGTCTCCCGTGTACAGGATGCGCAGGCCGGCGATCTCGATGAGAAACATGCATGCACCCAAGACATGACCTGCGTGGTAGGCGGTGAAGCGAAGACCACCGGCGATGGAGACGTCCTGGTGGAAATCGACGGCTTCGATCTGGCGCCATGAGGCGAGCATCTCATTTTCATCGAACAAATTGTCGTCGTTGCCGGCGTTGCTGATGCGGACAAAGTCGGACATGAGGAACCGGTAGACGGCTTTTGTGGGGTGGGTCATGTACACCTTGCCGTGACCATCGCGAAAGTTGGTCTTTTCCATGATGTAGGTGAGGGCAGCGGCGTGGTCTAGGTGGAAGTGGGTGATGAGGATGGCATCGACCGTGGACCAGTCGAGCTCGTCGATGAAGGGGAGTGCGGCGATACCTGTGAATGCTGGGTGGACGCCTGTATCGCATACGATGGTCTTGCCCTTGTAATTGAGGACGCAGCAGGAGCGACCGACCTCTTGACCAGCGCCGAGCATCTCGATGGTGAGCTGGTCGTCGGCAGAAGCCTGCAGAGCAGCACCGCCTGCAAGCGACCGCGGCACGACCGATGGCGCCATGACGAGGATGAGAAGCAGAGAGATGCTTTCTGGACGGCAGGAGAAGAGGAGAAGCTTTCGACCCTCGTCGAAGAAGAAAGGCGAAAGAAAGAGGGTCCAAATCAAACCTTGGCTTGGGCGCGAAAGGCTGAGCAGTTCGCAAATCGGGAGACGAAGAAAAAAACAGTCAGCCCCCGATTGACAAGCGACAGCTCCACATTTGAAAGCCCAACTGCCGACGCGCTCTGGCGAAACACTCAGACCAACACTCACAACACTCTTAGGCATCGCAGCTCTCAATCACCAACGACAGAAACGAACAACGAGAATTGCTGCTGCTCGGTCCTCCCGACTTCATCATTCACTGTTCACTCAAAAGCACCACGAAATCACGTCACAGCAGACCACCTCAATCGGACCAATGCCGACCAATCTCGCGGCTCTTTATGTCTAGTCTCAAAGACGCATTTCCAGTCGTCAATCGAACGCTCGGTCTTTCCGTCAGTACAGCTCGTGTTGGAAATGACCTCGCCAGTTGGAGCACCCAGCATCGCTCAGGCTCATCCACTGTTTGCCGGAGAGTCGCCGACAAAGTCACCTGGCCCGTCTTCGCTGGTCAATCGACCGATTTGGGGTCAACGTAAAGCTGCACACGTCGATTACAGCGTCGAATCACATTCTACCTTCCAAAGACGATCAGTCAGCCGCACTTCCTCTTACCAACACGACGGCGCTGCTTCCTCGTCCTCCTCCTCCTCAACTGCAGCAGCTGGCGGCAGTCTTCGTCCCGCTCCCATCGACGACGATGTCTTCTACTCGCGGTCGGCAGCCTCGGCATCATCTCACGACGCCAACGTTGCCGACGGAAACCAGTCGACGTCCTTTATTCCACGCACAAGTCGCGTCAGCAGCTACGATCTTCAGTTTGACGATGCCGACGAGCCTTCTTTACCCGACGACTCGCTCTTTGGCGGGCCTGCACGATCTTCTTCACGCATCTTTGACCCCGACTATCCCGCACCAAAGCCGATCAGGTCTTCTCAGCTTCGTGGAACCAATGCCACTACAGCTGCAGCCGCTGCTTCTCCAGATCAAACACCCATGCCGAAACACCACCTAGATCGACCCAGCTCGCGTGCCAGTCGCAGAGAAGGCGCCGCCTCCCCTTCAGAAGGACGCAGAAGGCGCAGCCCTACCCCGAGTGGCTCGCGTTCCTCCGCCGCTGCAAGTCTTCACAGCCACAGAGTCCACGATATGGCGCGTGAGGTCGAGTTTCCCCTCGACTGGCTGCAACAGCTCCACCGCCTTGGAGATGGCGATCTAGAGTCCGCACTCGCGGGTCCTCTCTCGCATCGTCCTGTCACCACACAGCAGCCACGCGAATCGACACCCGTCAAGTCGTCCACGTCCTCTAGCCGGAGAGATACCAAGCATCCGTCGTCGTATGCCCTTCAGCTCACGAAGGCGCTCTCACGAGCACTGGCTGAAGCGCACGCCGAGCTCGACAAGCTCCGTGACGCCACCGAACAACAACAAGCCCAACATGCAGAGACGGTCGAGCACATGCAGCAGCGCAGCGAGTCGCGAGAAGCCGCCCTCATCGAGCTTTGTCTTGAAAATGGCATCAAGCAAGGTCAGATTAATCGCAGCCTACTCCGAGCGCCTGTGCTCGACGCCGAGGTGCTCAAACTCAAACGCATCGCCGAACAGCAGCAGAGCATGGCGCAAGAAATGGCCGGCATCGAGCCTCCTCCTGATCGCACAGAGCGTGCTCTCCCCGAATCGCTCCAAGAGGCCATGCTCGACGACCTCGAAGGCGTGGCCAACACGTCAATCGTCGCGCCCTCACCATCGTTGGAGCCTTCGAGTTATAGTGCTGCAGACGCTTCTTCCCCCGGCCGCAGCCCTTCGGTCCGATCGCACAAGACCACGGCATCCGTTGACGTAACCCGCTCCTATCGCCAGCGCGGCAAGTCGCTGTCCATTTCGATTGCGTCGACCAACGACAAAGAGGCAGAATCGCGCAGCCTCAAGTCGTCCTCGGCTTCGGTCGCTGACAGCACCAGCACCAGTCCTTCGTCTCAATACCGAGCCGCGGTCAAATCGTCTCCGCAGCCTCCCGCTTCTCCTCAGTCGCTCTACAAGGCTAAGTCGCCAAGTGTTGCATCTCCCCGCGCCAGATCCACCTCTTCCAGCACCTCCGTGGGCGGCGGTCTCGGCGACTGGGCTAGCGGGCTGCTGCCATGGTCCGGAGGCGGTGCTTCCCGCAAAGGCGCGCCAAGTACCGCGCAGAGCATGGTCAAGGCGACCAGCCCCGGTCGACGCGAGATGGCCTCTTCTGCTTCTGCTGCGGCTGGAGCCGCCGATGCAGCTGGAAAGGGCTCAGTGAGTGCATCCAAGGCATCCAAAGCGGCATCGGCGTCGACGTTTGCCAGAGCCTTTGGACGCTACACGCGTTCTTCACCGGCACCCGAGACACCACCGCCCGCGCCCCAGCCAAACGTCACGCGGCTGCCAGATACATACCAGTTTGACCGCCGCAGCGCCGATCCAGCCCATTCGCTTTCTGCGGGTGAGGGCAGTGTCATTCTCGGCGCCCCCTCGCCACGCCCTCCCAGCGCAGCCGTCGAGCTCGAACCCATCTTGCCCAACGAGGCAGCGCCTCCGACGCTCGTCCGGCGCAAGAAGAGGGGGCGCAAGAGCGGTGTGAGCGGCGTCGCTGCTCTCGGCATTTCCTCTAGCAGCAGTAACAGTAAAGAGTCTGACGACCAGGCTAAGAAGGGCGATACCATTGCGAGCAATAAGGAAAGCGGCGGCAGCAGCAGCAATGGCGTCGCAGCCTTGTCCAATGCCGGCGACACGCCCATGTCGGTCAAACAGAAACGCGCCGCTCGACTCAGCACGCTCGACGAGGAAGAGAGCTCCGGCGATGAATTTGAAGTGTATGGAGGCAAGGCGCCGGTCCCTGGCTTTACCAACATGACTGAGCAAGCCTCGTCGGGCACAGCGGCGGCAGCAGCAACAGGAGCGACGCAAGTCGGGTCATTCGCCGCAGATTCGTCCATCGTCGTTCGTCCCGCCGACGATTCGGACACCGACAGCGACTCGGAGGAGGACATTCAAGTGCTCACCGACCGCTATGGATTCATCTATAATGCGACCGATGCCGACATTCGTCTGTTGAGGCAGGCCAGGAAAGCTTCAGCACCGGCGCCGGCTACTCTTACAGGTATCAAGGTGGGCATTCGTGCGCGCGGTGGTTCGGACAGCGCGAGCGAGGACGACAAGAACGATCCGGACCTCGACACGGCTGATTCGTCCGATGACGAGCTAGATCTGTCGCGTGTGGTCAAGAAGGCCAACAGCCTGTTGATCGCTCCGCGGGTTGATCACAATGACGTGCAGTTGATGTCGGCATCTCGTCCTACCTCGCCGGCTGCGTCGACTGGAGCTGCTTCTGCTCTCGAAGGGGCAATTTCCGATGATGGTGCGGCGACGGCGGATAGTGCCAGCACCAACGCCAAGCGCGCCAAGCGTCGCAGCAATCTATTGACGGTCCCGGACAGCAAGCCGGTGCAAGCCGAAGTGCTGCCGGTCAGTGCCGTTTCCAAGCCGTCGCCTTCGCCCACGCGCAGCAGTCCGGCCAAGAGCGGACGTGGTACGCGATCCAACGCCTCTTCCAGGTCGAGCAGCCCGGTCAAAGCAGGTGGGGCAGCGCAAGCGGAGCTGCCGTCCATCTCGAACACGGTGCGTCGACTTCTGACGCAGTTGAAAGACATGCACGATTCGCAGCAGATCGAGCAGAAGCAGCGGTGGGATGCGTTCCTCGAGCACCGACGTGCGCGGCTACAGGCAGCTTCGGATGCCAATGGTGTCGGCAGCTCGGGCAGCGGCAGTAATAGCAGCAGCAGCAATGCCGCCTCTGCTTCGATGACGAGCTCGACGTCCAAGACCAAGGCGCTTCTGGCCGGGACGCTTTTTGGCGGCAGCGCCCCTGCTGCTGACGGAGCCAAGGCGTTAGGCTCAGCGGAAAAGGCGCCCGAAGAAGACTGGTCGTCCGGGATGGTGGGCGTCAACCGCATGGGCGACTCCAAGACTGGCAAGGAGGACTGGCGCGAGTTTTTGTCGCTATGCCAGACAGGGATTCCGGTGTGCTATCGCGCACGCATCTGGGCCGAGTGCAGTGGGGCGAACGACATTGCCGAGCCAGGACGCTACCAGGAGCTGCTATCAGACCATCAGGGGGAGACGAACGAGTGTCTGACGCAGATCGATCTGGATGTGCATCGCACCATGCCAACGAATGTGTATTTCGGAGGCGACGGGCAGGGGGTGCCGAAGCTGCGCCGCTTGCTGGTAGCGTTCAGCTGGTACAATCCGGAGACAGGCTATTGCCAGGGGATGAACAATTTAGCTGCCACCTTGCTGCTGACACACGCGACCGAGGAGGAGGCGTTTTGGGTGCTCGTGTGTCTGATCGAAAAGATCCTGCCGAGCGAGTACTATACGTCGCACCTTCTCGTCTCGCAGGCGGATCAGCGCGTGCTGATCGAGTTGGTCGCGGAGCACATGCCGCGTTTGCACGCACATGTTGTGGAGCTCGGGGTGGATCTGCCGGCGATCACGTTTGCGTGGTTTCTGTCGCTGTATACCGACTGCCTGCCCGTGGAGACGCTGTTCCGCGTGTGGGATGTGATGTTCGTCGAAGGCATGGTGATCCTTTTCAGGGTGGCGATGGCGATTCTGAAGCTGTACGAGAAGGAGCTGTTGGCGACGGGCTCCGCGTCGGCGTTTTACGGGTTGGCGCACTCGTTGACGTCGCGCCTGTTTAGCGTGGACAAGCTGATCCACTTGGCGTGCAACGAGTTGAAGGCGAGTATACGGTATGCCAATATCTTGGAGAAGAGGGAGAGGCACGTTGCGGAACTCACAGCCGAGTTGGGGCTTGCGACACAGACGTAAGACACAGACAGACAGCGATTAGAAGAGACGCGAATTCCATCACACGAAACAGAGCGGCAACGAAAACTACAAAAGGATTGCGCGAAATCACTTGTCGAGGGGAAGAATGTGCGGAACGGGACCTTCAGGGACGATGCGGTGCGGGTTGATGTTGGTGTGGCTCTGGAAGTAGTGAGCCTTGATGCTGTCAAAGTCGGTAGTGTCCTTGAAAGCGGGGTTGTTCCAGTAGAGGTTCTGCATCCACTTGTTGATCAGCGGGTACCCATCGCGGATGGTGCGGTAGTTGCACTTGAAGTGGGTGAAATACACAGGGTCGAAGCGGACGATCGTCGTAAACAGGCGGATGTCGGCCTCCGTCAGCGTGTCCGCGTACAGGTACGTCCTTCCGTCCGCCAGCATTTTCTCGATGCGATCCAGACTGTCGAACAGCGGTCCGACGTTGGACTCGTACGCTTCCTGGGAAGTAGCGAAGCCGCACTTGTAAACCCCGTTATTGATAGTCGGATACACCCATTCGTGGAATGCGTCAATCTGCTTTGCGTGTGCCTCCGGGTAGAACGTGACGCCGCGGAACTCCTTGGGGATAAAGTCGTCAAAGGCGTAGTTGAGGTTGCGAATGACTTCGCTCGATTCGTTGTTGACAATGGTCTGCAGCTTGTTGTCCCAGATGATGGGGACTGTGTAGCGCTGAGAGTAGTTAGGGTCTGCGGCGAAGTAGAACTCGCGGATTCGCTTCTTGTCTTCGTGGCCGGGGATGTGATTGCCTGTTCCGGTAATGCCGTAGCCTTTAGGCTCGTCGTAGGGTACAAAGCTCCAGCCTTCGGAACCGAGGAACGAATCGACGACGTGCACGGGCAGCAGGTCAGGCACACGGTCGATGCCCTTCAGCTTGCGAACGATCAGCGTACGGTGGGCCCAGGGGCAGGCGAGTGCGACGACGAGATGGTAGCGTCCCAACTCGGGCTCGTGCTTGCCGCCCTTTTCGATAGTGGTGCGGAAGCTGGATTCCTGACGATGGAAATGACCGTCCTTGTTGGCCCAGTTGGCGAAGCCGTCCTTCCTGGAGTTGTCTTGAGCGGACATCTGGGTGGCAGCAAAGAAAGCGAGCGTGGTGCTTGTTGCGAAAGAGCGACGGGCAAGAGGCTGAGGTGCAGTGGCGAAACGATGTTTAGACGAAAAGGCAACCGTGCGAAGAGAAGCAAATGCGGCCTGCTTGGGTAGGACGGCCGTGCGTACGAGCGATGAAGCTGGAATGATGGATGTGCGTTTCAGTTGCCGTGAGCTGGGCTGACGGACGAGATGGATGTTGGTGACGATGGTCGGATGGATGAAAGGAAACTTGCGGTCTTATATCCCGAGGCCCGTGCTTCGACAGCCCCGCTAACTTATGACCGAACTCCGGTTTCGGGCTCGGGCTCGACGCTTGTCTCCGTCTTTGTTCATTGCCAGATGCTGATGAAGCCCTGACGATACTGTGAATCGGGTGGGCCATATTTTCTGAGTTTTCTAAAATCTCGACCGGCCTTCGGACTCGAGCCAAACTCCGAATCCGAAGCAAAATGCAGGCTTTCGCGGGGCCCGATGGCTTGTCGATCTCGAGTCTATTTCCTTCAGTGTTAGGCCGTGCGTTGCTGCATCGCAGACCTTTTTTTCTTCCTTTCTTCCTGTCCAAAAATTTTGCAGAAAATGATGGCAGGAAACAGTCCAAATTTTTCTTTTCTCTGCAGCTAAGCAGAGTTGAGACCCTCTTTTTTTTTGGCGTCGAGAAGAAAATTTCTAGTCCACTCCACCTTGCTGCTCACCATCTCTGCCGCCTAACCACCACGGAGAGCACTTCACAATGGGCCGCAGATCAAAGAACAAACAGGCACCGCCTCAGCCTCTGCGCGAGGATCGCACACTCGCCGCCACGAACAAGGGCAAGCGCAAGGCCCAAGAGGCAAGCGTCCCGGCCAAGAAGCAGAAGGTCGTATCAAGAGAGGCGGTTGGCTCGGTCCGTTCATCATCTTCTACAGCACCAGCGTCAAGGCCAGCGAAGGCTTCTAGCTCAAAGACTAGCGCCAACGGCAAGGGTAAGGCTAAAGCTCATGCTATATCTGCCGAGGAGGAGGACGAGGACGACGAGGACGATGATGACGAGGATTTCGACGAGGAGGAGCTAGAGGAGCTGGAAGGCGAGGATGACGAGGATGACGGAGACGAGGAAGAGGAAGAAGAGGAGGATCCATTGGAGGCACTCGGTCTGCCAAAGAACGGCAAGCTCACAGAGAGACAACGCAAGAAGGCGCTCGCAGAGGCGGAGCGACTCGAAGAGCTCCTCAAGAGCCAGGGTCTCTCGCTCGAATCTGACGACGCGGAAGACGACGAAGGTGTCGAGGGCCTGGACGATGAAGAGGAAGGCTCTGAGCAAGATCTTGGCGACGAATTTGAGCTCGGCGACGACGGCGATGACATTGAAAGCGAAGAAGGCGATGAGGTCGAGCTTGATGACGACGAAGTTGATCAGGAGGAGGAGGAGGAGGAGGAGGAGGACGACGACGACGACGAAGCCGAAGGCGCCGAATTCATGCTCCCCACTTTAGAAGAGCGAGAAGCCGAAAAGACACGCGGCGCCGACTTGCAGCTCGTCCACATGCGCATCCAGGAAATCGTCACCGTCCTGTCCAACTTTAAGAAGCTCGCCGTTGACGGACGTTCGCGCTCCGAATACGTCGAGCAGCTTCTTGCCGACATTTGCACCTACTACGGCTACAACGCCTTTCTCGCCGAGAAACTCTTCGAACTTTTCACTCCCGCTGAAGCCATCGAATTCTTCGAGGCCAACGAAACGCCCCGTCCTGTCACGATCCGAGCCAACACGCTGCGTACGCGTCGTCGCGATCTCGCACAGGCGCTCATCAATCGCGGTGTCAATCTCGAGCCCATCGGCGCATGGAGCAAGGTCGGGCTGCAGGTGTTCGAGTCGAGCGTGCCCATCGGTGCTACGCCCGAGTACCTCGCGGGCCACTACATGCTCCAAGCTGCCTCGAGTTTCTTGCCGTGCATCGCGCTCGCACCGCAGCCCAACGAACGCGTGCTCGACATGGCCTCCGCTCCCGGTGGCAAGTCGACCTACCTCTCTGCACTCATGCAGAACACGGGCACCGTCTTCGCCAACGACTCGAACAAGAACCGCATCAAGTCGCTCGTGGCCAACATCCATCGTCTCGGGTGCAAGAACGTTGTCGTGTGCAACTACGACGGACGTCAGTTCCCCAAAGTCATCGGCGGGTTCGACCGGGTCTTGCTCGACTCGCCCTGTTCCGGCACAGGCGTGATCCACAAGGACCAGTCGGTCAAGGTCAACAAGTCCGAACGCGACTTTGCGCTGCTGACGCACCTGCAGAAGCAGCTGCTGCTCTGCGCTATCGACTCGGTCAATCCGCGCTCGAGCACCGGCGGGTACGTTGTCTACTCGACCTGCTCCGTCATGGTCGAGGAGAACGAAGAGGTCGTCCAGTACGCTCTGCGCAAGCGGAGCAACGTCAAGATCGTCGATACAGGCATCCAGTTTGGCCGGGACGGATTCAAGTCGTTTGGACGTGCCAAGTTTGACGAACGCATGGTGTATGCGCGACGCATCTTCCCGCACGTGCACAATCTCGACGGCTTCTTCGTGTGCAAGTTGAAGGTCAACCCGCCATCGAACAATGCGCACAGCAAGAAAGAGGGCCAAGCGACTACCACTACTGCTGCGGTCAACGACCAAGACGATGACGACCAGCAGGATGCCGCTCAAGACGCAGACGACGGTCTGGTGTCACTCGACAATCCGGAAGACCAGAAACTCATGCAGAAGAGCCTCAAAAGGGCAAAGACTCGTCGCTAATTCGCACTTTCACTGTTCCCACTTTCTCCCTCGGTAATCCCATTCTCACTTGTTTGCACATCCCACGCCCCACACACGCACCGATCATCGCGTTGAGTATCTGAACAACATTAGGAAACCACAGAAAGCGCTACAGTAACTCGGTTTACAGACGCGCGTTCTCAGGCATCATCCTGAGCGCCTGTCGGATACCCAGATCAGCCAACACCTCCTCGGACCCACCCAGCACCGCATCAAACTTGTAAGTGCGGTGGAACATCTCGGTAAACTTGCCCATACCGGTCTTGGTGATACCACGGCCGCCAAAGATCTGCACGGCGCCGTCAGCGACCTCGTGCGAAACGCGCGTGCTCCAGGACTTGAGCAGACCGACCTGTCCAGCGAGGAACTTGGACTGCTGGGCGTACGACATCTTGCACATCTGATACGTGATGTTCTCCAACCAGTTCTGGGCGGCTTCGACGAGCGAGATCATCTGGGCCATCTTCTGACGGATGACGGGCTGGCTGGTGAGCGGTTTGCCGAACACCTTGCGCTGATGGATCCAGAGCATGCACTCCTCGCACACCGCGCGCGCCGAGCGGATCGTCGAGCAGCACATGACCCATCGCTCATGGTTAAAGTTCGAGAGGACATAGTAGATGCCCATACCGTCTTCGCCGATGAGGTACTTCTTGGGCACCTTGACGTTGTCGAACGTAATATAGGCGGTGCCGGCGGTGGACGAGTAGGACGTCTTGATCGGCTTGGTCTCGATGTTACCGCACGAACGGGGGATGCAAATCATGGCAAAGCCCTGATCGGTCTTGACGGCAGTGGAGAAGTAATCGGCAAACGTGCCGTTGGTGATCCACTTCTTGGTGCCGTTGACAATGTAGTGCTCGCCATCCTCGGTGAGCGTAGCCGTGGTGCGCAGGCCCATGACGTCCGAGCCGGCAAAAGCTTCCGAGATGGCAAGCGCAATGTACTTGTCGCCGGCCAGTACGGGCTCGACGATCTCCTTCTTGAGCTCCTCGGAGCCAAAGTTCATCACAGGCGGCAAACCGATGACCATGCCTCCGTTGAGACCGTCACCGAAACCACGGGCACCGCAGCGTACAAGCTCCTGGGTCAAGATCAACTCGTGGAAGTAGTCAAACTCGTCGCCCTTGATGTCGGCGAACAGCTTGCGGCCGTGGAGGTGCTTGCCGGGACCCATGCGCATGGCATTGATACCGAGCGCACCGAGCTTCTTGACGAGCTCAACGTCAGGACGCTTGCCGCTCTCCTCGCAACGCTGCGCCACCTCGACAATCTCCTCGTCAACAAACTTGCGCCACTCGCGCTGGAGGCGACGGTGCGAGTCGTTGAAGTAAGGCGAGTGGTAGGCGGTGGCGAGCCAGGTGGGCTCGGCGTAGGGCACACGCGAAGGGCTTCCGACGGGGTCGGGCTTGAGCTTGGGCTGCTCGCCCTTGATGGTACCGATGATGAGACGCTGGTACTGGGGCTTCTGGAGAACCTCGCGGCGGTGCAGGCCGAAGAAGGTGTCGGTGGCGTCCTGACCCGCGACTTCTTCGTCGTGGAAGACGTTCTCACCACCTGGGTGGAGCTCGGAGAATTTGGAGACGTTGTAGACCTCGGCGTCGATGACGATCCAGAGATCGCCTTGCTTGTTGTGCTTGGCGACCTCCTCGCGCGTGTACTCCTTGCGCTGCGGGGCGGATGAACCCTGCTTCTGTGCGGACATCGTGGGTGTATGACGTGGCAGATGCGGTAGAGGAGGGGAAGAGAGGTTGTTGTGGGTGGGCTCCAAGATGGATGGGGAGTAGGGAAGATATGGAGAGGAGGAAAGGCTGGCGGAAAGAGACAGAGGTGTGGTGGGAGGAAGGAAGGAAGGAAGGGAGAGCGAGGGGAGGGGGCCAATCATTGCTGCTCTAATTGAGCGGCGGTCGGGGGGTTAGGAGATAGGGAGACGAGGCAGGGCTTGGGCAGTGTTTCTCGAGGCTGAAAGCGAACAAAAAAGTAGCAGAGCAGCAGCAGCAGCAGCAGCCGAGCCAAAGTACTTGTACACCAACTGTGGGGTAAGCGGACATTCCAAGGCTTTCTTGCTCTATTCCCGTGACACCGAGCCAGCACACGCTCGGCCTCAGCCCATTTGTCATGGTCTTTCTAGTCGCAAGGTTTTGGGTTTACCGCATCACAAGTTCCATCTCTCTTGTCGCGATCACCATTTGGAGGAGAAGCTCAGCGGGAGGACGGAAGCAGTTGCATTTTGTCGCCGGCTGCTTTGCTCGAAAATGACTTTCAAGGGTCGCTTTTCCACTGTCGCGCGCCGAACGAGCTTTGGTCGAATTTGTCATCCCCCTTTCACACGCTCGCTCGCTCGCTCGCAGCCTTCCATTCGATCTGCATTTCAAGCGTCCCCTTCGGAGTGCCCGTTCTTCTTCGCAGCACAACGCTGGGCCATCGCTATGTCTGGTTTCGTCGTGACTTTGATCCCGTCTAGAAACGCGTCGACAGCTATAATACCGCTGTTGTGACCGTACAGAGTAATACAAAGAGCAGAGAAGTGAGGGTTGCAAATGAAGCGGCGTCCCTCCGGTGGTCGCGCGCGAAAATATCAAGAGTCGCGTGAAATGCAGGTTGGTCTAAGCGACTCGAGCTCCGCAATCGCATGCTCTCTCACTCGTCCGAGTGGCTTTGAAATGCTTCGAGCTGGACCCTGACGCGCAAGAAAGGGTGCCACAAGGTATCTATGCCAACGCACGGGTTTTTGCTGTACAAGACACCAACGCAGAACCAATGGAGGTGAAAGCTGGCACAGGCGCCAAAGCCTCTCGTGTGAGACGCATTTGACAGCGAGACCCTCTATCGGAGTCGACACGACTGCATCGACAGCAAAGCCAAGTCCCTGCGCGTTGGCATATGCGCTTGCACGCACAGCCTGAACCCTGTGCGGGGTAAGGTTGTCAGCCGCTTCTGGAGACCATACTGTTGCTGTACACAACACTCGAGCGCTTCCCGTTGGAGGCTGCTAGCCGAGGTGCGACCCCTGTTCATCTCTTTTTGCCCAAGTGAACATAGCTTGGTGCGGAAGAGCTCTGTTGCGAGGCATCCCCTTTGGCCCGCATCACTCGCTGTAAACACGTTGTGTGAGGCACACGTCCGCAGCACGGGAGAGCGCGAGGTGTGCTGGACACCCAATCGTGGCTTGCCACGGCATCACTGCTGAGAGCGAACACGGTTCCCCCGCACCGATCGTATCGCATCGGGATGTCACCTCAGATCCCATCGCCCGATGAGCCCGGCTATCGTTCCCGATGATCTTGAAATTTATTTCTTATCTCGGTAAATACGGTTGTTCGGGGCATCGACGAGCGGACTATCGCAGCTGGCAAAATGAAAAGCCTTGCATCTTGGGCAAATGCCAGACAGCGACACCGATCCCATTCAGATGACCGCCAGCTGAAAGCCGGCAACTTGAACGACGCCTCGGAACTCGACTTCCGATCCGGTCTGACGGCGTCCAAGGAAAATGTTGCGCCGAGGGAATTTTTTGCCTCTAGGCGCCAAGTGGGGCGCGCATTGCTGCCAAGAGAGCGGTGACAGCGCGTGTGCCTGCCAAGAGTGGTGATGCGCTGCGACCGACAAAAAGCAATTTTCAAACGACCGGGACCATGCGGTCAGGCAAGCGCGTTGGATTTTGCTCCTGTCCGCCCTCCTCTGCGCTCCTACCTTGACCGTCTTGACCGTGTGATGCATCGTGTGCTCATCGACCAAAGAAAACATTTGCCGCGTTCCATTCATTTGAAGCGAGAAGCGTATTGCGCTCCCGTGCTGACACACACAGCTTTGGGCAGATGGTGTTTGCGACATGGTTTTCCAAAGTTCCTTTTGCTCGCAATAATGTTAGCTTCCTCATCGTCGTTGATACGGCCGCCGTGATCGTCAAAGGTGAGTTATGAACGGCGATCACGGTAGAATTGGAAAGAGAGCGGAGAGCGAGTACCGTTAAAGCAAAGCAAAGAGAAAAAAAATTTGCCCGGGATCGGTGTTATTTGCTTGCAGATGACCTGCGTGGCTGGCTGAGATGCATGACACCAGTCACACGATCGAATTCGTGGCGATCGCGCGCGCTTGCCTTCTCTGACGTGCCAAGCCTTTTTTCTTATCGCATCAGATTCTTTCTCTTCTTTCTAGCTGTGCAGCCAGCATCGGAGAAACCGAGCCGTCTTGTTGCTTCCAAGCATGCTGTTCGGTCACTTTGGTCATTCGCCTTGACACTATTCGACTGCCAGTGCGAGAGAGAAGAGAATGAAGCTGCTGCGTGACCGGGTTCGGTGTCATCGAACAAAAAGTAAGTTCGCGTCGTTGTGCTGCCTCACTTGTCCTCACAAAGCCATGTTTGGGTGTCAGGCAGTTTTGGCAAGGTCAGGAGCACCTTTCCGGGCTGCTGGGCGCAACACAGGCCGGGACTTGGCGACCTCTTCCATTCGCGCCTAGACGGCCTGCATTCCGGTCGATCCAGCAATGCGTCTCCCTACCGTTCGTCGTTCCCAACGCAATAACAAACGGTTCATCATCAGCACTTTCTCTCTCTCTCTCTCTCTCTCTCTCTCTCTCTCCTGCTGCTCGCTGCTGCTGCTGCTGAGGCTAAGGCTGATCCAGACCGACGCCGGACGCAGTCCGAGCCCCGGACTCGGTTGACTACCGGTCCAACTTTTGCAACGCAGATTCTTGGTTCTGCTCACACGATCATGTCCCTCGCTTACAGCGACTGCTCATCTTCCACATGTCCAGCGGTTCGCTTCCGCCCTTGTGCTGCTCTTGTCCTTTCCGACTCGGTCAGCAGCACTCCGTTTCCGAACCAGCAAAACTTGACGCCAAAGACCCATGCAAACTCACATGCAGCCAGTGTCCTGTAAGCCCTTCTCTGATACATAGCATCCGCGGCTGACGGCTCTCGCTGTGCTTCCGGTCTTTGGTGGATGAGTGGTTTCAACCATGGCTTGAGTTTCGCCCTCGTGTGTGTTGGCGTGGGGACAAGTGAGAGCAAGTGTGATGGCATGCGATGCAGTTCCTTGGCTCCTCCTCCCCTCAGCGATGACAAGTTTCGAACGGCTTCGGCATTCTCCCTTGTTGGCCTTTGTTCGTCCTTTCGACGTCTCAAGTCTTCATACTAGCTACCTTATTCAACACCGTACGACCATCTGCATCTGCGACGACATAGAATCTACAACACCAATGTTCTTGTAGACGTACCGAGTGTCCAGCTCTCCCTCTCTCCCTCTTCGAAAGTCGGCTGTCACGACTAGAGCTGCTTGCCCCCACAGATTGCTGCTCTACACCATCCTCTCGCTTCATTGAAGCTTCTGGTCGCCAGCTTCACACCCATCTCGTTTGGCCGCCATCATGTTGAGATACCTCCGCCCTTTGACCGAGCCCTTCTCGGGTCGATACCGGCAATACCTCCCGCTCGCCACCAGCACCCCTCGTGGGAGCGTGAGCAACCAAGGCGGCAGCAGCGGTCCTTCCTCTCCCTGCGAAACCTCGGCGCCATCTTCACCACTCTCGTCTACACCATTTCGGGGCTTGAGCAAGAAAGCGGGTCTTCGTCGACGCAGCCTCTCCTGGCATATCCGGCTACTCGTTGTGCTCCTGGCGCTGGCGTATGCGGTGCACGCTGCTGTTCTGCCCTTCTTCTTCCCGTCCTCAGCATCGACGGAAGAAGCAAGAGCACAGGCACTCGAACTGCTCAACGAGCAACTCGCCACCTCGTCGTATCCACAGGCACCCTTCAGCAGCACGAATTCGACGTTTTCGCCTGCGCAGTCGGTGCATCGGCTGTTCCGCGACGTATCGCCAGGTGTCGCTTCGCGAGACATCCTACCCATCCGCGCCTACGATGCCCTCAGCGACGCTTGTATCGAAGAATGGGTGGTGCAGCATCGATGGGGCGACGCGTGTCGAGGCACTGATCTCAGCCAGGGGCTCAAGATCGATGCCGTGTGGGCGTGGGTCAACGGCAGCGACCCGGCACAGGTGTTGGCGCGAAACACCTTCCGGCCGTCATCGAGCCTCAATGTCGACGCTGCACATCGGTATGCGGACCACAACGAGTTGTTGTACTCGATGCGCTCGGCGCACCAGTCGTTTGGAGATGCGATTGACAAGATGCATATCATGGCGTCTGCGTATCCGTTGCCTGAGCGGGCGGGGGCGGGTGTGGCATTGCCGAGAGGAAAGGGGAAAACAGTGATGGTGGGGCAGGTACCGTATTGGCTCAACGTTTCTGCTCGAGAGACCAAGGTGGAGCTGCATCACGACGCCGAGTACTTCCGACCCATGCAACGCGCCGGTGAAGATCAGCTGTCCAACGAGGACGTCGACGCATGGCGAGCGCAAACCCTGCCCAGCTTCAACAGCCTCGCCGTCGAATCGCAGCTGTTCAACCTACCAAAGCCATCCACGGATCAGCTGGTCTACCTCAACGATGACTTTTTCACCATGGTGCCCAACGCCGTCTCGGACCTCACCTCCCCCCTCTTCGGCACGGTGATCAAGAGCGACACCCGCCTGTTTTCCTTCTACCGCCCGAGCGAGCATCCGTTCCAGCGACTCTGGAATCCAGCCGGCGAAGAGGTGGGCATCAAGCGCGCAGCCTGGATCCTGGGACAGCGCTTCCCCATGCGCACCTTGCCGTATATCACGCATCATCCGCGCAGTCTGTCGTTACCGTTACTCAACGAAGCGGCACAGACGTTTCCGGACGCGTTTTCGAATACGACGCTAGCGAGGTTTAGGGCGCAGAAGGAGGTGCCCGATTCGATCCAGGCGTTCTTCTTGGCGAGCTGGTACATTGTGGAGCGGCATCGGGAGGCGTTGTTGTGGACGTGGGTTGTGGCGAAGTGGGGAGGTGAGGGAGGGTGGATCTCGATGGAGGCCAAGAGGGGAATGTGGGACGAGCTGGCCAAGGCGAGTGATGCGGGTGATGGTGTGGGCAAGATCGACGTTCGACGACCGGTGCGCAGGTCGAGGGTTGCTGATGTGGAAGCGTTCGAAAAAGCAGGTGTCCCGGCACCAATGAACACGCAGTACTCGTTCTCCTCGCAGGACGGCCATGCGCTGTCGTATCTCGATTGGAGTTGGCCCTGGGAGCGTAGTCGTAACGGCTATCCTGATCTCAGTGGGCAAGACTCCTCGAGCAACCGCAGGCATGCACGCTCGTGGATCGCATCCGACCGCACGCAAACGCGCAAAGTGTGCCAAATCTCCTTTTCGAAATGCTTTACCCCCAACCAACGCGGTGAAAGCGCAGACTCGCTCTTCAAACGCTTCGCATTCGCAGAAGCGTCGTGTGGCGACTGCATCCTCGCCGCGCTCCTCAACGCTTCCGGCACCTCTGGCATCTCCGCATTCCTCCCTCCGCCCACTGCCACCCTCCAACTCGCTCCCACCTTCACCGATCTCGGCTCGAAAGCACACCTGCCACTGACCCCGCATTGGCGCACCACCGACTTTTCCCTCGCCTCCATCCTCCCCCTCCACCCTCAAGGAAAGCCCATCTCGCTCAGGACATGGTGCACGCGCCTCATCCAGCGGTACCAGTACGTGCTCGGCTCGACGCCGTCGACGTTCTACAAGGTCGAATACGCCTCGCGCCTGCCAGGGCAGCTGAAGGCCGTCGACGATACGCTTTCTACAGCCGAACCGACGACGTACGTTTGTTTGAATGACGACATCAAGGAGTCCGAGGAGGGGACGCGAAAGTTGAACGGCATCATGCAGAGCTGGTTTGCCAGTCACTGGTCGAACACGATTCCTGGAGAGATCTCGCTCTGATACACGAAGAGGTAGAGACTTCTAAGCATTGAGCAATTTGGCACGCATTGTAATTTTATCCGCATCGCATCACGTTCTCGTCTACCTTTCTACAGTCGTGTGTGGAAGCTACATCATCGACTCGCCATATCCAGCGCCTTGAGCACAACCGTCAACCCCAGATCACACGCGGTAATCGGATCCATCAGCGTCGCGTGCACCTCGGCCAGCGCCTTGACACACGCCACCTTACCCCCAGGCCCCAACAGATACCCAGCCTGAGCGGGCGCATAGGAAACAACAATCTCGCGCGCCCTCTCCGCGGTGCGCTGCATCTCCTCCCGCGTCCTCGGCTTCTTCTCGTCCGGCGTTCCGATCTCGGACCCCCATCGCCGCCCGTTGGGCCACATGCTGTTCGTCAGATCGCCGATCCACTTGGCGAAATTATCAACGTTGAGCGAGGCCGCCGAGTTGTTGAACCCAGCGACGATCGAGCTGGCGTACGTGGTGCGGACGATCTGCTCGAGCACGCGCAGCATGCCACGCCGCAGCGTCCACCCGCCTTGCAGGTTGAACGCTTCGTCAGCGACAGCAAAGATCGACGAGAGTAGCATGTCGAGGTGCCGTGCGCTTAGTTCGGACGTGCCTCGGTTGGCAGTGGCGTTTGTGCGGAGCTGCTGTGTTGCTGCACCGCCGGTCGGTCGACACGAGGGAGAGGGCGAGGGCGAGTTGGTGCGCGAGACGAAGGCTGATGCGGTGCTGGACGCGGAATCGAGTACAGGCGAGGCCGGCATTCGCGTCGCTGCAGGATCCGGCGTGGATTCGCTACGCATCGAAGTATCACCAGCAGAGCCCGAACGAAGCGGCGACAGCTCATCATTGCGCATTCCCATCGTCGCTGTCGTCGCCGTTTTCGCCGCCTGCTTCCCCACCATCCCCACGCCACTCACAATCCCCTTGCCGATCCCGCCCAAAAACGCCCCCGCCCCACCCTTGCGCCTCAGATCCTCCGCCGAAGCCCCCGCGCGCGTGCGATCGAAAAACCTCTTCGCCCCAGCGACCCCCGCCAACTGCCCCCGGTTCGCTGGCAACAGCAGCTCCCCCAGATAAGCCTCTAGCATATGACACACATCCGCACTCTTCCTCCCCTTAACAACCGGGAGACGCGGCAGCCGATTACTCGAACGCGGCTGACGCTGGATCTCGGCATCCATCTGCTCGAATTCGTGCCAGCGCCGAACGAGCACGAATCCGTCGGGACTGGTGACGCCGGATTCGCTGCTTGGGTCGGTCACGCCCTCGACGGAGATCATCACTTCAAAGGTGCGTATGTCGACGGGTTTGGAGCTCTCGGCGTTGGCGCTGATGTCGGTGATGCTGATGATGCTGCCGGCGGAAGGCTGCGAGGTGTCGATGCTTGTGCGGGGAGCTTGGAGTTGTGTGGAAGCGTTGCCTTTTTGGCTCGATATGGGGGATTGGGAGGCAGAGGTCGTTGTTCCAGGCACCACCATCTGCTGTGGCTTTGGCGGGGCAGATGGCACACGCGGCGGCACGGACATCGGTCTGGATGGACCCAAAGGTGGGCCCATGACAGGTGCCCCTGCTTGTCCTGGTGGAACCGAAGGTGCACGGGGAGGGGTCTGTACCCCAGGCTGCACTGAAGTGACACCCGCAGGCGGCGCCGTCGTTTTCCTGCGTGGTTCATAGCGAATCGCAGGGCGTTCCGAGTCGACACTCGAGAAGCTCGGTCGATTCTCCCTATCGAGGAACGCGCGAAGCTGATTAGGCTCGGGCGAGTCGGTCCGTGACAACGTTGTTGAGAACCTCGCTTTGCTGGGACTCGACTGCGCGCTTTGCGGCTGCTGCTGCTGTTGAGCCTGCCCCCGCTGTCCACTGCTCACCAAGTAGGCATTGTACAACTGCACCAGCCTCGCAATAATGTTCTCCCTCAATGGCTCCACCACGTCCATATTCGCACACCACTCTAGGTTCGTCAACACCTGCTGCGCACTCCTGCGCACAAGCACGGGGCGCTGACCATCGTGCGTCGCAGGCAGCGTGCTCGGCAGCTGCTCGAGCGCCTTACCCAGGATCGTGCTCGCGTCGGCACGAAACGTCTGTTCGTCGAGCGTTGCGAACTCCATGATGCTCGCGAGTGTGTTGAGCTGCGTGTGTAGACGTAAAAGTGACTCGCCCTCGTTTTGGCCGCAGAATTGGTTGCCGGGGTGTTCGAGGAAGTTTTCAAACGCCTCGTACGCGGGGGAAGTGCGATCGGATAGCAGGTCGTGCATGGCGGCTAAGGAGGCCTGTTCGTCTTCCTCGAGCTCGTCGATGGAGAAGCTGTCGTGTGGCGAGAGGTTGAGAGCTGCGGCTACCGGGGCGGGTGCTACGATCGAGGAGTGGTTCGCATCCATCGAGGCCCTCTCGGGTGTATCAGGGATGTTGAAGGCCAGTGCGTTGTCGTTGCTGGCTAACGATGGCTGTTGTGGTGGCTGCTGGGCGCTGGTGCGCATGCTTTGTCTGAGAGATTCTGGCAGTGGCGGCTCGTCCACGCCTGAGGGTACGTCGAGGTGATACGCAGGAGCTCCACTGTGTGTAAGATGAGCCTGCGCTCCATTGCGGCCCGGATTGCTCCGGCTTGGACTCGCTTCGTTCTCATCCCTTTCGGCCAGAAGTGCGTATCGACGACGTGGGGAAGCATCGGTGCTGTTGCTTTGGCTGCTGCTGGGGCGGTTGCGGGTCGAAGACTCGGCTGGCACCATGAGCAAATTTCCAAATTCGTCGACGGTGCCACCAACTACATCTACGGCACGCTCTGCTGCGTCCGCCAAAGCGCCAAGCGCACCTGTTGCGAAGCCTCCGAGCGCCGAGAACGGGCCTGTACTGTTTGCTCTCCTAGGCGGAGTGATTCGCGGACGAGGCTGCTGTGACGGGCCAGCAGGGCGAGAAGAAGAATCGTAAGCGATGCGAGGATCGACGCCGGAAGTCTGCATGGTCGGTCTGCCATTTTCAGCAAGTGATTGAGGAGCCTGTGAACGAGGCGCCAGAGGCACAGAAGCACGTGGCGAAGTTGCGGACGAGGTTGGGGGGGAATGGGTCGGTGGGTGTGAGGCGGCTGCATTTGCTACAAGCACGTCACTGCGACCGGCTGCAGCCATTGGGTCATTCTCGGCTGGGCGGGGCTGCAGCACTTCCGCCTCCTGTGCATTGAGAGCGGCGGCATCAAGGTTCTTGAGACGCTCGAGCTCCTCTGGAGAGATGGCCTGAGCCTCGAGGCTGGTCGCTGAAGCTGGCTCGGCCCATTCGACAATCTTCTGGTTGATAAAGTCCGGGTCTCCAATAGTTTGGACCACGTGCCATGCCTGCTTGGCGACGATCTCCGTAAGAAGAAGCATGAGCACGGGACTCGAACGCTCTGCAGGAGCCAGATTTCGCGAAAGAAGCTTTCGTACCGCTTTACGCAGAGCATCGACGCGAGCTGCGGTGCTGGGCCACGTCGAACGCGGAGAGGAGGCAGATCTTGCGCGTCGACGACGCAAGGAGGAAAGCAAGACGCTCTGCACGGTGAGCAAGAGCTCAGCAGCGGTGTTGGAGCTCTTGAGCTGGCGCGCGCGTAGATAGATGCTGGCGGCGGTGTGGGAGATGTTGGCCTCGGCAGAGATGGGGAAGTTGGGATGGGCAAAGGTAAGGTTGTCGTACCAGCCTTGGACAAAGTCGCGCACAACGAAGCGGATCATGGACTGGCTGCTCTCTCGAAGCGCGTCTGGCATGACGGTGAGGGCGTAAAGTTGGTCGGTCTGCATGATGTGGTCGTCTTCCAAAGTTTTGATGGAAAGCTCCTCGTCGTTTCCGCTTTGGTCTGCATCAGAGCCGGTGTAGGGAAGCAGGTAGCGAGCTGGGTCGAAGGTGCTAAGGCCGTGTTTTCCATCGGTGCTGGGTAGCTCGAGCAAGGTGCGTACCCATGGATTGCAGACCAAGAGGATGGAGACAGCCACGACGAGAAGTGCGTTCCATAGACCGATGCTGAGGAGAGCAAGGCCCAAGCCCGCCGTCAACGCGAGGAGGATGAGGTTGGCATGGTTGACCTCGTCCTGTGACGCTGGCGCGCCAGAAGTAGCAGCACCAGCAACAGCGGCAGGAGCTGGCTGCTCTGGCTGACTTGGTTCACTCATCAGACTTACTGAAGAGCGGAGAGAAAGAGAGTGGGGAAGAGGTGGTGGAAGTGGGAAAACAGGTTCGAGTCGCAGCGAAAACGTTAGGAAAAGCATAAGCAAGCAAGTCTTCCGGAACTCGGCTCGACAAGGGTTCACTGGCAGATGCTCACACACGCTTACACTGCCAATTTCAGCCTTCTCGCGTATTCCAAGCAACACTCTTTCTAAAAATGGGACGAGCGCCGCCCTTCACCCAACCCAACGAGGCCGTCTCTTGATGCCTCTCACTTGCACACCCCAGTACAAAGTGTTAATGAGAGGACGAAGATGTCGTGATGCGATGGAATACTGATACAAACAAAATGCCATACAGAGACCAGCCAGCCAGCCAAGGAGTGAGCGTAGCGCTTAGTCGTCGCCTTCCGAGTCCTCGTCTCCCTCAACCTCGGCATTCTCCTTTTCGACACGAGCCATGAGCTGCTCCAACTCCTGGTCCTCCACCTCGCTCACCGTCTTGGGCTTCATCTTGATATTCACATCGCCGCCGTTGGCGCGGATGCTCTCGGCGATCTTTTCGAGCGCCTGCTCCATCAGCGCAATGCCGCCCACCTTGTCGGTCGAGCTGGTGATGAGCACGTACAGCGGTGGTGCCACCAGCTTGATCTTGATGGGGATCTGCTCGGTCGAGACAGCCTCGCCCGCTCGGAGCGCCTTCTTGACCGCATCGATGCCCTCGTAGCCGAAGCAGGTGACCTCGACGTCGGCACGGATCTTGACGGGCTGCGGTGTCATTCTGCGTGCAATGTTGGCGTGCAGCTCCCTGCGCACCTCGTCGTCCATCTGGATGCCCTCGAACGTCTTGTCCATGTCAAGGATGGCCAGCTTGAACGCGTCGAATGCATGGCCATACTTGTCGTGCAATGGGAATACGATCGACTCGTACAGCTCCTCCACCTCGCGTCCCAGCTTGCCCGCAACGTGCGCCATGATGCTGTGCACCGCCTTGGACTTGGTGAACTGGTCCTCGCACTTGATCACATCCTCGGGCGACACACGACGTTTGGACAGGTCGATGTAGCCCTTCTCCTTGTCGACACGCAGCACAACTACGACCTCGTTCCTGCCGACGCGGATGAGTTTCTGGATGGATCGGATACGACGCCTGGAGAGTTCCGAGAGCAAGATCATTCCCTCGGCACCGTCGTATTCGAGTAGCTTGACGTAGGCACCCATCTCGGCGATCTGCTGCACTTGGCACATGACCACCTCGTCGACGTCCGGCAGCTCCTTCTTGTAGAAACGCATGTTGGGCGCAGCTTTTTGTGTAAGATTCTTCTGTAAGCGGCCGATAAGATCTGCGAGTGTGCGTGCAGCTGACTGGTACGGAGCGAGATGCTGGGTGAGAAGATCGAGCCGTTAGGTGGTTGTGGTCGTGCAGCGAAACGCAATTCTCTCGTTTTTTGCGCCCTTTTGCAAGCTTCTCAGCCGTCTGTGACTGGGACTCAGCCGCTTCACGTGATGCTTCCCGCCTCGCCGCAAATTTCTTCCTATCGGCCGTCTGTTTTTTGCGTTGAAACAGCTTTGTTAGACTTTCGAGCAAGTGTGGAGGTTGGCTCGGCCAAAAATGTATGCACAAGACCCTGGCGAAATTTTCTTTTTGAGCAAGACCAACACCATCCCAAATCGTTCCGTCCCTTCCAGATGACCTCTGTCGGATCGTCTCGGTCTGCCCGCATTCACCCGGTATGAGTACGGACCGAGACACCAAAACGGTCAATCATCTACCCGTCGAACTCCTACACAGGATACTCGTCCTCTCGGGATCGTCGTCCTTTCCCGTTGTCTGTCGGCACTTCCGTCGAGCGTGCCAGAATGCGAGCACCGCCGTCAAAGCGGAATACATCTTTGCGAGGTGGCTCGACCGTCTCATCAGCTTCCTCAAGCAGCATCCCTGTCGGCGGCACAAAGCCTGCAAGAACTCGGCCGATCGTCTTCTGACACGCGGGGACATGACAGGTTGCACACACGCTTTGATCAGCACCAACCATCTCGATATTGTCACCTTTGCCGCCGAGTTAGGCATCTGTACCGTCAAAATCATGCAACGGCTCGTTTACATGGCAGTGCCTGTGCATTCGTATTTCGGCAGCATACCTCAGCTGCCAAAGAGATTGTTTCGGCGCATTGACGAATTTGGGTTTTCGACATGTTCGCGGTCACCGGCAACGACCGCAGCATCCGAACACACTCGGCCCCGAAAGAGAAGGAAGCGCCGCAACGACGCCGTAGCTGGCGAGGCCATCCCTCCGACCGCCACCTCCTCGACAAGCAGTCTGGCTCAGCTTAAAGAGCTCATGTGGGGTGTAGCAAAAGTACCTCCATACACCGACATCGAGTCGGAACCCTCCCCGGAATTAGCTGGACCGGTGCCGAGCCCAGAGGGTCTCGATTTGATCCTGGCCCTGTTGCTCCATTACGACGCAGATGCTTCGTCACATCAAGGGTTCCCTTTGGCGATGGCGGTGCATCATCGTGCTTATGCTTTGGCACATCTTTTACTCGTCTTCGGTGCAAGACCACAGTGCAAAGATGGCTTGGCTGCACAGATTGCGATCCGCAACGGATCGAGGGATATTCTGCACCTCCTCGTCACAGGCCCTTACACGAGCGCCTTTGCCGGCGTTGTGCCCAAAGTTCTGCCGTCATCTGCACCAGCAAGCCCGCTTCTACTCGATCAGACTCATCTGCGACTCGCGATCCAGTGTCGTCAGTGGGACATCGTCGATTACATCTGGCACGAGCAGCAAGTCTCTCCCGACATTGCATGCCTCCGACTCATTGACCGGCTCCGGCAGTGACCACATTCGCTTTTATTATCCTTTCGCCTTGATTCTGCAGCACGAGTGTGACCTTTTTTTCGTGAAAACAGATTGCATTTCCCCAAGTCCACATCTACAAAAGTTTAGCTGAAACAAGCATCAAATCTTGGAAGTTCGAGCCTCCCGATCTCTGACCTCGTCCCACAACCCACCCGCAATCTGCGGTGCGTTGATCGCCTCGTCGGCACCGTTCCAAGTGCCTTTGCCATCTGTTGCAAACGCATTGCGCAAGTGGTTGACAAAGATGCTCGGTTCCTCAAGTGCGGCAAAGTGGCCTCCGACGGGCGCTTTTGCGATCCACCTTGTCTTGCCCGTGGTGGTGGTGGCGTCGACGACAAACTTGGGCGTGTTCACCAGCTCGTCTGGGAAGTCCGAGTATCCGAGCGGTACGGGGAGCTTGTATTCGGGTGCGCCATGGAGTTCTGGCAAGTACGCGTTGACCGTGTAAGGGATGAACGAGGTGCCGATCGACTTTGTGAACCAGAACAGCGTGGCGACCTCGAGACAGGCGTCCAAGTTGAGTCGCGGGTGGTTGGGACGACGTTCAGAGAGGGTATCGTAGATGTTTCCCAGCCAGCCGAGGATGCCCACAGGCGAGTCGACCAGTCCATAGAGCAGCTGAACGGGGCGTGTACGCTGTACGTCGTAGTAGGCGCGGTTCTGTTCAAAGTACAAGCCCTTTGCTGCCATCATGGAGTACTCGTGTCCATACACCAGCCTGGCGACACCAAGCGTCACCTTGACGGGAAGCGTGGTGAGTATGAGCTTGCTCAGTCCTTTGGCGGCGACGGGGCAAAAGTTGAGATGCACCGCACGGCATCCCGTACCGTCCTTGTGCGAGTGGAAGGCACCGAGAGCACGCGCGTGCGGGCTGCCCCAATCACCACCCTGCGAAGCGTACTTGTCGTAGCCGAGCCCTCGCATGAGAGCGTCGAGGATGCGCGTGTATCCTCGCACATCGCCCACACCCGGCTGCTTGCTAGGCGGCGGCGTCGAGTCCATGAATCCAGGCAACGAGGGAACGACGACGTGGAAGGCAGGGATATCTTCATCGGCAGGATTGGCCAGATCGTCGATGACGTAACCAAACTCGAACCAGCTTCCAGGCCATCCATGGATGAGAATGAGAGGGATCGCATCGGCACGTTCGGAACGCTTGTGCACAAAGTGCAGCTGCGTGCACCAGTCGACCGAAGTAGTAAAGTGCGGGAAGCGGTTCAGGCGTTGTTGGAAGGCGGCAAAGTCTTTATTGGCCCACTTGTCGATGAGCTGCTTGACGAGAGGAAGGTCCGGCTTGTAGACCGGCTTCATCGGTTTGCGTGCATCTTCGGGTAGATAGGGTGCAGCAGGCAAGCGTGCGTTACGCAGCCGGTTGCGAAGGTCTTGCACCTCATCGTAGCTGTAGACGATCTTGTATGGCTTGGGCGCGGTGATGGCAGGGATTGCGGATGACATGTTGTTCGAGTGCAGAGATGGTGGCAGCAAAGGTTGCAGTGACACGGGACTGAGCAGTCAAGCGGCTCGAGCGCTGTTGGAAAAGAAGAAGCACAGCCACATGCTCACACCTCGCTGCAATACAGTACAAAGAGACCCTTTTCCTTTTTTATTTATTTATTTATTTATTTATTTATTTATTTATTTATTTTGGAACGGGGATTTATCGCCGGGCTTCAAAGCTGGAACGATCGCAGCAACTTGGCTCAAGCTAGCCTCAGCGTGAGAAGACTTGGTGTCTTTGTGATACAGTATGTACAGTATGCTTTCTTTGCCTTCAAGAAAGAGCTGAGCAAATGACCACACCCAGACCCGCAACGCCCATTCTCGGTCAATGATGAAGTTCATCCGTCCAACAGCGCTTTTTTTTTGTTTCTTTTACCCGCCCGTCCTCAGCTCGCTTGCCCTCTTCCCGAAGGACCAGGCCTAACCTCCTGAGGCCATCATCCGTTCTGATTTGTCATACTGAGGCGAGGCGAACCGTTTTTGCGCTAAATCAGCCTGATGGATCGTACATCCCGAAAACCGGCGAGCAATTCAGGCTTGACGCATGACGACGTGGCCAATGATCGACCATGATGCCTTGAGGCCAAAAGAAAAAGGAGGCAGGTTTCCCATTTCGATCGTTGAGCTCAAACGAACAAAACAAGAGCAATCCTATCGCTTGGACATCAAGCTTTGTACCCAGCAGCGACAATGTTGGCCTGAACCGCGTTCTCGGTCGCATCCGCAGGATATCCACTCGTCATCACACCCTCATAGAACGTCCCCTGACCGCTGTTGCTGTTATCGCCTCCAATACCCAGGATAATAGCGCCCTCCTTCTTCATCGGATAGTACCCACTCGGCCTCCGACCGCTGTAATGAGTTGACAATCCACCAGACTGCGAATCGCCGCTCCTAATTGCCCACAGATCGCTCGAATCACCTTTGACGATCGCAGTCACGAAACGAGAGGTGATACTGGGATCGTTGTCGTTCTGCTTCGGATTGTAGCCAGAGAAGAGGCCGTTCTCGAGATCCGCCATGAGCCACGGGCCGTTTCCGGCTCCGGAACCCCAGTAGGTGCTGTTTCCGAAGTAGATAGCTTCCATGTGTGCATTGCCCGTATCGGTATTGCTGGTCTCAGCATTTCCGTAGTCAAAACAGCATCCTGTCAAACGAGATGAGCGCAGGAGCATCAGCATACGTATTCCATCTCGCTCTTCGTTTGAAGAGCATCACATACGTCCTAGGAGGCAGGGAAGTGGAACGAAACGCTCACCTGAATTGTAATGCGTGCCATCGAGCACTGCGTATAGACCTTCGGGGTCGTTTCCGGTAGCAATGCCGTTCGTGTTGTCGTTGCGGTAGCCCACACCGGGCGAGACGTAGACGCCGTACGCCTTTTGGCCGCTCAGCGTAATGGGAGCAGCAGTGGCCGTGGCGAGGTAATCACCGCTGGCAGCACCACCGTCGGGTGCGAGAGTGAGGTGATTGGCGCGTCCGGACTGGTCGAAAATTTCTTTAATGTGGCAGGTGGTGCCGCTGCAGAAGGTGTCTTGCGAAGCAGCGTTGGCAACGCCGCCAGCGGAAAGAGGCGTGATGTTGCGGACAGTGTTGTCAGATGCGCGGATGACCGAGTAGAGGGGACCGGTGTAGGACGAGTAGAGTGCGCGGGTGGTGCTGTGTGCTGCGACGCACGGGGTTCCGCCAGAGGCGTAAATATCGCAGGGTGCGCCGCTGGCGCCCCTGGCCGCGGGGACAGCGTACACGCTGCTGGCCACGCTGACGAGCGAAAGAAGGAGGGCTTTGTTGAACGTCATGACGAAGGAGGCTTGTTCTAGGGAAACTTTTTAAAAGTTTGAGGTGCGAGGGGGAGTGGCAAGGTTGAGGCTAGGTAGCGTCAAGGACAGCAGGAGGAAGAAGGGCGGGGGGAGCACTGGGTATGGGGAGAGAGATGGCTTCTAACTGTCGTGATTTCAACACGAAAACGAACACATTATATGCGTTTCCAGTTACGCTGGTCAATCGAGGAGGAGGCCGTTAGCACCATGCCTCATGCTGCGAGCGAATTCGTTTTGCTGCTTGACACATCTCCAACCGTCCAAGTGAGTGTCTTGCCCACCCGCCTTCCGTGCTGGGAACGTGAACCGAGAGATCTCCGTCCAAGAAAGATCTCCGTACCATCTCCTTCCGTCTGGATTGCCGGCTGTAACAACGGCATGATCATCAGGGGCAGCAGCAGTTGCCCCTCTTGCCGACCCTCGCTTCTTCAAGCAGGCACAACCCCACAAAATTTGCACACCCCACATTACCTTCCAGGAACAGAAAGGCCACCCTTCATCTTGAATGGCTTCTCTGCCGCCCTCTGCGACGATTACATTTGTCGTGTAGCCCCACCATCCTAAGCTTGAAGCCAAGACCGAACGAGAACCCGGTTGTGTCGACGGTCTCACTCGTAGCTGACTGTGTGTGTGCGCGTCCAGTGTTGGCACCTCATTGCGCGCTGATTGCTCCTAACGATGCTGCCCCCACTTTACCAGAAGCGAAAAAGATGCTAGTGATCGTCACACTAAGTTAGATGACCGCCGCGGCGAACAAGAACGAAGCGGCAAAGGTCCAACGCCTTTTTTTAGCGCCGGAAATCTTTTCTTCTTTCCCCGCAGAACCCGGAGGACCCTTGGAGGGAGGCAAATCGGCGAATTTGGCATGGAGCAGTTCTGCATGAAGGCGCGCGCCGGAAGTGTGCGATTGTGTCTGACGGAGCTTTGCGTGCCGGCGCAAAATGCACGATCGATGACCTGCTGTACGGCATAAGAAGTGTGGGGTCCAAGAGACATTGCGCCTGACACCACCTCAGCGCGATGGCTCCTGGTTCCCGCAAATCTCTTGTCTCGCCTCAACACCCTCGCTTCTCCTGCGGCGATCGACGCTTTCTTCATAGGAGGATCCCCGAGCCCCCACATCCGAGAGGGAGAACAAGGGAGGTGGTCATGGGGTCTTGTGCATCGGATAACTCAAACGATCAGCGTAACGGCAATCTGTTCGTATCATGGTGACACGACATGGGCTTAGATCGCCGCACACGACCAACGAAGCTCTAAGCTCTAAGTTCTAGGTTACAGGATACGGGCAATCGGGCCATGGGTCGCAATGGTGCAGCAGGTTAGCCAGATACGTCGGATTCGCGTGCTGGCTGGGCGGGAAGAACATGCTCCAGTCCGAGAACCTCCTCTCCCGCTCTTGCCTCGCATCCATCGCTTCTGCCTCCCCCTGGTCGCCAGCAACAGCATCCGCTCTTTCTTGCTGCTCATCTTTGCTCTCCCGCTTGAGCAGCTCCAGGTTGTGATTACGTTGGAGCACCCTCGACCACCACCCCTCCTTGGTCAAAGCAATCGCTCTCCTACTCCCCGCACTCCAGCCTCCCTCTTCCCCGCCGGAAACAACCAACTCGCCTTGCCCCACTCGGTTGTTCACCAGCATCACGCGCACCCGCTCGTCACCGATGCGATCCACCGCCCCTGCGATCGTCTTTGTTCGCTCGAACCTGCGCATTCGGCTTCCCGCACTCGCCGCGTCGAATACGATCCGAATCAACAAGGTTTGCAATCGTGGAGATTCGGAGGGGGAGAGGATCCGACGCAGCATGTGCTCGAGTTTGTCGTCGTCGAGAAGGTGGCCTGGGTAGAAGGTTAGGGTGAGGAGGCGGAGCGTCCGGATGGAGGCGAGGTAAGGGTTGATCCAGGGTTCAAGTGTTGCAGTGCACAGGTGGTAGGCGTATATTTCACGTGTGCGATGGTGCAGAGAGCGAAAGTGGGGGGAAAAGAGGCCATGTGGTTGCGCCACAGCGGGTGCGGTTGCTGTCTCTGTTGCAGCTGCTTCGTCAGGGTGGGCTGAATCGTGGAGTGCTTCGTGAGTGACGGTGTTGTGGTTGCTGTTGCCGATAGCAGCCAAGCGTTCTTGAGCATCCTGCATATCCCAAGGATCGAGGTCTCCCTCTGAAGGTCCAAGAAGACCATTCGCGCTGCTCGACGACGTTGCAGCTTCCTGAACCCTTCTGGAAGGAGATAACCTGCGTCGACGCGAGTAGAGTGTCTGCCAAGCCGGTGCATGCGGTCGATCAATCCTCGGATCCCTTCTCGCGCTTCTTGCATCACCTCCTTCTTCATGCGATGATCGTCTTTGTGACAGTGCTTCTCCTACATCTTGATGCTGATGGTCTTGCCCAAAGCCCGGTGAAGGCAGCGGCAAAGATCTAGCATATTCATTCGCCGTTTGAAGCGCTCCTTCGCTGTCATCGTCACTGGACCCGCTAGATCGGTCGGGATCACTCACCTCCTCAATCAGCTCTTCTTCCGCCCAATACACACTAACACTTCGATACTGTCTCTCCCTCTCCTCCCGCCTTCTCTTCTTTCTCTTCTCCTTCACTCTCGCCGCATACGCATGGCCCACAACGAAGCCGCCCGAACACTCCTCGTACCACGCCGCCTCCTCCAGCCGCAACGCCAGTGGATCGAAGCGCACTCCCTCTCGTGCCAACACCGTGACATTGCCAAACCACGCCCGCTTCACCTTGTCCCGCCACCCCTCATCATTGTTTCCGTGAAAGAAAGATAGAAGCGCTCGTTCCGTGTCAAGTGTCAGCGTGCGCAGGAGGAGCGGCCGTGCGATCGAGTGCACGAATTTGGACACGTACAGCAGGTGACGCGTCCAGCTCCATGCCGACGTGAAAGATGAGCGGAGGGGCGTTGTGAACGGTGAGCGCGGCGAAGGAGCTACGGGGTCGTCGGGTGCGTTGATTGAAGGCGGGGGAGAGCTGGTGATCCGCGGACAGGGCGAACACGCGAGGATGGCCAGTTCGATGATGTCGGCCATAATCTCAGCGGGTAGCTGCGGTATCGACGGTGACGGCGACGGCTCGAACATGACGCCTCAGCCCCCAGCTGTCGACCGTAGACAGAGCATGTAAAGTAGAGCGACGATAGCAAGAACTGTCTGTGGTGGAAAGAGGGTTGACTGTTCAGGATCCAATCAAGCTGCACGGTTGAAAGGGACGTGCACCACAGATCAGCGTTGGGGAAACGAAAACTCCACATCGCCGTCTCGCTTTATCGCTGCACGCAAATCCCCGCTCTGCGTTATCTGATCTTGACCTCGAAGTACCTCACAGCACCAACCTCCACAGTCTGATACGTGCACGGAGACATACGATCCCATCCAGTCAAACAGCACTCTCTATTCGTCGTTACCCCATCATTGTGCCTAAAGGTTGGAGCTCTGGAAACGATACGCCAACGGCAGCGCAGCCGGATTATCCGTCGTGCTCAACAGGTTCACCACATCCTTGTACGTCTTTGCATACCTCTCCCAATGCCTCTGCACCCTACCCAAGAACTCATGCGTCGACTCGTGCAACGCCGGTTCCGGCGCAACCCCCTTCTTCCCCCCCGCCTGCTTCCACCGCTCGGTCTCGAGCAACACCTGATCCTGAAACCGCGTCCGGTTCTCCACAAACACGTTGATCACCGTCGTCAGCTGCGAGTGCAACTCCAGGTAGCGCAGATCCGTAAACATGAGCTCCTTCCTCGTCGTGTTCAAGAAAGCGAAATGGTCCTTCATCAGCTGATCGACCGTCTTGACGTTGCGCAGCTTGCGTTCGAGGTCGAGGTAATTGGGCTCCACCACTTCCATCATCTGGAAAGCGAGAAGTTGCTGCACAAAAAACGTCATGCGCGAACGCAGCATGAACAGCTTCTGCTTCCACTTTTCCAGCGCCGGGTGCGTGCGTTGCTTCCACAGCGCATTGCTCGAGTGGTCCAACCACAGCTCCGAAAGCGACCGTTCGAGCGTCTTGAGATGGAACAGCCCTCGACTGACAAACTGGTACCGCAGGATGTTTTTCCGGCTGATCACCAGCGAAACAGGGAACTTGACCGCTACGTCAAACTGGAGCAGCGTGACCGCCGGCACAAAATTGTCCTTGCTCGACGTTCCAGCTGCCGTCGCAGCAGCCGCATTGGCCTGCGCGAGCTTGGTCGCCTCGATGCCACCCTTGGTCTCAGCGATACGTTTGAGCTGATCATACGCACCTTCGGACGCGAGCACGATGCGCACATCTTCGCGGTACGGATCTTCGAACCCGACGGTGCTGCTCGATCCCAAAACGGCACCCAGATGCGTCTGCAGGCGCTGCTGCACCGTCTCCCTCGTCTTGCTCGGCGAGACCTTCTTGACGAGCTCATGTCCCGACTGCTCGAGGAACGACGAGAGGAAATCCGATTCAGAGAAGAAGAAAAAGTGCTTGAGCGAGCGGAGACGCTCGAGGATGTGCTGATCGCCGAGCAACAGCTTGAGCAATGCCGAGTTGGCGCGCTGATAGGCTCCCTCGATGCGACGAAAGAAGGACTCGTCGTTCATTACTACCACAGACGCCATTGCTGCTTTGCTTGCTCTGTGGTTGGCGCTGCTGGCGCTGCCGCCTTCAGCCGCCTCGTCGGGATCCGACGGCACTTCGAGCCCACACTCGCGAATGACGTTGAGATACTTGCCCGCCAATAGGATCTTATGCTTCCATGGCTCGAGGAACGATGGGATCTTGGCACCGCCCGTCAGGATTCCCCTCGGATTGTCTTCTTCATCTTCCAACTCGGCATCCAGGTCAAGTCCAAGCTGACGCTGACGTTCGCGCTTGGCGATGGTGGTCTCGTCGCGCAGCGTGTAGCGCGTCTCCCAGTATTCGTCGGTGGGATCCGACTCGAGAGCAGCGCGGGTGACCTTGGCATCCTCCATGACCATGAACTCTTCGTACGTGTCAGAGAGATCGCCGGTGGTGATCCACTTGACGAGCGTCTGCGCGTAGGGCTGGGATGCGCGCTGGAAGAGGGTGGTGAACAAAGTTCGCGCTTTTGGATCGCCACCCATGCGTGTGATGCGGTCCCAGAGCATCGAAAGCACCTCCCCGCCTTTGGCAATACCGCCTTCGACGCCCTCATCGTCTGGGTCATCGAGACCGAGCAGAGCACGACGCTCTCGCTCCAAAGCCGAGGTGCCGCTGATGTCGGATCCGCCATCGCCATCCGATGAGTCGTCGTCGTCTTCATCATCAAACAGATCCGCATGCGAGATGCCGACAATCTCGTCGGTGAGCGCGCGGACCATCGCAAGCGTCCGCGCCGTCTCCTGGATCCATACGAAGAGCTTCTGCAGACTGAATGAGGCCGACGAAGCCATCTGATGCTCGAGCTGCACGACGAGCAGCTCATAGTCGTGCAGCAGGTCACGGATGGCGGCGCAGAGCGCATGGTTGACCGTGCCATACTCGAGGCCAGAGTCGGTCTCGATGAAGGCGTAGATGGCGGTGTAGTCGGTGGCCAGCGGGAGGATGCGGTCGACGAGGTCGCGCAGGGGTGCATCGAGGGCCGCGTCGATGGTAAAGTGAGCACCCCGCAGACGATGTGCCACATCTTCCGGATCGTACGTCGACGCGTAAGTGATGTACTGTCCTTCGATGCCGAGGAGCACGTATAGCAGATCTTCAAGGATGAGCGCCTCTTGCAAGTCTCGGTCAACCAGCGTGAGCGGAACGAAAGCTTGGTCATCCGAGTCGGGTGTCGGTGTCGATTCAGGTCTACTCGCGGGTTGTTGGGCAGCGGCCGGTACGATTGGGTGACTAGATGGTCCAGCCTGATCCAGCTGGGCCTGGTACCGTTGCGATGGCAGTCGGGGTTCCATCGTTGCAGCCGTGGCCGAAGGTATCGTTGGTCCTGATGTAGCACGAGAAGATGCAGCATTGTTGGCGGACGAGATGGTGCGTGTCTTTGCCTTGCGCGGCGTTTGTTGCGGTACTCTTCTGTTGAGCGGATTAAACACAAAGCTGCCTTCGTTGAGGAACGAGTCGACGGGCGCAACGCCCTTGCCTTTTAGCGACTTGGCGGCGGCAGCAGCCAGAGCAGCGCCATCTGGACCTTTGCCTGCTCCTTGCGTGAGACCTCTCGAGACGGGTGCTTTGCCGAAGCGACGGAGGTGGTACTCTGTGCTGGTTTTGACCTCGGGCCCGCTGGCAACGTTGTCGTCTGCTTCGGCAATGACGTAGGAAGCTGTTGTACGATGTCCACCTTCTCCGAGTTCGGGGATGCCGTCGATGCGATGCGATGCGGCTGCCAATGGCTCGTTGGGATCCGAGGCGCCCCACGAAGCCATTGCTGATTTTTCGACCGACAGCAGGCGTTTTGACATCTTATCGAAAGCCTTTGCACTGAGGTTAAGGTGGTTCTTCCTGCGATTCGACCGACCGACTGGAGTTGCTGGCACAACGGGCGGCCTCGAGCCGCTGGATGTGCGCGCGCTCGACATGTTGCGATCAAGTGCTGAGGGTATATATGGTCGGATTGTTGGTGGATTTAGGCTCGTCCACGAATGCCGAGCATGAGAAGTCTATCGAGGGGTGATGATTTATAGGCTTGATTGCGTGGCAGAAGCAGAGCCGCGGTGCGTTGTGACAACAAGTAGGAAGAGTATATGGTGGTGATGACGATCAAGTTCTTTCGCTTGCGATGCGCGAGACGGTGTGACCGCAAAAGTGTTGGTCTCTCTCACGCGAAGCAGGGAAAGATCGCCGATGCCTCAAGCGGATGCGCGACGCGACTTTTAGCGTTGGCAGGCTAAGACTGACAAATTTGATTGCCGTGCTGGATCGGTGCACGTATCGGGCTGTCTGGAGCGACTTCGGTTCTTCAAGGACAAGGTTTCCCACGCTCAACTTCGGTCCCCACCAGAACCAAGCGTGCCTTAGATCGCAGCATTGCCGAAAATTTCGGTCCGGCATCCAAACGACATCGGAGCAACCGAAATGGAAAGTGAGCGGATCTTCCTGAAGTCAACGAGCGTCGACTTCGGCGAGCCCGATTCGACCGTTTTTCTCGGCAGGAGCTGAGGCGGAGCGTGGGACTGCATGCTGAGTGTGTTTTGTGTTGGTTCCTTGGCTCAGTCTGGCGTCTTCCTCTGGACCCTGGTTCGGCAATTCTGTGTTCAGACCTCGACCGTGGCTGTACTGTATGCCAGCCCTCGTCTGTCTCTTGTCGTATGTGTATACCTAACGTTGATATCCCTTCCTCCCTCTGTTCTCGTCTCACTCCTCGCTGGCAGCATCTAGCCTTGATCCCCTTCTCCCGCCAACAATGTCGTTGCCAAGCGACAAGGAGCTGGCCAAGCAGATCCGCTCCATCCTCGTCAAGGCCTACGACAATGATACCGTTGCGTAAGTCGCGTTGTCCATCCCCCGTTGCCACCTCTCACATTGTCTTTCACAGTACTCATGCTGATTCTTGTCTTCACTGCAGCCAACACTCAAAACGCAAGGTCCGCGAGATGCTCACCGAGCATTTTGGTGTCGATCTCGAAGAAATCAAGAAGAAGATCAACCAGATGACGCAAGAGCAGAACGAGCAGGAGCACGAGATTCGAGCGCGGGCATCGTCCATTCGCTCCGCACCTGCCTCTCGCTCTGCATCGCCGGTCAAGGCTACCAAGGAAACCAAAGCTACCAAAGCTACCAAGGCTACCAATGAGACCAAAGCTACGAAGACCACCAAGGCCAAATCGTCTGCTAAGGACCAATCGGCGAAGAAGAAGATCAAAAAGATTTCCGGCGCCGGAACGAAACGCAAGCAGCATAATTCTTCTGACGACGACGTTATTGAGGTCGACGACGATGATGACAATGAAAACGAGGAAGACTACAACGCCGCCGCCACCTCCATCACCTCGATCACAGTCAGCTCCGACATCAGCGAGGCAGACCAACGCTCGGACACTTTCAGCGAACTCGAAGAAGACACCTCCACCTCGCGATCCCATCGCAAGAAACCCACCCCGACCAGAAAGTCCACCCCCTCCTCTTCCAGCCGCAGCCGCAAAAGCACCACTTCTGCCTCCGCCTCCGCCGGTGGCAGCGAAGCAGAACAACGCCTCACTCGGCTGAAAAAGCTGGTAAGTGAATGTGGAGTGCGCAAGCAGTGGAAGAAGCTCTACGAAGCCGCGGGGGTCTCGGAGACGGATTTCCGCGGGCAGTGCACCGTCGTCCAAAACGTACTCAGGGATCTGGGGATGACGGGCAAAGGGTCGATCGAACAAGCTCGAAAGATCCGGAGTGAGCGCGAGTTTGCTGACGAGCTGGCTGGATTGCAGGACAACACGGTGCTGGACAGTGGCAGCAGGACGAGGAGGACCAGAGGCTCGGCGACGGCGGGGAAGAGCGAGAAGGTGTCAAGGAAGGTGATTGCGCTCAGCGATGACGAGGACGATGACGAGAGCGACTTTGAACGAGGTGCGCCGAAGAGGTCTCGTTCAAAGGTTAGCGATTCGGATGAAAGCCAAGACGATGGCCCTTCACGCCGTGTAAGTTTGATTCGTCCTTCCTCACTCGCTCTTAACCTTATTCGCATACTCACCATTTCTCCCTCCCTCTTCACTGTGCACTCGACACTCCTGCAGAAAAGCTTCAAATCCTCGCTGGCAAGCTTCGCTGCAGGCCTCAACTCTGATTCCGACTAGCTTCCTCCCAACTCTGACCGCATTTGTTTAACATCCCATCCCAAACCGATGCCGATCCCAACCCTGTCCTGTAGGTCCTGTACGCAATTGCATCCTTTTTTTTTTTTTTTTTTTTTTTTTTTTTTTTTAAATGTTGGCACAACCTCATCTTACAAGACCATTTGACTGAACGAGACTGAATGATAAAGCATGCAAAGTAGTTATACAGATGACGTTGTGAAGTGGATACAGAGCGAGAACGGGTTATGCGCTCTCTACATCATTTGTGCCGAGACGCGTTGGATTGCGGTCCTGCGAGTCGACGGGAGAGCCGGTCTTGGCATCGACCTTCTTGTCGTCGGCGTTGGATGCAGTAGGCGAGAGGCCGGTAGGATCGGTACCCGATGCCGAGTCCCCGTCCATCTGACGACTCTGGTCGATCAGCAAACGCTCCTGCTGCGTCATGTAAGTCGTCCACTTGCGCGTCGGTACGCGTGCCTCGAGCATCTCGTTGATCTCCTCGAGCGAGCGGCCAAAGGTCTCGGGAATGTAAAAGTAGACGAAAGACATAGCGATGAGGGTGCCTACACCGTAGATCCAGCCAATCTGCGCACCGAGACCGGCATTGTAGAACAAGTAGGGCAGAGTAAAGGTGACAGCCCATGCAATGATCCAGAAGCAAGCGGTGCCCACCGACATGATCTTGCTGCGGTTCTTTCCTACCGCCAGCTCGCTCGCTACCACCCAAGCCAGCGGGCCCCACGCAAGGTTGAAAAAGAACACGTAGATGCAGATCATGGCGGCAATGGTGCGACCCTCGGTGACGCTAATGACGCCTGGCCAGGGCAGGGATTCGCCGCGGGGAGGAAGACCCTTGGTACCGATACCGGCTACGACGAAAAGCGCGATGAACATGGGGATCGAGGTCCAGAGAATCAAAGGACGACGGCCGAAGCGGTTGACGAGGAGGAAGGAGCAGAGGACACCGACCACTTCAATGACATCGACGATGATGGTGATGACAAAGGCGTCCTTGAGACCGACGGCGGTCATAAAAGTGACAGTGTAGGAAAAGATGAACTGGACACCTCCGATCTGCTGGCCGATCAAGATACCCAAAACGCAGGCAAACTTGCGCAGCTCAACGCCGTGCATGAGCGACTTCCAGCCTCCTTCGCCCGAGAGCTCGAGCTCGTCCTGACGCGCTTGACGGAAGGCGTTGTACTCGAGAGCGATGACGTTGTCGCGCACCGCGTCGCGCTGTCCCTTGTTGACACGCTTGAGAGCAGCGAGCGCCTTCTCATCGCGGTTCTTCTGGATGAGCCATCGTGGCGACTCGGGGATGATGAACTGAGCTGTGACGAGGACAGCAACGAAAAAGAGGTTGAAGATGATGGGGACGCGGTAGGACCACGTCGAGTCGATGTCCTTGGTTCCTTGGGCAATGCAGGCACCGATGACCTGACCGATGGCGAGCATGAGCTGCCAGGACGAGACGATGGCGCCACGGATGGCGGTAGGGGCGATTTCCGAGAGGTAGAGGGGCGTGCAGTTGGAAATGACACCGACACCGGCACCGAGCACACCTCGACCGAGCGTGAGCAGCGCTTTGGAGCCGATGGTGGCGAGTTGAAGGATAACACCGATGGTGACGAGGGTGCAGGCGCCAAAGAAGCCACCTCTTCGACCAACGTAATCACCGAGCGGCGCAGCGATGAGCGAACCGACGACTTCACCTGCTTGGACGATGGATGCGTAGAGCGACTGGTCGTTGGATGGAATTTCGTATTCGCCGTTTGCTGGGTTCATGACACCGAAATCGCGCTTGAAGCGGCTCATTTCGAGGATACCGGTGAAATAAGTACCATCGTAGCCGTAGAGGATGGCACCGATGACGGCGAGAGAGCAGAACAGGATGGGACGGATGTTGGCTTTGGACAGGAGCTTGGTCTCGCCGACGGTCACGCCGTTGGGCGAGGATGATGGAACGGCGCCGCCCATGATGGTCTTTTCAAAGTGGTCTTGCGGGTGGAAGCGAGTGAAACCGGGATGAGGAGGTGAGGAGGTGACGGGAAGGAGGTGCGGCGGACGAGGTGGTCAGTGGTCCATGTACTTATACTTCACCGTGCTGGCTGGGGAAGAGTGCAGGCGGACCGGTTCGGGTGATCCGATGGGGAGGCGTGTGATGCGTGTGTAATGGAATCGGTCAATTCGAATCGAGCGCCGCCTTGTTGGCTAAAGGTGTCAAGGCACTACAGTATGCACTGCCGCTCCGCACTCGTTCAGAAGATGGGCCGGTGACCGGTTCTATGATGCTATACGACACCCACCTGCAAAACACAAACGGGGGTGTCGGGACGATACAGCAGTTGTGCTGCAGCAGCAAATCTCGGTCGCCGCTCCCAGGTTGGGGGGAGCATGCAAGCAACGCGAAGCGAGCATGAGGAGCGTGGGGGTCGTTTGCAGACCGAGTGAGTGGATCGACGGCCCAAAGAGAGTCACGAGGTGCTTCGCGAACTCGAGCGTTGCAACGAACTGCAATAAACGCTGTAATGGACAGGAGGACTTTCGGTCAAAGCTTGGTGTCAAGACACTCTCGAAACGAGACACTCTCGAAACGAGACACTCTCGAAACGCCGGTCTTGTCTGGCGCTGGAGCAAATTCGGTAGGAGCGAGCGACACAAGCAGCAGTAGCAGCAACCGAGTTATAGAATCGAGAGTCGGTAAAACTAATTGTTCTTAGACTCTCACTGAGTCGAGTCGGAGCCTCCGTTTGACCTTCGACATCAAAGTGTCTCTTGCCTCGGCTCTCTCTCTACAGGGCTAGCCATGTTCAGGTTACCTGACCGGCGAGTCGCTATATCGAAATCGAAGCCAAAGGAACATGTGAACCAATCTCTCTTTTTGAATAGGCGCCAAACCTACCTCTTGGCTGTAGACTGTATTCTGGTCACAACCAATCAGCGAGGGCATCAGTGAACTCGAGTCCGCAAGGTGACGGCATCGAACCCAACCCGGTCCACAACTTTGGCCCCCGCAATCCCAGGACGCCAACTAAAATCCGCTGTGGAAGGTGCGTGGAAAAGTTCGAGACGTTGCTGGGGCCTGTGTGCCTTCCGTGGTGAAACTTTGCAGAGCGGTGCTGCCCTCACAAGCGAGTCCGCGACCACAATCTCTCCGAAAATCGCCCGAAGCTGTACTGGTGCAGCCCGTCCATACCTGTCGCGGGGCATACGACTAATGGGCCGCCCTCCTCTCCTTGAGCCCCCGTTCTTTTGCAGAGTGCGAGGGTGGTGTCACTATCATCATCCATATCCCTGCAACTTTCACTCTCTGCTGCCCTATACTGAGGAAGCAAGAGCTCATCCCTATCTGTGGCACAAGCAATGTCTATGCACGACGCGGCGGAGTTGCAAAACTGTACCAGTCGCGGAGGATTCATTGTGACACCAAAAATTTGCTCCGAAATTGCACCTTCGCTTAGACGTCACGTCAAATTCGTTGTGACAACAGCACAGCGCGGGACTACGTCACATTCGCGCCCCTTCGATGCTCGATCGAGATCATCCCTGCGCGCCCCGGCGTTTCGTGGACACGATGGCTACGATCTGGAGCCACTTGATACATGTCACTGTGACAACCACCCAAGACTGGCGTTGAAGGTGACCCGCTGCTGGTGTTGGACAGGCTGCCCGCCCAGCGGGCTTTCTGTATCGCGAGCGCGCGTTCATGCGATGCCACACACCGTGGTCGCTGTGCCGTGGCTAAACAGCGTGCGGAGCAAAGTCGGCGAAACCGCTTGCACGAGGTCCAGCCGTGAGAAAAAGCTCGTATCGTTCCAACGCTCCACACTTTTCCATGAAATTGCGGGATTGCGCTCCGAGCAACAGTGTGTGGGGGTGGGGGGGTCTGCTCAACAGCTCAGCCTTGCAACCAGCAGTCAAAAAGAGGAGCCCCGCCATCAGCCCGGGCAACCCGAGCAACCCAAACTCTGGCCACGATACATTGCGATCGCCTCCAACCTATGCAAAATCTAGCACTACGACGTAGACCACACCCTAACAACGCCATCCGCGCCGGCACTGACCATCTCCCCCGCCTCCTGAGGATTACACTCTACCCACAGCACCGCCCTCCCGTGCACCCGCTCCTTGCTCCCCACACCAACCCTCTCCGCAGAAACTACATCCCACCCGACCAACTCACCAGCCTCATCGCCCGCAATAACCGCATCCTCTTCGCCCGTCAGCACTGCTCTGCATCTGTACTGCTGATGCGCATGCCCTGTATAGCTCTGCAGCAGTGTTCCATCGCGATTGTCGAGCAGCCGCAGCGTCGAGTCTAGCGAAGCGACGAGTGTCGACGTGCCCAGCCGCGAGGGGTAGATGCTGGTGATCGGTGCGGCGAATGTATCTGTTCGCAGCTGGCCCGCACGGAGGTCGTAGCATCGAAGCTTGCCATCGATGCTACCTGAGTGAATTTTATCCTGCTGGACGCTGAGCGATGTGATACCGTCTGAGGCATCTCGCAGCTCCATCATCGGCCGCCACGCGCCCTGGGCACGCAAGTCGTATACCCGCACCACGCCGTCCCCTCCACCAACCACGACCACACTGCCATCCTCATCCCTCCCCCCAAACCGCACATCGTTCACCTTCCCCACATGCCCGTTGAACCGTCGCACCACGCTGCCCGTCGCCACGTCCCACACGTACACCGACTTGTCCCCCCCACCCGAAACGAAACGTGAGTTGTCCTGCGACACGTCGAGCGCCAGCACCTCGTGCGTATGCTCCGTGTACACTTTGATCGGTTCCTGCTCTTCTTCAGATGAAGAGGAATTCCACAGCTTGATCGTGCGATCCGACGAGCCCGTGAGCAGGTACCGCCCCGTAGTGTTATACCGAACCACGTTGATGGGGCCCTTATGCGCGCTGGTAAGTGTCTGTTTGAGCAGAGTGGGCAGTTTCACTGAGCTCGAGAGCGATACGACATGACGCGGTTCGGAACTGGTCGAAGACGGCTCACCTCGCTGTGGGGTTCCGTGGAGTGCCCGTGTGAACCAGTGGCTCATTGAACTCCTCTTGGACTCGTGAACCGTTCTCGACGACGAGGACACTGATGCTGATGCCGATGCCGAGCTCGAGCCAGGCAAAGGCCTCGACACACTCGAAGGATCCACCCCGTTCGCGCGCTGCATTCGCTCCCAATCACTGTCCATCTCCCACTTTGCTAACGCATGCCTCAGCACAGCGTCAAATCTCATCCTCCGCGCTGTATCCATCTGCGCCTCCGCCATCTCCCCCACCTCCCCCGCATCCGCATCACTCTCATACCCCCTCGACAACCCCTCCCCAAAGTCAACCATGCGCATCTCGTCCTCCGCCAGCCCGACGTACGCTCGAGCCGCCTTCTCGTCCGCTGGCGTTTCCCCTCCTCCTCCTGCACCGCGTTTGGCTAGGGTCGCCCTGAACCGCGCCTCTGCCAATCGGCGCGCAGCGGTCGTCTTCTCGCGGGCTGACTTGCGTGGTGGGCCTTCAAGCGACTTGAGTAAGTCCGGGTTGGACGCGAGCTGTTTTTCGACGGAATGCGAGGGAAGGAGGATGAACGATCGCGTATGCAACAAGTGTGGGGAAGTGGAGAGGACGGCACGAGGGAGTGCGTTGAGCAAGCAGAGCTCGTTTGTGGAGACGCTGAAGCGGATTGCGATGGATTGGAGCGTGTCAGACTTGCGGAGCCAGTATTGGCGCGTCGAGCTGTCGTAGTGTGAAGGTGACGACGAAGAGGAGGGGGGACTGTGCGGGTCGACTTTGCGTCGGAACGATGTTAGTCCGTGAGCTTCGGGGTCATCGCTTGAGTTGGTATCGGCGGGTTGAGGTGCGACATCGACCTCTGCCCCCGCAGAACTCTTGGATGCTTGTCGGAGCACCAGCGATGGTGCTTTCTCGGTCTTTCGCACTTCCAACCTTCCGTGCTCCCCCTCGTCGTCTTGATCATCAACGACAAATGCCGCCCCACCATCTCCTTGCTCTGCCTTCTCTTCAGTGTACGGCGGCGGCGCAACTCCTTCCTCCTCGCTCTGTAGCGCGGTCTCGGCATCGAACACCACCTGCCCCGCGCGCGTCACATCCCCTCGTGGACCTTTACGGAACGCAGCCTGTGCATCTTCGCAGTGCGGGCAGAACGTCGCCAGCCGCGGATTTTGCGCCAGGCAGTTCCCGCACACCAACCTTGAACAGCAACCGTGCTGATACACCGAGGCAGGCTTGACGTTGGCCGGGATGGTTGACGAGCAGGCTAGACACAGCTGTTGCTGTTGCTGATTTTGCATCCTGTGCGGGCCTTTGTGGTTGCGATGGTTCTATATTGTTGTGGAAGTGAAGGGCTTGAAGGCGTTGCTGCCACTTCGGGGTAAGGTACCGTGTCCAGAAGGAGGTGGTAAGGAAGTGTGAAGGTGGGAAAGCGGAAAGGACGATAGCGGTGGCGAAGCCGTTCAGAGTCTGACCAACCTGCAGCTGTGCGCGCAACAAACCGCCTCCCTCCGCGGCCGCAAAAAAAGTGGAGGCTGCAAAGGCACCCAACCTTCGTCCTTGCCTCACACACCTTCACTCGAACGATCCTTCTCCCGCCTCCCCCTTTCATCTCACAGAGCACACTAGTACAACATACGATAGATTGTGCTGTGAGCATCGCACTGAGGAACAGCCTTGCATTCTGGCGTGACTACCTGATAAACGTAGCATCAATCTGCTTGAGCTGCGGCAGCAACAGCTTGACCTTCCTCCTATATGCCGGGCCCTCCTTCTTCTGCGCTGGATTGCCCTCCAAATACACCGTCTCCAGCGCGGGGCATTTGTCCACCCCCAACTCCCGATCCAACCCGTTCAAGTCGCTAATTCGATTGTCGTTCGCCCAGAACTCCTCCAACTTGCTCAAGTGCCCCACGTTCTCCACCGCTTCGATCATGTTCGCGCCCACATCCAGCGTTGTCAGCTTCACGTTCTTCTCCAGCCCCTCGAGCTTCGTCAACCCATTGTGGGAGATGTACAGCTCTTCGAGGTTGACCAGTCGTTCCAGGCCTTGCAGCTTCGTGATGCGGTTCGACTGGATCGACAGCACGCGGAGGTTGGTGAGCGACGATAGGCCGTGGAGCGAGGTGATCTTATTCTTGCCGAGCCAGAGCTGGGTGAGGTTGGTCAGATGTCCGATATTCTCGATCGAGCGCAGCCTGTTCCCGCCAAGCTCGAGACTCTCGAGCGACCGCGCGATGGGACCCTCCAAGTCGTGGGGGCGAACGCGAGAGATCTTGTTCTGGACAAAGTAGATGGTCTTGCACTGTCCCAAGTGCGAAACGCCCGAAATGTGGTGGATGTTGTTGAATGATAGATCGAGCGATTCGAGCTTCACCAGCTCGTCCAGCCCGGAGATTTTCTCGATACTGTTGTCGTACAGATCCAGGTCTTCGAGCTGCGTCAGGATGCCGATGTCCTTGGCGCGGATCTTGGTGAGCAGGTTCTGACGCAGACACAGCCGCTTGAGCGAGCCCGCGAACCGCTGCAGACCGAGCCGCTTGGTGGTGGTGAGACGCAGATGTCCCAGGTCGAGCACTTCTTCGGTATCGGGGTAATGGAGGAGCAGCTCCGCGTCGTCCGGAATCTCATCTGTAGGTGGTTCAGCATGGCCGTTGGGCGCACCGGAGTGGTCGACACTCACTGATCCGTACTGCACAATGCCGCGTGTGATGCCGTTGTTCGCAGGCTCCGGCTCGTCCGCTGCACTCGATGGTCCCGCTTCGTCGTCTGTTTGAGGATCCTCTTCTTCGTCCTGTTCGTGGGCGTGATCGTCGTCCGAATCCGATTCCTCGGCCGGACGGTCCTTGGTTGCTGTCGTGGATGCAGGAGGGAGATCGCCGATGATCTGTGCTTCTGACGGTGCTTCGGTAGCCGATGCCTTCGCCTTGGAGGTGCTGGGTCCCGACATGATGACAGAGCCGTGTGGATGGAGTGGACAGAGATGGTGGGGCAGCAAGGAAGAGGCGGCGACAAAGTCCTTGAATCGAATGCCTCGCTTCGCACCCCTTCTTCTCGAAAAAGCCCAAATTACGGCGCAGTCGACTTGAGGCCGCGGAGCGAACGGCTCGCGTGTATCAAAATGGCTCAGTTTCAGACGAGACTCATGCAACCTCTCGGCAAGAGCTCGATCAACACTCAAATTCAGCTTGTTGGCACAGATGACAAGGCTGATGATCATGGATGCAATTACAAAGAATCTTGCCGAAGAACAAGCTCTTGGGTATACAGATGGGCATTCTGGTCGAGACAAGAGACAGATGCCGCAGACAGAGTCAGGGTTTTTGAGAGGTGAGGGTGAGAAAGAAAAGTTGCCGAAATCGGCATTGCTGCTCATCTATTCATCAGTCGAGGTACCAGCCTTGGCAGCATACGAGCGTTTAGTGGTCGTAACAAACGGATCGCTGCTCTTGTCGACCACCTCTGCCGGTGTCGCATCCTTGCCGTCGAGTGGTGTTGGTGCTGGCTCCGACGCGCCATTGACTTTACTCTCCTTATCCGCCGCTCTCTTCTGCTCGGCGAGCTTCTTCATCTTTTGAAACTTATCCGCCGAGATGCGTGTGCCAAACAACACGTCAAAGTGGACAAAGAACGGCTGCGAATAGTTGTACCGCAACCCAGTCATCTGGTGGTGCACGTCGTGGTACTCGGCACAGTTGGGGAATACCAAATGCAGAGGATCGAGATACCACGGGAACGCATACCCGCCGTGGTCGGCCACCGTCTTGACGGTGGAAAAGGTGAACAGCAGAATGCTTTGACGCACAGTCATGAGCGCAGCTGCATGCGAGATGGCAGCTCCTGCCGAGTCGAGCAAAAGACCTTCGACGGGGTGGTTGTAGAGTGCGCCAAAGGCGTAAGGCACATAGAGACGGTGGTGATGCGAGTGGAAATGGCGGTAGAGGAAGCGGCTCTCGTGGAAGAGGCGATGCAGAGTGTACTGCCACGCATCCATGACAAAGAACGCGAACCAGAACTGGGCGGTGGGGATGCCCCACCAATAAAGCCACCATGCCGCCGAGAGCGCATCCTGGCCTCCGAACAGCAGCTTGGTGGCGGTGGGCTCGAGCGAAGGGCCGAGCAGCTTAGCGGTGCTGGAGCGGAGAAGAGCGGCAATGTTGAGGATCTTGGCCGGGTGATCTGCAAACGTCTGTCTGTGGCCCACCACATCGTCGTCGAGCAGCAAGAGTCCCAACATGGTCTGAATAGCCTGCTGTACTCCGACCATGACAATGACACGCGAGACACTGACGCGGTTGCGCTTGGTCACCTCTTCGGGTTCGTGCAGACGGTATCGTTCGGTGAAGGGGAGCTGCAGTGTGTCGAGCGCGTGGTAGAAGAGCGAAACGATCCAATAGATGAGGATGGGAAGTGCTAGCGAGAGGTATTTGTCCGATATGCCGGGGATGACGGCGGGTTGGGCTTGAAAGTAGAAGGGAGTCTGATTGAGCTTGGCGAGCCCTGATGAGGCTGTTGTGGCGTTGGCGAAGGAAGCCATGGTGATGTTGTGTGGTGTGAGTTCCCGAAGCTCGTGTAGCAGATGGTGCCGAGATGAACACGGGCTTGCGGTGTAGAAAGAAAAAAAATCCGGCCAACGAAGATCGCTCAACTGACAGTGGTGGGACGAGGTGCGAGTAGGGATCCAACACGTAAGCTTGTGGCGGGAACGAATGCGCTGTGAGATGATTTGCAAGCTGCCGTCGATCGTGGTTGCTGTAATTGGTGATGATGGTGGAGAAGAGATAGGCAAGAGGTGTCTGTTGATTGGTGAACGAGAGCGACAAACGGTGTTCGCAAAGTCGAAGGAAGCGCGTGTGAGAACCGTTTCTTTTCCTGCTTTGGCGAGATCTTTGGAAGGGTTCAATTTGGTCATAACGTAAGAAGTGACACGAACAAGCTGACACCGAAACACCGATTGTCGGCTGGCAAGCACCGGCGCAAACTACTGTACAGTACGCCGCATGCACGTCGTATGCCGCTTGTCGATTCGTGCAGGTCTCGAGAACTCGGCGTGGCCAATCGATCTTCGTCGTCGATCCCATCAGACTGCTTTGTTAGTTCAGCCTCGTAACAATCCATGAAATCGATCATGACGAGGCAGAAGAGAAGCTTGTCGCCTAGATGTCCTGTCCTCGAGTCTGTGGCGAAGCAAGCGCAAGTGACTTTTTTAGGGTTGACAAAAACTCGTTTTGTATGTTAGACCGTAATAGAATCCATGTTTAATACAAAGCCTTCTCGTACGGGGCGAGCCGCGCTGAAACTGACCTTCGGGCTGAAACGGTTGTGATCGGGACCGGCAGCAGAGCGCTCTCTCTCACCCATTCTTCACAGGCTTCCATTTTTGCTCTCTTGATTGAGAGCTGGAAATACAAATTTGCTGCAGCCAGGACTGTGAGAATACAACTGGCACGAGCTTCTGTATTGCCCTTGTGGTCTGCTTTGAAATCAGACCTTCCCCTACGGTGTGTGAGAGTGAAGGAGTGAGAAGAAAGGCTCTTTCGCTCGTTTTGTGCCGGAGAAGGATGTCTTGCAGCTCGTAACTATCGGACGAGATGTGAGAAAAGAGACAAACGTCGAAGCGTGTGTTGGCCTGTTCAGTTGCAGTTGCAGTTGCAGTTCAGTCAGTCGAGTAATAATCTTCCAAGTCAACTCACTCGCCGACGGACGGACGATATCGTCGAAAGCTCTTTCGTCGTCGCGATCCTCTTACTCTTTCTCTCTTCACCTATCCTCCTCGTCACCACACCGCCGTTGTGCATCCCTTCGTCACACATCGACATGTCATTCGCCCGTTCCGCCGCGCCTGTTCGGAGCGCTCTTCGCACCGCTGCTAACCACCAGCAGCGCGCTTTCTCCACCGCCAAAGCTTCCGGCATCTCCACCGCCGCTGCCGACGATGGCGCATTGACCTCCTCCGTCACCGTCGCCGTCAAGGCTGGATCTCGCTACGAGTCCGCTCCCGGTGTCGCCCACGTGCTCAAGAACTACCTCTTCAAGTCGAACCAGAAGCGCTCTGCTCTGCATCTCGTCCGCGAGGCCGAGTTCTACGGTGGTGTCCTTTCCACCGCTCTCACCAAGGAGCACCTCTTGCTCACTGCCGACTTCCTGCGTGGTGACGAGGACTTCTTCGTCGAGGTGCTCGGTGATGTTCTGACCAAGTCCAAGTTTGCTGCTCACGAGTTCAACGAGGAGGTGCTGCCTCAGGTGCAGTCCGAATACGCCCAGGCGCAATCCAACCCCGCCGTGCTCGGCTACGACAGCTTGCTCCAGACCGCTTACCGTCAACGCAGCCTCGGCCGCTCGCTGTTCGCCTCGCCCGCCTCGCCCGTCTCCCATCGCCAGACCGTCGACTTTGCCCACGCCGCTTTTGCGAAGAACAATATCGCCGTCCTCGGTTCCGGCATCGACAGCGCAAAGCTCTCGCAGCTCGTGGAGGCACACTTTGCCGACCTTGCCCCTAGCGCTTCCGTTTCGAGCACCGCTGCCAAGTACTTTGGCGGTGAGCAGCGTATTGCTTTTGCTGCCCCGCACGGCGCTGAGAACACGCGTGCTGCCCATGGCCACTTTTTCATTGCCTTCGAGGGTGCTGGTCACAAGGACGCTGCGGCCGCTGCCAACTTGGCCGTGCTCCGCTCGCTCCTCGGCGGCGAATCGTCGGTCAAGTGGAGCAACGGTGTTTCGCCCCTCTCCCTGGTTGCTGACAAGGTCCACGGCGCCCAGGCCAACGCGTTCAACCTCACCTTCTCCGACTCCGGGGTCTTCGGTGCCCACGTCTCGGCACCAACCGCATCCGTCCAGCAGGCCGCTTCTCAGGTTGCCCAGGCCCTCAAGAACGTCGCCGGCGGCCTGAAGGAGGAGACCATCAAGGCGGCCGTCGCCAAGGCCAAGTTCGAGCGCGCTTCCGTGCTCGAGAACCGCACCGCTTCGCACGAGCTCGTGAGCGCCCAGCTGCTCGAGTCCGGTAACGTGATTACTTTGGAGGAGGCCTTCTCGGCACTGGAGGGCGTCAAGGCATCTTCGCTCTCGAGTGCCGCTGAGAAGTTGCTCAAGAGCAAGCCAACCACTGTTGCTGTCGGTGACGTCCACCAGCTCCCTTACGCCGACGAAGTCCTCTGAACGCACCTCAAGTCCAAAAGGTACTCTCTCCTCTGAATCTTTCAACCTATACACTTGAATTGTCACTCTTGACGTTTTTCAGATCTCAATACAGCGTGCTCTCCCGTTCTTTTTCGTTCGAGTTTTGCTTGAGATTGTTTCGCTTGAATGCTGGAAGATATGCGGGTGGAAGGGCGTCGTTCACAGCATGTCCCACTCCGCTCGGCACATGACGTACGCTCACAACTCACTTCGACTTGTGAAATCGCATTGTATCATTTGCAAATCTTCAAAGCATGTGTTTACAGTCATCGTCATCGTCAATCTGCCAACTTATCGGCAAACACAGGCCACTCTGACCCATGCACTCTAACCCTATGCACACAGATCGGCGGACTCTTGGCCCACCCATCGACAAACTGCCACCTCACCGTATGTACGCCGAATGGATACACCTGCGCCTCCTCGGTCAAGTTGAAGGTCTGCAACGTCGAGCCGTTGGCCTTGAACTCAAAGTGGGCTAGGATCAACGGAGCGCTTTCCTCGGCGCGGTACTCCTGCGGTACAGCATCGAGCCAAGGCTGCGGGAGGAGGGCGCCGAGGTACTCTTGCTGCGTCTTCGCTTTGCTACGTCGGAAGCGGAGATAGTATTGGCGGTCTGACTCATCGACGTGGGCCCAGACGATGATTCTTCGTGGAGCAGTGCGGACCATCCCAGGGAGCGGATGTTCGACGACCAACTGGTCCACCACTTTGGGCTCGGCCAGTTGGACCTGCAGCAACGAGTTCCAGCCCGTCATCCAGCAGGTGTCCGCTCCTAGGCCGGCGCCGGGCGTAATCGCTTTCACCGGATCCCCGATCGGCACCTTCCGTCCCTGTGTCAGGAACTGACCCACATTCCATACGCTATTGAATCGATATCCACGATGCACCGTCCCTTCCTCGGCGACCCACGCTCCACTCGTAACAGCAGCCCAATCCACACGCCCCGTGCGATCGCGCGAGTACTGCTCCAGCTTGTCGTCGATCATTTCGCTCAAAAACGTCTGATCAAATGCCTGTGACAACCTCGCGTTTACTTGGTCATTGGCATACTTGGCGATGCTCGCCACCTCCTTTTCCAGCTTGTGGAAGAATCTACCCTCGGTATCATCGGCACGCTGCTTGAGCTGCGCGTTGATCTTCTTGTCCAGATCGCGCAGCATGAGCTCGACTGAGTTTGAAACCGAATCTTGGATAGATCTGAGCTCGTCTTGCGCGAGACGTGCCACGGTGCGCTTGGTCGAGGCCGTGATCCGGTTGATCTCGGACGTTTGGCGTGTTTCAGCTTCAGCCTGGATCTTGGATGCAGCAGAAGAGAGCGAGGAAGAGATCTGCGAGTCGATCGTGGCAGACAGAGTGTCGAGGCGAGCGGTGAGACGGTTGAGCTCAGCGCGCAGTCGTTGATTCTCTCGATCCAGCGAGAGTGCCAACGAGCGACCATTGCTGCTGCTGCTGCTGCTGCTGCTGCTGCTGCTGCTTCCAGGGACGTCATCGTCGAGGAGCATCGGGAAACGTTCCGAAAGGCTGCTGGGTCTTCCCAAGAGCTGAGAAGCTTGGAATGCGGCGGCAGCAAATAGGAGGCCAGCAAGCAGTGCAAAAGCGAGAGTTGTGGTGAATCTGGGTGCCTCGAAGCCGAGTTTGCTCCAGGCGAGCTTGGGTAACTTCAACAACAAGGTCAAAGAGAAGATGACAAGACGGCAGAGGAACGATCCTAGGCCGTTAAAGAAACGACCCACAACTGACCCTACGGCAGGTTCGCGCGGGTCGCGAGGCTGTGCTGGCTGCTTTTCTCCCGCAGCAAAGACGTGGTCCTGAGTAACATGGTCGTCGAAGACGTGGTCTTGATCTTGTTCTTGTTCTTGCTCTGAATCAGCCGAATCGGATGCACCGTCAAAGCGGGTCTCCTTGCCACTAGCCGCTCCCGTATCATCGTCCGCGTTGGCCTCTCTGCTATCGTCCTCCTCCTCAGCATCGTCGTTTGGTACGCCATTGACACTCTTTTTGCGCCGACCCTTCTTGGATTTGGCATTCATCCAGCGGACGTTGTCGATGCGTCCCACATCATACGCGCCGAGGGAGTTCGAGTTGGAGTGTCTACCTCTTCTGGCCCTCCTTGTCGGTGATGCAATGTCGTCGTCATCATCATCTTCGTCGTCGCTTTGCGGCCTGTAGGGGAGATTGTCCTTCGACGTCCGAGCTTTGCGCTGCCCCGAGGGTCGACGTGAGACGACGGTGCGGGAGACGGGCCTTTGTTGTTGTGCTTGTCGAGCCAGTTGGATCTGCGCCGCTTCTTGCTCTTCTTGCTGGTAGTTGTCGCTCAGATCGCCTTCGCTGGAGAATAGGGAGAGGGACGCGCTGTGGGAATGGTTGACATCGCGAGCGTCATTGAAGCTGCGCTGGTCGCCGCGGAGAAGGGAAGGCTGATAGGAGGGCTCGCGAACGTAGTACTTGGTGCTGGCATCCTCCTGCTTGATGCTGATGCTGTTGCTGTTGCTGTTGGAGCCACTTGCTGCGGCTTGGAGGTTTGAGAGGAGCTGGCGAGTGCGGAGCGAGGCAGCAGGCGGTGTCATTTGCTCGACGAGCTCAGGCGAGAGTGGTCTGCGGGAAGGGGTCGCGACGCGAAAGGCATCGGGAGTCTCGGATCTGCCGCTGACCCTGGGAGAGCGCCGCGGTGTGCCACGTCCGGCATTGCGGCTTGCCATGCTCGGAGAAAGTGGCAGCAGTGCCGTCCGAGCTTGTCAACGGAGGATGAGAGCACGATAGATGTTGCAAGAATATGAATGCTAGCGTGGCGAGCCAGACGTCCAGCGCTAACGTTGATGAAAGGATACCTCTTCTTTGTTTCGGTAGCGTCGGTGATCGAGCAGATGAATCCGACGTTGTGGTGGGAAGTAAAGCAGCAGTCGAGCAAGTAGGGAGAGGAAGTCGAAGCCTAACTGCGGGAGCGGATGGAGGAAGTTAAGGAGTGGAAGGACGAAGTGGGTTCAACGAAAATGTGGTTTCGAGAAGAGTTGACTTTTGACACATCGGCTTGTGCGGTTGCTTTGCATGCGTGTGTCTCACAGCTGAGCTTCATCAAAGGGCCTTTTTAGGGGCCGAAAAAAATGCAATTTGTTAAATTAGAGCTCTCTCTGCCACCCTCTCACAGGGAAAATATTGCTCCACTTTTTGGCGGGCAACGATTTTTTTTTTCTTCTAAAAAATCAAAGCGCAGTTTTGTTCCGTATTCCGTCATTCCTTGTTCTTTGTCAAGGGTCTCGCAAATCCGCTCACCGAGCATCCGCAACATCATCCACAACCGTTTTCGAGAGACAAGGATGGCGTCGACATCTGCATTCAAGGACGCGGCTCCTGCGCCGACAAGTACGGCCACGCATATGGGTCTCCTCCCCGAGATTACAAGAGCCAGCTCGATCATCGTCATCGGCATGGCCGGCTCGGGCAAATCCACCTTTACCGCCAGCCTTCACGATCATCTGCACGAAAAGGCAAAGGAGCAGCAGGACGAACAGGAACAAAACCAACAACCCCAGACCCATACGAGCGCGTCATCGAGTGCGGATGTGGACGCTGCCTCTGCGTCGTCGCAAACCACCGCACCGTACATGGTCAACCTCGATCCCGCTGTCGGAACGCTTGGCTACGAACCCAATGTCGACATTCGAGACACAGTCGACTACGCTCGCGTCATGGAGCAGTACAATCTCGGCCCTAATGGCGGTATCCTGACTGCACTCAACCTCTTCACCACCAAATTTGACCAGGTGCTCAACATCCTCGAGAAGCGGGCCAAGGAGGTCGACCATATCGTCTTGGACACGCCCGGTCAGATCGAAATCTTCACCTGGTCTGCCTCAGGCTCCATCGTCACAGATGCGCTAGCGAGCTCCATGCCCACCGTCGTAGCCTACATCATCGACACACCAAGGACCACCGCGCCGGCGACGTTCATGAGCAACATGCTCTACGCTTGCAGCATCCTCTACAAGACCAAGTTGCCCTTCATCCTCGTTTTCAACAAGACAGATGCGCAGTCGCATCAATTCGCCTTGGAGTGGATGCAGGACTTTGAAAAGTTCCAAGAGGCCTTGGCAGCAGGCAATGCCACCGATCCTTCCTCCATCGTAACGCAGCACGGTCTCAACCCACGGGCGCGCAACTACGATGCCGAGGGAAGCCAAGGATACATGAACAGCCTCATGAACAGCATGAGTCTCGTGCTCGACGAGTTTTACAAGAATTTGAGGGTAAGTTTCTACAGCTACTTGCAGAGGTGTACAGAGTCCGGACGCTGATGTTCTTTCTTCAACTCCATCGGTACATTTGTCCGATAGGCGGTCGGCGTATCCTCCGTCACAGGCGAAGGCATGGATGACTTCCTCGCAGCCGTGCAAGAAGCGCGCCAAGAGTACCTCGACGATTACCGCCCCGAGCTGGAGCGACTGGCGAAAGAGCGCGATGCCAAGCGCGAGACAAGCAAAAAGGAGCAGCTCGCCCGTCTGATGAAGGATATGAAGGTCGGCTCCAAGACATCTGCTCATGACAACAACAAAGGGGCGAAAACGGCGACAAGGTCCACCGATGACCTATCTCGACCCATCGACGAAGAATACGAAGGCGATGGACAGATCATCGAACCCGTGAGTAGTCTTATTTGCACTGTGCGCTGCCACGCTGTGCTCTGGTGTTTGCCGCTCGGACCACCAAAGGTTGCCATAGTGCTGCGGAGCATCACCAACCTCGTGCCTGCAATCACGGGCCTGCATTGTACCGTCGGAGTCGATTGCTAGGCAGGAAGGGAATCTTCCTCGAGGTAGATTGCAGCATTCCCGACCTGGTCTGTTGCCTCTTCTCCGCCTAGAACGATTTCATGCTGCCGCACAAGCAGTATGATCCTGGCCAATTGCTGGCTGTCTCGAACCACACCCCGCTTTCTTCTGGTTCTCGCAACACTACTGACCCTGCCCTGCTTTTGGACGTACCCACGTCACTTTGATCTCGCCGCGGTACAGGACTCGGACGAAGAAAAGCCTCACTACGAGTACCCCGGGCCAGAGTACGATCGCGGAGATGGCACTGTCTGGCCTCGTCCTGGTTAGCTTCATCACCGAAGTATACGATTTTGAGCCTCGCCATCACAGTCATGTCGTCAACCCCGTTGCGATGCTTCAATGTCGCTTTTTCTATGCCCTTTAATTCCAACCAGAAGGTGCTGCGGGTGGATCCGCATTTGTGGAGACCGAGTCTTCTGAAGTTCCGACCGGAATGGTCATGTGAGCCTGAAGTCGCCGCTGAGACCGCGGTGGATCCGAGAAAGGGCTCTTTTGCTGCTGATCACCACTTAGGAGCCTGCCTGCTCACAAGCCCTCATTCAGGTAAGTAGAAAACAAATCCCACGATCTAAGGGTGATCTATCACATGGACGGGCCGAGCTTCTATCGCTGTCTCGTGACAATGCTTTGCACACGAGGCGTCCTTCCCGGCCAGGGACGAAGAAATGGACAAAAAAAAAGGATCAAAGGTTGACCTCCTCTCCCAGAATTCCGCGGTATGACAGGCTCTTTCCAACTCGCTCTTTGCTGCAGCACGTATCACTTTCCAGCGGTGAGGGTTCGGCAGCAAGAGCTGAGAAGGCGTTCTGGAAGATGCCCCGCGAGTGTTGCCGGACAAGACTCCGATGGCAAAACGCAGAGTCAGGAGTGCTCGGGCGCAAATCGGGTGCGAACCTGCTGTTGCGGCTTCCGACGAGAAGGAACGCATGAGAAACACGGGACCACTTTGGAGCGAGCCGCGTGCATGCGCGATTCGATATGCAGGCACACACCCTGTCAAGGCGGCGCTACAGTAATTACTTGACCCCCGTCTTTGTTCCTTTCGCCTGCTCCCTCAGAGTCTACACGCGACGCCCAGGTATTGAGCATGTCGTTTTGTCTTCCCGCGTTCGGTTCCGAAGTTCCTTGCCTTGTACATGCGTCCGCGCGCGGGGTCAAGCGAACGAGAGAGGCGCACAGGAAAGGCTTTCTTTTGTTTCAGACCTCAGGCATGGATAGGATAGCCTTTGCGAGCTTTTGGTCGACCGCGCCGTGAGACCGGAAGGAAGACGGCTCGCAGCAACGCAACATCGGGGTCGGGGGCATTTAAGCGAGCTCTTCGCAACGGAGAGGGTTCACGGCTTCTTTTCTTCTCCTCCTCAAACGGTAGAGAGGGAAGGCAATTCAAAAACGCCACTCGACGCCTCTAGCCACCAGACTGGCATGTTCGCTGGCATACTCGATAAGATGTAATCGTCCTCGGAGAATACCGACATGAAGAGAGACCTCTGACGATACGGCGTCGGAAACCCAGCCGGTCCGACGGCTCAGCTGCACTTCCTTGAGTCGTCAGGCCGAATCGCAGAGTGCAGGCTGCAGACGCTTGCATCGTCAACGACGTGAAAATGACAGGATGAGCGCGGAGCATAGGGCCTTCTGCTGCCCGACAAGCAAAAGCAGGCATAGTTTGGAGCGGCTCCAGAAGTCAAGGCGAGTGATTTCAGCTGAGTTTGAACCCTCTGCGATGGTGGGAGTGTGACCGCGTGTGATGTGAATTTAGCCAGGTTGAGACACGAGACTGACAGAGCGCACACAAATGGAAGCGTAAATTCGCTTCAGCTTGCAGATGGATTCTAGAAATTTTTGATTTTCGTCCCATTCTTTCGTGTCCCGTTCTGTGTTGAAGTGCAAGCGAGCAAGGCGAAGTGGGGCCCTGGATTTACGCCGTGTCTGTGACCCTGGGAGAATCGAAAGAGCACACAACAGCAGAAGCGACGCGGTGGGGACCGAGAAGAGATAGAAAACTAGAAATGAAAGGTAAAAAGCTTGGTTTGCGCAAACAATGGCCGGCTGCACACACTGCATCTGCGCCTGTGCTGCTTGCTCCCTCATGAGCTTCATCCAGTTCAGCTCCGGCTCCGCTCCGCTTGAGCTTGAGCTGGGCGGTTCGTAGTGTTTGGATGCGAAACTGCTTTTCTCAGCTGAAGGTCAGATCGGACGCCGTGTGCTTGCTCATGTCGAGGACGTCCGTATCTGTGGAAGTTTTGTCCAAATCCCAAAGTAAAGCAGTGCCATACGAAGGGCCAAAGTGCTGTTGCGGTCCACTCCGATGCTCTTAGTTGCAGACGCCCGTCTTCTATCTCTTACTTGACGCGCCATCGGTCCTTCTGCGGGCATTGCCGAGCGAAGCATCCCATTTGGCCCGTCGGCTGCTTGTTCTCTGCTTCGGATTCTGAGCTCGATTCCAGAACGCAAACCCAATTGAATTGAATCGAAACCAAGCCCGTTGGTGACTCTGTGCCACAGATACAGTCGGCTTCTGTTGCTGTTCGGTCCAAGTCCTCGCAGCCGCCGGTGCTATACAGTAGGCGACGCACGGCACTTTGCCAACCAGACTGAAGCGAAAACAGCGAAAACGTGGTACAGTATTCGTTAAATTGACAGAAAAATCAGACCCTTTCCTCGCTTGCCTGCTGCGTGCGTCCTTGAACTTTTTCCCGCTGTCGAGTCAAGCGTACCGTATGCAGCTAGGGCGTGCATGCACACCGGCAGCAGCAGTTTGACGGCTGAGCAGCTTCTACAAGAAACCTTCTTTTGACCGTTCTGCTCCTCCGTCCTTCCGCCCATCCTGCTTCCCTGTTCTGCGGAATTAGCGAGCTGTGCCCTAAGTTCCCAAGAAATCCGATTTTTCGCACGCTGCTGACCCCGACTTTCCGTTGTCTTTATTCTTCCTCCTCTTCCACCTAATATTCATCATCACCGCATTGCTGTTTGCAAAGGCATTCAGCACGGCATCCATCGAGCCGCGGGTGTTTTCCTCATCGTTCCCGCCTGCTGCTCGCTTCGTCAAGCTGCAAGTAGCCAGCTTCTGTCTTCCCAACTATCGGGGCCTCCATCGCCATCTGTCCATCCCTCGTGCTGCTTCCCTATTGCCCACGATACCAGCCGCACCGCATCGTCACCATTGTTTCGACTTTTGTCTTGACCTTATCCTACAGCAGGTCAGCACTTCTCGCACTTGGTTCTGCATCTGCGCTCGACCATCTGTATCACCACATCCGCAGCCACCACCAGCTCACACGACCACTTCAGTCTCAGATCGGTTCTCGGTTCACAAGTTACGCTCATCTCTATCGCATCGACAATCGCATGATCCATCATCGTTGCAGTATTGCTGCAGTCTCGCCTCTCTATACTTCCAACGCTTCTAAAGCACACGAGAGTACTCAATCGTCGGCAACCGCTAGCGCACGAACCGACCTTGATCGCTAGAGAATTCTGAGCTCGAAGCATAGCCGCCATCCCTGCTCTTTACGTCAAGCAAATCATTTCAACTGAACCGGTGATTTGAGCAAAAGGGTTATCTTCCTGCTGTCGTCTTTTCAACGGGCTTCGAGTACATCAACGGGGAGCGGAAAAGGTTCAAACAGGCAAGCTCGGCGTCAGAAACGAAGCACCGACAATCACCACGTCGACAATCGTATTTGAACCACTGAGGTGGCCCATCCGTTGAACAGCTGTTGTATCGTGAACGCGGATAGCACCCGCAAGATATCGATGCTACCGTGTCTACCAGAAGGCTGTACCACGCAAGAAGCAATGAACAGCGTCATGGAGGACAACAGTGCCGATCCATCCTTGGATGCCTCAGGCAACAAGCGTAAGAGGGTAAGTAGCAACACCCTCTTTTTTGGATCTGAACCACTTTCTACACCCCCTCGAGACGATCTCGTTCCGCTGTTGTCCGAAACAGCCCCACCCCCTTGACGCCGCCAGCATCTGCGCGCCTTCGTCGAAGGATGACTCTGACACTTGTTTCTTTCCGCGTTCTCGCCTTTCTTTCTCTTCCTTTGCTTCATGTCATGCAACAGATCTGGGCTGCCTGTGAGCCTTGCCGCAAGCGCAAGTCGAAATGCGACGGCCAGAACCCGTGCGGAGGATGCGTTTCCACCATCAAGACGGCCATGCTACCAGTCAACGCAACGACGCTTCAGAACGGTTCCATTGACGAGACCCTCGTCCAGACAAAAGCGCAAGAGCTCTGCGTCTTTGACTGGAACCGCAAGCCACGCGGTCCCAAGGGCAAAAAAGCCGCCTTTGCCGCGGCGTTCGGCGTAGAGAAGGCGAACAGCTTGGGCGCCCCCCGCAGCCACGCCAGCGCCGGTACGGCGTACATCGAAGCTCAGAAACGAGTTCTCGATGAATCGCAGCATCGAAATGGTCGGCCTATGGCCAATGGCGACGCCGCATCCGCATATGCGCTAGCCGCTCCGGATAATCTCAGCGCGCACTCTAGCTATAATATATCGCCCTCACAAGCATCCAATTGGCCGGATACGTCAGGCATAACTCCATATGCAAATGGAGCGCCACACTACCAGCACTACTCGTCCAGCGCTGTCCTGCAGACCCCCGGTACCGGCTCCAACCATACATCTTATACGCCTAGCGCCCCCAACGCCCGGCCAGAGCTTCATCACACTGGCTCCAACGATAGCGGTACCTTTTCCTCGTCCGAATACAGCACCTACACCTACAGCGGGAGACAGGCAGACTCCAACTCCTCGATCTCTACATTCTCGCCTTCCATGGTCTCGGGACCTTCCTCGAGACCCATGGGCACCGAGGAGCGTCCTCTAAAACGCACCGCCTACGAGACTCGTGATATCGAGGACCACGCCGCCAAAGCGTCGCTCAGTGCGTGGGATGCCTTGGCCGAAAGTGCAAGTCATCCGCGCTCCAACAGCGTTTCTAGTCTACGACGCTCGCAGAACTCGGCCGGCACCTCACCCAGCGAGTTGAATCGCCCCGGCGCATCGCCGGCCCAATCGCAAGGCTCTGGCGGTTTCCCTGCTGCGTCGCCCCAATCGGACGGGAGCGTCAATTACTTCAATGCAGCCACCAAGCTGTCGCCCATGGGCGGCGACAATGGCGACTCGCGCTATCACGACCAGTCGATGCTCATCAACCGTCTCAAGCCGTACTATTCCGAAAAAGATCGCCCCTTTGTGGCGCTGGCTATCTCGCAATTCGAGGCGCTCGATTCGTTTGAAAAGATGATCCCGTCGCGGTACCTATTTGGGTCGGCGCCCGGTTCGGCGGGCCGCGAACCACCAGCGCACGTGTTGCTTGCTCTCCTCGCCTTCCTGGCGCATCGCGCATTGCTGTTGCCGGACAGCATGAACATCGAGGATCTCGATCTGCAGGCCGGCGACGTCGTGATGCGCTGCGCAAACAACTACGGCCGACTCGAGGGTGAAGACCGCAAGCAGATGCTGTCGTTTGCACGTCGCAGCTGGTCGCTTGCCAACGACCTCATGCTCCAGAAGATTCGCAGCGGCGATATCGATCCTAGGCTCATCGTCACGGGCATGCTTCTCGAGATGGGCGCCGGCGAGGACGGTCTCAGTAGCAAAAGCCTCGTTCAGCGCAAGATGTGGCTTTTCCGCCTCGCCTACTGCTGGCGACTCCACCAACTCGACGCCAAGCCCGACTCGGAGAGCTGGATCACGCCCTGGGATGGTCCCGAGGTGCTGCAGAAGGCGCTCGACATCTCGGGTGGCTCCACCACTGAAGATCCGCGAGCGCCGCTGCCACGTGCGGCTGACACGCGAACCATGATTAAGGATCCCATCGAGCTCGAGGCCATCCGCAGGCAAGTCTCGCTCATCGTCACAGCAGCCTACTGGGTACAGACAGCAGAGCTGCAGGTGCCCAAGTTCGACATCTATACCATGGAGCTCGAGCCAGCCAATGCAGACGACTATATCCACCACGGCTCCAACTGGACGCCCAAGCTGCATCGTGCCTCGAACGGCTATCTTACGCAGACGCGCGACCTCATCTTCCGCACCTACGGCCGCCTCACACGTCTACTGCACACGCCTCTGGCCGACATTTGCACCGGCCACTCGCCCGAGCCGGATCTGCAGCACGCCATCACCGAGATGGAGACGACGCTCGACTGGCTCGTCGAGCGCATCGGCTCGGTCACGTACGATGGGCCCGAGATGCCGTTGCGTGTCGCAGCCTTTATCCATTCGCGCATGGTAGCGCTGCTCATGTACCGCCTGTTCACCTCGATTCAGGCGTTCTTCTTCCTATTCCCCGAACGCACTACGGCCAAGACGGACAAGTCGCTTCGCATCGCATCGACGCTCATGCCCAAGGGCGAGCAGCGTTCGAACTTTGAGATGATCGCTGGGGGTAACGTGGCGCCCGAATCTGAGAGTGAGGATGATAGTGCAGCTGGGCGCGATTTCCAAGGGCGAAAGCTACTGCCGCGACCGCAATTCTCTCGACACCCGATGAAGGCGTCGATGGCGGTTCTCTGGGAGACGGGCGCGGTGGCCAAGCGTCTGCTGTCGTTGCACCGAGCTCGCGACGCTGCGCTGGAGCCTATTGAGGGAGGCAGCGTCGAAGAGTGGAAGGACGGCGAAGGCGAAAAGACGGGCAACGAGGTCGGAAAAACGATGGATGCGTCTCTGCGTGCGGTGCGTTGGCCGCGCCACTTGCGCCTGTTTGCACAGCATGCCTACGCCATGGCCGCCGAGGCACACGTTGCAGGCGCCTCGTGGTGGGACACGTACGGTGATAGTCCTGGATGGAAGAATCCAGCCTCGTTTGACTTGCTGCCCGAGTTCAGCAACGAGCATATCGAGAGCGGACTGTGGGACACGGGCGACGCCTTCCTCGAGTTGCTCGAAGCCATGGCCAAGATGGGCAGCACGCACGCGCGCAGCAATGAAGAGTCGACGCTGCGATACCGACAGGAACGGTGGAACTGGGCCAAACGATACCAGCAGCCGCCGAGTGGGCTGACGAGCATGCCCTAACCAAAGTAAATCCCCGTATGCCGCCAGGCAATCTATACCTCTTTTTTTTTTTTTTTTTTTTTGGTTAATCTAGCATGGTTGTGGAAATAGTGTCTTAAGTTGCTTGAGACCGGAGCAAAGCGAGTCGAAAACGGGATCCGCCTTTGAGCGTTGGCGAAGCGGGCTTCTGAGTACACGTATGAAAGCGTTGAAACGTTGATCTGCTCTCCCTGTCAGCTGCGTGCACCATCAGCATCGTATCTGGCAAACAAGAGCACATTCTCAACACGTCATGAAGGGCCAGTCGATTGCAGAGAGGGCTAATAGTACACAAGAAGAAACGCGGCGAGAACCCTTGACACAATAACGTTACACGGCTTAGAGACCAAGACGGCGCTCCATGCTGTACAACACGATCTTTACACCTGTGTCACTGTATGAGCCACGTGTGTCGACCCGATATGGCTATGAATGTCTATTCGATGAGATACAGTACTGTAGATGCCGAGTGATTAGAATGAGACTGGACAAAGCTGCATTCGCGGTCGATATGAGTCGCGAAATAATAACAAGCTGGAATTTGGCAGAATTGCTTGCCGTCGCCTCTCTGAATCAGCGTCTCTTCTCGTCTCTACCACATCCTCCGCCACTGCAACAACTCGTCTCTACTCGTTTCTACCACATCTATCGCTTCTACCATTTGCGCGACGACCAACCCCACGCTACAGCTGCTCGATATTTCATTGGAATCACATCGCATTCGCTTCAAATTCGTGTGTGCCGAGACTAAGGTACAGTCGAGTCAAATGGATCATCGAGACGAAGTGGGGCGCTTGCCCAAAGTCGAGGAGGAAGAAGAGGAAGAGGTGCTGGCGGAGGGGGAGGAAGTCGAAGTGTCGTTGATGCCCATTTCCTGCTCGCGTGCGAACCTATCACCGCCAAGGCGCTTGTATCCCTCTTCGACAAGGCGTTTCTGGGTCTTCGTTGTCAGGATAGGGAGCCAGTGCAGATAACAAGGTCGAAGCTGCCCAAAGTTGATGCGGAAATCCTCTCCTTTTACCTTGAGTCGCCAGAGATCATGATGAATTGCACAACGAATCGCGCTGCCGAGTTCTACATCAAGCTGCATGGCGTGAAGGCCGTCGCCTTGACGCTTGGCATGGTGGACCATCTTCGGCCTCACGCCTTTGTTACGACGAAGCATCTCGAAAACGCCGCTGTACGGAACGGTCTTGGCCTTTGGCTCACCTGTGAGGAAGTCCTGGACGAGTTGCTTGGTTTCGTCTTCATCCAATTCAGCAAGGTAGACTGCCAGATCCTCGGGACGATTGAGGGCGCATCCGACACCGTATTGCGTCAGTGCAACAAGATCGGAAAGGCGAATCGCTTCCTCCAAGTCGCCAAGTGCGAAAAGTCTGCTTCTCGTTCCGCCCTTGCCTCTGATCTGGCACCGCACTCGCCAGGAATTGCGATTCCTATCAACGCCGATCATATTATTAGAGCTCTTGACACGTTTGTTCTGAGAATTCGTACTGTGGTCCGTGATCCGGAGGTTATCCAGCCGATTATCGAGCGGGTTGCGGTTCAGGTGATCCACAACTTCTGCCTTCGTCACCCCTTTGCAAAGCCATCGTGAGAGGCTGACTTCGTCACCATCCAATTTCACCCAGGCCCTCCCCATGTTCTGGCACACTTTCCCTCCAGCAGCGTGAATATCGAGCCAGCTATCGTCGCTCAACAAGACCTCGAGAGTCTTTCCCTTCGCTGTCACCAGCACATACGCAATACCATCCTTGTTGCGGACGATGTTGAGCTTTTTGCGCAGCTTCAACCACGACGTTTGTCGCTTTCTTTGCTCCATCAAGAGTACCATGATCGCTGCAAACTTGCTCTTCATAGATAACCATAAACATTCCATCCAGTCGCCATATCTGCACCCCATCGGCTCGTTTTTCTATCAAGGTGGCATGGTGGTTGTCGTTGGGGAAGTTCAACAGGTGTGGCGTTTTGTTGAGTTGGTCATTGAACGTCAAACGGCAGAGAAGGTCATAGACGCAAGCCGCTGTAGCTTCGCTCGTGTAGACACCCTGATTGCGGTGGCGCCACAAGACTCAAAGCCGCGATCGTTCGCAAGAGCCTTTACACCGATGTATTTGAAGCCAGATGACTTTAGCTTGTTGAAGCTATTAAATCCCGGTTCGACCCAATGCAGATTGTCGGCTGTATTGTTGAGGCGATCTCTGTCAGCGTGGTCGACGGAGACTCGGTCTGGGTCTTGACTAGGCGTCAGATCTGCGACGATTCGCGAGACTGTTGTGAGATGAGTGACGACATAGCCGTCATTGTTGATCGTGAGACCAAGTAGCAATATGTACTCGTTTGACGTGTCGATTTGGCAGTGGTGACGAAGGGCTTCGCCTTGCTTTTGAATGGTAAAATGAGTTATGCCGTCCTTCCTGGCGGTCACTGCGTTGGTGGGCGAAGTTATGCCTCATTTTGGGATCACGAAAGGCGGCTCCCCCCAGAGAGCGCCGGAGGGCTGGAAGGCGGACGGCCAGGGCGGAGGGGTGGTGGTGATGATTTTGTTAATTTTGTCGAGATTGTTGATGCGGTCGGACATGGCGAATAGTCGGGAGGGGTGGTCGCGGCGATGCAGTGAAGCAAGGAAGCAAGGACAGAAGGAGATACTCATGACGATTCCGAATATATACGTCTCTTTCACTCAAAGACTTGCAAATGCTCAGTTCGTGGCTCCTTTGCCTTCGATGGCTATTCTTCGGCAGATGCTCAGTGTTCCCATCCAGACAGCGAAGTAGCCAAAGACTTTGTCGGTCTCTCGCCTCACCTTGGCAATCACGCAGAGTGCTCAAGTGACTGCCCTTCGGAAGGTCCGAAAGGTGACTAATGGAACTCAGCCTTCGCGAATCGCCAGAGATTCTGATCTTTCGGTTGCTACGGAATCGTGTGACAAAGCTACACATTCTTAAGTCGCAGAGTCGGAAGGGCCGAGACTTTTTTGTGGCACTGTCGCGACGGATCGGAAGGGGCCAGAGCGAGTCTGGAATCGCAGCAAATGGCTAAGATACAGGCAAAATGTGCGGATGTGTGCGGTGTTTGAGTAATGTGTGACTGTTCAAGTCGAGAGATCGAAGAGTTGGGATTGGCCATGCATGGAAGATCACACTCGCGGTCCCGTCACATCGCTATCGACTGTGCTTGTGATGTTGCGATTACAAATTGCGTGGAAACAGAGTTCTCAAATATGTGTGCATGTCGGGAACGTTTGCCGAGATACCAGCTGTAGGGTGGGCGACAGGATCAAGAGAGCAAAGAATGTCAGGAGCTAGAACGTCGTGTCAGCCGCAGCGGAAAGAAAGGACTTACAAGGAAGGAAGTCTCGCGGCTCGATACGTTCGTCGTCGCCATTGAGAATGTCGAGGTGCACCTTGGAAAGCGAGTTGGTGCTTCGGGTTGGGTCGAATGCCGGATCCTATTCGCAACCATCATTGATTCGGTCGTCAGAATCGCTCTCTCTCTCTCTGCCATCAACTCAATCTGTCCTGCTCGCCAAACCAAACTTACGAAGCTAGCAATCTTGCGCTCCATCAAGATGTGCGCCGGTGCACCGATGCCGTGGATGTTGCGCTGCATGGTGAGTTTGAGATTGTCGCGCGTCGCCTCCCAGTTCTCGAGCCTGTTCTGGATCGGATGATGCGTGTGTGTCGACACCTGGTGCAGCACATTATTGAGGCCGTGGCGCATGGTATCGTGGACGCCGGCATAGACAGGATGCGAAGTGGCCGAGTTGGTCGAGGTCGAGATGTGCGAAGCATAGTTGGGAGGCACGAGCACGTAGCTCGGCTCAGCTTGACGCTGTTGCTGTGATGCTGAGGAGCTCATGTTGAGTAACAGTGTGGGGTGACAAAGTGGTAGGGAGTGAGAAGATGATGAGAGCAACTCGGAGTGGAGAAGAGCGGGTCCGTGTGTCAAGGTGTTGCTCAGCGCGGTGTGTTTGCGTGGCTGCTAGCTCGATCACGAGCCAAAATTTCAAATTGTTAGACTTTTGAAAAGATGCATCTGTCAGCATGACAAGGCAGGGAAGGTCTTGCTCGAGTGGAGTTCTGAGGCGGTCGAAAATTTCGCGTTGGGCGGCCGCCAAAATTCTGAAATTTCTCTTTGCAAAGAGGGCCCAAGCTGAAGCGTTTCTGAAAAAAAAGCATGGCAGCATACCAGTCAAAATCCGAAGCTAGACTCGCGCTTGTCGTCGGGGCGGCTTCAACTCGCTCCTCGCCACTCCTTCTTCATCACAACCACCATTCCACCACACGGCACCTCTCTTACACACCTACAGGCGGCAATCATGGATCCAGACGGCCTGTTCGACTTTCTCGCCCCCGCAGAGGCTGCTTCCAGCCCAGCTACTCCATCTGGCTCTACTCCTTCCAAGAAGCAAAGGAAACGATCCAAAGCGGCAGCTGCTGCCTCTTCCTCGTCTAGCAAAGCGGCCGCTTCACCACCGACGACCGATGCTCCAAAGGCTGGTTCGCAAAACGGCCATGCAACGGCGGAAGACAACGGCGACGCTGCTTCCAACGATGGAGACGAGTCGGCACCAGGGCCTTCCAAACGCCAGAAGCTCAATGCTGCCTCGGATAAGGCAGCTCCCGTGCCCACCGTGGTAACAGACGAATTCATCGACCAGGCTACGCAAGCCATCCCCGTCGACTCGGGCCTTGCACCTTCTGACCCTGCCGATACGAATGAGAACGCTGGTGATGGTGATGGTGCTGCTGCCGCGTCCGGCGCTGACGGTGCTTCTGCTGCTGACGCCAAAAAGATGCACGTCACACATTCGGTGCGCCATCAAGTCGCGCTTCCTCCCGATTATCCCTACGTCCCTCTCTCTCAGCACGTACCCAACGACCCACCCGCCAAAGAGTACAAGTTTACCCTCGATCCCTTCCAGCGCAACTCGGTCTCGTGCATCGAGCGCAACGAATCCGTCCTCGTCTCCGCCCACACCTCGGCAGGTAAGACCGTCGTCGCCGAGTACGCCATCGCCCAGTGCCTCAAGAACGGTCAGCGTGTCGTCTACACCTCTCCCATCAAGGCGCTTTCCAACCAGAAGTTCCGCGAGCTCACCGCAGAGTTCGGCGACGTTGGCCTCATGACGGGCGATGTCACCATCAATCCCTCGGCGTCGTGCCTTGTCATGACCACCGAGATTCTGCGTTCCATGCTCTACCGCGGCTCCGAAATCATGCGTGAAGTGGCCTGGGTCGTGTTTGACGAGATCCACTACATGCGCGACAAGGAGCGTGGAGTCGTTTGGGAGGAGACCATCATCCTCCTCCCGCGAAAAGTCCGTTACGTCTTTCTCTCGGCCACCATCCCGAACGCCATGCAGTTCGCCGAGTGGATCGCGCACACTCATGCCCAACCGTGCCACGTTGTCTACACCGATTTCCGTCCCACACCCCTGCAGCACTACCTCTTCCCGCAAGGCGGCGAGGGTATTCACTTGGTAGTCGACGAGCGCGGCACCTTCCGCGAGGACAACTTCCAAAAAGCCATGGGTGCGCTCGCCGATTCCAAGGGCGAGGATGTCGCTGATCCCAATGCTGGAGGCGGCAAGCGTCGCGGCCAGGTGAAAAAGGGCGGTAATGGAGGCAAGAAGGGCCCCTCGGACATCTACAAGATCGTCAAGATGATCATGGTCAAGAACTTCAACCCCGTCATTGTGTTTGCCTTTTCCAAACGCGAGTGTGAGGCGCTTGCACTGCAGATGAGCAAGCTCGAGTTCAACACGGACGACGAGAAAGAGATGGTCTCGACCGTCTTCTCCAACGCCATCAACGCGCTGTCCGAAGAGGACCGCGGTTTGCCACAGATCGAGCACATTCTTCCCCTCCTTCGCCGTGGCATCGGCATCCACCACGGAGGTCTCTTGCCCATCCTCAAGGAGGTCATCGAGATCTTGTTCCAGGAAGGTCTCATCAAGGTGCTCTTCGCTACCGAGACCTTCTCAATTGGTCTCAACATGCCGGCCAAGACCGTCGTATTCACCGCAGTCAACAAGTGGGATGGCAAAGAGTTCCGCAATCTCACCTCGGGCGAGTTCATCCAGATGTCCGGTCGAGCCGGTCGACGTGGTCTCGACGACCGAGGTATCGTCATCATGATGTTCGACGAAAAGCTCGAGCCTAGTGCGGCAAAGACCATGGTCAAGGGTGAAGCCGACCGTCTCAATTCGGCGTTCCACCTGGGCTACAATATGATTCTCAATCTCATGCGTGTCGAAGGTATCTCGCCAGAGTACATGCTCGAGCGCTGCTTTTTCCAGTTCCAGAATGCTGCTTCGGTGCCTGCGCTCGAGGCTGAGCAGAAAGCCGCCGAGGAACAGCGCGACCTGATCAAGGTCGAACGAGAGGAGGAGGTTGCCGAGTACTATGATGTCAAGCACCAGCTCGAGACGCTGCGCAAGGACGTGCAGACCGTCATCACACATCCATCGTACGTGTTGCCGTTCTTGCAGCCGGGACGACTTGTCAAAGTGTGCCACGAGGATCTCGACTTCGGTTGGGGTGCGGTGGTGTCGTATGAGAAGCGTCTGCCCAACACGCCGGGCAAGCGTGGGCCTGCCATCGAACCCAACGCGCCGCCTCAGAATCATTATGTTGTCGATGTGCTGTTGCATTGCGCGTCGGCTTCGGGCTCCAGCTCGTCAGACAAGAAGTCGAACAAGAGCGACAACGCTAGCCATCTGCTTCCCTGCCCCGAAGGTAAGAAGGGTGAGATGGTCGTGGTGCCCGTATTGCTGTCGACGATCCAGTCGTTGTCGGGCATTCGTATCTTCCTCGCCAAGGACCTGCGCCCGACGGAACCGCGCGAGACGGTGCGCAAGAACCTCATCGAAGTGCGACGCCGCTTCCCCAAGGGCGTTCCCCTCCTCGATCCCATCAAGGATATGAAGATCAAGGACGAGCCGTTCGCCCACCTGGTCGAGAAGATCAAGATCCTGGACGACAAGCTTTCCTCCTCGCCACTTCGCAAGGACAAGGACCTGCCTAGACTTTACGCTGCCTACGCCAAGAAACAGGAAGCGCAAGAGGTCGTCACGGGGATCGCAAAGAAGATTGCGGCGGCGCACTCGGTGCTGCAACTCGACGAGCTCAAGTGTCGCAAGCGTGTGCTCCGTCGACTTGGGTTCACGACATCCGACGACGTGGTGGAGAAAAAAGGTCGTGTCGCATGCGAAATCTCGACGGGCGACGAACTGCTGCTGACCGAGATGATCTTCAACGGTGTGTTTAACGACCTCACTCCCCCCCAATGTGCCGCGCTGCTCTCGTGTTTCGTGTTCGGCGAAAAGTCGACCACGCAAACCCGCCTGAACGAGACGCTAGCTGCACCGCTGCGCATCATGCAAGAGACCGCACGCAGGATCGCTAAGGTGTCCATCGAGTCCAAGCTGCCGTTGGTCGAGGAGGAGTACGTGTCTAGCTTCAAGGTGGAGCTCATGGACCTGGTCATGCATTGGTGCAACGGGGCCAAGTTTGCCGAGATCTGCAAGATGAGTGATGTGTTTGAGGGGAGTATTATCAGGTGTTTTAGGCGGTTGCAGGAGTTGATCCGGCAGCTGGTGCAGGCGGCGAAGGCGATTGGGAATGAAGGACTGGCGGAGAAGTTCGAGAAGACGCTGGCAATGTTGGAGAGAGAAGGCAGTATTATTTTCTCGCCTTCGCTCTACTTGTAAGGCGGGCGAATTGGATGATGTTTGACATGGGTCATTGTGTGTGTGATTGTATGATGTCTATCAAGGCCGTTGTGTGAGAGTGAGCCTATTGGCGTGCGATATCGACCAATCGACCATCGACGAGAGGCGATACGAAGGCCAAGTTGGACGTATCGTCGGCGTCCTCTTCTTTCTTCTGCCTGTCGCTATCACCGTTTCCACTGTGAGACTCTCGGCTATCTGCCTCAGCATTGCTAGCTTTGGACCCAGCCGAAGCCTGAATATCGTGTCGCAGCCGATCCATCTGCTCCTGATCCAGATGGAAGCTGGTCGACGCCACCGCGCCGTGCTTGAAGTTGTTCGACACGAGTTTGCCTTCTGCTCCAAATGCACCGCCATCCGCACCATCCTCCTTCCCTTTCTCCTTGAGTTCAGCCAGCGCGCGGTCCTGTCGCGCAATGAACTCTTCCAACACGCGCAACAACCTCTGCTGCTCCTGCAACCCCATATCCATCCCACCGGGTAAACCTTTGGCCGCCTGTTCGAGCGCGCTAAACGTTGCCCGGAGCTGTGTTGCCCGCTGGACGATCTCCCGGCTCAACTGAGTCGGTGTGCCCTTCCCCGCGCTGGTCTTGTTCGCCGCATTGCCAGCAGTGAGGAAAGCCAGCGTCGCGTCATCGTCCCCCTCGTCGACCGCCATACTTCCAAGCGCAATGTTGGCCCCTCCACCACCTACGTCCTCGTCCATCTCCTCGTGCCTTCCCACAGCCTCACCATTGGAAGCGGTGGGGACGTACAGCTGCCCATTCGCCTGTGCAGCCTGCACGACGAGCTTCAACAGCCCCTTGATCTGATCCAGCAAACCAGACGCTAGCGAGGGGTCGAACAGTGCATTATCGATCTTTGCTTCAGCAGGCGGAGACGACGTGCGAACACGCTTGGCCGCAGGCACACCCGTGTCTGTCGAATCGTCGCCGACCGCCCCGGTAGCAGCGTGCGAGGACGTAGCCGCCACTGACCTTGCCCCGGACGGCAGCGGCTCGTTGAACCGCTTCGAAACAGAGTCGAACTTGGAGTGATGTTCCGAGCCTCCGACGTGCAACGCATCCCTAAATCCACCAGGCGAATGATCGACGACCATACGCCACAGATCGTCGTCCTCGCCTGAATTGGCGGTTGCGAGGGATCCGGATCGATTGCGCGACGGCTTGACGGGCGTGGACGGCGTATCGTCTCCAGATGCGTTGTGCTTCATGGCGCGCTTGAGCAGGTTGAGCGATCGCGCACGCGTAATGGCAATCCGTGTACGCTTGCTCAGCGTATCCACGTCTCGCTCATTTTCGCTCTTAATCGCCGCGCCCTCATCATTCAAAGCGTTGCCAGAGGAGGAAGACTGCTGCTCGGTGGCCTGCAAACGGCGCATCTGCTTCATGCGCCAGAGATAGCTGGCACCGAGCAAGAACTTGCGCACGATTGCCGACATGAGCTGCCCGTTTTCGTGATCGACGACGAATTGGCCTCGCTTGAGTGCGTCGAAGCCATCATAGCCTTCCGCGAGGTATTCTCGCGTGACGACGCGGTAGGTTTTGTCCATTTCGAGCGGTCCCCTGCTGACAAGGGCGGGACGGTGCACTTCGACGTCGTAGCCGCCTTGGGGTAGCTTCGTGACGGAGAAGCGTCGGAGCTTACCGACGTTTGCGTCGTCGCCATCGTCTTCGTCGTTGTGCTTGTCGACATGCATCGCGTCGTCTTCTGCCTGAGCAGGAGTGTCAAGCGGATTGTCGAGCAGTTCGACACTCACCAGCCGCTTACCGGGCGGCTTCCTCGAATCCCACTTCACCATCATCCCCGCCACCTGCGGAAACCTCCCCTCCTGTTTAGGATACATGGACAGCCCATTCTCCAGCGCGTCCCAGATATCTTGTCCCTTCAACTCCTTGCACACCACGGCATCTTCGAACGGCATAATCTCTAGCACGTCCGACAGCGAGATCTTGCCAGGACCGTACATCTGGTCGCCGCGAAGACTACCGCCGCAGATGATGCAGCAGTCGACCTCGCGCGCGTGCGGTGGCCTCCTCTCGCTCAGCTCCCCGCGATTATCCCGTTCGCGCAACACCTCTTCGTACGAGTTCATGAGCACGTCGGCGACAAAGTTGCCGAACGCGGATTCGTCGGTTCGCACTTTTTCGGAACGCACGTCCCAGGGCGTCAGCGTATATGCGACGCTTTGAGAGGTAGACTTGGATATCTTCGCAAGTAGATCGTCGAGCATCGACTTGAGGTGCGGAGAGGTGGGATCGTTGACTGAGGCACTGTAGCGTTTGACGCTGAGCGATTTGATGGTTCGTTTGCGCACGGCGGAATCGTCCTTGTCGGTGAGCTCGAGTTGGAGCTCAGAGAGGTCGCGGAAGTCGGTTCCCGATTTGACCACCATGGCGGCCTTGTCCTTTTCTGTGCCTGGTTCGCCGCGTGGGAAGTCATCGCCAGAGAAGCTGGAGGCGCCGTTGCCGACGTAGTAGATGTGATCGTGTCCGCCGAGGACAAGGTCGACGCCGTGAGAGGCTGGGTCGGCATTGGATACGGCTCCGACAGTGTTGGCAAAATCGATGTCGTTGGGGAGACGGCTATGCGTGATGGCGATAACAAGCTCGCATGCCTCTCCTGCGGGGTCGCGTAGCGTGCGGCTGAGTTTGGTCGCTGTCTTGACCATGTTTCTATACACGAAGCCTTCCGGAAAACTAGGCACCGTAGCAATCCATTCCTTCTCGACGATACCGATGCATCCGACTTTGACACCCTGCACCGTTGTCGTCCAGTAGCGCAACGTTCCTTCAACCTGCGCATCGTCGTCCTGAAAATCCTCGTCCCAGTTGCTACAGTCCTTGTTCTCCTCGGCCGTCTTCCCAGACCTATCCACAACATTGGAGAAAAGCCAGGGAAAGTTGTTCTGCGCCATCAAAGTCTGCAAATGCGGATAGCCGAAGTCCCAATCGTGGTTGCCCAAGCATGCGCAGTCGAGGTTCATGGCGTTGATGACGGGGACCAGGTGTGTTCCTCGGGTCACGCTGCTCTCGACGGAGGGCGAGTACAGGTCGCCGCTGAACAGGACGAGTCCCTTCCGTTCGCGCGATATTGAATGTTGTGACCAGTCTCTTGATCCCGAGGATGGGGGTGGAACCGGGTTGGCGAGATCGGATGGTTCACCCCAGGATTCGCGAATGGCTTGGATCTTGGCCGCGAACTGGTCTGCGCCGATGGTTCCGCCCGACTTTTTGTCCTTTTGCCGAACGCGGTAGACATCGTTGAAGTGTATGATGGGCAGGACGATTGGCATTGTTGGATACCGGGGCGGACGGTGGTGGAGAGGCGAGTAAGTAGAGAGAAGAAGCAATTGAGAAAGTAATGAAGCGCGGCAATCGGAACAATCTTCCGATGTTCTGTCGGAAAAGGGTCCGTGCTTTCCCACGCTTGGAAACGGCAGCCCCGATTCACACGCTATTCCTCGCCGAAAAGCATCGGGATTGCTTCCGTCTTCCCCAACACCATCCATTACTTGCATATGCAACTGCCTCAACGTTCATACCCTAAACAGCAGCATCATCCATCGCTTTATCATCCCGGCTCCGCATTGTGATCGTCTCAGAGTGACGACTGCGCAAAAACAATGTCGCGAGATCCATACCACGATTTCGCCTCGGACCTCAAATCGTCGCTCTCGTCGGCACGCTCCCTCTCGCAATCCTATCGTCAACTCGTCACACGGCCCAAATCTCAATCACAGGCTTCGTCCTCTTCGGCTGCTGGAGAGATTGAATCGGCCTACGACCGCCTGTCCGACGCAATCGAAGGTTTGCGGCAGGATGTCGAGGACGTCAAACAGAGCGTGCTCGTCGTGGAGCGCAGCGGACCGGAACGATTTGGGGTCACACCACAGGAGCTAAAGAACAGAAAGGCTTTTGTAGCTGAATGCGAGGCGGAAGTAAAGGTACGTTTGTTTTTACTGCTAGAGGTGGGGTAAAAGGGTTTATGCTGACGATGCATTGTGCTTCCATCCTGGTGGACAGGCATTGTCGAAAGTGGTCCAAGAGTCACCACCTGGCGGCAGAGATGGCACAAGATTCGACTCGATTAAGATTGGCATGGATGGCCAGGACGAAGATGCTACAGAAGCGTTTGAGCGCGAGCAACAGCAGGTGAGAGTTTTCGCCAACTTCCTCCTCTACACATGCCCTCGGTCCTACCAGGTCGTCCTTTTGACTCACACTCACTCACTCAAATTTCTTCCTCCCATGCCATTCTTTTCCTCGCACGCACAGATCCTCATGTCACGCCAAGATTCAACCCTAGACAAGATCGGAACCACACTCAGCTCGCTCCGCAACCAAGCGGGCATGATGGGGCAAGAGATCGGCGAGCAGATCGAGATCATCGACGCCTTCGACACCGAGGTAGACCAAAGCCAAGGAAGACTCAGCAAAGCCATGAGGAAGATGGACGAAGTAGTACGCATCAGTGACGAAAGGTTGGGCGGATGGTGTGTTTGGATCTTGATAGTGATCCTGTTCTTGTTGCTTCTGGTAGTGTTTTTGATATGATGCTGCCGCTGCTGTCACTCTACGTTCGATCAAGATACCCGCTCTACCTGATGACAAGCATCATCGTATCAGACTGCTGATGAACAGAGTCATCCATATTGATGAAGAACGGTGATCAAGAGAGAAAAAAAAAAAAAAAAGAAGAAAGGTGGTGTTACAGTCGCGTCCAAAACTGTCCCACATAATTCAAGAATCAATATTCTGGTCATCACCAAACATCAACCTTGCCCGGGTGCAAGTCAGTCCTTGTCCAGACCCCCTATTGCCTTATACCGTTGGAAAGCTTAGAATCCAGGCTACACGAATATCAAATTTTTGTGGCCATTGCTTTAGATTTGACTGCGCTAGTGCTAAAATAGCATGTGCAAAAAACTCGGCTCCTCCTCATCACCTATATACATGTCTTTAGTACTTTGTATGGCCGCCTCTGGCCTTCCTGACTGCCTCTAACCTTTTGGGCATGGACTTTATGAGCGCCTGGACTGATTCCTTAGGAAAACTCTCCCAGAAAGCAATGATAGCCGCCACCAGCTCAGCCTTGTTGCTGATCATAGGTTTTTGCTTCCCTAGCCGCTTTTTGAGCTGTTGCCACACATGTTCTATAGGGTTTAGGTCAGGAGACATCGCAGGCCATGGAAGTACATTCCACCCAACCTCGTGGAGGTATTGTTTGGTGTTGTTTGCCCGATGTGGACCAGCATTGTCCTGCATGAAGAGCATCCTTTGCTTCGGCGGAATCTGTTGTATACTCTTCCACTTGAGGAGGCTACCAGGCAGCGCCTCCTCTAGCAAATCACAGTAGGACTCTGACGTTATCTTCCCATCAACAAAGACCATTAATCCCAGGCCTGCCCAGGTCATGCAGCCCCAGATCATGACGCTGTGGCCACCGCCTTGAAGTGTAGGTATATATATGGTGTAGTTCTCTTTCTCTGACCAGTACCGCTTTTCTTGCCCATTCCCAATGCGCTGCACCTTGCATTCATCACTCCAGATGATGTTCTTCCAGTGGTAGGCGGTCCAGGCCCTGTAGCGGTTTGCAAAGGCAAGCCTTGCCAGTTTATGGTGCTTCTGCAGAAGTGGTTTTTTTCGTTTTACATAGAAGTTGAGTCCAGTGCGCTTAAGCTCACGCGTGATGGTCTGTCTGGACAATCGAAGTTGATAGGTGTGTAGCCAGTATGCTGAAGCTTGTGTAGCCGAAGTATAGGATTTCTGCTTGATGCCTCGGATGAGCAATGAGCGCTGGCGTGAGGAGAGGAGGGGGGGTCTTCCTCCTTTGCTTTTAACAAAATCAACCTCTGTCATGCAGTTTGCAAACCTGGTGACTGCTGATTTGCTGATAGAAGTCTGCTTAGCTATCTGGCCAAATGATAGACCCTGCCTGAGCAGCTCTGCGATGTGTCTGAGGTGTGCTGTGGTCCATTTAGTGCGGCCCATCTTGGATTTTTACCCCCTTTGACAAGAATGCCTGAAACTTTGGTCGATGTTGAGCTGAAGACCTCAATCCTTTTCGCACATGCTGTTCATATATCACACTAACACCATATGAAGTTTCAGCCATGGTTGATTGGCGTATTGTGGTGTATGATGGTACACAAGACATAGTAAAAAACAAAATGATGAGGAGGGGGGGGCAGAAAAAAGTCGTGAATGCTTTGTGAGTTTTTTTTTTGCATACAACACTCCAATTTTCTCACATATTCGAACAGAGGAGCTTCTAAGCTTTCCAATGATACCAATCAAAGGGTGTCTAGAGCAAGAAACAATGGTGTAATGGCCATCATCATCAAAGGGACATGGTTGAGTATGGGAAAATCAAATTATGTGGCACAGTTTTGGACGCGACTGTATATGGGTAGGAAGAGGTCCGCGCTCGGCTGCTAAAATTGGGCTCTCGGCCTCCACAAGGCAGCAGAGCTCAAGGCGTGAGGACGGTGTAATTCATCAAATCACACGACGCTTGTCCAACTCGATCTGTCTTCCATCATTACCAACACCACCATCGGAGTCAACATTCCTACCAAGCTGCTCTCGATTCGAGTCTGCCGCCTAGCAGAGCACTCGACACGATGATCCACTATTCTTGCTGATCCGAGTGCCTTTTCAGATTGCTCCTGCTGTGTCGTCACCATGGCGGCGACCAACACCTCCACCGGCGAGGGCTCGGAGACCATCAACTTTCGGGCTGCTCTCGCCGCTTTCGAGCAAAATGCCTCTGCTCCAACAACCAGCTTCCACTCACCCAAACCACGCCCCTCGCAGCCGGCGACCACTCGACAACCGCCTCAAACCCCCGCTCGACCATCATCCGGCTTCGATCCCGTCCCTCGCTCGGCTTCCGCTCCACGCATTCGTTACAACTCGGACGGTCTCATGCCGCCATCCAGCAACAACCCCTTTGCTTCATCAAGCGCCCTCACTCCTACTGCTCCGTCTGCCTTGCCAGCCACCTCAGCGTCCGGGATGCTGAGTGCGCCTCCGCCTGCATTCTCTACATCTGCATCGCCCACCTATCCCAAGTCTCTTTCGTTGCGGAAGTCTGGGAGTGGTGTTAGTCTGAACGAGTTTATGAAGCAGAGTTCGCCTCGCAACAGCATCAACAGCCATATGGGCAGCGCCCTTGTTCGATCAAGAAGCAGATCTGTCGTTGGAAACGATGTTGCTCACAAGAACGGCAATGCTAGCTCAGCACCTACCTCGGGTCGGTCGAGTCCGTACCGTCCGCCTCAGCCTACCAACGGCCTGTTCGTTCCAGAAGACGGAGCCAGACGCACGGAGAGCCCAGCTTCACACATGCTCGATACAAGCGCCGACGACGACATGTTTGCACACGCCGTCATGGAGCGTTCCAGCACGCCTGCCTCTCCCAGTCGAAGGGCAGCAACGGCGGCACGCGCACAAGACTCGTCCCACTTGTCTCTTCCTCCCCAGGTGCCATCGCGAAACGGTAGTGCGTCATCGACCAACTCTGCATCCACATCCATTCCCAGGCTACCACCACGTCCTGGAGGATCAGGAAGGTCATCATCGAGCTTGGCGGTCGGCCCGACGGTTTCCGAGTTTGGCCAATTCCCGTCCTCCGGCTTATCTGTTACAACGACACCGAGAGCAAAGACGGGGCTTGGGTACGCGACGTATACGCCTGGAGCCAGACGCGGTGGTGCACACGAGAGCGCTGGTGCAGATGGAAGCATGACGCCTCCTGCTCTTCCGCCGCGTAGCGCTACTTTGGGACCGGCGGATCGAGGGCGAGCGGGGGAGACGCCATTCAGGGCGAGGCAGAACAGCCCGATGAAGCGGGCACCCGTTATACCTAAAAAGCCAGCCAGCACCGTCGGTGCGACCAAGCCACCGCCGCCTCCACGTCCGGCAAAAGCGTTCGACGGAGCAGCGGGCGGCTTTCGTTTCGGCACAACTGCTAGCGAGGAACCTCTATCCCCACCCCCGCCTCGCCCGCGTCAGCGCACCATGGCGACACATCAACACCAGCGCAGTCTCACGGGCAGCAGCAGCAGCTTCACTGCCACTCCGCTGGGAAGCAACACACACAGAAAAAGTGGGAGCAACGTGTTCACCAGCATCAGTCTCTCCGATGACGCGAGTGGCGAGCTCAAGCGCAGTCTCGAGTCGGACATTCGTGCGGATCACCAGCCGCCGCCGTCGCGGGGCCGTCCCGCCGCTGCTTCTGCTGCTGCTGGATGGCCCATTCCGGCGGCGGCGGGCAGGGCGGGTTTGACGAGCAGCGGTACCGCCATGGGGAGTGCATCATCGACGGGTGGTGTGGTGAGCTCGTTGATCGGCACTGCGGCTTCGGCGCTGCCGCTGTTCAAGTCTGGTGGAGGTGGTGGGGGGTCGAGATCGTTAGCGGATGGGGCTCCGTCGAAGCAGTCGTACTACGCAGGCGGTGCGACGGCGAGTAGGAGTGTGAGTGCGCATTCGGATGCACGGAGTGAAGGGGAGGCGGTGCTGTGGGGTGGGGGCCGTGCGGTGCAGCTTGCAGACGATGCGAGTGTCCTCAGTGGCAGCATCAGGGTTAAAGCAGGAGGAGGGCTGTTGAGGGAAGCCAAAGACGAAGCTGCGAGGAAGAGGTACGAAACGCTATACGACAAGTTGCTCTACCAACAGAACGAGAGAAAAGCTCGCAGCGCGCCCACCTCGAACGCCTCGACGGTGCGAGAGGGGAATTCGGACCGCAAACCAAGCGCTGGCGGCGTACAGGCGTTGAAGGGGTGGTTCGAATCGGATGCTGCTTCGTCTTCCACCGCCGCCCCTTCCTCCACTTCCACATCTGAAGACTCGACGTTGGTGCTGTCGTCCAAGGCGGTTGGCAAGGTTTGGATGCGATCCCGCCTGCCGATGGCGTTTTTGGCACATGTCTGGGAACAGGCGGTAGCGCAAGGCGGCAGCGGGGCGCTGACGAGGGACGCTTTTGTGCGAGCAATGGCGGGGATCGATGCAGAACTGGAACGTAGAAAGCAACGGCGGGAGGTCAGACGTCAACGACGCTCTGCCTACAGTAGCGGCAGGGCGGTGGGCGCTAGAAGGGTCCCGCCTCCTCCTCCATCCCAACCCTAGCCAGGGTCCGTAGAACAAATCCGTTCCGGGTCAAGCCAGTCACGGTCAATACAAATCATACACGTGTGTGTCTGCTGTGTTTGTGGAAGTGGTAGCAATTGCAATGATGGTGGTACAGAGCTTGAAGAACGTGGTATCTAGGAATGGAGGCGGTATCAAGCGTCGGCGGAGCTGCCTACCGGTGCAAGCGTGCCGTGGATTAGATCTGTAGACGAAGACGCAATTTCAGCTTTGGGTTCCGCTTTCCACTCCAGATCAGCTGGCTGGTGAACTTACCCTGTATTGAGTTCTCCAGCGCATCGATGCGGTTGCTCATCTCGTTCACTGTTCGTTCCAGTAGGTCAAACTTTTTGTCAGCGTTCCAGTCCTTTCTCTTGAACGATCCTGCTGCGGGGGCTATACTCACTTCGACCGGTAACCTGACCATTCATATCGTCGAACCTCGTCTCGAGCTGTCCCAGCACCGTGTCAACCCAATCGATCAACTGGTGTGGAGACGAGATGTCCGGTGGTTGCAGACCGTCTTTCGATGCCGCTGTAGGAGGGTTGTCGGCATGTGAGGATGTGCTGGTGGCGCTTGAGGAAGATGCGACCGGTGGAACTGCGAGTGTGCTGGATTGTGCTGTTGCTGGTGCTGTTGACATGGTGAAGGCGGATGTGGATGGTGGTGGTGGTTGGTTCGATAGGTGTTGATCTCGACCGAGGCGCGAAACCAACGCGAATTAAAAAATTAAATAACTTTGACCTTCGTCGTGCGAGCCTTCCCTTTGTGCCAGACCTTCCTCCCCTTTGTCCTTGATCACCCTCATCGTTCATCGCTCCTGCTTTCCCACGGCCGAGCGCACAAAGGGGCAAGCAACGTCTTTGCCAGTACTTATAAAGACAACTTCTTTCCTCTTCGCCGTCCTTGCTTTCCACCACATCATTGACGCAAAGCAGAGCAAACCACCCTCCTCTTGTCAAGATGACAGCCGCAACAACCTCCGCTACCTCGATCCTGGACGACCTCTGCTCGCCCTATCTCCCCTTCAACGCCACCTCTCCCGCATGGTCCGATCTCACCCCCACCCCACAACTCGAGTCCTCGTCGCCCATGTGCCCCATCCTCTACGACCCCGACTACGCGTCCGCGATGGACATCTACCGCACACTCACATCCTCCAACACCTCCACCCTCGCCCACCCGCTCTCGCAGCTCGAACTGAGCCCCCGAGCGCTAGCGTTGACGGCGCACCTGATCAAGCTCAACCCGTCACACTTCAGCGTGTGGCAGTACCGGGCGAACATCCTGCTGCACTCCCCCGCGCTGGAGGAGAAGCGGGACGACGTGCTGCGGGCGGAGTTGGGGTGGCTGGACGAGTTGGCGCACAGGAATATGAAGAGCTACCAGGTGTGGCAGCATCGCCGGCTGGTGGTGAGTGCGCTGGGGGATCCGGGGCGGGAGCTGGAGTTTGTGAGGGAGAATTTGGAGAGGGATGCGAAGAACTACCATACCTGGGGGTATCGGCAGTGGGTGCTCGCGCATTTCGGTGGACTCTCCTTCCCCTCTGGCGGCAACGAGAGCGCGGGCAGTAGGGGAGCATCCCAGTACCCGTCGCTCTGGGACGGAGAACTGGCATACATCGACCAACTAATCCATCAAGACGTCCGTAACAACTCGGCGTGGAACCATCGCTGGTTCACCCTCTTTTCGCGCCACGGTCTCACCGGACCCCCCTCTTCTAGCACTGCACTCGGCGATCTTGATCTGGCGACCCTTCAAAAGACGATCAGATTCGAAAAAGCGTACACCAAAGCTTCTCTCTCGAGTGTCCCCAACAACACCTCCGCATGGAACTACCTGCGCGCCCTCCACCTCTCGCTGCCCGCCGCGCTACAGTCGCCCCTAAGCGAGCAGTTGGCGTGGGCGAAGACGCTGGTTTCGAGCAACGAGGAGGCGGAGCGCGATGCGGCGGTTGATGCGGCGGGGAGGGGGGCGGTGGGCGCGTTGGAGTGGTGGCTCGACTGTGTTGCTGAACGAGTGCGCGAGGGGGAGGGCGAGAGGGAATTGTTGTTGAAGGAGGCTGAGGTGTTGGTGGGCAGGTTGAGCGTTGCCGATTCTGTGAGGCGGCGATTCTACGCATATAGACTCAAAAGTCTGAGCAGGAGTTTGCAGCAACAGTCACAACAGTCATGAACACTTTCCCCCCTTCACCTTACTCTTTCTCACTCTGGCACATGCTTTGCAATCACACACACTCTCTCTCACTCTGAGCATTTCAATTCGAGCGCATTTAGAACAGCTTCGGCGGTCCCTCCTTCCCCCAAACCACCTCCCTGACCCCCGTGAAACAGTTCTCGGTCCCCTCGGGCTGTCCAAAATCCGCAAAGAGCACCATGTACGTCGCACATACACTCGCCAGCACCCCTCCGACCACATTGAGCACGTTCTGCCGCGCCGAAGGCTCCACCGCTTCGTCCTTGGTTACGCGCCGGAAGAACTTCTCCCGCTGAGCGGGCGTCACTCCGCGCCCAGCGCCGCCGGTGGGTACGTTCGGCGAAGAAGGTGGACGTGTGTAGAACGCTGACAGGATGTCATCTGTCGAGGAGGTTGTGTTGGTGGTGGTTGAGGCTGCAGGGTTGGCGAGTGGCGATGTGGGATAGAGGTGCGATTGGGGCGCTTGCCAGAGGGAGTCTTCTTGTTGAGGAGAGGTGGAGGCGTCTTGAGGACAGGTTGTTGGATCGTCGACCTAGAAGCACAAGATGATGGAAAGATTAGACGATGGCCTGGATGCAATGCCTCAACTACGACCCTGACCATGCGCATGTCACAAGCCCTATCCCTCGCCTCGCCCTACCGTACCTTGGCGTCTGTTTGTTCGTAAGAGCGGTCTCTGAACTGATATTCTGAGTTTGTCTAGTAGATTACATGAACGGCTCTCCCTATCTTGAGCCTCTACCCCCAGCTTCCCTTCGCATGCGCATGGTCGTCAGGACGGTCTCGTTTCAGATGCTCACAGTACTGTCTTGCTGCCCTTGCTGCTCGGTCGCCGCAGGCTTGGCCCTGGCCCTATTCTCTTCGGCCCACGTCTTGGTCCTCAAGCTGAGCGCGTGCAGGCCCCTCTCGAATTCGGCTGCCAACAGCGCATTGACCGCACGGTGACGCTTGATCTGCGTCAGACCAGCAAACTTGTCCGAAATAACGTGCACGTAGAAATGCGTCTCGCCGTTGCCACCGCCCTGCGCCGCCATGGCAGCGTGATGTGCGTGCTTGCTCGAATCGTTGCGGATGTTGATCTCGACCTCGGGCCCGAATTCCGCTTCGAGCTTGGTGCGCATCGATGATTCCATGCTTGTAGGCTTGGCAGACGCCACAGACGTGGCGTATCCGCGCGTTTGGCCCGACATGCTCGATGACGGCGAAGAGGCAGCCGGGGCGGAAGCGGAAGCTTGCGTGGAAGCGACGCTAGGTCGAACGATGACCGGAATACGAGCGCGGATGTTGGACGGCAAGATGTGCACAACGAGCGTGTATCGGCCCGTCTTCTTGATGCGTCCGAGCTTGTCGATGGCGTCACTGCTGTCCTGCTTTTCCGCGGAGATCAACGTAAACTCGCACGCCGTATTGATCTGAGCCAGAGTAAGCCTGTTGAGCTGCACGGGGTTGCCCTCGTCGCTGTAACCCGTCTCGAGATCAAAAGCGCCGTTTTCGCGCAGAAAGCTGACGACGTCCGTGGTGGTGATGCTCCCCTGAATTCCAAGTGCCGGCTTGGGCAGCTCTTGTTCTCCACTCGCTGTAGCGGTCGGTCTGAACTTGGTGGTGGTCTGTCGCGAGAACACAACAGGTGGAGCAACTTCGAGCTTCCTTCGCAAACTCAACAGCTGGACTGGGCCCAGTTCCTTGGAGAGAGCGTCTCTTGCTTGTTGGAGCTCAAGGGCGGCCTGTGCAGATTCGAGTTGCGATTCGACGAGCGAAGCGTTGAGTTTGTCGTTTGAAAGCTGGACGGGGGTAGGCAACGGTTGGTAGACGGCTTTCTGTTTTGGGAGAAGCTCGTTGCGCATGCGCCCGGGCTGAACGAGGACGATACTTCCTGCGCTACCGAGACCGGGGACCTGATCTTTGAGTTGGACACGTACGAGCCTCCTTTGCGAGAGTGTGCGGGCCTGGCGATAAGAGAGAAAAAAGGGTCAGAAAAGAGCCACGTTTTTGATGGACTGCAGCCCTAAGCTGGAACTCACAGTGTGTGCAAAGTTGGAGATGGCAGTCGATCTCATCTCGTTGTTGTGGAGAGCTTTTGCCGCGCGGTGTCCACTTCTGCGCCGAAAGATGATAGGAGACGATGGTGATGGTGGTGGTGAGGAATAGCAGGTATCACTCGACAGAGCTTTCTTCTACGCTTCGTCCCTTCTTTTTTACTTCTGCCCTGGTCGAAGCCATTTTCGCCCGAGAAGGTCGGTCTGGGTTTTATTTACATTTGTTACGCCGTGCCGGTCGACATCCTCTCGATAAAATCATCAAGGGTGTGGCTGACTAAAATCAGAAAATATTCCGAAAACCGAAATCGGCAGGCGCACCGTATGTGCCCGAATCGAGAAAAACTGGACTGCGGAATGGGGGGAAAAAAAGAAAGAAGGCAGCACACGGCGATCTTCATAAAGACGACGACGGCATTTCTTCTTAGCTGGAAGTCCACATCTGCATTGGCTGTCTAGCTCGTTACCATCATCACCAATCTACTAAGAACGAGCCCTCCTTGGTCATCAAGGTAGATCCCTTTCGCTGCGACCTCGCTTCTCGGTCCGCTTCAATTCCTATTCGAGAGTCAGCGGCAAGACGTCGTTGGGACAATCAGGGACGCACGGACGCACTTAGAACTAGCTCACGTGGAGGCATCGATTGTTTTAGCAACCTTTGCTTATCGCGATCATCGCCATGCCGCCGAGGCTACCTAGATCTGCGCTCTCGCCTGCGAGCAGAGGTTTGTCTCGCTCTCTCGCCGCTCGAACGCTTGCCGCAACACCAGCCACCACTCGTGCTCAATCTAGCTGGGCATCAGCGATAGATCAGGCCAAGAACCTTGTGCAGGACCAATTGGCTCAATTCCCCTCATCGTCGTCGTCATCATCGAGTTCATCATCGAGCTCGGCAGCTGCATTCTTTGGCGCCTCGGATCTCACCCCATCATCATCATCATCATCATCACCACCAGCCTCCGCCGCTAGCGCCGCACCAACCGCGCCGATCATCCAAGATCCGCTCTCGCTCGTCTCATCCGAGCTTTCGTCGCTCCGTTCAAATGTCTCTTCCTTGCTCGGCTCTGGCCATCCGAGCTTGGACACAATTGCAAAGTACTACTTCCAGGCAGAAGGAAAACACGTGCGCCCACTCATCGTGCTGCTCATGAGCAAGGCGGTCAACGGTCTCTCGCCTCTGTACCCGGATCTGCTGGCCCAGGCGCAGAACTCGACGCAGCGCAGCGATACGGGCAAATCTATCGAACGCGATATGGGCATCAACGAGCCTCTCTCCCCCGGCAGCGTGCTCAACGATTTCAACCCACATATGGAGAGCATCGAGGGGTCCCTTTCCAGCGGAGCAACCGCGCAAGATGCAAGCGCAGCCGCAGCGCTCGCCTCGGCGACAGGTGCCATCCTACCCACGCAGCGCCGACTCGCAGAGATCACCGAGATGATCCACGTCGCTTCGCTGCTTCACGACGACGTCATCGACGCATCCCCGCTGCGACGCGGCGCGCCGTCCGCCCCCTCTGCGTTTGGAAATAAGCTGAGCATCCTCGGCGGCGACTTTTTGCTCGGTCGGGCGTCCGTCGCGCTCGCTCGTCTGCGCGATGCCGAAGTAGTCGAACTGCTCGCTACCGTCATTGCCAACCTCGTCGAAGGAGAAGTAATGCAGCTCAAATCGCAGGCTGCTGCTTCCCAAGCCGGCGACGCATCCACCACCACATCCTCCGTCCCGACCCATGCCAACATCTGGGAGTCGGAAGGCCTCCTTGCGCACACGATGGGTATGTCCGATGCCGAAGCCAAGCGTGCGGTCGATCATGCTACGTCGACGGCGAACCAGCCTACGCCCGCGCACTTCTCGCTCTACTTGCAGAAGACGTACCTCAAGACGGCCGCACTCATCGCCAAATCCACGCGTGCTTCTGTTATCTTGGCTGGATGTGGAGCTGATGCGGTCTCGAAAGCCAAGTTGGCGCCCTCGGTGAGCGAGGAGATGCGCCGCGTTCGAGATGCAGCCTACGGATACGGCCGAAACCTCGGAATCGCCTTCCAGCTCGTCGACGATCTGCTCGATTTCCAGTCCACCTCTGCTGCCTTTGGCAAACCCTCGGGCGGCGCGGATCTCCGACTCGGCCTGGCTACCGCGCCGGTGCTCTACGCGTGGCAGGAGTTGCCCGGCGAACGCATTCACGAGTTGGTAGCTCGACGATTCGAAGGTGAAGGAGACGTAGAAAAGATGTTGAGGCTGGTCGATCGAAGTCAGGGTTTGAAGAGGACTGCGGAGTTGGCAAAGGAGCATGCTAGGAGGGCAACAGACCATTTGGACGTGTTGCCGGACTCGGAGGCCAAGCAGGCGCTCATCAGGTTGAATGAGCAGGTGATCAAGCGCGTCAAGTAGAACATCTACAGAGGTTCGCTACTTTGTCTCTCCCTTTGCCAGTGATAGATGCTTCGGATGTTCTCCCATCCGCTATAATATAGCCTATCATGAGTTCGGTCTGCTGCACATACCCGGTCCCTTCATCCGTGAACGCAATCCCTAACCGCCTCTTCTGCCACCGAACCTTCGCCCCCACCTAAAAGTGCTGATTGAGATCAAAGCACAACCTCGCCCTCTTCCACTTGCCCTTCTGCTCACCGCTCGGATCCTCCACCACGCGCTGAAACATCTCCATCAACGTCTCCCACTTGTACATGTCCGGGTTGCCCGCATCACTAGCCGTCTTCTTTTCGAACGAAAAGTCGTCCTCGACGTCCATGGTCATGACTAGACGGTCGGCAAAGTGGAAGATGCGCATGTTGAGTACCCCTGATCCGGAGAATCGGATGGAGTCGAGGATGGCGCGTGGGACGTTGCCTGGTGCATATGGTAGTCGACGTACTGTTGGATGAGCGACGGGTCCGAGGCGATGCCGAGCAGTAGTACTTCTTGTCGAACCATTGTGTGGGGAGAAGGGCGTAGCGGAGGGTGCCTCCTTTGGACCGAAAGTTGGAAAGACGAAAGAGATAGAGTGCGGTGGACTCGGTGTGCTGCTTGGCGTCGAGGCAAGGGTCGTGATGCAGCATCGAGAGGAGTAACCTTCTTGAACGTGGGGGTTGGTGGTTGCGGCCCCACTTTGATCCGCAACGGCCGATTTCCGCTTTTTGTTAGATCACGGGTTTGCTCCGGCCTCCGTAATCTGCTTCGCTCACAGCGTGATGTCGACAAGATGCCAGCTGCAGGGAGCACGGCGAGAACGCAGACGAACCTTGTGTGTCTCGGCACCACTTGTCACTCCCAGCTGGTGAGACTGGCCTGATGCCTCTCCAAGGGCTCTCCCGCAATTCGAGTACGGGAAATCCTTTCAAACCGTGTGCACTGTTCTGTAAGGCCACGCCACTACCAAGCATCTTTCGTCGACTTGCAGAGGCCAACGTGAGAAAACGAGCGCAGGCCATGCGGCCGTGGCTTTTCATGCCGTGGTGCAAGGTGGACAGGGTTGATCGCGTGGTGCGACCTCCAGGCGTCGCACTGCAAGGCGTTCTGAATAGGCAAAGTTCGGGTCGTTCGCCCCCGATTGATCGAGTCGCTGTGCTTCATAGCGGCTCTACCTAGGCTGGTGTTGCTTTTCTCGAAAACAGCAGCGTCACACTTCGCTTCCACCGATACGCGAGGCTGTCCGCAAGCGACTAGGACGATGCTGGCATTAGGGGAATAGGCCAGCTCGGCTCGTTACCCCGCAATCACTAAAAAAGAAACAAGATCGACCTCTGACGCTGACGGACGCGTATCCCTCTCAGAGAGAGTTGGGGAGCAGGAGCCGCAAGCCGTACTGTACTGTAAAGTGGAAACGAGATTTCGGGCCTTTCGCTTAGTTAGCCTTTCGCTGTTTTCGAGCATCGACGCAGTCTTAGCCTCTGTCATTGTCCCCTTTCGCATCATCTGCAGCAATGGTGGCCGAAAGCGAGGCCAGCCGCAGAAGCGAGGGCTTACTTGAGCCGAATAGAAAGCGGGAGACAAAAGACGAAAGCGAAGTCTTGCATGGTCCGATTGAGCTGAAAGGTGAAGAGGAGAGAGCAAGAGCTTCTCTGCTCCTTGTGTTCTGTTCCTAAGGGTCCGTCTCGCTGAGTTTGAAAATCCGCGACTTCCCGTCTTTATCATGCATGCGACATGGAGAAAGCGCGATGCAAGAGCCAAGAGCCGATGCCAGTGCATGTTCGCCGACGACCTTGGCTAAACACAGCATGCTGGAGATGTTCCCTGCTTGTCCGGGGTAGTGCAGACTGGTCTACAGCTCGTAGCCGCCCATGCGTGTGCGCGTGCTGGTGCTCAATGCAATGATGATGCTTTGCCGCAAGATGGTGGACGGTGCAAGGTGGGTTGTGCAAAGAGAAACACGCTAAAAATCAGCTTTCTCGGCTGCCGTGGATCAGCAGCAGCATTTTCGAAATTCTGAAAAACCGAAATCGCGAGCTGCTGCGTGGCTTTTCTCGGCGGCTCTCGCTCGCTTGCAAAGCCAAAACAATGCGGCTGCAAACGCAACCTTTGTCTTTCCCTCGCTGCAGCCCTGTGTGAATGAACGAAAGAACGCACGCTCAATGAGCAGCTTTTTGAACCGGCTGAGTTGTCGAGGCCTTCTCGAAGGAGAAGCCTAAATATTCAAGCCCGACGGAACTTCATTGCCCGGCAGCACGAAAGGACGGAAAGGCCAGAAGCCGGCTTTCCATCCACGGTACAGACAGCGACGAGCTCGACCCTGTTGTATCTCTCTCGCTGTTTTCCCCTTCCAGCCTGGTCGTGGTCGTCGTGGTCGTCATTCGCATCGTCGTATTGTTCATCTTGCTCTCTCCACCACGCCTCCGTCCTCACCTAAATCTTTCCTTTCCTTCTATCTCTTCGTTATCAACTCTTGGCACCCTTACATATCCTATTTCCACCCAACTACGGCAACACATTCATCATCTATCGTCTCCACCAGAGCGCAGGATTCGTCACTACTTCAACGCGATCGACATCATTAGCACCGATCGACCTTCCCGCTCATCTACCTGGAACAGGTGCATTCGCGCAACCACCACAACCCTTTGCTGATCCATTTCAAAAGCTTTGCGCGCTGTCCCGCGAATGCTGCAGCTATAGACAAAGTCTCGGGCGAGCTGTACGGCTCAGCAGTCCACGTCAAGAGCTCTGCGTAGCCCCTCGATCAGCAGCAGCAGCAGCATCTTTGGGACACAGCGCGAACATCCGACCACCATGTCTTCGTTCAGCTCTGCACCGGGTGACGGCGTGGGAGGCCAAGACAGTCGCAACGCTTCGCTCTCGGCGAGCTCGCAGGCGTCTTCGTCCGATCTTCGCAGAACCTCGCGTCTCTCGAGCACAGCCGGCATCTTTGATCTTGACGACGATGGTAGCATCGATGGTGGATCCTTCAGCAGCGGCGGCGGTCGCCGAGCCAGCAATACTCGCGTGTCGTCCCTTGGCAGCGGCTCGCATCGTGGATCGATGGCCGAACGCGGCAGCCGCAACCTGTTTGACGTGGAGGAAGAGGACGCCAACCCGACTGCTGTATCTTCCCCGCCACCGACATCCAACTCGAGCTCCTCCAGCAAAGCGGCTACTCGGACCCAGATCAGCGCAGACACCTTTGGTAAGTGGATCACCCTTGGCCGGCGTTGATGGATGTCAGAATCGTCATACAGGATCGTGGAGCTGCCCTTGAGAGCGGTAAGGATGGGATTGGAAGGAATAGGACGCGATGATCATGGCGGTCGACAAGGAAAGCACGTTCACGCTTGCACTTTCGCCTCTCGTTCAATTGGCGCTCGGACGATCGCCCGAAGTTCACACTCACAACAGCCACAGTTCGCTGACCGAGCTTCAAACCTTTTACACTCTCACTTCACTCACTCTTCCGACAACGACTGTAACAACGATGCCTCGTTCCTCGCCTCGATACTGCGCGGTTGACCTTGTCGTTGCTTCGGGTCTGCACCCGACGTCTCTTGCTTCTTCACTGTCCGATGCTTGTCGACTCCGCCGCATCGTCAACTTACTACTGCACTGCATCGCTCTGCCTCGACCTTGCATTGATCTACCATCGCAACATCGGTTGCTGCGGATTCTGCTGGCCGCTCTTGCCAACGATTTGCTTCTTGCCTTTTCGCTTTCGACCTCCGACACCTCTCACGTGGCTTACACTCCGCAACCGGTTTCGCTTCTTGGTCGCTGGCTGCTGCTGCTACTGCTTTCTTTTGCGTCTGTCATCATGGCTGGATGTGGTCCGAACTCATCCTCTGCTCTGGTTTAACTTACGGCAACGATGGTCGATTGCCTTTCTGTGACCCTTCGGTCCATGCGACACTTTGCCCCGTCCGGACCCTGGCAACCCATTTGCGACTTGCTGCGACATTTCCGCCCCATCGTGCGCCGCCCTCTTCACCTCATGCTCCCGGTCGCCAACACCGTTGACATGCGAATGTTGTCCGCTGCGCACTTGGTTGCCCCGTGGCATCGTTGCAATGTGTCTCGCTTCGATTGTCTTTTTCAACGACCTCGACTTGGGCTTGGCCTTGGATTGCAACTCCGCGAATCACTTTGGCTGGCGTCCTGCGCGATTCTTGTCGAATCTGCTGCCGCTTTCGTTTGGCTTTTCGTGTGGAATCTCCGGCACGGTTCAACGTACAACGGTTCATGCGCCGCGAACCGTCCACGCTGCCGCACCACGGCCTTGCTCTCCTCGGCTTTGGCTTTGGCCTTGACTTTCGGCTCCTTCCGACCATTGCTGTTGACTGACGACGACGAAATGCTCTGGCGTTCTGCTCGGTTGCTTTGCTAATGTTGCCCTCCCTACTCTTTTCCCCTTGATGATATCGAATCGGCTTCAACTACGAATCGCCTTCTTGCCCACATTTCCCGATACCAAAAAATCTCGCACATCCACGCGCCTCTTTACGTTGGCTGCTGCTCACCTTTCACCCTCGCTAAACCAACTCCCATGCCTCGCTGCACATCTGTCTTCCACACGACCCTTGATTTCGCCTTTTCCCTCGCTCTCCTCACTACTCTCGCCTCTCTCCGCACCTGTCTCTGGCCTCGCTCGCCTTTTGGATGGTCTCGAACCTCGCTTCGTCACAACGCTCCGACTTTATTTTTTTTTTTTTTTTCCCTCGCCCGTTGCCGATTTACTCTCACTCTCTCCCTCAAAAAATGCACACCTACGCAAACACTCTGTCATTCGACTGACAATTCATCACTCATTTCCCTCGCATCGGCACATTGCGATCGCACCATCACCCTTTCCGTTGATCTTCTGCTCATGCGACTTTGCTTCGTTGCTTGTCTGACTCGACAGTCTCAGCGACGCAGTTCACAGATCCGTTCAGCCCAGCAGCTCGCAACAGATCTAGCCCAAGCAACGACGACGGATCGCGAAGGAGCGGGCCTCCATCCTCTTTTCTCGGCGACGACGACGCTTGCGATCCCAAATCTTCGCCTTCTCCTTCCAACCTCAGCCCTTCCGCTTCCTCTCCGCTAAGCACAGCAGCGAGATCCACTTTGGACAGAAGCAACAGCTTGCATAGCATCGTCGAGCTCGGTGGCCCTTCTTCGCTCTCCTCCTCCTCCACAGGCTCAGCTGCAGGCAAACACAAACGCTCGGATCAGTCGCCCTCACCAACGCGCACTTTCAAGCATTCGCGCGTCATATCCATCGATCCTCATCCATCATCGACTGCAGCGTCGCATACGTCGTCTTCGTCTCCATCGTCATCCGCTGAAGGCTTCTCTGCTGGAACTGGCAAGAGCTCGTCTCCTACCCACCCAACTCACAGCGTCTCGCAGCCTCCCACCTCTGTCGTCGCTAACGCTACCAGCGCTCATGCCAGCACTTCGCCTCCGCCAGCTGCTTCTTCCTTGAGCAGCCCTCCGCCGCTCGGCTTCTCCCTCAGTCCTCCTTCAGCTGCTCTCAAGGCGCTGAGTCGCAGCTCGTCCAAGAGGATGTCGTTCGACACAGCCCCGTCCTTTTCGAGCCCTCTCGCATTTGCATCCATTCTGCCCAATGACGACGAAGTCAACGACGACGAAATGTTGAACGACGGCGTGCCCACTCCCTCCTCATTCAGCAACGCGCCAAAGGGCGGCGACTCGATTCGTTCCGACTCCGAGCCAGTGGTAGCACCACCAACAGCAGCAATGGCAGGGACGTCGAATCGACGCGCGCACGGCTCGACATCGTCCTCTCAAGGAAGCCATACCCAGCCTCTCTCGCCTACATCGCCTCCATCCGTCTCATCCACATCTTCTCAGCCTAGTCGCCGAGACCAAAGGCCCGTGGCATTCGACACGGCAGACGAATCTGCACATCGTATCAGCTTTGAACAGAGATCAGCTGAGCGCAAAGACGCTGCCACCGCTGCAGGGTCGGCGGCCGACCTTGCTGGTACATCGGCCCTTGCCAGAACATCGCTGCGACTCGACCGCGATCGGTCCGCGTCCAATCCCCTCCACAGAGCCGTTACGGGAGCTTCCAGGTTGACTCGCACACCTTCTCGTCACTCGCCATTCCAAACCTTCAATGCACCCGCAGCAGACGATGATGCATCCTCGGTAGCTTCGGATGATCTCGCGGCCGCTGGCTCCAACTTGACGCGCAAGTCGTCCGTCACCAGCTCGAGCGGATCCATGGGACCGCCTGCCATTCCGCGCCGCGTCGGAGGAGGCGCAACCGGCTCGCCTGCCCTCGAGCCCGTCGATCGGCCCGCTTCCACCATCGCAATGGGCAAGCGCAAGGACGATTCATCGCTAGGACTCGGCATCCCCTCCAATCCTTCGCCGCTCTCATATGGCGCATCGCCGTCATCGACGACGTCGGGTTTGCCAGCCTCAAGCTCGTTCCACTCCGGCTCGCCTACGATCGGTTCGGAGATGCGCGGTAGTCGAAGCGGTTCAGGCGCATTTGCACCGTCCAGCTTCAGCGGATCTGCCAACAACACACCCACTACCGTCACAGGTGGAGGCAGTGCCATCATGCATTCGGCACGTCGCCGGCGTATGACTTCCTCGTCGCTCAGCTCGAGCATGCATCGACGCGCCCGCTCGCTCGGTGGAGTCTTGTTGGGTGAAGGCGCCATCTCGCCTGTGGGAGGTCCTGATGGTGTCGATCCCAACTTGGTCGCCGCCATCGAATCCGGCAGCCCCAGCATCCCATTGCCCGTTCCAATTCCAGCCATGTCCGCTTCCCATCGTTCCAGCAGCGTCAGTTCGTCCGGCACGCAAGGCGGTGCTGCCTCTTCGTTATCGAGCTCTGGCGTTGGTTCTTCGGTCCCTCTAAGCTCATCACTTGCTGCTAGATCGTCTCAGCACCGCAGGAGAGATTCTCAGATCATCGAGGACGACGGTAGTCCAAAAAACGAGGCAGTCAGTGCAGCTTCACCAAGCCAGACGCGAGCGCCGCGAGCGCGAGTTCGAAGCCAGACGCTAGGCTTACCTCCGTCTTCCGATGCGCCCGCATCCGCACAGACGGCAACGCTCGACGCACAGTCGAACTCAACGGGGCCGAGTCCATCAGGTAAGAATGCAAGCTCCGTCGGTTTGGCCGACGCCATCCGCTTGCAACGTGTGCCGACAGCAGTGCGCTTGGCCGGCGACCTCTTTGTGCCGCCTTCGCCTTCGCCTCGCACCATGCCTAAGAGCGCATCCACCTTGTCGATCGAGTCGCCTCTGAGCAAATGGACCGCGGAATCGAGCTCCAACACTCAGCAGCCGAGCCCGTTGACCATGGGGGGCAACGGCCAAGGCCACGGTCTCGGTCTTGGTCTTACCTCGGACGCTGCTGCGCCCTCGATACCCAGCAGCCGCCTCAATGTGCCGCAGACGCCCAACGCCACACGCGGCAACTCGCCCTTGGCGTACGAATACTCGTCCGGGGCACAAGACTCTGGTGCTTCAGGACGCGCCTCTCCCGCCATGGAGCGTCTCAGGACGGACGTGATCGCCATGCCCGGCCACGACAGCCGCGGTCAGCCTCTGTCGGTCTCGATCCCAGTTGGCCGTAACTACGGTCCACCTGCGAGTCTGCCCGGCTCTGCGATTCTTGGATCAAGGTCTCCCACCATCGTGCCGCCCTCGTCTGATTTTCTCGACGTGTCTACCAGCGCTCCGCGACACGCCGGTCTGCCGGCCAGCACGAGCGCCTATTCGCCTCTGCTTTCTCTCAGCACGTCGTCTGCTCGAACGAGTCCCACGGCCGAGCGACGCCCCATCCTCTCGCCCAGTCGCTCAGCCACACAGCGCATGTCGTGGGGAGCTCAAGAGCTGTTTGACAGTTTGCAAGAAGCGACGGACGGTGCCGATGGTGACAACGTACATGCGGCTGAGGACAAGCCAGCACCTTGGATCGCCTCCACGCAGGATACACCCGCAAAGGCATCTCTTACCCCCGATGCCGCGCCGTCGAGTCGAAGACGACTGACGCAGGCCAACCTGTCCACCTCGGTGGGCTCGAACGCCTTGCTCGCCGTCCCAGCGCCCTCTCGACGATTGCGTCGACCCGGCGATGCGGCGAACTTTGCTCCTGGTGGTGTCTCGCCCGCATCTACTCATCCATCCATGTCCGGCACCGACGAGTACGCTCGCATCATTGTCCAAAGTCGCAATGCCAAGATGCAAAAGTGGCGAGCGCAGAACCCTTCTCGCCTCGGACCGCAGCAAGCAGCGCGTCGCAACGAACCGGCAGGCTCAGAATCGGCATGGCCATCGCGGAACCGGTTCGAGCTGAATCAGGCCGACATTCCTCTCTCGACAGGACAGACGAGTCTGGCTCGCAGAGGCACCACCGTCGGCCTGCAGAGGGATTCGGGCTTCCTTGGAGCACCTTTGCCGACACGTCGCGGTTCAGCAGTCGACTCGAACGACAGCATCGAATCGCAATTGGACGAGGAGGAGGACAGCCAGCGAGGACTCGGATCGTCTGCATTTGCCGAGTTTGAATGGGTCGATTGGCTCGACGAGTACCGCAAGATGAAGGAAGCCAAGCTGCAATCCGAGCGTGAAGAGGCTGAGGAGCAGACAGCCGGCGAGACGGGGGCAGAAGCCGATGCTGCTGCTGCTACTTCTGACATTAAAGGCTCTGCGAATGAAACAGCAGACAAGGCAGCGTCCTCTCCTCCAGGCAGGACCGGCAGCGAGGCGATCGACAACGGACGAGTCTCTGCTCTGCAAAAGCAGCCAGCCGATGGACAGCGCTCCGTTTCGGACCCTCTCAGCCGCCAAAGGCTGCAGACCGCCGAGCCTGTCGACACGGAACAGGATGCGATCGATGCAGAAGAGGTGGAGGCGTCTCTTGCAGCGCTCAGTCTCAATGACGAGGCAGACGCCAACGTTGCACCGTCTAGCGCGCCTCGTACATCCAAATCGGCGCAACTAGGTCCTGCTCGCAGACCGGAAGCACCTTCAGGGCAGTCGACTCGACAAGCTTTGAATCAGCAGCGTAGCTTCTCGCTCGCGAGTGCCGAATTGTCCCGGCGTCAAGTAGGTCAGGGCACGCTCTCCTCTCCTTCCGGTCCTTCCAAGCCTCATTTCTCACCTGTCAAGCGGTTGGGCACGGACAAGGCCAAGAACCCTTCGCTCTCGCCCATCACGAGCCGCGTCACGCCATCGGCATCATACAGCAGTGCAGCCAGATCCGATTCGGCGCATGCGCAAGCGCACGCTGCTGGACGTGGCCGTCGCAAGCATCTCGGTGGCAAGATCGAGGCGTGGTGGAGCGCAGTGAAGTCGGGCTTCACTGTTCCAGCCGGCGAAGGGTGGTCCAAGCCGACAAATACCGCTTCTCCGCGCGCCAACGATGCTGCTTCTCGTACCGGCTCGGTCGCTGCTCTCTCTCAGTCTTTGTATCAAAGTCCTTCAGCTGCATCCGCTCGCCAGGCTGGTTTCGGCCAAACTCGCCGAGACGGTCCTCGTCCGGCACCCTTGTCATCGTCATCGACGGTCAATCCCACCATCGCTATGCCATCACCCACGCTAGTCACACAGGTGCAGAGTGGGTTTGGCCGTCATGTTCGCTCGCAGACGACCAACACAGCAACGAATGGGCCCGACTCGGTCAGGACGCTGCGCCCAAGCACATCGGCGCACAATCTGAGCAAGGTCAAGCAGACTGCCAAGGGAGAGCAGCAGGACGAGCTGGAAGGAGCTGGCGACCGCAGTGACCGTAGGTCCGTCTCGCCGAGTGCCGACGCCAGCTTTGTGACGGTGCAAGAGGAGCCCTCGGGCTTGGAGCCGCCCAAGTCTGCGTCATCGCAATTGAGCGCCGAGACGCATTTGACGGCGAGCAGCAGCAGCAAAGACGGTGGCCGACGACGTCACCAGCCCAAACTGTCCCTCCAACTCGAAAAGGGTCTCTCTACTTTTGATGCCGAAGAGTTTGACAAGATTGGTAAAGGCAAGTCGCCCTCGAACTCGTCCAAGGTGAGCAGCCCAACCAAGCCGCCCGTCTCTGCACGATCCAACGACAGCACCGGTAGCGCAAAGGAGGTAAGCAGATCCCTCGAAGCCCAGCCTGCACTTCAACCCACCGTCTCGCCACGCAAATTGCCAATGCAGCTGTCGAAAGCGTGGGACCCAAGCCCAGGCGTCTCGCACAAGCCTTCGCAGGACGCGATGGCTGATCGCAACGCTGACTTCGAATCGGACAACGAGGGTCGCGCCACCGCTAGAGCCCGAGCTGCTTCCAAAGCCATCACCATCAACTCTATCCGCCAGCACATTCGTCACCGCCTCCTTGCTTCCAAGGAGAGCTGCGATCGAGAGCTGCGTCGCATCGTGGGTGCCATCAACAACTACGTCGAGCTTGAATTGGAACGACAGGAAGACGAAGGCCGACACAGCGTTATGGACGACGATCGCGATGTTGAAGATCTGGAAGAAGTGTTTGTCAACGATGCCGACGATGCTGCAGCCGACACGCCGGGTTCGTTAGCAGTCGAAGATAGTCAAGCGCCAGCGCCTTCTTCGTCAGTTTCGAGATCTGTCTCCATGTCGCGAGGTACGAGCGATTCGTCCTCGTTCTCTGCGGGCGCTGCTGCCGCCGCAGCTGCCATCACTGGACCTGGGACGAATGTCGCGCAACACAAAGAGGCTCACGACAGCGGCGTCGTTGCAGACGGCGCCACCACCGAGTCGCACACGCGTTCTTCATCAGGCTCGCTTTTCGCTTCGCCGACCCTCGGGGGACTACGCGAAGCAGCAGCAGTGCGATCAGCACGCGAATATAAGCTGCCCGCTCCGCCGCCCGTCAACCTTGCAGCTGCCACGGCAACGTCGCCGCGTGCCATCAGCACGGCTTCAGCGAATCCAGCAAAGCCCTCCAACCTCAACCCGCTCAGCCGCGCGCAGTCGCTCAGCCGCTCGGGAGGCCGCTCCGTGTCCAACTCGCGTTCTGCTTCGCGCTCGCACTCGCCCATGCCGGGAGCGATGATGGCTTCGGCCGTCTCGGCTTCGTCTGGGTCGCCTCGTCTGTCTCCCTCGCGCAGAATGCGTGCGCTGCCGACCGAGGAGTTCGGTCCTCAGCCGTGGATGCAGCCATTGGAAGAGCTGGTCGCGGTGGCGATGGAAGTGCTCGATGTCTCCATCAACTCGCTCATTGCACACCCTGGCTCGTGCTCTCAGTTCATTGCTCGCGTCCAGAGCATCGGCCGCTTCTGGGACGAGCACCCGGAGTGGGCAGGCCGTGGCTGGTTCATCCAGATCCTGCTTGCTGTAGCAGGGCTCAGCCGTGTCGTCGAGTGGTGGGAAGCCGAGAAAGGCTTCTGGAACTTCAACGACGACGACGAGCAGGATGCTGAGCCGATCCGTTTCATTCTCGGCGGCCATGGTGGTGGCGAGGCGCACGCTGAGACGACCGAACAGGATCCTGGCAAGTCGCCGGCCTTCTGGCTGCCTTCGACGGCGAGCAGTCCCACTCGAGCGCGTGCCTTTTCCGTGGCACCTGTTGACGTCACGACCATCACTCGCGGCTCGACCAGCGGCACAAACTCGCCTGCGTCCGGTCTGATGAGGCGAGAGCTGGAGCCAGCACAAGACGTTGTGCAAAGAAGTGCGACTCCGGCAAAAGACATCATCGGGGCTGCTCTTCACACAGATGCAGACGTCGAAGACGCGGATGCGGATGCGGACGGTGACATGACCATTGTCGATCGTGCTCGTCAGGTTCCGCAACTCCAGGCCCGCACGGGTGTCGATAGCAAAGCGGAAACCGCAGCCGTACAGGAAGAACAGGGGGAGGGTCAAGAGCAGGACCCGTCCGACCACGTCGATGCAGCATCCGACAGCATCAAGCCAGCATCGCAGCAGATGTCGCAGAACTTCCGATCGGCGGGCGTCAATGTGCTCATGGAACTCAGCATGGATGATCAGCGCCTGCTCTACCTGAGCCCTGCATGGAAGACGGTGCTCGGCTCGGATCCTGCCGAGCTGTACGACATCCCGATCCAGGACTTGCTCGCCCCCGGCGATGGCGACGTGTTTGCTGAAGCCTCTCGACAGCTCACCGACAATCAGTCGCACACGGTCGAAGCCGTCTTCCGTCTTCGAGTGGAAAAGACGCTGGCCAGCTCGTCTTCCTCCTCGGCCTCCTCGTCGGACGGCAGCGATGCGGTCTACTACCAAGAGATGGAAGGCAAAGGCATGCTGATGATCGACCGTCAGACCGGAAACCCGTCGCACTCGATGTGGGTCTTCAAGGCCACGGGACCGCCCGAACGCGAAGACCAGCTGCCCGACGCCGGACGTGCGACCGGAGCCGTGCTGGACGAGCCCACTGCAGCGCTGGCCCACGTCGCCTCCATCTCGGTCGAGCCAGTGCTGTGCCGCATTTGCGAGCGAGACATTCCCGCCTGGTTCTTTGAGAAGCACAGCGAGATCTGCAACGAAACACACCGACTGGATATGGAGATTGGCGAATGCAACGAGGGTCTTCGCGAGCTACGCAGGGCCATCCAGGATCTGCACAAACGCCTTGAGAGCTTCACAGGCAGCAATGCAGAGCAGCCGTTGGAGTATCGCGGAGTGGCCATCACCACGCCTCCAGCCTCGAATCAGCCTCCTTCGGCGCTCGAGGGCCTCAATCGCTCCGTCTCGCAGCGCCAGCCCGCTCCCGCCTTTGTGCGCAAGCAGCACCTTCGTGCTCTCGATGCAGCCGTCGAGGTGCTGCAGACGGCCTGTGACATTTCGACACCAGCGATCAAGGACGAGTACGCCAGCGAGCCCATCGAGAAGCAGCGGCTCCTCTCCCCCACGTCGGAGAACAAGGTAGTGACGGTCCAGCAATGGCGACGTCCTGCACTGGAAGACACCGCCTTGGATCTGCTGATGGTGGATGTCGAGACCGCTATGCGAAGCAAACTCAGCGCCGTCAACCGCATGCTTAACACCATCGTCTACGTCGAGACGGTGCGACAGGAATGGGAGGAGCGTGTCGAGGCTGCGCTCTCTGCACTGTCGGAGGCCGATGAGGAATCGGGCAGCTCACGTGGATCGTCACAGTCGGCTTCGGATGTCGTCTCTGAGGACGCAGTCGACGAGGCCGGTGACACAGGCAAGGTACTGGGTCTCGGAGTCACACAGGCGCAGCTGGATTCCGCGGATCAAGATGGGTCGCCGCAAGCAAGCATCGAGCGGTCCGTCGCCACTTCCGCTGCGATGCAGCGAGGATCGAGCTCCTCAACAGGCTTGTCTGCGGAGGGACTCGGCGCGTCGTCCTCTTTGGGTCTGTCGTCGCACCTGGCTCCTCACACACCAGACTCGCTCGTTCGGGAGAGAACCTCGCACAGCCGTCTAGCTTCTCTTGCCGGCGACGAGGCCAAGGCAGGCGAGGAAGACGACAATGTCGACGAGGATGGGTTGCTCTCGGGATCCATGCTCATGGAGCAAGACGACCGAGACCTGCCGGCTCCTCCTTCGGCTCCCTTCTCAGCGATCGGTGGCGCAACACCAGATGAGGACGACATTCCAGCTCTCGACGACAAGATGGGCGGCTCGTCGCATCTGGCACCCATCCCGATCCCACGTGGCGCTGCAAGCTTGGCACCGCCTTCGTCAAATGACTTGCTTGCACCGCGTTCCGTCAGCGGTGCGAATACGACGGCGCTTTCAGTGTCGGCGGCTGGACCAGCACAACGACGTTCTTCCAGTCGTCCTCGACGATCCTCTCACCTGCCTCTCGTAGCCGACGGGCTTTCAGGCACACCGCCGCTCTCACCTCACCTGTACGGAGAGTCGATGGGCGTGTCGCATCGACACAATCGCAAGTTCAGCGTCTCGCATAAGAGCCCCATGGCCGGTTCGATGCCTCTGTCTCCAAGGATTCCTCCCGCAGCACCTTCGTCGCGGCCAACGGCATCGTCGATCAAGGATTTTGACATCCTTAAGCCCATCAGCAAAGGTGCTTTTGGCAGCGTCTTCCTCGCCAAGAAGCGCACGACCGGCGACTACTACGCGATCAAAGTGCTGAAGAAGTCGGACATGATTGCCAAGAATCAAATCACCAACGTCAAGGCCGAGCGTATGATCCTCATGACGCAGAATCAGTCTCCATTTGTGGTCAAGCTCTTCTTCACGTTCCAGAGCGCCGAGTGCCTGTACCTGGTCATGGAGTATCTGCCCGGTGGAGACTGTGCGTCGCTCTGCAAGGTGCTGGGAGGATTGTCTGAGGAGTGGGCTCGTCAGTACATTGCCGAAGTGGTGATCGGACTGCAGCACTTACATTCGAAAGGTGTGGTACATCGAGATCTCAAGCCGGACAATCTACTCATCGATCAAAAGGGCCATCTCAAGCTCACCGACTTTGGACTCTCCAAGATTGGCTTGCTCGGACGTCAGACGCGTCAGGCTGCCGTCTCTTCTTCGACAGCAGGCGGTTTCGCTGTCCATGCTGCCAGGTCGGACTCAAACAGCGGATCTGTGCCGAGCTCAGCCGCGTCGTTTGCATCGGAGGCGCGCCATCAGGCCGTTTCGACGCCTGCAGGCACCACCGCCGGCGACACGGCTGCTTCCTTTTCGCCAAGGACACCTGGTCTGGGCGGCATGATGCGCAATCAGTCGTTCTTTGCCGCTCCGCAGCGAGGCCGCAACGTCAGCTCCTCCACCGATGCGAGCGACTCGGGCGAGTCCGACTCGCAACGCAGCGTTCCCAAGCCTCTGCCTTCTGCACGCATCGACAGCCCGGGCAATCTCTTTGGCGCTCATCCCCTGCTCAGTGACAGTCTGGGCCCGTCGTCCGGCGAAGGAGCCTCGAGCGTACCCAAGCGCTTTGTTGGCACGCCAGACTACCTGGCGCCAGAGAGCATTCTCGGTATTGGCATGGACGACTTTGCTGTCGACTGGTGGGCGCTTGGTGTGATCCTGTACGAGTTTCTCTACGGCGTACCTCCCTTCCACGCCGAGACGCCCGAAAAGGTGTTTGACAACATCCTGTCGCGCCGCATTGACTGGGAAGAAGATTCGGTCGAGGTGTCGCCCGAGGCACGTGATCTGATGGAGTCACTCATGTGCACGGATCCCAAGCAGCGTCTTGGCTCGGGCGGTCCCGAAGAGATCAAGAACCATCCCTTCTTCAAAGGCGTGGACTGGGACAATGTCACGGCCGAGCCGGGTCCGTTTGTTCCGCAAGTGACGGATCCCGAATCGACCGATTACTTTGACCTGCGCGGAGCCAGTCACCAGGACTTTGACGACGAGCCAGCCCACAGCACGAGTGAGTTTGCGCGCGCCATCGAGGGCAACAAGTTTGTGCAGACAGGTCTGCCTCCATCGAGGATGCGTTCGCGTCTGGAGAAGGCGTTGGCGTCGCAGAACAAGACGCAGAACGAGGACTTTGGCAACTTTAGCTACAAGAACTTGCCCGTACTCAAGCAGGCCAACGACGAGGTGATCCGCAAGATGAGGGAGGAGCAGATGCCGGCGTTAGCCAAGGCGCTGGAGCAGTCGGCCATCTACACGCGCCATCGCAGCTTCTCGGCCAAATGCAGACCGGCACAGCGTGTCCACTCTCAGACGATGGCGGGCCCGCCTTCGCCCGCACAGAGCGCATCGTCGCACGGATCAACGCCGTCGCGCTCGACCGCGCCCACGTCGCCAGCGGCGCAAGCTATTAGCTCGGCGCATCGTCGCCGCACATCAGAAGCACCAGCATCATCGGCAGCTACGGTTTCTGCTACAACCCCGGATGGCGGTGTGGCCAGCGGCAGCGCGGGTCGATCGTTCCCGTCGCCTTCGGCTGCGATGCCCATTGGGATTGTCGATCGACGCCGACAGCACCTGGTGGAGGCTTCGAGCGGTGGCGAACGACGCAACTCGATACCTTCGCGGCTGCGTACCAAGTCGGCGAGTCTGATCGACCGCCCGGCACTTCCGTCTCATTGGGAGCAACAGCAGCAGCAGACACAGCAGCCAGCACAGGCACAGTCGCAGTCACAGTCTCATTCGCAGCAACAGCAACAGCAACAGCAACAGCAACAGCAACAGCAACAGCAACAGCAACAGCAACAGCAGGAAAGCACCAAGAAGCCTTCACGCTCGACGACCAATGCTGCGGCTGCGGGTGCGGCTGCCGGAACAGCGACCGCATCGGGTACCGCCTCGTCGTCGCCGACCCACGCATTCGCATCTCTGGGTCCTGTCTCGGTTGGCGGTAGTGGCGATTCAGACGAGATTGCATGTCTGATTGCCGAAGACAATCCGATCGCGCTGCGTATGCTGGAGACGATGCTGGTCAAGCTCGGGTGTCGATGCACAGCAGTGCGCGACGGTGCCGAGGCGGTGCGACTGGCGATGGGGGATAACAAGTTTGCGGTCATGTTTATCGACGTGACGCTACCCATTGTTGGAGGACAAGATGTGACGCGAATGGTCAAGTCGACGAGAAACGTCAATTCGTCAACGCCGATTGTTGCCTTGGCCTCGTTTGACCGTGGCGAACCGGTCGATGCTGCTGGCTCGCTGTTCGATGCGGTTCTGGCCAAGCCGCTGGAGAAGATAGATGTGTGCGCGACGCTGTCTCAGCTCGGATTCACACCGACGCAGGTGAGCAGCGCCAACGCAGAGTCGTCGGCGGCCAACGCCACACAGCAGCAACCGGTGGTGGAAGGCACGGCCGCGTCGTCGGGATCAGCGTCGGGGACAACGAGTGTGCTGCCCGAGTCGCGTCCACTGTCGAGAAAGTCGACGTTGGCACGCAAGGCGCCGTCGCAGCAGCCGATGGGAGGTATGGCGAGCAGCATTGCTCGAGCTCGCACCCCGCCGTTAGTCGGCACGGGCTCACCTCACCACACGCCATACTCGTCTTCGCCGTTGGGCAGTTCGGTGCTCACTTCGCGTCACTTTGAAGCGCCCCAGCAGCAGCAGCAGTCCAAGACGATGATGGCTCATTTGACAGGAGCGCATCCACTCACACACTCGCAGCAGATGGTGTTGGATCAACAGGAGGATCGCGATCGAAAGCAGAGGGATCAGGAGACGGCAGAGACGCTGAGCAAGGTTGCAGAGCGCTTGTCACTGTCGTAGCTTCACTCGATCCGTACATATCTCAAAGACATGGAGCTAGCAAGCGCTCTCTTGGTGTCATCCATTCATTCTCATGGTTTCGTTTTTTATCGTTGTTCGATCGCATTTTGCAATGTTCGCATATTGGAATCTCATTGATACCTGTCGGGGCCGGGGCATGAAGGTGATCGGCATTGACTTTGTCGTTCCCACGGAATTGAGACGTCGGAGCGGAAGTAGGGCGTGCAGAGGCTGAGGGCGTTCCTGGCCGCGTGGGGGTAGGCGGGCTCAGGGTATGTGTCGAGGCAGAAGGCGAGGGCGAGATGGTGCGGAGTTGTTTGCGTTACAACATGACGTCGCTCGGGCGTTGAGTTGCGAGTACAGGTACGACGTTGGTCGGAGCGAGAGCTCGGTGCGATTTGAGCCGAGGTTACTGCTCTCCGATAGGCAGCTGAAGAGGACGCGGAATGACGAGGACGCCAATGCGGGGAATCAATTTGAATTTCGTGGATACAGTATCGGTCGGTTCACATGCTCATCCCCGATTTTCGAGCGTTGGAGATAGGGCAGCATCGATCATCCATCGTGCCAAGGACCAACTCTGTCAAGCATCGTGGGACGGGAACGGCAAGCCCCAGGGTCTCTGTGATGTGCAAACAACAGGACCATGTGGTGCACCGCTGAGAGCACAGGCTAGATCGTTTGAGCAAGAGGTGGTCTCTGATGAGAGAAAGCGGAACTGAGAACGGCCTCGGAGTGTCACTTCCGAGGCACTCTCACCGCGGAGCTCAAAGCTGTGCTGGTCAGCAGCCTTTATCTTTTCTCTTTTCTTTTCACGTTTTTAAATAGTGTCTGCCGCGCCGCTGTTTTGTGTCAATGATTTGGCACGGACTTGAATCTTGGAGCCTCAATGTAATAACCGTTCTCTTCGAACCAGCAAAGATGGCCCACGCACAGAGTGATGCATGATATGTTTTGTTCCGATCGAACCGCACTCGCATTCGCATCGATGGCTGTCTGGTGGGTCTTAGCAGGCGCTGCCGAGCGACAGCATCCAAATGGCTTGGCAGCATAGCGAAAGCGCCATGCGCCGCTCTCATCGCCCTCAAGCCAGCCAGGCCGACACAAAATGGAGGAACGGAGGCTCAAAAAGAAAGTGCTCTCCAGCCGGGCTGGTCTGAAATTGTGTTTCTTTGCTTCAAATCTCGGCCCTCGCTTAGGCCTGAGCTCGCAAGCGTGCCTGAGCGAGCGCAAGGCGAGAATGGGTTTGGGATGCGCAGGTGAAGGGGCGCAAAAGCAAAAAAACTCAAAACTCTTCAAATTAAAAACAAGAATTTTCCTCCGTCTGGCTGTCTCAGTGGCTGTCTAGCTGGCTGTCTAGCTGGCTGGCTGGCTGGGCCATCTCCGCACAGTTGTTGGGGAGTTCAGATCCCGCGTTTCTCTGTCTTGTAGGAATTCGCCTCATTTTGGCAGCACATGCTGGGAATCGTGCGTGTGCATGCGTGTGTGTGTGTGTCTCTGTAAAGCGACCTGGTGGATTGTGCATTTGCGTATCTGCTCGCACTCATCACCACCATCCTCAATACCCTTCGTCATCTCCTCCGAGCAGCAAAAGGCAGTCTGACACGTTCGCATTCCACATTCGGTCACTCGTTTCATCGCTTTGATCCCACCTTGGCTGCGCATTCCTCATTTACCGCCCTCTCTCCCTCATTTCGATTCGATCGATCGACTCGATTCGATTCGTCAACCGCGCGCTTTCAATCGCATTCGTCGCTCGGTCTCACGAACAAGTACAAGCTCGGCTGCATCTACGATCACCACCGCCAAGTTCACCTCCATAACATGTCGCTCAGCTTCTGATCGCATCAACACTCGTCTACCTACCTTAAACGGCGCCCTCTGTCGATCCTCCCATCTCAACCAGAGATCGTGCTGTCTCGACTTCCTGCATCTCTCTTGCATAGGCCCTGGAGGCCACACGCATCTATTCGCGACGATGGCATCATTACTATCGAGGCGCGCCTCGCACATCCTCCTCGTCTTGCTCGGTCTCTTTCTAGCCGGCACCATTGTCGTCCTTACCACCGCCAATGCCTACTTTTCCATCGACTCGTCCGCCTACATCTTGCCAGAAGAGCTAGGCACCTGGGAGCAGATCCAGTCTGGTGCTTCTCCTGATGGTCCCGATGGCTGGGCCGCGCGCTTTCCTTGGCTCAACAAGCTCACTCACCACTCGTCCAGCACAACCGCGTCCAATGCCACCGCAACCCAACATCCAGCTTCCGTCGTCGACCCGGACGACATGGTCGCACGGCCTCAGCCTTGGCGCGACAACACGCCCAAAAAGTGGGATCCAGCCAACCCCACCGAAAAGATCCCACGCATCATCCACCAAACTTGGAAGGACGAACATCTGCCTCCCAGATGGCAGGCCATTCGTGACGAGTGTGCCGCCATGCACCCGGACTACGAATACATGCTTTGGACCGACGCAGACTCGCGCAAGTTTATCGCTCAGCACTACGACTGGTTCCTGCCCGTCTTTGACGCCTATCCGTACCCCATCCAGCGTGCCGACGCCATCCGTTACTTTGTGTTGCACCACTACGGCGGTATCTACATGGACCTCGACATTGGCTGTCTGCGTCGATTCGACCCGCTCCTGCGCTTCGAGGTCATCTTGCCCAAGACCATCCCCGTTGGCGTTTCGAACGATGTCATGCTTTCCGCTAAAGCGCATCCGTTTATGGACCAGCTCATCCACAACCTCGTCACGTTCAACCACCAATACTTGTCCAACTACCCGACCGTCATGTTTTCCACCGGGCCCATGTTTGTTTCTGCCTCCTATGGGCTTTATGTGGACGTACACGGTCCGGCGTACCCGAGCACGCCCAAGCAACCGGACGCGGGCTTTAAGGGCGTGAGGGTGCTGCCCAAGAGTCTGTACGGCAAGAACGTCAAGCCGGTGGATGCGCCTGATGCGTTCTTCTCGCACTTCTATGGGTCGAGTTGGCATGCGAATGATGCGGGGTTCTTGATCTTTTTGCGCAAGTATGGAAGGTTCTTGATCTTTGTCGGGGTGTGCGTGGTGCTTTATGGGTTGTTCAGGACGTTGCTGCCGAGCTTTTTGTTCAGGGTTGGCGGATATCGGGGTGGACTTGGACGTGGGAGTAGGCGCTCGCAGCGCGAACCAGGGCGGTGGATCAGTTTGCCTATTGGCTCGACTTCCTCAAGGTCACTCTCAAGACGTCGGTCTAAACGCCGATCCACCGCGGACGAGGACCAGAGTGTGCGGCTCAACGACGTCGGGCAGCAGCACGATACGGTGGGCGCCACTTCGGCGGCCAATCCGAGTTGTCTGTCGATGCCCGCTCCGCGACCGACGCGGCTGAGTCTGCCGTTGTTCCAGCTGCAGGACCCGGAGCCGATGAACAGCGATCCGGCGCCGCAGTCTGTGTTGGCGTGGATTGGGCAGACGTTGTCGCGCCCGTCGTCACGCAGCGATGCGATCAGCGAGATGGAGGCGAATGGGAGGGGGGATAGTCCGAGCAGCAAGAAGAAGGGGGTGCTGTATTTGCCCGCTTACTTTGTGCGTGGGGACGGCGATGGGAGTTGTGCCTCGTCGCAGCAGCTGAGTCCGAGTAGCAGTGCTTCGTCGCAGCATCAGCTGGGGGGTGGGCTGTCGCCGTTGTCGCATGCGTCGTTTGGCGCGTCCGCGGGGCTGGGGCAGCAGCAGAGTTTGGGACAGTGGGCGTCGTCGTTGCTGCCTGCCAACTGGAGAGGGCCGAGCCCTGCGCCGAGTCATGGATCGCGGAGGTCGCGGTTGAGTCAGGATGTGGATCTGGAGAGTTTGGGGTCCCAGGGCGAGGAGGAGGATGAAGAGGAGGATGAGGCGAATTGGAATAGGCAGGCGGGCGAGGTGCGGCCGTTGATGAATGAAGGGAGGACAAAGTCCAGGTTGAGGCAGGCGCTCGAGGATGCGCGGAGAGAGCATGCCCAGCAGCAGCAGCAGCAGCAGCAGCAGGCGCCGCCGCCGTATGACGATGCCGCAGCGCAGGAGGTGGTTGATAAGCAGCATGTTTAGATTGTAGGCGGGGATAGTGGACTATATGTAAGATGGGTTTTTGATACACTTGGTGAATTCGAGTGTGAGTCGGACTCGGGTGATTGACTTTGTGCAAGCAGAAGGTGCAGTTCGAATTGACGAGCGTCGATGGAGGAATGAGGAGCGCGACCAAAGTGATGAGAAACCTTGGAGCGAAGCAAGTTGACTCAAACTGAGTCTTTCATGATCTTGAGACGCAGTTTCGGTCTCGGTGTTGCGCAGAAACAGTGTCTCCAACCAGAGGTGCACATCAAGTTCCTACTACTCATGCCATTCTCGGGCAGTCAACATAAAAACACGGTTGCTCAAAACATGCACCCTTGGTTTGCCATTCATAGCATCCTAAGCATCCTAAAAAGCATCAAACGAAATGAGGGGTTCTAGATCTAGGTGCCCCGTCCTCCGGCTTGCATCCTGCTCCGCTCGCGCTCTCCTACCCGTCATCCGCCTGCTGATGCTTGCTGCTGCGTCAAATGCTGCATGATCAGTTCGTACGTTAGGATAGTCAATGCCGAGCTGGGGACGGTGCGGACCAAGTTGACGGTCATTCCCTTGTAGAATCCGCGGAGGCCTTCTTCGCGCGCGATGGTTCGACATGCTTGGATGACGCCCGTATATCGTCCGCCTAGGTTTTCACTCGGAGCTGTTGGTGGGATGCTACCGTGCGATGCTGCTGCGACGCTTGGAGGTGAGGCTGGTGTTGTGATTGGTGCTGCTGATGCTGGTGCGGAGGCTGCTATTGACTTATTTCGCGGCTGCATCTGCAGGCGTGTCCGCAACACTTCGTGCGGATACGTCGTCACGCTTGCGATCATCTTTGCCGTACTGCTGCACAGCAAGATCGTACTCGCCTCCAACTCCCCTTCCTCTCCCTCCTCCGTCCTCCGTCTCGCCAGCGACTTGAAGCTCTCGTACAGCGGGAATTGCACCGCCACATGACTGACGCCGAATAGGCTCGGTAGCAGCCCCTTATAGAATCCGCGCAGACCCTCGCTCCTGTAGATCTGCACAAACGCATCGCCCGTATGGCGGTACGGCTTGACACTCGTGTCTTTAACCGATTGCAGCATGAACCGGGTTTTGACCACCCACAGCGGCGAGGTGCACACCGTGGAGGCTGCACCCGCCGTCATGGCCGACATGATGTGATTGAGGAAATCCTCCGAGGCGGTGAGGTTGTGGCTGGCAAGGGCGGATTTGCAGCTGTCGTAGACGGTGAAGTAGATCGCCCACGTCGGGAGGTAGCCGAAGATCGTCGGGCCCAAGCCACGGTAGAAGCCGCGAAAGCCGTCGTCGTTCCAGATTTTGCGCAGGGTCGCTGCGAGTCCAAGGTACCCTGGTGGCTCGACGGGGTTGGGTATTGATGGCACTGGAGCAGGTGCGCCTGGTGGGATGGGCCGCTGACGTCCCTCTTGCGCTTGTAGGCGGGTTTTGACTACGTCGAGGGGGCAAGTGACGACAGACGAGACGAGTCCCGCGCATGCGCCTGCTATCGCTGATGAGTGCAGCATTGTGGATGTTGCTGGTGGAGCGAGAGACTGCGCTGGACGTCGCACCAGTGAGTCGGATCCAAAGGTGTGATTACGACGTCATGAGTCTCGACTGCGTTCCAAACAGAAAGGAGCTCTTTCTTCGCCACAAGCGGTTGCGCTACACCTCCTCCCGCTAATCCTCCGCAGCCTCGCTCGATAGCAGCTTCTCGTGGTCCACGCCGATGTGTCTGGGCCTGTCTAGGACGAAATCGTGAGAATGCGTGGATGAACCTGAGCTGTTCCGATGCTGGCACTGCGTCGTCGTGGTCGCAGCCCGAGTGGGCGTACTGGGATGGTAGTGATGAGCCTGTGGGAGTGCTCTAGTGAGGGTTTCGCGGCGAGATGGAGAAGATCGTAGTCGAGTGAAAGCAAGGAGCCATAAGTGCCGGTGGAGGTCACTCTCATAAGTCGGCTTCGGCCTCAGCGGCATCATTACGCGCGATCAAAGCACGGACGTGCTATCACACGCAATTTTCCGTTGGTCGGAAATTGTTTGATCGCGTCTTGCATACAAGAATATGAAAAACAGGTCCTGTTAGAGCGTCCTCGCTATGAGGACCATGTTGCGTGCATGACGGTCAGATTGTCGACAGAAGGAGACGGAAGCACAGTCGACGTGTTGCTTGACGACGACAGCTGGCTCGACATTCGTGCTGCGTCAGCAAATTCTGTATCTCTAACCAAAGGGGTAGAGCGTTTCTGTATTCCGAAGGCACTGTCGGTGATTTGGGACGTTGGGTGTTCAAAGCGGTCGAAGCATTGCGTGCAGTGGATGTCGTCGACCACATCAACCGCGACCCATTGGACAATCGTCTCGAGAACCTGCGAATCACAGATCGAAGCGGAAACGGTCAAAACGTTGTCAAAAAGTCTGGTGCTCTGGCTGGAGTTGGAATCCGAGCAGTCGGTGAGCGGTGGTGCGTGACGGTAACGGTGAAAACTTCAACGCGGCGAGTATGTCGGTCGTTTGCGGTCTCGATGAAGCAAGTGAGCTATACGAGCTCGTTGCACTCACACAGAACGGGGTTGGTTGCCGTCTCAATTGCCCAGAGAACCTGAGCTAATATCTTTGCAAATTGAAGGAAGAACAAACAAAGACATTTGGCAGGCAAGGGACCTAAAAGCTGTAAGTACGCTGGTGTTACAAAGATCATCATTCGCCACTCCGCAAAGGAAGAGGACCGTCACAGTGCCAGTTACCAAGACGATGGCCGTCACTGTAAAAGAATTCCTGTGGAGCTTGGCAGCGCTGTCCGCTGCGCGATTCATTGGGATATGTGGCGACTCAAAATCAAGGACAGTTATAAGATCAACTTCAATCAACTTCGGCTATGCTACCTGCACTGGCTTCCTCACCTCACAAGCCAGACTCAAGACCGTTTTACCGAAAAGGCCTACCAGCTTCTCGGTGGCAATGACTTTGAGCGAGCAGAGGATGCAGATGAGACCTCGACTTCCTCCCCCAGCACATCCTCATCCTTCTCCTTCTCCTCCTCCTCGATTCTCGGCAAGCGCTCCCGCTGAATCTTTCACTTTTGTATGATACCTGTGACCACGCTGTGATTATTGACTGTACGAAAGTAATGCGATGTGATTCTAATCCACAAACTATGCGGTGCGATGTTGCAGAGTCAGAGAATCCTTGAGAGACAAAGGACCGCCAAGCGTGTTTTACAAGGAAACCAATATCCGAGGGCAGACTGGAAGTTGATGTCGCCGAGACGATGGTCGTCGTCCAGCCCAGGTCTTTTCAATACACCCACGGGATGAATCGCCAGGGCACCAAACGACAATATTTTTCCCAGTCTTTGCCGTACTTCTTTTCGCAGCGCTCGAAGTCTCTACCACACCTGTGAGTAAGCACAGCAAGGAAGAAGAGGCTGTAGTAGTACGGGATGATGGAGTTTGTGCCCGCGATTGCGCCCCAGAGCAGAGACTGTGTCCAATCGGCTGTGTAGTTGGGCTTGCGAAGGAACTGCCACCAACCGTCGATGAGGAGGGCGTTGCCGTGTTCGGTCTGGAGGTATAGAGGGTCCTTGAGCGTCGACCAGGGCCACTGCGGGAAGGTGTAACGGTGCTTGTAGGTGCCCTGAAGCTGCATGCGGAAGCGCGATTTCTGGGCCATGGACGAGTCGAAGACGTAGTGGGCGAAGATGAGGAGCGAATACATAAAGATGTACGTAGGGGTGCTAAACTTGTAGTACGAAGGCGGGTGGGCGGCCATGTAGACAATGCTGTAGCAGTAGGTGAAGGGAACACCGGCAAAGTTCCAGAAGATGACCATGAAGCCCCACTTTTCGTGGAACATGTCCCAGGTCTGCGGGATGCACTCTTCGCCTTTACCGCAGGCGTTGATGTAGAGACCCGTGGCGAGGACCATGAAGGCCATGTTGGGGGTGACGTAGCCATAGACCTCGTACTGCTTGCAAGCACCGCTGACGCTGATCAAAAAGAGAAGTACCCAGGGGATACGCACCTCGGCCCACATCTTGAGATCGACCGAGCCGATGCGCGGGTTGAGCGCAGCACCCATGAAGAAGTCGTAGGCAAAGTTGCCGGACATGCGGTGGGTGGTGTTGGTGAACACGGCGTGGAAGTAGGTGGCGGCGGAGACGGCGTAACCGGCGATCATGGAGACGGTCATGTACTCGCCAAAGTGCTCGATGATGGTGGTGAGGCGGTAGAGGCCCGAGATGTGGAGGACGGCGCAGGTGACGAGGGTAGCGTAGAAGGACGAGAGCGCATTGCACTTGTAGGTGAGCGTCTTGTAGCCGAGCGAAGGGACGGGGAGGCCCTCTTGCGAGTATCCGGGCATGACGACGGCCAAGAAGAACTGGAAGACCATAAGACCGCCGTAACCAGCGAATGCGCGCTTGGTGGGGAAGGCGTCGTCGCGGATGTGGGCGCCCATCCGTTGGAGGAAGGGCCAGAAGTCGTCGAGCGAGTTGGGGATGACGAGCTTGCCATCGTAGAACCAGAGACAGATCCAGAGGTAGTACATGAGCAGTGGGAAGAGGGTCATCATGGCAGTGACACCCCAGGGACCGCCGAACTCCCATCCCGAGTGCTCGTCGAGCTTCTTGTCGGTCTGGCGACCCTGTTCGGAGATGACGATGCCGGGCGAATACTTGACGAGTGTCTGCTGCTTGCCTCCGCCCATAATCTGGTCATCGTTGAGGTCGACGTGGAGATACGAGTGCTTAGGCTCGTAGTTTTTCTTTTCGTCGAAGTCGTGTTCGTCCTGAACGGCAGCGCGCTTTTGAGCGCCGGTAGGAGCTTTGCTTTTGCCGTTGGGAGTGGCCGCGGCGGCCTTTGCGGCTGCGCTCCTGGTGCGGAGACCAGCTGAGTCGGCCATGGTTGAGTTGACAGCGAGAACAAAAGGTCGCTGCTGGTCGTCAAGATGGAGCAAGGTGAGAGAAAAAGAAGAAGAAGCGCAAGAAACGCAAGGAAGACAGAAATCGTCCGATTCTTGACTGATTGGTTGAGACGCGACCCCCCGTCAACACGACCGAAAAAACAAGAAGAAAAATGAAAATGACATTTGGAGCTACCAGGCAGCAGCCAGCAACCCACAAGAGCACGAGCACGAGCCCAGCTTAGCACCGTGTAAGCGCGCAAGTAACCGCGCATTGCGTACAGCAGCCTCCAGGCGAAAGCTGTAAAATAAAAAGGCGGCGTTTGGCGCATTGTCGATCGTCTGTTGTGAGCTGCAGCAGCAGTTTTCCACACGACTTCTGCAGCTCCAGCGCGGTCTGCCGTCGGGGCACTCAGAGCACGGACAGCGGATTCGCTGGAGGCACAGGACAGCGGTGTGAACGAGAAGCAACGCAATTGCACGAGGAAGAAGATTCGAAGCTTCCAACGGCCTGGATAGCCGAGCTCGGTGTGCGGTTTGTGCATGTGTTTGCCCTTGCTGCGTGCAGACTGAGTTGGATCTCGTCCAATCTGAGCTGCTGGCATTGCAAAGTGTGGGACAACGATTGCAAGCAGAGTGGCTCATAGCATGTTTATTGCCTTCGGAACATCCGACAAGAGCGCGTTACGTGGTATCCTGCTGTGATTTTCTGTGCAGAAATGCGCTTGGAAGAGTGCCAGGCTCTCTCCGTCGGGTGATTGCACGGCAGGTAGAAGCGCGCTCACGATTCGCTCACTCCGATGTGTCTCGACGAGATCTTCTGCAATCTTCACACAGCATATTGCGGAGACCTTTCTTCTTTGCCTGGGTTAGCTAGTGTCCGTGCTTTCAGCCTGCACTCTCTGACAGGAACGCAGCTAAGAGCATCCCTCATATGAAAGGTCAGGCACCAGAATAGGACTGCATAATTGCACGGTCCCATTTCTTCGTCAAAGAGCCCACCTCAACGTTAGCGAGCAAAGAATGAAGAATTGAAGTGCTGTGAGGCGCTCCGAACTTGGTGGGGCATGAGCGTCGATCATCGGGAAGGTGAACCAACACGAGCTAGGGCCCTTGATCTGCCGATCTGATGCTCGCTGCCAACAGCTAATCGCGATTCCGTTTCGAGCATTGACGACAAGACATCGGTTTATATCATCTTTTGGCGTTGGAGTGGCCACCGCTTTGTGAGCAGCGTCCCTTTTTGGAAAGCACCGCCGCTTCCTCAGCCCTCTTGTAAAGTGCTTGCAACCCAGCCACAGCAGCAGGCATGCAACGGCCTTCATAAGATCACAATGCATCAGTCAGTCTAGTAGGCTTCAGCCAGCTTGTTTATCAGTGACAACAGGATTTGTCACTGGTTTTAGCCGTTGCTGTTCCAATCTGGAATGGTTACGGAAGCAAGGATATCCGGTTCATCCGACCACTGATGCGCGTTGCTTCAAAGCCACGACGGAGATGAAGCCGAACAGGAAAGGGAAACACCGAAACTTCATCAGACAGCGTGTGCTGCGCCAAATTATTTGTCTCGAGTGGAGCAGTGACACGCAGGCTAGTCATGCGAAATGTGAGTGTGTGTTGGTTTTCCTCACCTCAGCCACCACCACCGCCGCTTGCTCCCTTCTTGCTTCCCTCTTACCATCTCAACAGCTTCCATCGATTCCCTACACCGTCTTCTCCAAAATCACACCATGAATGCACCAGGCTCCATGCGAAGGCCTGGTGGCACTCGTGGCACCAAACTCAAGCCGCCCAAAAAGATTGGCCTAGATGTTTCCATCGAAGACATGTGGCTCAGACTCGTCCATGCCATCTCTCAGATCCAGAACCACAACATCTCCAAGCTTAGCTACGAGGAGCACTACCGATATGCCTACAACCTCGTCCTCTACCAGCAGGGCGACATGCTCTACCACGGCGTCAAGAAGCAGGTCCAACAGCATCTCGACAAGCTCTGTCGCGAAAAGATCATTCCCGCTTTCCCGCCGGGGGGAGCGGCTTCCGTCTCTGCTGGTATCATTTTGCCTGAATCGCTTCTCCATCATTCTCAGGCATCCTCATCGTCTCGCACCAAAGCAAATGCACCTTCTAGCAGCACAAGCAAGGGCAAAGGAAAAGCAACTGCCTTTGGTCAAGACTCGTTTGCAGATGGCCCAGATACTGCTCCTGATAGCTCGGCGTCCAGCTCTGCCCTTACCACCGCGGCCGCTTCCATGTCCGCCACCCAGGCCGGTGACCGTGCCGATGCTGTAGCACGCATTCAAGCCGGTGAACGACTCATGACGGCCATCCGCGATACGTGGCTCGACCATCGCAGCTGCATGTCCAAGCTCTCCGAGGTGCTCAAGTACGTCGACCGTGTCTATGTCGCAAACAACAAGGTGCCTTCCATCAACCGTCTCGGTCTCGAGATCTTCCGCGACTCGGTGATCCGCTCCTCAATCTACCCCATCCAGATTTACTTGTATAGCACCCTCCTCACCCACATCCAGATTGAGCGCGAAGGCTCCGCCATCAGCCGCTCGCTCGTCAAGTCCAACGTCGACATGCTGTCCGATCTCACACAGCACAAGCCGGGCACCTCTCTCCACCAGGACCCTACCGTCTACTCGACCGACTTCGAACCCGCCTTCCTCCAGACCTCAGCTGCTTTCTACTCTGCCGAAGCAGACCGATGGCTCGATGCTGGAGATGCTGCCAAGTATCTCGCGCACGTCGCAAGGAGGTTGCAGGAGGAGGCTGATCGCGTATCTGTCTACCTCAAGCCAGAGACACACAAGCCGCTGCAGCAATTACTCGAAAAGAACTTCCTCGCCAAGCATCAGTCAACGATTATGAACATGCCCGGCTCTGGCCTCGTCGCCATGCTCGACGAAAATCGCACGGAGGATCTCGGTCGACTGTACACGCTCTTCAACAAGGTCAATGGCGGAGCTCAGACGCTCCGTCTCGGTCTCAAGAGCTACGTCGCCACCAAGGGCAAGCTCATCAACGACGCCGTCGCCAGCCAGACCGCCCAGCAGCAAGCGCCATCCACCGACGCTCCTGGCGACGATGCTTCCTCTCCAGCAGCTTCTTCCAAGGGCAAAGCTAAGGATAAGGCCAGCGCTACTGCTGATGCTGCCGATGCATCAACACCACAAGCGGCGACTGCCATTCGATGGGTCCAAGACGTGCTCGACTTCAAGAACAAATTCGACTCGATCCTCGACGCCGCTTTCGCCAAGGACACGGGGTGCGAGACAGCCATCAACGAAGCGTTCGAGTCGTTCATCAACTCAAACAAGCGGGCGCCCGAATTCATCTCGCTCTTCATCGACGAGAACCTCAAAAAGGGCCTCAAGGGCAAAACCGAGGCTGAGGTGGAAGACATCCTGCGCAAGACCATCTCGGTCTTCCGCTTCCTCCACGAAAAGGACACGTTCGAGCGGTACTACAAGCAGCACCTCGCCAAACGGCTGCTGCAGGGGCGCAGTGTATCGGACGATGCCGAGCGTGGGATGATGGCGAAGCTCAAGGTCGAGAGCGGGCATGGCTATGTGGCAAAGCTGCAGGGAATGCTCAACGACATGAAGACGAGCGACGAGACGATGGATGATTTCAATCGGACCGTGAAGAACTCGCACCGGGCAATGCCATTTGCGCTGTCGGTGAGTGTGCTGACGAGCACCAATTGGCCGATTTCGGCGCAGGCGCCGAGCTGCAGCATGCCGGAGCAGCTTATGGAGGCGAGGCGGCGGTACGAGGAGTTTTACCAGTCGAAGCACAACGGGCGTGTGTTGACGTGGCATGCGAATTTGGGCAATGCCGATGTGCGCGTGGCGTTTAGGGCGAGGACGCACGAGATCAATATGTCGACGTTTGCGCTTGTGGTGCTGTTGCTGTTTGAAGAGGAGGGCTTGGAGTTGTCGTACGGCGAGATTGCACGGGCCACGGGGATTCCGGACATGGATCTGCAGCGGACGTTGCAGAGTCTGGCGTGTGCCAAGTTTCGGGTGCTGGTCAAGACGCCAAAGGGGAGGGAGGTGGGGAGGGACGATACGTTTAGCTTCAATTCGGCATTTACGTGTCCGTTGGCGCGGTTCAAGATCCAGCAGATCGCAGCGCGGGTCGAGACGGCAAAGGAGAGGAAGGCGACGAATGAGAAGGTTGAGGAGGAGCGGAGCTTTTTGGTCGAGGCGTGTATTGTGCGGATCATGAAGAACCGCAAACAGCTTAGTCATAACGAGCTGGTGCAGGAGACGATTACGCAGTTGACCAGCAGGTTCCAGCCGAGTCTGGTGATGATCAAGAAGCGCATCGAGAGCTTGATCGAGCGGGAGTACTTGGAGCGCAAGCAGGACGAGCGCAATGTGTATTGCTATCTGGCGTAGAGCGGTCGGTGTAGAGAAATGACGCTTTCACGATGACTTGAGCGTGTGTGTGGTGTGTGCAAGTTACATCTTTGCAAGCATCTGAAGGTACGTTCCGCCAACGAACTCCGACCTCCCAACACCTGTCATCGACCCATCGACTCGTGTTTCAGCTCAACTTCCTACACACTCAGCTTCCACAGACAGAACCCTGAGAACAAACACTTCACCAAAGACCACACCTCATTCCAAAGAGTGAATGCACCCCGATTAGGGATGAATGACAATACAAATACAAGCAGCACAAAGAACGAAAAAAAGAGTTGGCCATAGATCCTATCTTCATGCAGTATTCTCATCTTCCGCAGTCATGGACGAGGACGATCCCGCGCTGGTAGCGCTGCTGCCGTTGTTGTTGACATTGGCAAACGTAGCATGCAGCGGCGAGGGCAAAGTAGGCGGATGCATGGGGTAGTGTTTGCCGCCTGTGCCTGCGCGCGATCGTGTTCCCGGACGCCTTGCACTGTGCGCATGGTGGTGAAGAGGGTGGTGATGGAGCGAATGCAAACTGCCACTGCCTGCCGACGAAGCTGTGGTGCCAGTCGAAAGGTTGGATCCGGCGGCATTGCCTCCCAACGATGGTGACTTGGTCTTCTCCGTCTCGGTGAGCGCTTCCTCGTCTTCCGAAAAGTCGCCCTGCGACGCTGCCGCAGAAGGGGTGCGTGACATGTGGAAACCGCCTGACGGCGTCTGCCGCGTTCGTCGACGCTTGGTCGAAGCGTTGGTGCCCATGCTGACGTCGCTGTCGCCACCAGGAGACTCGGCGCGGCCGCGCATCGACGACCCGCGTGCGCTCTCCCAGTGTGGTCCCGCCGATGAAGGACCGGCGGTGATCTGATGCTGTTCAGCCATGTTGGCTTCGTACTGGCGCTTTCGCTGCAATCCCAACATGCGCAGACGCTCGACCCACAGATCGGCTCGGTCGAGCGACTCGCCAAAGACAATGGTGACGCTGCGCAGAATATCGAGCGACTCGATGGCCAGCGTCAAGATGCGGTTGGCTGCCTGCGCCGTCGCTGCCATTTGCATCTGGTCTCGAGGGCTGCCGGCGCCATGGCGATACCTTGCACTTGCCGCAAGATGCGTTGGCGACTGCGGTCCTTCGCTAATGTGTGCCGGAGAAAACGAGGGCGACGAGGGACTGCCGCCAAAGTATCCGGTTGGCGAGCTTGCTGCTGAGCTGCGATTGACGGTGGCCCAACGCGCTGGAAGGCTGAGGATAAACGCCTTGACGCTATTGCGAGCGGGCTCAGGGAGCGCACTTCCTGCGTATTTGCCAATTACATCGACGACGCCACGAATCGTGTTGACCACGTCGCCCTTGATGTTGGTGAGATTCTGGACTGCGGTGCCGGACATGTCGAGTTCGCCGTGGTTGAGCTTGACAATGAGGTCGCGGAGGATGGTGATCTGGTGCTCGATGTGCGCTGTGGCGTACTGCAGCCACTGGAGACAGTACTTGAGCGACTTCATCGACTCTTCGCTCATCGCCGCCGAAAGACCACCGGCGGTGGCACCAGCTTCGACCAGCATTGACCCCCATCTGCTGTTCCTGAAGGGCAAAGTCTGGGCTGCGTTGGCGCGCACCACGGCGCCACTCGAGCTTGCTCTTGCCTTGTCTGCATCGTCCTCCTCATCGTCCATGGAGCTGTCATTCTGCGCTTTCGACTTGTCAGCGAGCGCACTGCTTCCGCTGCCCGACGCGACTGCAGAGCTTCGAGACGAGCCGGGAGTCTCGATCTCGAGGTTGATGCCCTTGCCTCGTCGCTGTCGAAGCTCGTTGGCCATGAGGTTGCGTTCGCGCTCTTCCAACTGCAAGGCAGTGTACGCCTTCCTGCGCTTCTCGCGCTCCTCGGGGCTGACGTTCTGCCACTCTTCTTTCTCCTTGCGATCGACCTCTTCGAGGATATCACGCTTCTCCTCCTTGCTGGGAGAAGCTACAGCTGAGGGATAAATTCGGTCCAGTTGTCGGCAGGCGAAGTCGTCGAGTTGCTCCACCCCACGCTCACCGAGACTTGCGCCGAGACGGCTGACGACGGGTCTCGAGATGGTCTTGACGGAGCTCTCGACGAGGCCGGCGCCGTACTTGACGACCTTGCTGCGCTGCTTGCCGAGCTCGTAGGCGCGGAGGGTGCCGCGTACGAGGGGAAGATGGCTGACACGTTTCAGAAAGTCGGCGTCGTTCATCATCTCGGGATTGACTTCGAGCTCGTTGCCGTCCTCGTCGTGGATGACGGCGGGAAGCTTGAGGTCTGGTGGAAGATCGCCGAGCCGTGCGGGACCGGCCGTGCGGCCAGCGGGGGACTCTGCGCCCGAATCCTGGGTGAGGTCGGTGGCAGGAGTGGAGCTTGGCGAAGAGATGGCTGTAGAGGCGACGCTGGAGTTGGATATCGCTGAAGATGTCCGCACTGGTGCTGTTTCGCGAGGAGAAGGGGTTGATACCGTGACGAAGTTAGAATCGGATTCTGGTGACGCTGTTTCGAATGAAAGGCACTTACATTTGCTCGTAGGCTTCTGTGAGTCCAAGGAGGCTGCGCTGGTGCTAGGGCCACCGAAATTGCTGGTTGTGCCGTCGAGGCTCTTCATGGCGCCCAAGGCCATGATGGCGATGCGGACGTCTTCGTCTTCGGCGTTGATTCCGAGGCCATTGGAACGCGAGGATGAAGCGGCGGGTGGGACAGGTTCTTGAGATGAAGCTGCAAGATCGTCCGGTGGTGGTGTTGCGGGTGTGGTGGGGGCAGGGGTAGATGCTTCGCTGAAGGGCTGAGCCGAGTCGGCTTCGCGTTCAGCTCGATGAGCCGTCCAACGCTCTTCGTGGGAGAGACCGTTTTCTGTCGAGGACGCCATGACGTGGATGATATGTTGCTGATCGTCTTTGACTGGTATGAAGCCCTCGTGCCCAGCTCCTCGAGATTTGTGGAGGATGAAGGCCTATGTGCTGCACTTGAACGTACCGACTTCACAGAGGTGACTGCGAGCGAGGTGAAGACTGTATGCTCCTTCCGCGATCAACTCCTGCGTTAACACATCCACGGAACGTATTTCGAAGCTGTTCCAAAGAAGAGGGCGAGCGTATGCCGTGACCGAGATCGAACTAGCTGCGTCGATTACGGCGGATGCTGGCTGCGCCGATGAGACCGATGAGCCTGATTGAGTGGGATGTGAAGGACCAGTTCAAGGAGCGGTTAGATGAACGCTTTCCTTGCGCTATGGGGCTCCTGGGGGTGAGTGCCGAGTGCTGGCTGCGACTTTGGGTGTGCGAATAAGGGACGCTAAAAGACAGGCCTCGAGGATGATGTTATACGCTGCGAAGAGGAGCCTTTAGCAGAGACGATGCTGGAAGAGCAGGAATGCGAGTGGTTGGCGGTTGAACGTGAGTCGGCTGGCTCCGATTAGATGGTGGCAGTGGCGCCGATGAAGTATGCGGTCGGTATGTGCTGACCGACGGATGGTGACGGTGATGGTGATGGTCAAGCGTCGAGCTCAGTGTCGGCGCTGTTGCCGATGATGATCATAGAAAGAAAGACTGAGCAAAAGCGGCTGGCTGAGGGAGTGAGCGAGAGAGGCGTGCCACACTGCGCTGCGCATATTCCTCGCTCGCTCTCGAAAGCCACTCTCTGGAGCGTTTCGAGGTTGTTGAAAAAGGGTTTTTGTTGGAAAAAGTGCGTATGCTCACGCACAGGTTTGCCCAGCACACACAGCACACGCAGCCGCTCAATGAGTGAGATTTGCGAGCGCGTGAGAGCGGAGGAGGCGCCGAGAAAGCATGCGCTCTCTCGCTCAATGATCGAGTCAAAATGCGTCAACGTTCCCACGCATTTTGCATGCTGCCTCTCTCATCCACCCGCTCACAACCCCCACTCTGTCAGCTCGCCCTGTTGAGGAACTGCTCGCTCCGAATTTCATGCCATCCTCTCTTTCGGCTTGTTCGACCGAAGCCAGAGCGAAACAAATCAGCTGTCAGACCATCCTTGGCTTACCTTTTCAAGTCGACAATACTCCTTTTGTCAAACTCCGTCTTTGCCGATGCTCCAAAAAATGCCGCGGAACAAGTGGACTGACATCAAAAGATACATCATGGCGGCCATGTGCAAGTATCCGCTCGCTCTCCGTCCATCATCCAGCACCCCTCCGGCGCCCTCCTTTCAACGCTGTCGTCTGCTCCCGAGGCTCTCCATCCATTCAGACTCGACCATGAAGCGATCATGAAACATGCACAGGTGTCGAGCTTGATGGTGACCTTGAGCTTCTTTTGTTCTTCGGCGGTGTGTGGGGATTTTTCGTGTCTGCCGAAAAAAGAGCGTCGAATTTTGCAGTTGTCGAAAGTTTTGCCGCTGTGGGTTCCCTTGATGGACCCCCCAACGACCGTGAAAGCGACGGTGTGTTGCTTTCACGATCCAGCTTAGCTTCCACAAAAAGCCTTTGGATTGCTCTGTTCTCTGCGCTGCGCTGTGTTCCGGAAATTTTGCTTCTTTTTTTGGCAGGTTGCCTGCCGCTGTCCCTTCCAGACCGTGCAGAGATTCGCGCTCCGGCGTGCCGACTTCCCTTTCTGCTCTCCCTCTTCCCCTTCTAAGCGACCGAAAAGGGTCCGTTGTGGCCATTTAGCGGGTCTCGCTGCTCCGAGGACCTCATCTTTCGACTCGTCTTACCATAATTCGACGTCACAAATATATACAACAAGCGCATGGATGCTGGAGCGACGACCTGTATCGGTCAATTTGTGACACTAAGCAAGCCGGCTATGCAGGTCAAAGCAAGCTTCGCCATGCGACGTTTTGTTGACGGCAGAGATGTGACTGAAAGGCGTTTCACCGTCACCAATGACAAGACGATCATGGCTGCCAACTTGAATATTCTAGAGTCATGTCCTCCGCAACTGTTCTCGTCGATTGTGGCCGATCTAGTGCTCGACTGATTGATTGCATCTACTTACAAAATGGCGTCACGGACAAGATCTAGACGTGGCCAGCGTGTAATTGTGGGGGGGAGAGGCAGCTGTCAGAAACTTTGCGACGAAGCAGTCCCGAAACTCTTCATTGCCCATCACGACGGACCCTCCTGTTCGGGACCCCACAGCTTGAGTCAGGCGTCGAAGAGAGCCAAGGACGTCGTATGGTACACAATTCAGTTGGTGGAAACGTGCGTGTAAGCACACAACAGCAACGGCTAAATCCTGTTGTCACTGATAAGCAAGCTGGCTGAAGCCTATTAGACTGACTGATGCATTGTGATCTTACCACGGGCGTTGCATGCCTGCTGCCGTGGCTGAGCCGCAAGCACTTTACAAGTGGGCTGAGTCGCTGCTAGGACATGTGAATGATGGCTGACTCACCGGAGTAGCTTAAGCAACGGTGCTTTCCCAACACCAAAGCTGCTCACAAAGCGGTGGCCACTCTAATGCCAAAAGAGATATAAACCGATGTCTTGTCGTCAAAGATCTCCTCCCCCTTCCTCCAACACCCTTCTCCACACCGCGACCACACGCGCACGCACACACGCACACACGCACACGCACACGCATCAAGGGTGTGACTATCCTTCTTGCCTCGTAGGCTGAAGGTCAAGGTAAGTAGTACCACAAGCTTCGCCGCTCTTGAGCATCAGCTAACTTATCTTCAATATCTTTTCCCACAGATCCACCGCCCGATGTAGTCGCCGCCATCTACTTTTGCGTCCGATGTGCCGAGCAGGAGGGTTGCATTCCCTCTGGATGTGTTGAACGCCCACGGTTCCCAAAAGCACTTCGCAGCATAGCAATGGTCTAGCCAAGAATGCGGAGAACGACAATGGAGGGGACAAAGAAGTGAGGTCGATTGTTTCTCGAGAGTGTTGCTTTCGTCGGAGTGCTGCTGACGAGCAGGAGAGCGGCGCAGCCTGTATCGCAAAAGGAGTCGGAGAAGTCGCCGAATCAGCTTTGTACTTTAAACGCATACGAGCGCAGCTCGTAGCAACCGCCACAGCTTGACCGTGCAAGAGCCGTTGTCGTGCTGCTACGCTACTTTTGCTGTCGAAAGAAGGTTATGCGGGATACACGTCAAAAAGCTCGTCAGCTGAAGTCGCAAAATGTGCGTGACTGCATAGTGCATAGCGTGGACGTGTTGAACGAAGTCAAGAGCGACGTACCACACCACACGAGTTTGGCATGATCTGCCGAAACATAGCGACCTAGTCTCCGAGACAACTGAGACCTCGTCACATGTCTGCCCGTGCATTGATGCCGAGGAAATAGCATTCGAGCAAGGAGGGCATGTCGAACTAACATTCTCCATCGCTGCCACGTACACACGACCTATCCATCAACAGCAACGTGGCGAGCTCATGCCTCGATGCAAATCATTGAACACGGCACGACAAGTCCGAGACATTCGCTCGAGTTAATCATGTTGCGACCATAATTGTGCTGGCTTGACGGGCTCTTTCTAGATGCATGCTCGTCGGATGCAGGTCGCGACCATCGAGGCGGCTGCTGCACCTCATCGAACCTGGATTGCCGACATGCTTGCGCTGCAACAAGAGCAAGCTCACAGGGAACGAGGCCTTGCAGTGACTAGCGGCAACAGGAACAAGACGTCTGCTGGCAATCTCCAATACCATATGGAGCTGGGTTGCAAGTAACAACGAATGACTTTTCGCAAGAAGCTTGGTCCCGCTGCCAAGCAAGGCTTCTCTCCATCCTACAGTAACTGCAGTCGGCACTGCCGAGCAAGACCGCAGCCAGAGAACAACACGAAAAGCTACGACTCATGCCGGCAGAACGCGTGGAAAACACAAACACGAACGAACAAAAATGAAAGCGGCTTGCTGTGCTGCTGGATCTTCGTCGAGTAAATTCATTTTCCAGCCTCCAAATCACAATCATCAAAATAGTGGAGCAACCAACACGCCAAAAAAACACATCACACAGGCGCACAACGGCAGCAAGGAAGGTAAAGCAACAAACACACCCGGCGGCGGAGCTCTGAAATTGGCCGTCGCTTTGCTCTGTTCAGGCACGGCGCAGAGGCATGCTCTATGTGGATCGCATTCATCGTCGTCTAGCCAGGCCAGCTAGCAGATTATCGAGCCAGCACTGCAAAGTTCTGCTACCTGCTCTGTCATAGGGACAGCTCATTCTGCTTGCCGAAAACTCTTTTTGATAGGAGCACCGGACTAGCCGATATCGCATCGGCTCTCTCTCGACATCACACCCATCATCATCATCACAGCGAGGCTCAGCAGCAGCAAAGGCTGCACAAGGAATTTCGGCAAAACGACGAACTTCCGACCCGCTGAAACACGAGTTTGGTCGGCTACAACCCTCACTCCCCCGACGCCAACCTCATCGACCTGCACCTGATCGAGTCAATATCGCCCGCCCTTACGCTCTGCACTCGCTGTTATCAACACTCACCTTTGCAACCTCAAAGCAACTCAGCGGCCTTGTCTTCTACACGTTCCCTGCTATTCCATCGGCTCTTCCGATCCACACCATCACCCTGCCTGTCGCTGCGGTGTGTCTGTCCTCGTAGACCGACTCAGCCTCGGTCTATCGTCGGAGCAGAGGCTATCGGCCGAACGAGAGGCGCAGAAGCCAGCACACGAGCAGTCGCCAACATCAACAGAGCATCAAAGCCATGTCTCTGTGACAGTAGCTCATCTCACTAGCATCAGACGTTGTCATATCAGTGAGCGTGGCTGCTTCTCCAATTTCATCAACCAGGAGCACGTTTGCGCCACAATACGCTTGCACGCAAATGTCAGCAGCCGATCACCGCTTCTCTCGAGTCCTGCTCTGTGCTTAGGCTGCCGCCCTCCCCACACATCCACAATGACGCTCGATTTGCGGACGTGGCAACAGCGGCACGACACAATACGAGACGTTCTTCATACCAAAGCCGTCAAAGCTGCAACTCGCGACTTTCAGATCAGCCATTCAAGTATTCGCTCCGACGTCTCAGATACAAGCAAGAGCGATGGTGACATCTCTGCACTCGCGCTCGGCAAGCTGCTCGACATCAGCCTTGTCATCGCCTGGTCCGCTCATGGTCTCCCTCCAAGCAGAGATTCCAACCCTTTTAGGGCTGCCGCATGTCCATCCCTCCAACACCTGCGTCAAGCCAGCTTGCAGGCTCAAGATTTCAAGACAATCAAGGTGCTCCAAAAGAGCGCAGGCAGTCTCGTCGAAGTGGTCAAGAACCGCCTCGATGGTCGTGTCTATGTGCTCAAGTCGCTCGTCAAAGGCTTCGCTCGACGCAATGCTGCCATCCAGACCCCCATCAACGAGACGAAACTTCTCCAACGCAACTCCAACGATAGCCACGCTCTCCAGCTGCTCACCCCGCAGCTGCTGGCCGCTTTCCAAACCCAAAACTCGGTCCACGTGCTCATGGAGTACGTCCCCAGCGGCGACTTTAGCGAACTCCTCATGGCCGCAAGCAGCTGCGGGGCCGAGTATCCTGGACGCGCCGCTACCGGTCTCCTCATCGAAGACTGGATCCTCAGGTACAGCGTCGACATGATCCAGGCTATCGCTTGGGTGCATGCTCAAGGCTTTGCTCACCGAGACATCAAGCCGGGCAACTTTCTCTTGGACACAAGTGGTCACCTCAAGCTCTGCGACTTTTCCAGCGCCGCTCCCTTTAGCGACTTTCACATTGCAGACAACTCCGGCAGATCGAGCCGAGCAAGAAGCTCTTCGTCGTCGACAGAGCGCAAAGTATGGGCGTTCTACTGCTCTCAACCCACGGGCACCTGTGACTATTTATCGCCCGAGGTGCTCGAAGCAGAGGAGCAGAAAGCCCTCGAGAGGCAGAAGCAATACGACATGTCGAGCTTCGACGATATACTTGGCTTGAAACGTGCAAGTTGTTTGCCTTCCTCGAATGACACCGGCACAAGCCCGCAAGAAGTTGCTGGCATGTACGGCCCCGAGGTCGACTGGTGGAGCTTCGGTGTCATGCTGTACGAGATGCGATACGGCGTCTTACCCTTCTTTGCCAGCAAGATGGAGGAGACGTACGAAAAGATCAAAGACCACAAGTCGTCGCTCACCTTTGACGCTTCGGTCGCCTGCTCTACACACCTCAAAAGCCTCGTTCAGGGTCTATTGACTGCAGCTTGCCATCGCCTGGGCAGGAGATCTTCCGAAGAGGTCCAACAACACGCCTTCTATCGACCCGAGAGCATTGATTGGTCCAAGCAATGGCCTCTACAGCCTCCATTCACACCAAATGCGAATATGGTCGACCTGCAAGCTCCGCACGCAGCGACCATGTCCGGCAACGACAACTCGCAAACAGGTCCCTTTAACGGGACTGCCGCACGTCTACAGGACAATTCCTTGTCCGTCGTATCGAGCCTGCCGTCCTTCTCTGCTCTGTACACGGGCAATCCGGACGATTTTCCGGCCTTTGCCGATTCGCGGGAGCTCGAGTCGGAATCGCTCCGTCAGCAGCAGAACTGGTGGCAAGGCGAGGCGAGTCCTGCAAACAACCTCGGCGACAATACAGCCCATGACATTTCTGAAGCGCCAACTCTGGAAGCTGCAGCGGCACCGGATGCTGTACCTTCCGGCATGCCTAGGTCTTCCTCTTCGCCGGCTGTGGTGCTAAGTTCGTCGTCACAGTCCATCACTCTACGGGACAACGGTTCTTACATAGCTGGAGCCAACTCGCCACACCTCTCCCGTTCGGCGCCGCGATGGTCCGACTGCGATGTCACTTTCATCGGGTTCAGTTATCTACCACATCGCGATGCCTTCTCTTCCACCGCAGCGCACGAAGCTCCTTCGCCGGGCGAAATGTCGACCGCTGCTAGTCTAGATGACCTCGCGCACAAATCACAAGCTTCGCCAAGCGGCTGGCCGGCCAGCACCCCAGTCGCATCTACGCCGTTCCACAAGGGAAGCGGACCATCTTCGCAGTCAATGACGATGCTTCCGACGCCTCCGTCTTTTGCTCCCAGTCCTGTCGCCCCCGTGAATACGGCTCAGAACGCTACTGCAAACCCTGTCAGGCCGTCCGCACTGCCGTTCTCGCAGCAGCAGAGCTTTGTCACGCCCGCTCGCAAGCCGTCGTATATGGCCATGCACGAGCGGCTTCGTCAGTTGCAGGGTCAAGAAGCGCCCATCCCAGAAAACGCTTTGGCAAGCCCCACGCCAGCGGTTCCGCCCTCGCCCTACCCTTTCCCCGTGGCTTCGATCGCTCGCACGTCCAAGTTCACGGGCGGGAAGAAACCATTGCTGTATCGCCGCGACCTGGATCGAGCCAGATCGGCCACACCAGGAGGCGGGAGCGTCGGATCCGATAGTCGTCAGTCCGGAGGCAGCAATGCTGTCCGAGAGATGTCAGAGCGGGAGGCGTGGGACGAAATGATGGCAGCGGTGCAGAAAAGCGTGCGCAAGAAGCAGCCTGTCGCGCATGCGCCTGCTACTCCTTTGACCTCATCGACTGCGCGTCCGGGAGCCTTGCCTCGTTCGTCCACCGACCCGCAGCTGTCTGCTTCCAAGCCAGCTGCGACACAGCAGCAGTCGTCGCGACGTAATCAACTGCAAGCGCGACCAGAGGTGTCAGTCTCACGGGCTGCTTCAACGCGCAGAGCTTTGCAGAGCTTGGACGCTCCACGCCAGCCCGCCGAAGCATCTGAGCCATCAGACCACCGAAACCGAAGAGAAAAAGCGGTTTTCACGACACAGCCATCAGGCACACTTCGACAACGCAGATCGAAAGCCAATCTGATCGCTCCACGTGCCACCTTCAAGGTGATTCAACCCGAGTCTTCCCCAAGCAGCTCACCACCACCTATGGGCTTTTTGAACGAATCGCCTCGTCTTGGTGCACTGACGCAGAATCAACACGCCCTCGACATTGACATGTACGATTCGGATGCCTCAGACGACTCCACCAGCGGCCGACACAATCTCAGGCACAAGAAGAGCGCACGGCAGCTGCTCATCCGAGCGCAGGAGCGCGGTACACCAACCAAACCCAAACGTGCGCAGAGTCCGCCTCTGACCGACGCGTTCGCATCGGCACCCTCGGTGGCAGCGGTGCTGGAAGCGGCAGGCGCGCGCAGCTCGTCGCCCATCTTGCTGAGCGACCATTCTGCGCGCTCGTGCCATTCGTCTCGTGACGCGTCGTATGAGCGAGGTTTAGATGTCGGTCCGGCTTCGCATCGTGTTAAGTCAGGGTCGATGCAGATCTCGGGCAAAGAGTCGCCGGATCTGAACAGCGAGGCGCTGTCCTCGAGTCTGGGCAAGACGTCGGTGACGTTTGCGCCGATGGCGTATGTGCCTGTTCTGGGCGCGATTCCGCCGTCGCGCGAAGCGAGGGATGGGGCTGCAGGTAGCTGGGACGGGCATGGTGACGGTTTGGTGGCTGCACGGGAGACGAGTCGCACGGCGAGGACGATTCGTCGTAAGGATAGTGGTGAGATGCTGTCGCAGTACCGTAAAGCAAAGGGGATGGGTCGGGCAACGAGCATGCTTTCGCTCAGCGATAGGGCGAAGGCGGATGCTGAGAAAGATCCCACTGTGCGACCGGGGACAGCGGTGTCGTCGTCCTCGCCTGCTGATGGGGACGGGGAGGACGATTTCATCCTAGGTCATGTCGAGAGTAGGATGCGCATGATGGCGCCAGGCGGCAGCTTGCCTGGATCGAGGACGATCAGGCGCTTTTCCAGCGTTCTCTCGCTGAAAGAGCGAGAGAAAGTCTCCATCGAGCGGCCGGCTAGTCAGGATGGGACGGCAAAGACGACACGGGGTTTCGGACGATTCAGGAGTCGGCTCACTTCGTCGACGCTGTGCGAGGAGCCGTGTGAAGAGCTGGCAAGCGAAGAGGCCAAGTCGTCGAAACCGGATCTTGGCGCGACGGGTGCTAAGGGCAGCAGTGGGGCCACGGATGGTCGGCTGAAGAATGGCGCGTCGAGGCTCGGCGGGCGGAAGATGGGTGATACGCTGCCGAGGTCCTTCGCCCTGCGCAGTTCCGCGTTGCATGCGGCGACGCGGAAGCATTTGGGCACGACGTTGGAGAGTGTCCCAGACGCTGATTCGCCGGCCAGACAAGCCGACGTGAGCCTGATGACAGGGCTCAATAATCGACATACTGCGCTGCAGGGATCGCTGCTGGGTTTGGAAGAGCGGTTGGCTCGGCTCAAGGCTCGACTTGAAGATTAGAAGGCCGCCAAGGATACCATATCTGCATACGGAGTTCATCTCGTAGGATCGTTAGCATTTGCATTTACTAACCAAGCACACTTCATAATACTCTTGTTTCGAGATCGTCATTTGTGCATTCATTTTTTAGCCTTCCTTGCATCCCAGCTCTAGCTCACGCGGCCGAGAAAGGAAAAAGGTGCATAAGATGATATTATTTGCGGGTCAGCCGAGTGGAATGCTGGCTCAAAAGGCTCCCGGCCCGCCGTAGGGGGCCGGTCGAGCGCAGAGAAGAGCGGTACATATAGGCGGGACGCCAAGGGAGGGAACGGGCGGGTCAGAAAAGCTGGACGAGTGCGTGCTAATCACGACGCTCGTCAGGAGAGAGATGATGATGGAGCTAAGCGAAGGTATAGAAGGTGAGCGAGGTGAGCTGGAAGTGGGGTTGGCGCGCGCGCGAGCTCAGATGAACACGCCTATCACGTGATCCACTGCGCGTTTTACAAATTCTGGTTTCCCACAAGATATATGACACTGTGGTTGTGGTGCGATGCTCTCAGTCGTAGAGAACGTCGATGAGGACGGCTTGCGAAGTGACGTGAGCGTCGCATTTGGGTTCGACGAGGATGGTTTGGGTTTGGTCGACCAGGATCGCAGGACCTTTGATGGTTGTACCGTGCTGCAGCTGGTCGAGTTTGATAATCGGGGTCTCGAGTCGGCCCTGTTGGTCGAAGTAGACTTTCCTCGTTGTCAATTTCTCTACCTTGCTCGTATCCGCTGCTTTGCTCTCGCCGCCGAAAAGCGAACGGTACTCGGCGAGCACGGTCTGGCCGAGCGAGTCGAATGATTTCCCAATTCCCTTGACGCGGATATCGTCGACGATGATGTTCTTGTCCTCGAGCACAAACCCGAACTCCTGCTTATACTTGTCGACAAACACGCGCTCGAAGTCCCAGCTCCCGTCCTCGGGCTGGAGCGTCATCAAAGACGTATCCGTCCCCTCGTATCGCAGGTTGAGCAGCGTCTGCAACTCGATCCGCTCCGATCGGAACCCCTGTGCCTCCAATTCTTGCTGAACCTTGCCCCGCAGCTGGTCCACCCGCTTCTCGATCCGAGCTTTGGCTTCGGATTCAACACCACCCCACGTCTCGGAACACGGCTCCTGATGCTCAAACACCCGGTCCGCTAGCGCCATCCCGTAGGCACTGAGAATGGAGGAGTACTTGTGGATGATGACCGTCTTGATCCCCAGGGACCGAGCTAGCGAGCAGGCGTGTTGCCCACCCGCGCCGCCAAAGCTCGCGAGGATGTGCTTGGATGCACTGTACCCTCGTGCTTCGGTGAGCGCGCGGATGGGCCGACACATGATCTCGTTAGCGATCCGAATGAAACCCTGAGCTACCTCGTCGACGCTCAGCTCCCCGCGACCCGTCGATGCGCTGTTGATGTGATCAGTCAATTCCTGGAACGCTTTTTCGCTCGCTTCTTGATCGAGACCCTGATTCTCGTCTGGACCGAAGATCTTGGGGAACATCTCGACGGCTAAGCGACCAGTGACGAGGTTCGCATCGGTGATAGCTAGAGGCCCACCTTTGCGGTAGCACGTCGGACCCGGGTGAGCAGACGCTGACTCGGGCCCCACTACAAACAAGCCGTTGCGAAAGAACAGCCGACTGCTACCACCACTGGCGACCGTATTGACGTCCAGCTGCGGGCTCTGAATCGTGATGCCGTCCAGAGTCGTTTCAAAGACCTGCTCGTACTGCCCGTCGTAGCGGCTGACGTCCGTAGAAGTGCCGCCCATGTCAAACCCGATGATAGGCCTCTTGTCGTCCTTGTCGTAGCTCGTGAGTGCCATACCAACAACACCGCCAGCTGGGCCAGAGATTATGGATTTCAAGCCAGAAAAGTGGTCGACCGACGTGAGTCCGCCGTCGGACATCATGAATTCGACCTTGGTGCCAGCCTCACCTGAGCGAAGCGAATCTTGGAAGCCGGAAAAGAAGCCGTCGATGTATGCTTGCAGAACAGGTGTGAGGTAGGCGTCGGCAGTGGAGGATGTGGCGCGGGGAACCATCTTGATCATGGGCATGAGCTGGCTCGAGCAGCTGACGGTTTCGAAGCCGACATCAAGCGCGATGCGTTTGATGATCTGCTCGTGCAAGGGGTATGTGTAGCTGTGCATGAGGACGACGGCGAGGGAGCGGTAGCCGTGGTCGTGGTAGAGCGCGTGAAGCTGTTTCTTGAGGAGCTCTTGGTCGGGCTTTTTGAGAATGGCGATGGCTTCGCCTGAGATGCCGCGGACAATTTCGGGAGGGCCTGTGGGGCGTCCTTGAGCATCGTATGCGTTGGGAGGCTGGTCTGTGCCGGAGTAGGGCTTGGTGATCTTGGTGATGTATTCGTCATCGTCGGTAGAACTCGACTCGAGGTCAAACTGCACCGCATTGTCCCTGGCTTTGGGATCCGAAGTGTAGCCCACGAGTGTAACACGTTCGTCGACCTCGAGCACGCCGTGGTAGAGCACTTCTGGCTTCTTGATGGCCAAGTCAAAAATGCTAGGTCTGCTCTGATTGCCGATCTGAACGAGATCCTTGAACCCTTTCGTGATGACGAGCGCATGCCTCTCACCCTTGCGTTCCAACAGCGCGTTGGTGGCTACGGTGGTAGAGAGACGGATGTAGTCGATCTTGGACGTGTCGATCTTCTCTCCTCGGGGCAGCTTGATGTCGTAGGCCTGTTCGAGGATGCGCCTTACGCCTTCTGTGGGAGCATCTTTGTAGTTGGCAGGATCATGCGAGAGGAGCTTGATGACAATATCCTTAGGTTCTTCTCCGTGGTTTTGCGGTGGGATGCGACCGAGGCAGTCTGTGAATGTTCCTCCTCGGTCGATGGCGATCTGAATTCGATTCGACATACTGCTAGAAAGGATGGAGTGATGGTGGAGTGATGGAAGAATGTCGAGATGAATCGTGCGTTTGTGCAGGTTTCTGCTGAGTAAACGCCGTTCATTTTGCCGAGCTTGGATTTTCGCGGCTTATAGACTTGTGAGCTGTGAGAATGTAACAAATTGAAACTACAAAAAATCAGAATTCGCACGAGAGGAAGGAACAGCGAGCAAACGAGCAGCTGCGCACGGCCGAATTGGTCGTGTCGCAGCTCGGCAGGACTTGCAGCGTGCGGAACTACAGCTTTTGCTCGCTCCTTTCTTCTTCCTTCCACCTCACTACGTTCATCAAGCCAGGTTTCTGCGATTGCTATCGAGCAGATCCACACTCATTATGATCCGTGGTTTGCAGGCATTTCTTCACGATCGCGGTCTCACCCAGTCCGCACCGCTCTCGGCACTCAAGGACACTCGTCTCGGCATCGACCTCTCCACCTACCTCAAGCAGCTTCTCTCCAACCCCTCTACGTCAGAACCGCTCGTCGCTGCCCTCGGAGGTGCACCTATTGCGCTCATCACCCATATCGAAAATGACTTGCGCGCTCTCGAAAAGGCTCGCGTAAAACCGGTTTTTATTCTCAACGGCATTCCGCCCAACAAGCGAATCCGCCCCTTCTCCTACGAAGATGCCAGAGTCAAGCAGCGCCATCGTGCGTGGGAAGCCTACGAGAACGGTCAAGTCGACGTTACCCACTCGTTGTTGTCAGCAAGTAACTCTCTGCATCACCCGGATCTCTACCGCGTCATACTGCGTGCTTTCCGACACAGGCACGTGGAGTTCCTTGTTGCGCCGTATCTCGCTTCAGGTCAACTCGTCTCATTGGAGCGTCATTCCAAGTCGTATATCCATGCCATCTACGGCCCAACAGAGGTGCTCCTCTTCGATCGCGTCGACCGCATCATCACCTCGCTCAACCTGACCGAATCCACATTCCAGTTCGTCTCAAAGCAAGCAATTCTCAATGAGCTCAGGTGCAACGAGGAGCAGTTCCTCGATATCGGCCTGCTCGCTGGCAGTGACCTCTGCGCCACTTTCCCCGCCTTGCAAGATTCCAGCTTGGGCACTCCACCACCGCATGCAGGAGCACCTCCGAATCTGCGTCACATCAACGAGCTCGTCAAACAGTACAAGGGCGGCTATCCACTCGTTGCGGCCTTTGAGGGCCACCCTACTGTGCAAAAGATCAATTATCTCGATCAGTTCTGCAGGGCCAGAACCATCGTCAAGTTTTGTCTAGTGCTTTCTGCTGAAGAGGGGCGCGTGCTGCCTTTGCCGCTGGCTACACCGCCACCACCACTCTCACTCGGATCGGCACCGACGCACATTGCCCCCAACGGCGCGGGTCCTGCGGCAGGCGGTCCTCCCATCGGCTCTTCCAACGGCGGCACACCCATCCTCACTGCTGCTGATGTGCCACTCGACATCCACGAGGTTTTCTCGCACCGTCTTCCGGACGAGGTCTTCCTTCATCTCTCACGGGGACTTGTAGGACCGCAGGTGCTCGCCAGCTTGGCGTCGGGCCACGTCATCGAGGCTCCTCCGCTCGACAATGGCGAAAGCGAAGACTACCGACGCTACGTGCGCGAGACGCTCACCGAATCTCCCCAGTCTCCGCGCTGTGTCGCCGTTGCGCTCGCTGCTTCGGTGCTCAACGGTTTCTGGTCCTCGCGTAAGATCACGGGCATTTACTACTTTGCTCCCTCGGCAGATCACCCTGTCCCACACGACTCGGCAGCAACCCTGCAGCTCATCAACCGCATCAACCAGTGGAACGTCTCAAACCGCTTCATCGAAGAGGAGCTGCGACGTCAAAATTCGTCTACAATCGACATTGCGCTCTGTCTGGGCGCCACTACTTCGGATCAGCTCGCGAGCCGCACCAAAACCCCTCGCGTCAAGTTGCCCGATGGATCCACATCCACGCTGGAGAAGAAGGACGAGATCGTCGCCAACACCATCTGGCGCATGCTCGAGCTGCGCGGATTCCTCAACCATGCGCACCTGCACACTCCGTACGCACGCGCGCTCTACTTGGCCCTCAAGAGATCCAAACTCAACGACAAGCTGCAGGAGCCGCTGTATCTGGCGCTGGAGCTGTTGCGGGGTGGCGCGCTGCATGCGAACTACTTTGGCGGGAGAAGCTACTCCGGCGGGCCCTCGTATGGTGATGAGGTGGAGAAGGGGCATATGCTGCTGGTGATGCGCACGGTTTCGTTGCTGCAGATGAGCTTCAAGCCGGCGCAGTGGACGGCCCCGTTGAGTCGGGAGTTGCTGGTGTTCAACTCGTTTGTTAAGAGCACAAGCAGGGCGATGCGAAATCTGATTGAGATGATCAGCATGTCGCTGCTGTTGAGGGGCGATGCGAGGAGGAATCGTGATGATTATCTGGATATCTCGCTCTCGCTGCCATTCCAGGCGGACGTGAATACGGGTATGGGCATTTTGGTTAAATGTTATCTGGACGGGTTGCTGACGTATCGCGGTGGGCCCGTGTTGCCGGAACAGGTGGATGACACGGAGGTGGTAGAGGCGAAGGAGGGTGTTTTAGGGGCCTTGGATGATACGTTTGGGAACGTGAGGGATATCAAGCAGGAGCTGGGGAGGAGCTTCAGGTTTTGGAACGCGGTGCTGGTGGCGATTGATACGTTGGAGGGCGAGAATGCGATTGGTAGGGAGGTGGCGCAGCAGTTTAGGGATGCTGATGCGTGGTTGAAGCCGTTGGCGAAGTTGCCATGAGCGGGGCGAGAGCAATGTTGTATCGACACTAACCGCCGGTTTGAAATGCATAATCCTCCCTTCAGAACCCATATATGGTCTAGCGAGATACGACGATCTGTGCATGATGTGGTTGCGCTCAGGACCAAGTTGAGGGGGACAGAGGGAACGTTGCTGCACGAAACCCCTTTGTTGCCCCTCCCCTCTGCCGTTCTACTTCCACTCAATGCGGCGAAGGCAACGCCAACAATGGTGCGAGCTCGGACCAACCCGCAGATCCTTTCTTCATTCTTTCACTCTGTGGCTGGAGTTTCATATAGCCCTCCACGGTGGGCTCGTTGACGTACCCAGACCTCATCTACATACTCGGGCCTCGTGCATACACACGGAGCGCACATGTGATCGACCTGCGAGCGGGAATAGCAACTCTGCGACCTGCATGTATAAAGCTTCCGTGCTTCAGCCTGCAGAAGCCGTCCTTCCAAACGTAACCCGCATTGACGGCTGTCGAAGACGACTCCCCCTGTTGAATGTGTGTCTGCGTCTGCAGACATCAAGTTTGATGCCGCATCGGCTTCAAACACATCACTGCCAAAGCAAGTCAGTGAATACATTGTCATTTCAGACGACGAAGACGAAGACGCAGACAAGAAGCCTCGTCCAAACGGCGCCACCACTAGCACCGCCGCCGCGGCCACCGCTGTTACCGCTAAACATGACGACAACGACAGTGATGACGAAATCGAATTCATCGGCTCTGCAGGCCCCATGTCTGCCACGCTCAACGAGCAATCTCGAACCCCTTCCAGTACTGCTGCTGGAGGACGTATCGCTACACGCATAACTTCGTCGTCTGCGATCCTCAACTCTCAAACCCAAAATCTTTCCACAAATGACGTGGCTACACGTGTAACATCATCGAATCGGATCGCACTGGGCAAGAGGCGTGCCACGGAGGAAGCGGCAGGGGAAGGCTGGGGGAAGCGGGTGAAGAGTCTCCCTGCGCGTTTCTACACCATTGCAGCGGGGAGCCCATCTGCGGCTGCTGCGGCCGGAGGGACTATAGAAAGTGTCAACACCGAAACACTTGCTCCCTCGGGGTCGCTGACCGAACGACGGGTCAGCGAATGGACCACCTCCACCACTGATGCTGTCGAACCGTGGCGACCACCGACACCGCCTCGCTCAACCTCCCTTGACAGAGACACCACGCCGAATCGCTTCGAATGCGACCTAATCAAACACACGGCGCGCGCTCCCGGCGCGCGCCTCTATCCGATCCAAAACATCTGGACCCATCCATCCTTCGACCTGCTCACACTCCCCTTTAGCATCTCCGAGATTCCGTCGTTCGAGCGCGGGTCGTGGCTGGGACTGTGTACGCATCGCTACCTAGTCATTTCGCCGTTGTACCCGAAGACACCCGAAGACGAGCGCGCGCGGGCGCGGAAGGTCAAGGCGCAGCTGCTCTCGCTGTTTGGGCTGCGCGAGTGGCCGAAGGGGGTTGAACCGGAAGTGTCGTTTCCGGTCATCAAGAATACAGACAAGGACTTTGTGGATGTGAAACTGTTCTCGCCTCTGCATCACGAGGTGGCGCGCTGCCCACCAGCGCACGCGCTGCGGTTTGAGACGGACAGCTTCAAGCCGTTTCTCCACGGCGCCTTCGTCGACCCCTCGCAGTGGCTAGTGTTGCAGTTCACGCACCCGACGATCGTCAAGCAGCACACCGAAGAACTCTCCGCAGACGAGAGAGCGGAATTGCTCAGTTTCGGAAAAACGGCTCTGCTCGCCCTCGCACACCACCCTCATCTCAAACCCATCGCACACCCCCGTGCCCTCTGGTCCCTCCCCACCGGCTTCCCGCACAACACCAACCTCGCCCTCACCCACAACTGGCGCTGCTACCCCGAATACATCCTCCTCCTCAACCGCCTCCCTCCCACCACTCCAGATGCCGTACACCTCCCCTCGCACGTCAAGGTCGATCATCCCAGAGGCTACAACGGCTGGATCAAGCTCTGGTGGGACGATCGCGACGTCGATCTGTGTAACTACTGCAAGAACGCTCTTGACGGTCACACTAATGCCCAGTGTGCAAATAAGAGCAAGCGCGCAGATGGGATGAAGAGAGTGCTCAAGTACCGGCCGACCGTATACTAGTCTTCGCACGCACACCTTCGGACTGATGCATCCGGTATCACGCAGTTCCATTACAAACCGAATCAAAAAAATCCCCTACCTTTACCCCATACACGCATGTCCAAAGAGCTGAGCTGCTGTACCTCCTGCGCAGCGCCGACACTACGCCTGCTGCTGAGCCACCGACTTTTCATCAGCCTTACTCAAATGCAGCATACTCGTATACGCCCTCCTGCACACCGGACACGCATACTTCCTCCTCGGCGTCCTCCCACGCCTCCTCTCCGACTGCCGAATCCCCAGCACCGAATCCCGCAACTGGACAGCACACTCGAGACACAGCCCATGCGTGCACGGCAGCAACAGCGTCGTCGGCGGCGACGACAAACAGATCAAACACTCGGACCCATTGCTCGCATCCAAATCCACCGCTGGCGGCGCGGCATCATCATCCGCATCCGCCCCCTCCACGGGCGCAGGCGCAGGCGCAACAGCGGGCGGCTTGGACGACAACCCATACAGCTCCTGCAACTGGAACCGATGCGGGCCAATCTCTGCTTCCTGCCCCTCCATCTGCGACGTCCACGTGCGAGGCGCTTCGGCTCTCGCTACTGCTTCTCCAGCAACCTCTGCCACTCGCTCACCAACGGATTTCTTGGCGGGAAGCGACGTCAAGCGCAAATACGACGTCTGCAGATTGGGCTCGCGAAGCGGTCGAGCATACTCGTCAAGCGCTTCGACGACGATGGCGAGCTTGAGCGTTTCGCGCTCGACCTTTTCGCGTGCAAGCCGCTGCTCTTTGGTCTCTTCCTCTATCACGGGTTGCGCCACCATGCCTTCGACTGCCATCGACGGCGTTGCATTGTCCGTCGTCGCACCCGCAGCAGCAGCAGCGTCCGTTCCCGACGCCGATCCGGCTTGCGCAGCTACTGTAGAAGCACCGCGCGCATTAGCATTGGTATTGGTGTTGGTCTCTTCATCCGCATCATCCGCTTCCATCTCGAGCCGGCGATGAAATTCAAAACCGGGCGTCTCGGGGATGCCGGCAGGCGTAGGTGGTTCCGGCATACGCTTGAGCGACGACGCACGCTTAACCGAAGCGTCCTTGTCGCTCATGTCGCCTCCCGTGGCGGTAGCCACCTTCTTGACCTTGGGCGGTGCATAGTACTGGAGGTGCAGAGGAATGTTGGCAGTGTGACCAACGCCGAAACCTTTCCTGAGCTTGGCCACGTGGACAGGCCAACCCAGGACGTGGGGCGGTGGCCCACACTTGGCAAGCCACGCTTGCGTACTGTCGGCATTGGTTGACGAGGAGAGCGGATGGGCGCCAGGTTCGGCGGAAGATGTCCAATTGAGCCAGCTGCCGTGCTTGCGACTTGCACGAATGAAGATCTGAACGCTGGCATAGGGAGCAGCGCAATCGTATTCAAAGTAAAGCGAGTGCGTGGGATGTGGCAGTAGATCCCTGCCGGCGGGCGTCACCGCAACGCTCGCACTGCCGTAGGAGAGCGTTGGGAGCACGGAAAGCGAGGATCTAGACCGCAAGAGGTTGGCATCCGCAGCGAAATCCGATGCTTTGGCGCCGGATAAATCCGACTTTGTCGATGTTGACTCGGAAGTCGACAGCTTGAGGGTGTTGCGCTTGAGATTGACAAAGGACTGGAGTGTGGTGCAGACGGGCAGGTCCAATGCGGCAGGAGCTGACGAGGCGGCATCCCCAGAGGCGTTAGGAGTAGCAACGCCCGTGCTGCGCTGGATCCAGCGTTGGAGGGTGCCAATGTCGATGCCTTCGCTCATGGCGATGGAGCCGTCTGCAGAAGAGGTGTTGCGGTTGAGCTGGTCGATGAGGTCAGCCGTGGAACCCTGCATCATGCCTGTTGCCTGGGTCGTGTCTGCTGTGCGTTCGGTGTTGATGACTCCGAGCGAGGTGACCGACTCTGCTCCTAGGGACATGACGCTGAGCCCGGAAAGTGAGGCGCCCCTGGCACGGCCACGTGAGCCGAGCCGAGCGCGACGGGAGCTGAACGAGTTTTGAGGATAAGAGGTCTCCGTGGCGGTTGCCGCAGTGGCTGTATCGATGGCTTGATTGTCGTGAGCAGCTTGCGGGGAAGATGGTAGCGCCGGTGCTGCGGCCGTATCAGGTGAGACAGGACTGGCAATGGCAGCGGGTTGAGGCACGCCAGCACCGTGGCTAGAGACGGCGCCGGAGCTGCTAAGACCATAGCCAAAGTAGTTTGCCAGATTGGGACCGAACAGAGTCGCCGCCTCTTCTCGTTCGCGTCGACTGCTTCTGGATTTCTTGTTGGCGGTGCGAGATGCCGAGGTGCCGGGCTGAGTGAACCGGACGGGTGCCAGGGGATTGCCACCACCAACACTGTCAGCTTGAGCCTGGACACGAGCATCTTGTCGACGTCTCTCTTGGTCGCGATCACGTTGACGAAGATTGGAGAGCGAAGGGATGGAGATGGCGGATAGAATTGATCTGCCGGAAGCTCCGCGTTCGTGTCGAGCCTGGCCTTGCTCTATGTCGAGGTTGGCATTGTTGTTATTCCTGGAATTTGGCGCAGTGACAGCCGGTTGCGAGCTCATTTCGACGGCAAGAGCTTGCTGATTGCCCCAGGTGGAGCCGATGCCGAAAGGTCGAGACCAGCGAGATGGACGCTGTTGCGAGATGGAGGCAGTGGTCGCTACGGCAGCTTCCTCGTCGTGAGGTGCACGATGCGCAGGCCAAGCACGGGCAAAGGAGAGCAAGCTCGACATGTTTTCGAACGGCACGACGTGTGACGGTGGATGCACTGTATGGCCACGTCAGGCGGACCTAACGAGGCTGAAGCAAGAGTGTGCTGAGTTATGAGGCGCAGATGGCTGGATGATGGATGCCTTAGTCAAGATAGCTGCCGTAGAAGTAGACGATGCTGTTGTGCGTGTATCGGATGAAAGCGTCGAGGGACGCCAGTTGATTGCGATGATGAGGCTGGTGATGGTGATGGAGGTCGGAGATTTGGGTAACAAAGTCGATTGGATATCGATTTGATGCGCTCTACCCCACGCTCGCTCTTTGCTGCTGCTGCTCCGCTGCTGCTCCGCTGCTGCTCCACTGCTCCTTTGCTGCAATATTGTGGCACAGCCCACATTTGACAGTTTAATGTGTTTTCGCTCCGGCAAGCGCTTCCGCGATTTGCGAGTGTCACACTGCAAGTTGCTTGCTCAGCCACCATTTGAAAAAACGGCCTTCTGGACCGCCGCTTTGTTCCTAGCGAACCCGCTTTTTTTCTCTCGCGCTTCGATGCATGAGAATACAATCCGCACAGCCAATAAATACAAAGCGCCAATCAAGGCGTGTGGGGATTTTGCTGCTGCGACCGCATGCTCTAACCTGCATCATACACACAATAGCCTCGCTCGGTGTTACGCTGTGGGATACGTTTCAACAAGGTAACAGCCGATTGCAACAGCACATGGCGATCAAGGAGTGATGTGGGTGGTGCTGCGTCGTCAACACAAGGTCTTATTTCCGGTGCATCTATTCTGGATGAAGAAGAACAAAGGGACCTTCGATCCGGCGCCATGCTTCTCAACCACCAGGCACCTCGTTGCGGCGGATACCCATGCTGTAGGTGCTCTCCTTTTCACCCACCAGATCATTGTACCACTCCGTATCCAGTCCAGCTTTGCGTCGATCCTCTCCATTGAAAGGTCCCTTGAGTCGACCGATGAAGTTCTTGCGCACCTCGCGGCGGAACACCTGAACAGGATCCAGAGGCGGTCGCGCATTGCTGCAGAGCCACGTCAACCATCGATGGCCCGCAGAAACATGCGTGATCTCGTCCAAGTGAATCACAGTGAGCGTCTCGACGCTCTGAGCATCGCCGGCATTATCAAACTTCTTGATTGTGGTCGGATTGACATCGAGGCCACGTGCTTCGTGCACAAGATGGATGATCGAGAGCCTTGCTGTAAGCGAGTGTGCGGTCTCCATGGCCGAGTCCCACAGACCGTGATGGACGGGCAAGGCTCCAAAGTAGCTACCCATCTCCTCGAGTCGCTTGGTGAGCAGCGAGAAATGCTTGGCCTCGTCTTCGGCCACCTTGACAAAGTCGCTGAAGAACTGCAAAGGCATCTTTTGCGTAGCAGCATCCGCATCGTCGACGCGGCCGAAGAAGTGAGCGCACAGCTGGGGAGCTCGTGCGATAATGTCCCATGCCAAATCGATCGCCCACTGCTCAATGTTGGCCAGCGAATGCAGGATTGCGATGCGGCTTTTTTCCGTGCCGCCACGACCACGCTTGCCTTCTTGACCCGGTCGAACGCGCACTTCCTCCTTCATGCGTGGTGGACGCTCGGGTGCCACCTCTTGCGGCTTGGTGATCCACGCTCTTCGTCCTGCTGCAGCATCGCTCGTGTTCCACCTGCCACCTCCGATCACCTTGCATTCACCCGATCGGAATGCCTTGGCGGCCAGACGAGTGTATGCTACCTTTTTGACAGGGTCCGGTGTGTTGAGGACAAGCACGGCCCATTCTACCAGCGTCTTGGGACGGGGTGAGGGTGGTGCCAATGAAGCGCCACCATCTTTGCCATTGACCGACGGTGCATCCTCAGCGGGGACTGAGTCGAGTGGTTGAGATTCGGGGTTGGCCGAGGAAAGCGACAATAGCGATGCCTGCTGGTGCAACGACTGAGCTGCATCTTGGCGCGAGGCTACAGTAGGGGAAGATTCGCTTACAGGCCGCAGCTCTATGAGCTCCCAGTTGGCAGCAGCATCGTGGGCGTCTTGATCGTTGGCCAGTCTGGACGGCGATGGCGCTTGAACGTAAAGCGTGTCGTCGCGAACTGAACACGGGTAGACACATGCCGAGATGCCATGCGACGATTCTCCCGTACTCAAGCTAAAGTCGTATTCGTGCCAGGGGCAGACCACGACCATGTCCTCGATGTCGTCGTCGAACTCGGCGTCGTTGGCTTCAATGGTGGCGTCCTCGAGAGGTGCTCCAAGATGTGGGCAGGTGGCTTCCATGCAGTAATATGTATCATGGCTTGGTGTGCTCGAGCTCGAGCTTGAGGCAGTGGACTGATAGTTGCTGGTAGATGGCTTAGAAGTGGGCGGTGGAAATGAAAAGATGAGAAGCGAGTGGTACTCTTGTGTATACGGGTGGCGCAGAGTGAGGTGGTGACGAGATGAAGATGCTAACTTAGCAACCGGCGCCACTTTGAGCCATGGCTTTGCAGCAGCATTCGACGAGGTGCTGGCCGCTGGTGTCTGATCGTGTGACATTGTGCGCGAACCTCGTGCAGAGTTGTACGAATGTTGATGCTGATGCGGATGATCATGTTGATGAGAACATGGCAACCAGCGATCAATCCTTGTTGTCGACATACTCCACGTAAAAACGCTCTGCCATGTTTTTTCTTTTTTTTTTCTTTTCAAAAATATGCTTTTACTGGGATTCGACTGCTCAGCTCCTCTGCCTGAGAAACGGAAATGCGACGGCGTAGCGAAACTCAGGGTCCAAAAGAAAGCTTCGCGTCCTCAGCTGCAGCGGCGGGGCTGTGCGCGTGCGTGCGTGCGTGCGGTGTGCGTGTTGGTTTCGCGTCAAGGAGAGCTGCATGTGTGATTGTAGATAGACAGACAGTGTGATGATATGTATGCAGTTCCTAACTAATCACATCGACTTGCCTCGTCTTCGCTTTTTCTCTCTCTCCCTTCTTTCCTTCTCGCCACTACCATCCAGCGCACACTCTTTTCGTCTGGAATCGCCTTGGGAAACGCACGGCTGGACATCGCCGCGGACTATACCTCGCCTGATGGACATCTTTGCGACTCATCTGCTGACCTCGCTGTCAGCCTGAATAGACGGAGCTCGAGAGCGTCGTGGCGCGGTCATGGTACATCTATTGCCCAGTCTATCCTCGCTCTAATCGCTCCAAGCAACCATTATGGCCAGCGCTTTCACCAGGCTCTTTTCCCCGTCCCACCGAAAGAGGGCTTCCAACACTTCGTCTTCACGTCGTCAAGATCCGACCCGTCCACGCTTTCCCACCTCGTCCACCTTCGACCTCCGACACTCCATTCCCGAAGAAGCATCTCCGGCCACCGAGTCAACCTTTCCAGGTCCGCCCGAACCCACAAAGCTCACCGTCCAGCACCTCAACAACTACGTTTCCGCGCCCATCACTGATGCCACTCTCCGTCGAAGGTCCTTGGCCATCGATGCCAGCCACTCGCATCTTAGCCATACGTCGCGACCACGACTACCTCGCTCCTTCAGCGCCCTCGATATTACCTCTCCGCTCGAGTCAAGCTTCGACGTGAACGACGCTGTGACTTCGTGCTCCCGCGATTCTCCTCAGCCTTTTCAACCTCTCCCACCAGTGGACGACGATGACGACTTCGATTCGAATCCACTGTTTCTCCAGCTTTCCGAAGATCCCGAGCTGTCAAGTGACTGGAACGTCGCAAGTCTCGCCGTGATCCCTCTAGCCCGAACGCTCACACAACAGCATGCAATCTGCCCTGTCGACCTGCAAGATCCTCACTTTGTCGCCCTCCATGCTTTTGCTCCTTCCAAGCTGTATAAGGACCAGTTCGTCTCCGTCCGCTCCTTGAAACATTCGTCCCACTCGCAATCGGCATCGTCAACTCTTCAAGATCCATACGACTGGGGTCACGTCACTCTCACTGCCACCATAGAATCCGATCAACGCTCGCTCAGCATCACAGAGACCCTTCACGCTCCGCTTTCCAATTCGGATCCATCCTCGACCCGCTCGTCCTCCAAGTTTGCCTCTACCCTCAAGAGGAAGGTTGCCATTGTAGCAGAAACAACCATCTACCGCTCCCTGCCTACGCTTGCTCCCCTCCCTGTCGCTTCAAATCAGCCCGGCTTCGAGGTGGCAAGTCGAGCTCACACTTCATCCACGGACGCACCCGCGCTCAGTGCAAGAGTGCGTGTCATCTCGGTCAATCAGCCCATCGTTCATCGTCGCACCTCCGACGGCGCTGGCGCCCCGGATCCCCAGAATACCTCCACGCAAGACGTCCCGCAATCCTCTGATCCCTCTGAAGGTGATGACGAGGATCATGCGTCCATCTCTCCCCTCATCCTCGATCACGTTCCACCGGAACGTCTCTTCGTCACAGATCTAACTCTCTTAGCCAATCCTGCAGCCACATCGACACGCCTCGCCAATGCGCTCACCAACGCCTTCCAAGTGCTCTTCTCAGCAGCGCATCAATTTGCCGCCTCCTTCGTCTACGTAAAGGGTTTTGACAGCTACAATGCTCATCGCATCCGTCGCGGCATCTGGTTCAAAGCCTGGAAGGCCTTCGAGGAACGTCTTGGCTCCGAATACATAGCTCGTCTCAGCGTCGAGGCTTTCCACCGCATCAAGTCGCTTCTCGAAAACGTCGTCATGGGTCTCGTTCACACCAAAATGTACGGTCCCATCCAAGACCAGCTGATGGATGCCGACCTGGTTACCGACGAAGTGCTCAGTACATACAACGCATTCAACGTCACCCTCCCCGATTTTGGCGTGCAGAACCATGCCCTGAGGCAGCGTCCGGCTCGACTCGCAGCTTCCATCGACATCCTCAGCCAGGGTCTCAACGAGGATGGCGGCACGGAGCTGGACGAGGCCCTCGCTACCGGCGATGTGGCGCTGCTCAGAGCAATCTTGCTTCAAAGCACCTCTGCTTCTCATCGTTGCACGGCGGAATCTGGCCCTCCGGCTCGCATACAGAACCACTTGGGTCTCTCCATGCCGTCACCGCAGAATGCAGATGATGAGACCGCTCGAAACGTGTTTCATCGACGCACACCTCTTCAGATCTTGCAGACTCTCCGAGCTACTATCGACGAGATCGGTCGAGCAGCTGAGCGCATCCATACCTCTTCCAGCCGAGGCGCATTCTCTGAAAGGCCTCCACCACTGGGCACCGATGATCTGTTGCCGATCTTGAGCTACGTCTTTGTGCGCGCAAGGCCGAGCAGGCTCTGCAGCATGCTCTACTATGCTCGCACCTTCCAGCTCACCGACACCGCCACCTCGCCCGAGCTGCAGTGGGCTCTCGTCACTTGCGATGCCGTCATCACCTATCTCCGAACCGACCCGCTCCGACTCTGCCGGCGCGGATCGAGCAGCAGCATCGCTGTGGAAGCACCTCGTAAAGGACCGCATGTACGATCAGGCTCTGGCGGCGGAAACGACGGTCTCTCTGTGCGATCCTTTTCGTCGCGTTCCCATCAGGGGTCAGCGGCAGCCTCTTCGATGCAAGCGACGACACTAATGGTACGCTCTCCCTCTGCAAATGACGGAAGTGTTATTGCTGCAGCTACGCCGCCTCGCTCGCCACGCTCGCCTGCTTTCGCTATTGACACATCAATCGATCATGTCTCTGCAAGCGAGAGCGACTCGTACTTTTTCCGTCATGGTGACGCGTCTTCAGAGCACGTGGCGTATTCAACTTCTGAAGCCAGCCCGCGCTTGCAGGCAGAAGGTTTCAAGCTGCCTGGTTTGCCGGCGAGCGTGTCTTCGGGCCGAAACAGTCGCATCCTGCAGCCGCGGCCCAACTCGGTGTTTTCGCTGAGCGAAGACGGCGATGTCAACAGTCTGTTGCAGGATACCTCGCTCGATGCCCATGAACGGCGGTTGTCGTTGGCAGCCTCTCAGAGTCCGACTCGTCGCCTGCCTATGCGCGAGCGCACCTTTTCGTCTTCTTCAAGCTCGACGACGCACAACGACGTGCAGATTAGGCCGCAGATCGTGCGTACGATCAAGAGATCGCAGACTGGCAATCTGTATACGAGCAACCGACTCGAGCGGACGAGTAGCAACGGCAGCACGTTGAGTAGTAGCCATGTTCATGTTCGTGTGGTTGGGTCCCCCTCGGTGCGAGCTGTGGAGAGCCTCTCGGGCAGCAGTGGGGTGTTTGCTAGCGCAAGTGCTTCCACGTCGAAGGCGGACAGGCGGCGTAGCTTTGACTCCTGGACTGCCTTTTCGCTGTTTTCATCGAGCGCTGCTCCGAGTGGCGCGACCGAATCGAGCGGAAGTGTAGTAAAAAAAGGTCGGAGATCATTCGGAGGGAGTCGGACCATGCTACGGACGCGTCGGCGGGGACGATGAGCTCGATCGAGACGGCTGCCTCGTCGGGATGGTCGCATTGGAGGCTCGAGTCGCGCAGTGCAAGTCGACGCAATTCGGTCTCGACGAGCCACACGCCCTCGGCCTCGGCGGTGGATTGTCGGGCTGTAGTCGAGGCTGAATCGGACGACAAGAACTGTCAGCCTGGAGGCGTGGAAGCGCCGCCTTCCGCAGCGTTTGAGCCATATCGCACAGTGCGTCCGGCATCGGTCCGGTCCAATCCGTCGTCTCGCGCGTCTGCGTCTGAGTCTGGAAGGGGATTGCAGTGGCCTGTTTCGGAGGCGGCTATGAGTGGGTCACTGTCGAGTCTGCCCGGAACAATCCGTGCTTCGCATTCGCAACCGAGGTACAGGGGAAGGTTTTTGAGTACCTCGTCTGCGGGGGGCTCCTTTGCCGCCACAGGTCGATCGCAGTAGTATGTCCGCTGCGGATCTGGCGAGGCCTCAGAGAAGTAGGCAGAGTATTGGATCGCTCAACGCTATTCGTGCGACGATGGATGCGGGTGGTGCAGTTGCGCCGCCTCAGCAGGGTGCGTTCAAGGTGCGTTCGCAGGACGAGGAGGGGGAGAGTGTGCCGGAGATGATCCGCTACGGTGGAGAATCGACCGAGGAGGCGCTAACAACACAGGAAACCCTGGCTGAGCAGGTGGTGACGACGAGCCCATCGGCAGCGGGCTTGTTGCCGCTATTTGCACAGCTCCAGCTGCCGAGTCCTGTGGTCGAAGGAAGGGATCCGTTGGAGGGTTCGACGGGTACTGTGAGGTCGGTGTCGGCTGGTTCGACGCCTGTTCCCGCACTTGTCGATTGATTGACCTTGAACCCGCACACTCTTACGCATAACATTTATTTATACCTTGGCATCGCATGTCTTCCTATCTTCACAGTCATATTTGTATCAGCATCAATGTTCGTTTGCATTAACTCTCACCGCTGTGTGTACACCGTTCGTCCGCATTTCCTCAACGCTGTCTGTTCAGCGTTGATACTCTCCAGCAACGATAATGTCCACGATCGGTGCTCTTCAGCATTGACACTTTCATCAATGACACGCTTCAAGACACACACTGAGACCTGGCGCGACAAACCAAACGGAAGTCAAGGAAAAGTGTTGCCATGCATGCAAACTGAACAAAAAAACAAAAGTGCCAATCCTAAAAGCTCGCCCTCCCGCTCCTCACGCACTCGCCTCAAACTCGGCCAAAAGAGCCTGGATATCCGGATTGCTGAACAGCGCCGAAAAGTCCTGCTGCTCCCCACCGGTGCTAATCTGCCCCTCGGTCCCGGGTGCGTAATTCACCAGCTCACCGCCACCCTTGGTCGGCGACGTGGAAGATGAACCTCTCGTGCGCGGTTTCCTCGGACTCGCGAGGATCTCGATGATCTGCGGAGGAATCGGTTTCTTGGGCGATGCAAAGATGTTAGATAGCTCCGGCGGCAGCGTGGCCAAAAAGCTCGCGTCCAGTCCTTCCACTGACGCACTTGCGTCACTGCTGGCACCAGAGGAAGAAGCACCGTTGGCAATCTGCACAGCTGCAGCGGTGCCGCTCTGTCCCGCGACGTGCGCTGCAATGCCCGCGCCGCCCGAGGAGCCAAACTCGCTCAAGTGCGTGCCGAACTCGTTTGCCTGATGCAGTTGGATCTCGTTGAAGTTGTCCGCTGTGATCGCTGGCTGTGGTGCCGCTCGTGCAGCGCTGGACGTAGGCGTCATCTGATTGTTGCTGCTGCTGTCCGTCTGTGCAGCGTTGACCGGGACCTCCAACGACGTGAGCGCACCATCAGCATCAATGCCAAACCCAGAAGCAGCCAGAATACCATACGGATCTTCGAGCAAATCAAACACGTTGCCGTTGGACGCTTCCGGCGAATCATCCGACAGAGCCGGCGACGAGCCAGAAACGGACGAAGACCCATCTTCCACCGTCGCTGGCAGCGGTCTTCGACGAACGATCGCTGTCTGCGATGGAGCAGCAGGCACCGTCAGCTCTTTTGACGCTACCGTCGAAGCAACCTGCTCGACATTTTCGTTTCTGTTGGCAGCCTCGTCTTTGACAGGGGACTGAGAAGCAGCAGGCGAGGCGTCGCTGGGCCAATCGAGATCGCTCGGTGTAGGGAAAATCTCTCGCATGCTAGGCGTCCTTCCCCAGCCGTCCACCTCGATAGTGCCGGTCGAACTGCGGCCTGTGGGGTGGTCAAACATAGGGCTGCTAGGTGGCAAGTCGAGCTGTGCCAGTTTGGCCGGACCGTTCTGCAGCAGAGACTGCGTGCTGGCGCTGCTAAGATTGCGGGCCAATTTGCGAGCGGCACGGTCCAAGCTGGGCGACGCAGGGCACGACGGCAGACCCGCGGATCCTTCTCGACTGGTGGAGCCCGTCTTGCGGTAAGGTCCCTTTACGAACTGCGCCTCTGGCTCGTTGTCCTCCTCATCCACCTCAAGCTCAGCAGATCGATCGCGTCGTGCGCTCGTTTCCACCTGACTCTGCTTTGAGGGAATGTGCGACTTGCCGGTGTTATGCAGCGACGAAGCGGTCTTAGACTTGCTGTTGGCCGCACCACGCACGCTTTTGCTGGACGTGGCCTTTTCAGAGGGCGATGCAGGCGAAGTTACGTTGCTGCTCGACTTGTCGTTGCCGTTGCTGGGTCCATCGCTAGAGGAGAACAGAGCAGGGTGCAGCACATCCTGACCCGAACGAGTGCGACTGCGCGTCACAGGACTGTCGTTGTTCGAAGACGAGGCAGCAGCGGATCGACTGCCGGGCGAGCCATTCGAGACAACCAAGCCACGCCCCGTGCGAATATCGCGTCCAAGCGAGGGGCTCCCCAGATTGTTTGGCAGAAGGTGATGCATAGGGGTTCTGGCCCGAGATGGTGCCGAGCGGGTTCTTGCGTGGACTCCTTCGAAGGCGCTGCGGAGTGTGCTGGCCAGTACGGCTCATGTTGCCTAGCAAGGTGCCGGGCGTCTGTAGCGGTCCCAGAGGTCCGAGTTCCTCGAAATCGAAGTCTGCCTCGCTCATGAGCGTATCCAGCATGGTTCCAGGGCTTGAGTTCATCAAGTAGCTGGGCACTCGGAAGCGGACGTCCCGAGAAGGGCTGGCGAGCAATGTCGAGCCAAAATTCGGCAATGCGCTAACGGTGTCGGCTTGCATCGAGCTGGCACTCATAGACGGCCGAACAGGACTCGACTGGGCAAAGTTGACCGCTCTTGACGAAGACATCTGTCGGCCTAGTTGAGGCGGCATCGGTGCGCGGAACTCGAGGTCCGGCTGATTGTGATTGGAAGTCGTAGCCTGTCCGTGCTCCGACGCATTCAAATTTAAGGCGCTGGCGACGGATTGCTTGGACGACCTCGAAGCCGACGCACTCTTCGATGAAGATGATGCATTCGAGGACTGAGCGGTCGGGGTGGAGCTGTCCTTGTCGTCCCTGACACTCGTGATGGGCGACGACTTCGATACTGGCTTTGCATTCTGTGGAACCTTGACAGATCCCTTTGGACGCCCCGGTCGCTTGCCCTGTGGGTTCTCACGCATGCTCCTTCTGCTGCGCCACTTGCCGGTGCTAGGGTCGAGCACGTACTCGCGGTCAGCCTGCTTCTTGCACAGGGGTTTCTCCTTGTCCTTCTTCTTGCTGCTGCGCTGGGACTCAAGCTTTTCAGCGTCGCGGTGACACGCCTCGCTGAGCGTGCGTGGCATGCTCGCTTTGCGCCCGGAGCTGGAAGCGGGAGTCGTGGCATCGTAATTGGGTGAAGTCATGGACTCGTCCGAGGCGCCGCCATCTGCAAAGGATGCTCTGCTTGTGTTGGCATCCCTGGGAGTGTTGATAGTGCGAGGCGAAGCTGCATCGACTTCCGACTGAGCGACCTTGGGTCGCTTGCTGGGCCCAGTCTGGTCGACATTGTCACGACTTCGCTTTAGCGCTTCCGCCTGGGCCTTTCGCTCTCGGTATGCCTTGGTAGCGTGCTCTTTTCTCCAGACATACTCAGGGCGCGAGTTGTTCCACTTGAGATAGTAGAGACCGCATGGATTGCAGGCGGACCACTTGGTCTCGCCGTCGGTCTCGATAGGGCCATCGTTGCCTGCATAGCGCGGTTTCCAGCCTGGCTCAGCTGAGTCGTCGTTGCTACCGTCGCCACCGGTACCCTTTTCGGCGGAGGGATTGTTGATAGTGCTGCCTGCCGGAAGTTTGAGGATGCGCCAAGTCGTGGGCACATCAGTTCCACAGTTGTAGCAGATGCGATCATGGGAATCGGACGACTCCTTGCGCTGCTGGAAGGAAGTGCTGGTGGCCTCCTGCTCGTAAAAAGACGGAGACGTGGCCGACTGGCGTTGAGAGTCGGAGAATCCCGTCTGTGGCGAGTTTTTGGCTGCGTTGGGCCTGACGCGATTCTCCTTGCCGGTATGAGCCGCCGATTCGGACGGTGGTACCGGTGAGCGGGAGTTGGGCACAGGAATGCTGTCCAAGGGTCGAGCAGAGAGGGTTGGAGAGATTGAAGCTCGGCCTGTTGATGCTGCCGCTACTGGCTCTGTAGCTGGCGAAGTGGTGGAAGCATTGCCAAAGACCTGCGCCACCTGCTGAAGAAGACTTTCGAGCTGCGCCTGCTGTGCTGGTTCTGGCGCCGACTTGGACGATCTTTGTTGAAGGCTGTGCAGGATGGTAAGAAGCTGGACTGTGGACGGGTTCGACGCTGCTGAGGGAGTGCAGAGTTTGGAGAGGTTGCCGAAGCAGCTGGCGACGATGCTACAGCCGAGAAGGATGCCAGCGCGGGAAGGCTTGGTGAAGGGGCGAGAGACTGAGCCGTCGTTTTGGGAGATACCATGCGCTCAGGAGGCTTGTCCGGCGCGGGCATAGAATGAGGTGATGGACGCGCGGCAGGTCTGCGGATCTGACGCTCCATGGCTCCATAGGACGAGGAAGAGGATGTCTGATAGTCTGGTTCGGAATGCAACGAGAGGTGCGAGTCGCTCTCGGTGTGCCGTGACGGTCGGAAGCGCTGTGCTGGTGAAAATACGTCGCCTTGTAGTGGCAGACGGTGGGCGGAGCGATTGTGGGGGAGGAAGAGCTGGAGCTAGAGCCAGCGCTGAAACTGGAGCCAGACGAGAAGCCACGGACGAGGTTGAAATATTTGTCCTTGCTCCGCGCCTGCGACTCTTTGAGCTTGATGACGACTTCGAGTACGTTGATGTCCTCCTCGTACTCGCGCCCGTTCTCGTAGCGCAAGCGCCGGCCATCAAGCGGACGCGACCTGTGACAGTGGTCTCGCCTTCACCTTCTTCGTCCAATGCCCAGTTGAAGAAGCCTTTGCCGACGAGGATGGAGGTGGCAGCAGCATCCTTGGAACGCGGTGGGCTGGAGCCGGATTTGCTGATGCTGGCGTCGTTGCGCTCCCGAGATGAGGCTGAAGAAGAGGACGAGCGAGTGGATGTAGTATGTGCGCGCGAGTTGGGAGACGCGAGGTGGTTGGCGCGCATGGTCTCCTCTGGATCGACAGCATAGATGATGTAATCCCTCTTGTCATCTGGTAAGAGTTCCGGGCTGGCCATGCAGACGGCGCCGAGGCAGGTTTTGAGTGCGATGCGGCCGAAGCGTACTTGACGCGGCGGCGGCGAGTGGTGGTAGTTGCTACCCGAGGGGTCCAGAGGCGAAGGAGGGGTCATGTTAGGAATTATGACCTCGACGGGGATGCATCTGCCGAGTCGTGCCACCATGGTGTGGTTAGGACTCGAGTCCAATGTATACAAGACCTTGACTGTTGGTTGAATGAGCAGGACAGCAATTGTCAGTATGGGAGGCAAGACTCTGACATAGGGCGCGTCGCACATTGCTGGAAGACTCACCATCCATTCTTGGCCCGTCACTCGACATGGCGCCGGTTCAAGGTCGATGCCTGTTGATGGAATCGGGCTTGAGATTCGGTGGATGTGTGCAGTGTCGAGTTGTGCGCAGAACTATGTCACGTGCGAATGTTGAGCAAAGTTGGGATCATGAGCGAGCGTGTGAGCGTTGGAAGCGAGGATTGCGGTAGAGCGGGTAGGGGAGATGACCCTGAAGAAGCGTGGGTTCGAATCGAAAAAGGAGGCGTGGACGCCGCGGAAAGGGTGACACGGTGCTGGATGAAGACGTATGTGAGTCGAGGGTCGAATGATTGCGAAATGCGATGCTGGGCGTGGAAAGGGCGCTGAATCAGAGGTGGTGGTGGTAGTGGTGGCGAGAAAGGAAGGACGCGTGCTGAGGTGTGGAGAGAATGGATGGCTGATGATGGTGATGATGTTGACGATGAGGAATGACAAAGCGTGTGATGAGGATTTGGATCGCCATCTCAAAACTGAGCACGACGTGACTTTGAAAGAATCAAGGCAACTGTACATGGTCACTCGAACCTTGAGACACGAGCTCGCGTCCCACCGAATTCAAAAGTGTAGAGAGACGAGCGCGTAAAGAAGCGTGGTTCGCGTCGAGTCGTTTTCTTCTCCACATGATCTTGTTTCGCGCTGTATTTTAGCAACCATGTTCGCTTGAAGGCGTAACATTTTTGAGCGCGCAAAAATGAGAGAAAGAACCACGAACTGCACGCACCTGAGGACCGCGTGGTCCCCAACCGCAGTACTGACTAGGCGGATATCTTGTCTTCTGGCAGATCGGACGGGATAGCAGTGTTAACAAGATTGTAAGTCCGCAGATGCCGAAGAGCAGAGAACCGTTACCGGAGGTCGCCAGCCTGCAAGATCGGAAATGTCAGAACTCCGAAACGCGTTGCTAAGAAGGCCTCGGTTATTGGTCTCGATGGACCGGAGCGTGTTGATTGCGCGGCCGTCCTTCGAGGACGGATCGCTTCATTTCAAGAGACAGACTCCGTGAAGCCCGGAATCGCCGCCAAACTAAGCTCAGATCCATGGAGAGAATCTTCTAGGAGCCTCACTGTAACGTTACCCTCACGTTGCGTTTAGGCAAGCGAGCTTGTTAAACGCCTCCCAGGAACTAATCCCTGAACTTAGCGCACCTGCTTCGTTGGCCTGTTCTGTCGGCAAAGGAGGGCGTCAGGCTGGGGGGCACCATGTAAGCTCCACCCTTGAGCTGATGTGTTCATACTAAAAAGTCAATCAGCTCGTCCTTAAACATCATAGCCCTTGGATCACGGGGCCCAGAGGAAGTACCTTGTTCTTTCCTTAAAGACCTCTTGGTTCCT